>CP092095.1:19919728-20334728 GCA_029203775.1 Neoneuromus ignobilis
GGATAAAATTACCCACATTACATAATCAAGAATCAAATTTAAATCAAGATAATCAAGAAAATGAGCCACAAAACAGAAGAAATTCACGACAAGCAGATCAAGGATTTACTGGTTCCAATACAAGCATTAATTCATTAAATCATTTTCACGCTGCAACATAAATGCGATTGAATATGAAGTGAATGTTATATTTTGAATTTACTCTAATTTTTTAATTAAATGGACTGTAATTGTCAATTATAATGTATTTACTTACAAAGTGAATTAAGTTTATTTATAGTGATATATAAAAACTTTATTAAAACTAATATGTTTTAAAAAAATATTTTTATTAATTTCAATTATTACAATAAGATTTAATACATTTATATTATAAACGTAATGTTTTAGTTTTTGAAATATTTTTGTATAATTAAAACAAATAATAATAAATTATTGAATATTATTATAAAGAAATATCTGTGATATTGTCATTTACAATATAATCATCAACATTGAACAGTTTTCCGAAACGTATCATTTTCAAGGTTGATATTTTCAATACGAAATCTAAGAAATCATTTCCCACAAGTTCGTTCAGTCAAAACCTCTTTACTGAACACTTATACGACAGTTGCATTGTTCCTTTCTAAATACATATATAATAATATGATAAAAGTGCACTTTATTATTACTCATTTTCAGTTTAGAGAAACTTTCAAAGAAATATTATCATAAAAAATAAAAATGTACATACAATACTGCCTCAATAATTCAACTAATTTATGAAAACACTTTTTCAGTATCGAATACCGAAGTATCTAGTAATTTGGACAATAGTAAAGAAGATAACTTAAAATATGATTAATATAATTTTTTTCTGTCTATAGATATTAATATATATTTTTATTCTTATATAAGTAAGTTCCCTTTTAACTAAGCAAAATCTTGAATACAATAATACATAGTATTTATCTCATTCTATATTTAATTACAAATGAATATAAAAAAAATATTGACATAAATCAGCTTAAAGAGTTTTATTTGGAAAAAAAAATTTTTTAAATTATTGTTTTGTTATTTAATCTATATTTATTATAAACTAATCATTTCTTATATTTTTTATGATTTAATAGTTATAAGTAATTCGATATACATATAAAGTAAACCAAATGAAACTGAGGGGTTTACACATACATTTACTTGCTTGCTATCATTTATTATTCTTCACTCTCATTTGGACCACTCTTATACATATATATATATATATATATATATATATATATATATATATATATATATATATAATTGATCTTCTCATAAGTACATTTTATAAATTAATAAAAATGTCAAAAATGACTCACTGGAAGTACTAATTCTATTTATTTACATAAAACATTTATGCGTAGTATATTTTCTAATGAAATTCGTTAGTTGAGTCAACAATAATGTACTGATAAAATAAGTTATGGAATCGATATCGTATTGAACTGATAACAAAAATATCTATTGATTTAAAAGTGAGAACATTGTCAATAGAGTAAAACATTCGTTTAAAGTTTAACGAGCTTCAATAAAGTACTGTGTTTAAAGAAAACGCTAATTATCTGAAATATAATGCGTAAGTAAATTCTGTTATTAAATGTATATAAGGTGCAAATAAATGATGAATTAGACATAATTTATAATAAAAATATATAAGTTTATAAAAAACGTAATATATATATAAATTATATAAGTGGACAATATGGCTGAAAATTAAATTAACAATATAAATTATTTTTGTTATTATTATGTAAACACATATTCCTGGGAAAAAACTTTGGATATAGTAAATGTTTTATTTCATTAAGCTTTATATAAAATTTTACAATCATTTTATATTCCTAACTATTTTTTTTGTTAATAAAAATGGATTTTTCATATAATGAAAAATTCAAAATTTATTTTAAAATACTTTTTTAATTATTATAATAATATAAATATCATATTTATTTTGGACTATTGCCAACGAAGTAGGTCTTTTTTAGTCGTATATATATATATATATATATATATATATATATATATATATATATATATATATATATATGATATATATATAACATATATTTCTAAATATAGTAGTACTTTATTTTATAATAAAAACCCCAATAAAAATAAAAAATATAATTTATGCATTTATAAATAATAGTTTAAAAAAATATATTTCAATAAATTTAATTCAAAGGTAAGAGTCTTACAATAGTTAATTTTCAAGTATTCTTTTTTGGAAAAAATCAGCTATCTTCATAAAAATATATTTTCATAATAATATTGCAAAATCACTTTAATACAATTGATTCCTATAATTGTATCAATAGATACAAATAATTCATTCTTATCACAATAATTAATTTACATTTTAATTAATAAGTGAATTCATTTTAAATTTATCTATAATTTTTTTCTACCTCTCAATACAAGATATCATGGAACAATTACCACTTAACGTTTTAATTATCAGTTATATTATTTAATATAAATCGTCTTCATTTATAAACCTTATTTTAACGCTTTTCGTCATTTTTCTAATCTGCCACATAATTCGTTTTTAAATTTTAAATGGATGGTTTTTAATTTAGTCAATTGATATACTGTAAGCACAATATTAATTTTCTTGTCAGATTTTGATTATATATTAGATATCTATTTTCATATATTACATTTAAGTATAAGTTCTTATAAATAAGAAAAAATAATATAACTTTGAATATTGGTTTTCATGTTTTATCTAAATTGATAGAAATTTCACATACATGCAGATTAATATATATATTTGTATGGAAAAAAGTTTTCATCCGGAAGTGGATAAGAAGAGACTAATAACACTACTACTGTTACTGATAATGCTACTGATATACCATCATCATTATAAAAACTAATATCAACCCACTGTTGGGAAAAAATCTCATTAAATATTACAGGCTCTTTTTAAATATTTATTTAAGATTTTTCCATTGTTTCCTGTTCGTAGCTAATCTCATTCAATCCTCATCTCAACTATGCTTCACAATCCTATCCCTCCATCTTTGATAAGGTTTGTTTTTTGGTCTCTTTTTATCTCTCGATGACCATTCTATCATGATTTTGTCCATCTATTATCGTCTCTTCTTTGTTTTCTGCTCATAATTATTTTATCAATTTTATTTACTTTATTATACCAGACATTTTTGATTGACCTCATATTCATTTATAGCATAATCATGAATTAAATATAGCTAACGAAAAAAATGACAAGATACTACTTTAAAGTGGGTAGAGAAAGACAGGTGATTCTGGAAATCATGTGATAACAAAAAATTGCTAAATAAGTTATCACTAATGATAAAACAAAGTAGTAATGATAAGAATAAAAAGTACCAATTTACGAAATAAAACTATTAAGATTTATAATCTATATTATTGAACAATTAAACGATTTGAATATATTTTTTCTAATTATTTTTATAGAAATAAAAATAATTTGTCTATTGAAAATATAATATAATTTGGGTAATAATTAAATTATATATTTTCGTTTTCTTATAATAAGAAAATTATAATTTTTTTGAGAAAGTTTTATATATATATATATATATATATATATATATATATATATATATATCTTCATCCAGCCATTAGTTTTTTTATGATAGTTTTGTTTTAACTCTCAATATGTTCCTATTGTTCACATTTTTTGACCATAAATTTATTAAAGACTTCTCTAGCTGCTAAGCTTGACATATCTATATGATCGCTAATGCAATAACTTTTGCATCATATCCCTCTGATCTTTAGTATTTCCTCCTTCTCTAGACAAAGACAAAACACTGTTCTATTAATCAAAAAATGTTTGATTGCTTATCCCGGCAATCCCTGCTTGAGTTAGCCGTTTAAGTAATATACTCAAACGTTGCCCCCTCTACCACGGGGAGGTTCAAGTCAGGATTTTCCCTTCATCAAGTGTAGGATCCTAAGGAATTTCCTACACTTTCCGGTACTTTAGAGAGGATGCTTATATATATATATATATATATATATATATATATATATATATATATATATATATATATATATATATATATATATATATATATATATATATATATATATATATATATATATATATATATATAATTACTTTATACATGTATAATAATAAAACATGTCATTAATCACTTTTTAGCTTGTCACCATACGCACTTTACGCATGGATGTCACCATTGCCAACACCACCATCACCATAGACCTCGTGTTCAAGTTCACTTACATCTGAATCCATTTAAACATCGCCACCAGTCACACTGTAATCCACCACCTCCGCCACCACCACAGTTTCAACCAGCACAGCCACAGTTTCAACCACCACCGCCACAGTTCCAACCACCACCACAAATGCATCAACCATCTTGTCCTCCTGGTCCGAATTGGAGTCAAGGACCGCCTGGATCTAATTCGTGGGTACAATATCGATAAAGAAGGAATCATGAAAATTATAATAATAACAGTTTAAATTTGTTTAAAATATAAATTTTATATGTAATAAAATATTATAAACAAATTGTAACTTGATTAATATACATATACATATGTGTATGTGTATTTATTTTTAAAATGTTAAACAATTTAATGACTAATAAACTAATTTAATGAAATTAATATTAATTTAAAATAAAAATTCAAATAATGCAATGTTCTTTTTTTGAAATATCAAACTTATTGTAATTTATATCAACTTTAAAATAAATAAATAATTTTATTTATTAATATGTATTATATATTAATATATATTATATTTTATGTATGCTATCTAACAAATATAATTTTATTTGAAAGAAAATATCTATATTTTCTTTTTAATAAAACGTTGAAACAGTTTGTAATATAAAGAAAGAAAAATAAAAATAAATAAATAAACAAAACTATCAAAAACCAAAAATATCCAAATTTTTGATATGTTCTTTATTGTCTTTATATTAAATAATTGCTATAATTATTCTCCATGACCAATTTCTACCCCAAAACTAATTAGTAGATAGACGTATACTAATTTTTGAAACTTTTTATTAATTTTAATAATCATAAAATTCAAAACAATGATGGTATGACTATGTACAATAAATAGTTGAAGAATGTTTACCGAAAAAGGTTTTAGTCAACATGAGGTATAAGAAAACAAGGAAGACCGAATAAAATTTGGATAGAATGAATAAATATGGAAATAAGAGAAAAGAGGCTATAAGACTACCCATAAAAAAATAAGGACCGACGAAAAGTAGGTATCAAATAACGTTATAAACCTATATTATTAATTAAATAACTATAAAATTTCAGTCGATACAAATTTAAAACTATAAATTGAAAATTATAATCTATAAAAAATGTAATAATGTAAAAATCCCTAAAATATGTTATTTGCAATATTATATAAAATAACTTAATATTGAGTAATAAATTTAATATATATTTAATTAACAAAAATGATAACCTAGAGAATTCATTATTTTTTAAAAAAAATATAATTATAAAAATACATCTGTATTGATTTTTATAAATAGTTTACATTTGATATCAATAAATTGATATTTGTTGTTACATGAATAATTAGAAATAATTTAAAAGTTTTCATATAAATTTTATCAATTGAAATTGAAAGAAAAAAATAATTTCCAAATAAAATTTTTGGTTATTTTTATAAACGTACAAAACAGATAATGTTATTTCATTAAATTATTATCATGAGTAATTATTATCGATTTCATTTTTATAAAAAAACAATGTTTTATTAATTTATAATATATTATTTATAAAAATAAATTTGACGATAATTGTGACTTTTGTAACAATTTATCTCTTTAGATATTTTCTATTAGAATATAAATAAAAATTGTTTAAACACCTGTAAATATTTAATATAACATAGTACTTCATTAGTTCAACATTTAATTTTTTTGAAGAACCGAATAAAGATCATTAAAAAAAATATGTAAGTAAAAAAAATTCAATTGAAATTATGCAAAATTTGTTACACATTTTCCTATTTTTATACATACCATCATACATCATTTAACTATCTTTGTGATACTGATATCACACGTTTAGATATAACTACTTAGAAATATATTTATCGAAAAATACAGTTTAATACTGATTATAAAAATCAATATCATTGGAAATACTCTAATTAGAAATATGAGCAGAGATTATAATATATTTCAACACATTTTCAGTAATGCCTTTATCAAATTTAAAATATATCCATTATTTTATAAAGAAAATATATTTATAACAATTAATATTTTTATTGCAGATTTTTTATATTTTCATTCTCATTTGTAAATGGAAAATAATAGGTTAAATGGATACCCATAAGTGAAAAATTTTTATAATGCTTAGTATTTTTGTTCAATCAAAATCTATTTCTATTATAAAATGTTTTAGTATGAATCAATATATATATATATGCTGAATGCAAAAATGAAACAAAAACTTTTAATAACCCAACAAAGAATGGAAAAGATAATGTTGGGCATATTTAAACGTGATCGAAAAACCTGTATAATTGATACAAGAACAGACAAAAATGATTGATATAATAAAATAAATAATATTATTGAAATGGACATTAATTATTACATAATAACAACAAAGAGATAAAAGGACACCAATAAAGAAACTTTATTAAAGGTAGAGAGATGAAATTTTAAGTGGAAATGAGGATTAGATGAAGTTAATGGAGAACAAAAAAAAGTGAAATGTTTCGGGAAAACTTTTAAGAAGAACTGGTAACATTCAGTTAGACTTTCGTCCATCAATGAGCTTATATAGGTTTTAATGATATATATATATATATATATATATATATATATATATATATATATATATACATATATTAAATAAATTTACAAAGTGTGTAATAACATTTCCTACAAATAATGACATTATTTATATAGCATATATTTTTCAATTGCCCAATTATGACACATTTCTTAAAATTTTTAAAAATGATTTCATTAAAAACCCATTATCTATACAAATAAGTGAACTAAAAAAATAATAATCATTACAATTCTGTGTACAAATTGTAATAATAAAAATAAACACATTAATAATAAGGTATGGCTAGATTTATAATATTTGTGCAATTAGTTTACTACGTACTCTACTTATTTTTATCTTTGTCTATCTGGACTTATTCATGATTTTATTTAGAAAAAGAATTAATAATCAATTATAAATGAATTATTGTGATTAATTTTTTCGTTTTAATTTTTCTCATTACATAATCGATTTTCCAAACAAATCATATGATGACATTTATCAAACTGCAATAAAATACTTAATATAAAACCTTATCGTACACAAAAATGCAATAAATTAATAATGTTTAAATAAAAAATCAAACGAATCATAATTTTTAAGTGGAATACTCGAGATTTCTTTTAAAAGAAAAAAAATATTTTTTAAAAAAGTCGAATTATATAGAAAGGTTCAAATGAGACTAAAAAGTCTAGATATATATTTATTTGCTTACTTAAATTACTATCTTCATATCAGTTGATAATGTATATATATATATAAACTGTAATATAACAATTTAAGTCAGTTACATTGTGGATAATAAAAATTTACCATTGTGCTATAAAAAAGAGTACAATAATGTCAAGTAAGTAATACACATATATACCTTTATAATTTTCTATTACAATATTTTTTTACATTCAACATTAATATCATTTTTTTATTTTGATATATTTTAAAATATCTTATGTTGAACTGTTAAAATCAATTAATGTTTGATTTAAATTAAACTATTACGATTACATACAATATACGCATGACTTGAAATAAAGAAATAATATATATTTTAGTACAAATTAAGATATAAGAACGACTATATATCTGTAATTTAAAATGATCAATTTTATAATTTCAATATAGCAAACATATTCATTAAGTTTATGTTGTTGAAAAAATAATCAATAAATTTTAAAAGCAATTAATAAGAAATAATTTGATATTTTAATCCTTTTTATATAAACATATAGTATATATCGTAAAGAAACGCAATCTTTTTAATTATTTCTCAGATAATTATATTAATTTTAAAAAAAAGAAGTTTCACATTTTGCTCATTTTTGATTGCTTTTAATTAAAATTCAAAAAATATAATTTATATATTTGTATATATATATATATATATATATATATATATATATATATATATATATATATATATATATATATATATACATATATATATATATATATATATATATATATATATATATATATATATACATATTGTTATAAACAACAAAATGAACAATTTATAATCTGTAGTGTTAAAGGTGATAATTCATTTATATAAAATTAAATGTATGTCAAAAACCCTTAAGTTTCATTTAAGCTACACTATAATAATGTAATTTAGTGCATTATTGCAATTTTCATAATTTTTAATATAAAATACAATTAATTCAATTAAGTCCCGAATGAAATTATGAACAGGGATTTATTTCAAATATCAATAAGTATTAATTTTAGAATATTAAATTATAATTTGGAATACAACTGAATATCTACAACAAATAATTTATATTCTATTCATTGGATTTGCATATATATATATATATATATATATATATATATATATATATATATATATATATATATATGTATATATATATCACATATAATTCGTGTTATAGTCTACATATTGATATAACTTTTATCTAAATATCAAAATTACTATATCTCATTATACTTAAATATGTCATGTACACTTTAAACCTGTTGTTAGTATTATACAATATAAATTATAATTACTCTAAAAAATCAAAAGATATAATTAAGATAAAGTTGTTCAAATAGACATGATGTATATAACAAATTCTGTTTTATGAAGAATAACATCTCGAGATTACAATTTATATTTTATTTTAAACAATCAATAATGTAATCTGATCTGATATATCAATATAAATGTCACGTTATAATTATCTATTTTAATTTTGACGAGCCTAATGCAATGTACATTATTTTTATTCCTAAAATTGTTATATTTTCTTTCTTTTAAAAACATAATGCTCTGAAGCATGAAAAGTGTAAAGAAATGTAACTACATTAAACACAAAACAGAGAATACTGATTTTAGATTTAGATTTTTATAAATATATTTACTAATACTGTCAGGGAAATAGATATCAATGAATTAAAATCAAGAAAAAGTAATTTTTAACAAAAAAATAGTCAAGAATAAAAATAAAATATTTTAAATTGCATTTGATAGAAAATAATTATTTGAACAATTAATTAATGCATTTTACAAACAAATTATATATATATATATATATATATATATATATATATATATATTATATAGAATATTATTATAATATATATGAATTTAAAGTTCTATTTTATATTTTCTTAACAATATATATTTCCATGAATACTTTATCTTATTAAAATAATAGAGATAAGATGTTTTTAAGTAAATATACACGTTTTTACGATCTTTTTGTTGACATTAAGCAGACTAAACACATATCTATACAAAAAGGCCTTTCAACAATATAATACAGAATGGCTCAAATGAGACTGAAGAATTTAGACATACATTTACTTGCTTACTATCATTTACTATTCTTTAATAATCTTCCATCTTATTTGGCCACCCTATATATATATATATATATATATATATATATATATATATATATATATATATATATATATATGTAATATACAATACTTTATAGACGTAAAATATTTAAGATATTAATATTTACTATTACAAAATACGTAAAGTTTAACAAAATAATATAGTTTTGATTTATGAAATAGAATATTTCAAAAAAAATATAATTTTCTTAAACTAATCTAAAAAAGAGTTCAAAATTTTTTAAGTAATTCTTACATAGAGCTTAGTTCGAATCTATTTACAGCTCAACGTAATAATACATATCCATACCAACAGCCTCAGTATCAGCCTCAATTCCCACAAATTTGTCCATATCCTCAACAACAACCACCATATCCTTTACATCCACCGATTAATCCATCCAGTGATAACATTTATCCACCAAATATTCGTTTTCCCTCTAATAGACCAATTCCACCACAAAATGTTCCTTACGGTTTATATCCACCTATGAGCTTTCGTCCGCCGTTAAACAGACCGCCTGCCATAGGTTTTCAAAATCTACAAATATCTGGTAAGTTTTGATGTGATGATATCTTTTGTATTCATATTTTCTGTTTAACAACTATCAGTATTTATCACACTAACTTTTGTTCAAGTGTCATATCAATCTAGTTTAAATTAAATTTAAAATATAATCCATTCTAAACAAATATTAAATGGGTTTTAAATAAGTTATTGATCATAAAATACTTTTAATATATTATTGGAGTAATATATTTTCATCTTACACTTTTTATGCATGTGAAAAAAAATGTTTCATTCGATTAATCTATATTTGGTATTTACATAATAAATTACTATTTATAATTCGAATTAAAATTGTTAATTTCCATTTCTATAATACCGTTTTATTAGTAATTCTCTATGATTACTTTTATTTAGTATCTTTCAATGATTATTTTCAACAAAAATATCATTAACAAGTAAACTTAAGTATACTTTTCAATTTTTCCAAAAGTAGAAAAATTGAAATCTGTTAAAGATATTGAGAAATAAAATATAAACAGACATATATAGATTAGTCCAAATGAAACTGAAGGATAGTAAAAAATAGTAAATGATAGTAAGCAAGTAAATATATATCTTAACTCTTTACTTTCATTTGGATCACCTGTATATATATATATATATATATAAGAAATTTAAAAAATAGTGTACGTGACTAATATTTTCTTATCTAAATTACTTTTATGAAGAGTACTTAATTACTATTAGTATAAAATGTTTTGCACAACTTAGTATAGTCATTTCAGAGATCATTTTAAGAAACAGAATCGGATTTATTATGGTATTTATTTATAGAAAGGAAAATAGGCAGGTTAATTTCCATTAAGATTCAATAGATTTTTTAAACTAACTATATAAAAAACTAAAATAAAATAAATGTAAACAGATAGAACAGAATATTAGAAAATTGTATTACATAAATATACATTTTTATATTTATTGGGTTTTTTTTGGAAAAACTAGAAATGTAAAAATAAAATAGATCATAATTTCTTTCAATCATTTATAAAAATAAAAAACAATATTATATATATATATATATATATATATATATATATATCAGCAATATCCTCTTTCTATCCACTGCTGAATAAATATCTCTCTTAAAACTTTAAATTTTCATTGATCTAAAGTCCTTCTCTTTTATTCAATCTAACATATTTTCTTATACCTGGATTTCATCTATCAACGGACTTCTTCTTTAGTTTATATATTCTTAGATTCCCAATTAATAATGTCTTCATAAGTAATCTTTCCTTCTTGATATATAATCGTTTCAATTCCATTTTAAACTTTTCAGTCTTATAAAACCGTAATTTGGACTTACTAATTCAAATCAACTCATTTCTCTTTCAGTCTCTAATTGTTATTCTTAACATGTATGATATTGACATGAGTGACATTCGAAGATAGAAATCAAAAATTAAAATCTGTAGAGCTAACAGTAATACTAACAATTTTTATTATTTCTTAATAAAAATTTCTAAACCTAATATATCTTGTCACGATTTATCGTCAGATAATTCTATCAAATTGTTTTAAATCCATAAAGATTATTACTATATCATTGAAATTACAGAGAAATAATAATGACAAAAAATTAAGTACTAAGAACATAAATTAAATAGTTATTTTTATACGAAAGCAAACTATTACTAATTACATATATCAATCATTGTACAAATTATCGAAGAAAATATAGAGTAACTCTTCAATAAACTATTTCAAAATGTGATTAATATTAAAAATAAATATAGACATGATTAACTAATTCTACAAAAACATAATGACTAATTATATAACGTATATGATTTGTTCATATTTATTTTTAATTTAAAAAAAATAATATGATATACTTCAAGAGCTATTTGAAAGATTACTCTAATATCTTAAGAAAATTATCAGTCTTTTAATAAGTAAGAAAAAAATGTTTTTCATAAACTGAAGTGTACAAAGGTCTATGACTATAAAAAATGAATTATATACTAATCTACTTGTCTAATAATCTATCACTTTGTTACATATTAATATAATATCAGCTTATATCAGCCCACTCCTACGTAAAACACTTGTAAAATGTTACCATTCGATGGTATTTGATCATACTTACCACACTGACCAAGTGGGTCAATGAGGATTTTTTATTCAGGATTTACTTTATTAAATAGGTTACCTTTACCTTAGCTAAAGAGCACTGTTTTTCCTATAATTTAACCAGAAAACGAATGTACTTCTGTTGTATGACAAACGGTGATAGTAACCATTACACCAATGAACGGTTAAGTTATATATATATATATATATATATATATATATATATATATATATATATATGATATCCCAAATGAGACTGTAAGATAATAAAGAATAGTATTTGATAGTAGTCAATCCATTATTAAATAAAAGTCTTCTCCAAATGTTTCCAGTTACAATGATAAATTTCCTTCTTTTTCATCAATTTCTAATGCAATTCCTTATACTGTTACTCTAGCTATTTATTGACATTTTTTCCAATAAATTCCATTGTCTACATTTAACATTTCTAATTATATCTATAATTCATATTGAATCTATTTTATTTTATTGTTATTTTTTTATTACACCTAGCACACCTTTTATACAATTGAATTCTTTGAACTATTTTAATGCTAGAAATCCATTCTTTATTGACAAAGATGAATTACTTTTTAAAAAAAACAAAATGACATTCTCTTTAATACAAATAAGGCATTCATCTCAAGATTATACGATTTTATACGTGTTCAATAATTATTCATTGTTCACATTATTCACTAATGCATATTTCTATGGCCATATTTGTATAGCTAAAGTACTGCATTATATAGAATACAATATTTAAGTAACAAAATAAGAAAATCTCTTATTTTCAGACATTTCATGGATCAGATCCTTTTCGGGCATGTCTTGCCCACCAACCGCCATTCGAGGTGGAACTGATCAAGATGGTACAGCTATTTATGTTGGTCGTGCTCATTTCGGCGGAGATATTATTCCAGCTAAAGTAATTCCAGAAAAACAAATCGCTTACGTCTGTTACAATGGAAAGGAAGAAATGGTACATGAATTCGAAGTAAGTACATCAATGCAAGTATTCAATACATATTGTTTGTAGGAAACATGATAAATTATTTTTCAATTGTATTTTTTTAAAAAAATAAAGTAAAACATTTAATATGTAATTAATATCAAATTTTACACTTTAGTACAAATTTGAATCATATTTTTATCGTTTTTGAATAACAAAAGAAGAGGAAAATGTTAATATATTTAAGTAAACAAATCATACTCAATTATTATTTCTTTGCCAAGGTTCTCTGCCAAGGTTCATTAACATGGGAATATGCTACGGGAGGATCTGTTCCTGATGGCGCTCTTCCTGTTGGTTCCACAAGTGAAGGCGAAACCTTATATGCAGGACGAGTATGGCATGAAGGTTCTCATACTGTTGGAAAGGTTTGTATTGAGATATTAAAGAATTTCTTAATAATTTTTAGTTATAACAAATTTCAACATTGTATTTAATACAGGTATAAGTATTTTCCATTAAATTTGAACAATAATGTTTCTCAATAAAACAATAATCATTTTTTTTAAAAAAAACTTATATATATATATATATACATTAAATGATACATTCATTAACAAATTAAATAATAATATAAAATATAACAAATCCCTTCCCTAGCATTAAAGAGACTCCGTTGAATGACACTCGTAAAGAATTATTGTGATTACAAATATGTCTTTGCGTCACCTTCAAACTTATTCCACATCATCTGATAATTTTAAATTGATACGAGTCTTATTCAAAAAAATTACACGTGTTCACTCACTGACATCAAATGATATGATTACAAGCAAACCGAAATCTTACTATTCGATATTGTCTGGCGAAAGATACCTTAATCGCAAAGTTTCTAATGAATAATCCAGCCTTTTTAAGTCTATTTCTAATCGTTTAACTAAAAATGAACACGTCTCAAAAATCTTAAAGATGATCTTTCAGTTTTCTTGTAATCTACTGGCAGTTTTATTTCTTAACGACCTTTTATTTTTTTACATACCTATAATAATTTTAAAGAGATAATAAAATTATATAGATAATAAAATTTTAGAGAGCTATATAAAATTATCTGAAATACTTAGTAGATATAATTTTATAAATAGAATTTAATAAATCAGTTCTATAATTCATGAATTTATATTATTATTGTTGTTGTTGTTATTTCAGGTACACTGTAGCCATGGACATTGTTACATTCCTTTCAATGGAGAAGAAGTTCCTTACAGTGAATATGAAGTATTAGTTTTAAAATAATATTCACTGATATTTTTTTTATAATTATATAGACCTTAATCATGATGAAATAATACAGGAAATGTATATTATATTTTAAAAAATAAATGTTTTAGAAAATATACATTAGGTAATCAACTATAATTCATTATTTATTTCCTATTTTTCTTCTCCTTTACAATAATGAAATTATTTAATGCACAGAGTAAAAATAGTATTGGTATATATCAGATTTTTATAAGTGAATATATTGTTTATTTCTTTGACTAAAAATATTTTATAAGACAATTTTAGGTTAATATTTTTATATATTCTCTATTTATTGATAAGAAAATTATCGACAATTTTAATTTAGTAACTTAAAAAAAATCGTCAACTAGAATAACTTAATTATTTTCATAAAAAAATATTGGTAGAGTTCAAATTAATTTTAAATAAAATGTACGAAAAAAAATAAAATCTTTTTCCTTAATCACATCTTTCATGCTATTTAATATTGGGAGAACTAATTTTGCAAAATATATTTTTTATTAATAAAACTATTTTTTCTACTGATTTTAAAATCATTTCTTTAGTTAAATTTTATTGATAATTTGATAATTTCCAATCCTTTATCAATTGATTCTTACAGATGCTCAATGGAATTTATATCAGAAGATTGTGAGAAAATATTTTGTTATGAGACATATAATATACAATATCGATTCCTGAACCATAAACGAAATCTGTTTGGGATCGCTGACTTGGTGAAAATCCACAAAACCCAAATTTTCACAATTGTTTTGAATTTATTTTAAAATAAATATAATATGACATTAATATCTTTCAATTCGTATAAAGTTAATATTCCAGATAAAAAACAAATAACTTTATGAAATTATTAATATATTGTTATCTTGACCATCATACTGAAATGTAGAAAATATCTACATATAATTCAAATAATAGTATTTCATCCTTACTTAATTTAAGTACAAATAATATTTTCTTATTCAATTAATTAAACAGTCCAATTAAATTATTCATTTTAAAATATGTACCGAATAAATTATGATTTCGAAATATGCACTTAGTACGAAAAAATTAAAAATGTATAGAAATTGATAATAACTAAGGTTTTTCCTTATTTACTTAATAAAATTATCTTTATTTTGTAAATGTTATCTTTATGATTGTAGAAAATATATAAAAATGACTAGTACAATCAAAAACAATTATAAATTACTGCAATTTATAAATGTGATGTGAAAAAGGAACATACAATAATGGCAGGTAAGTAATTTATATATATTACACATTTATCAAATATTTTATTTTCAATATTAATAGTAATTATTTACATTATAATATATACTATTTATTTTTTAAAAAAATGTTGTGTAAAAAAATAAAAATCGTAAATTAACTATTAAGATTACAACTAATATGTTTTTCAATTGAGATAAAATGAGACATGATATTATTATATCTCATTACATAAGAATTTACCACGTAAACGTTTAGGTTTGTTATTACTCATTATTTTAAAAAGATTATTTTACAGTAAATTGCACCTCTCTAAATTAGAAACGTATCTTTCAACAATCGATATTATTATTCAATTTGATGTTATTATGCATTTTCAATTGCATTCAAACCGTAATTATCTATTTTAAATCCTATAAATCCGTCAAATTCATCTACATTATTTTTATAACCACAACTGATGTAATTACTTTTTTTACAAATATAATAGTCTTACGAATTAAATTTACACGAAAACAAATTTGATAAATTTCGGAATTCCCAATATAGAATCACAGGTATATTTCGTTACTTAAATTTCAAGTATTAAAAATGTACACTCGAATCGCTTATCGCAGCAAGAACACTATCTATGTAAAAGGATATTTGACATTAAAAATAATCAGACAGATATGTGTCATTTAACACTAGAATGAATCTTGCGAAATAAATGTATTGCTTTACAATTTATTACTGCAGCAAATTTTCTTTAATATAAACAAATTAGTGACTTCAAAATATTAGAATTTTATAAAAATATTCTATTATTGAACAAAAATCATTTTTAATGTAACATATTTTCTTAATATTTCTCTAAAATATAAACAAAATATTGGTGCATTAGTAACAATTAAAGAAAATTATGATAAAAAATTATATGTACAATCTTCTCATTAAGAATATAATAAACAAATCAAATCATTTAATAAACTATTATACAAAATATATAATTTAAATTCCGTATGTAATCATGTGGGTGTGTGTGTGGGTGTATATATATATATATATATATATATATATATATATATATATATATATATATATATATATATATATATATATATATATATATATATATATATATATATATATATATATATATATATATATAAGATACAAAATATTTAAAATATTAAAAATTATATCGCAAAAAATTAAAGTTCAATAAGTTAATCTGGTTCTGAGCTATGAACTCTAATATGTCTAAAAATATTCTATTACTTAACAGGTCTTTCATGGGTTAAATATTATTCGCACATGGTCTTTCCTCCTTCTGCCGTTAAAGGCGGAACTGATAAGGATGGTTCAACTATTTATGTCGGCCGTGCTAGTTTCCAAGGAGATGTTCTTCCAGCGAAAGTTATTCCTCAAAGAAGAGCCGCATATGTCTGTTATAATGGAAATGAAGAACTAGTAGGAAACTATGAAGTAAGTACATTTTGAATAGAAAAATTTAATATATTTTGTTTATAACATAATAAATTTATTTGGAAATATATTTTATTATAGTTGAGTTATTGCCTCATTGTAGAAATTTTTGTTTTATAAAAATTTCGAAATATATATTTTTGTCCAAAAGCTATTTTACGACATAAATAAAATACATTTATAAATTAACACTGAAAACATCAATCAATTTTCTTTTATAAAAATAACGTTCTTCTTTCTGTGTTACAACTAAAAAAAGAACTTTTTGACGACTTTTCCATTAAGTCCTAATTAATTTCAAATATCACTATTTTTGATTACATTTTACATTCATCTTTTTTCAACATTTAAAAAGTTAATACTCAGTCCTGAAGGTATTATTTTTAATTGCATCCTTTTCTCTCTAGAGCTAAACTTAATGAATTTTATTGAAAAGTATTTCTTGGCAACTGCCAAAAATATCGAATATAATTGATCTTAACTAATGATTAACTTACACAAATCAATCAATACTACATACGTCATATTTTTTTGATAAATGAAACATTCAATGTATACGGTCATCCAAATATGACGCCTAGATGTTTTATTAAAAAGAAACGTGTATAGAAAAACATGTACATAGTTTCTTTTTAATAAAACACAAATCTAAGTGTCACATTTAGATGATCCTACATAACTAATATTTATTTTTATACCCTAATACAAATGTGACATTGATTTTTAAATATCGCAAGAACAGAAAAATCATTCTTTGAATTTATTGATATAAACAAATCTAAATAAACTATTATTTCTTCTAGATTCTCTGTCAAGGTATATTAACATGGGTACCGAGTTCTAGAGGAAATGTTCCTGCAGGTGCTGTTCCTGTTGGTACCACAAGAAATAATGAAACTTTATATGCAGGACGAGTATGGCATGACGGTGCTCAGACTGTTGGAAAGGTTTGTATTTTATATGAAAGAATCCCTCCAATAATATTTAATCATAAGAACATTCACATATAGCTACATTTTATAAAACTTTAACAATAATTTACATGAATGAAAGAATAATTTTATATGAAAATCATATTGACGTTATTTATACTCTCATATCATTAAACAATATATTATTTTATGAAACATTAAATTATTTTAGCATTGAAAACTCATTTTTCACTGTCGTAAGTAAAAAAACAGGCAGGATGCATTGATCAAAAACCTTTTTCTTCAAACATGTAGGAATACTGGATTTCCTAGAAAAAATGTTATTCACTATTTCAATGGCTATGCCGTTTTAAAAAATGACATTCAGACAATCGTTTTTGTTGATCATATTAAATACATATATAAATTCATTACAAAACACTAAAATTTCCAATTAAAACTGCCCATCAAGTATTAAATACATAGCCAATAACAATTATAGGAAAACTTACTTTTTTATGTGTAAAATATAAAACATTTTTTGATCTTCTATGTCTTATCATTAATGGTTTTAAAAAAGATATAAAACCATTAATGATAAGAAAATATATCTATAATAGGACCTTTAAAACTATACAAAATAAACATTTTAAATATTTGATACATAATCATATACAAAAAAAAAATAAAAATTAATAAATCTGTTTTATAACATCTAAACTCATTTTAGGTACACTGCAGCCATGGTAAATGCTACATTCCTTACAACGGTAGAGAAATACCTTTCAGTGCATATGAGGTGTTGTGCTTAAAATAATGATCATTTACGTTTTTTCTATAATCACCTAGAATATACATGTCATTTTTTACGTCCATATGTAATCTACAATAAGTGAATTTATCAATAATACAAATATATATATATATATATATATATATATATATATATATATATATATATATATATATATATGTATATTTGTGAATACATAAAGTATATTGTGAATATATAAAGAAAAAAATTTAACAAATATATATTTCATTCTTACAAAATAAACAGTACATAAATAGAATTACACAAAACCCATGACATCTGATTTTCAGTACATTAACTTTTCCAATAGAATTTATTAATTTTATGTTACAAAACAAATTCTTATTAGAGTTAAAATAAATAACGAACAATGAGAATAATATATGTATGTATGAAGATAAAATTATTGTAAGCGTAGGAGGTAACACTAAATTCCAATTAAAAATTATGTTTGTGATTACCATAAATCATTAATATAAATTCATTAATACATGCCTTTTTATTATCTCCATGAGAAAATTATGATCACTAATAATTTTTATACTACTTGGTATACAAAAACAGACAATACTGTAATATATCAAAAATATTTACAACTATAACTAAGTATTTGGTGTATTGAAATATATATATATATATATATATATATATATATATATATATATATATATATATATATATATGTATGTATGTATGAATGAGTGAATGTATGTTATGTATTTACAAATAAGTATTTACTGAATGATAGGATGTATCAATTAAAAAATAAATAAAAATCATAAAAAACTATTAATAGTTTCAAAACCAGTATTATCTAATATAACAGGTTTTAAAATATTTTTTTTAAAAAAATATTAAAAACAGATAATCAGAGTAAAAAAAATAACTTTTATCTAATTAAAAAATAAACTTTTTAAAATTATTTTTTTGTATTTATAACAAAAAAAAAATGAATATGTAAACCATATTGTATATAACTATACACTTCAGTCTCTGAGAATAGTTTCCATATCACAAAATGACAGTAAATTTTACTGAGTATATTATTTTTTTTAACGTGTATCTAGTTTATTGGTTTCAAAACAGCTTATATTCATATGAATTTTATTAAATAAAACCACATCTTAAAATACTCTATATTTAAGGCTGGAATTTTCGATTGTTATCCAAATCTTTCTTATGTCTTAATCTTTTTCTTCCAATAACAATAGCTACTATTAATAATAATAAACAAACAGCACCAACACCAATCCAAATATAATGTTGGGCCTCAAAAACTTTCACCTCTTCACTGTTATCCGAATTCAATACTGTAGTATTACTTTCTAAAATTTCAGTAGTACTTATATTCAAAGAATTTATTTTAACTTCATGTTGATGTATTTTATCGGCAACTTTTTCAATAGTAAGCAATGTAGTTATTTTTTGTGTTGATGTTGTATACTCATGTGTTCTAAAAGTGATTGGATCTAAAGGAGCAGACTGCATATATGTATCCAGTGGTTCAAAATATGATAAAAGAGGTTCTGCATCAATATCATGTATATCAAAATATTTTTCCAATAGTTCAGGCCAAGGTTCAGCCATACCAGTTTTTAAAAGCTCTCTAAAATTTGATATCGAAAATTAATAAAATATAAACAAATAGTTGAAACATTGTTCAAATATTTAAACAATGTAATAAATATAAAGATTAAACATTAATCTCATTTTACAATAATTTTAAAAATATAACAACATACCGAAGAGTACTGTGTTCATTAATTTGCTGAACTAAATCATCATTACTAGCAGAATTTAAAAAGTATTCTATAATTTGAAATTGTAATACTGTTCCCAGAAATTTCCTGTAATAATTATACACTTATTATTAAAACTTTAAATATTTTAGCTGTAAGATTGTTACTCGATAAATAAATTTTAGTTTTTACTCTTTTCCAAAAATCTACAATTTAAGAATTGCAAATAAACATCATCACTTACGCAGCATATGGTGAATTTTTAGATATAACTGGATCACTCAAAAAATCCCATTCATTGTTATTTTCACTTGATAACAAACTGTGTTCCTTTCTGCAATAAAAATCAATTTAAAAACAATACAAAACATGAAATTAACACATTCCCGACGGAAAACGTGTAATTCTCGTTTTCAGGCACATATGAAATTTATTTAATTACAGAGTAGTGATTTCTGCTCTAATAGAATTGTGATTGTTGACTATTTGTATATTTCAATAATCAAATTTTCAAAGAGGCTACATTGTCGTAATTATTATAGAAAAAAGAAGGAAACTCGTTATTGCTTTACTAATTGTCAAACAATCCAAAATTATTGAAGTATCTTATATTAGAAAATTTATTTTTAAAAAAATAAACAAAATATTTAATTTGTTTAAATATACTGATATACTATTAAATCAATGAAAAATGCCTGTCACATAGTACAATTTCTGTAAAACTTGAACCGTCGGCAATGTGTTAAGTAAAATAGTAAAAATAAAACCTTAATTTCCACCATTCTGCGCCTAAATCATTATCCAAATCGATTTCTAATCTAAATTTGTCTGCTACATAGTAGTATGCTAAACGTGGAAACACTTTTAATGCTGCTAATAACAACAAACTCATTCGTCCATTTTCTTCAATTCCTGTATCTATGTAATCTTTAAATGGAATTAAATTTGATTGCTGAAGTTGTTCACGTCTTACAGCAAGAATAGAACCTAGGGCTTTAACAGCTTCATAGACAGCTAAAAATTTAAAAAAATACAGAAATATTTAACTGAAAAAAGTAGGAAAAAATGTTATAAAATCTAATATACAGTATTTTTAAAAATAGAATTTAACAACAAAAAGATCTCATTACATACATTATAAATGTTAAACAGTATTTACTTTAGATAACCATCTAATATTGCTTAAATATAAATATACACAGATGGGTAATTAATCATTTACCTGATTGCCTATTTGGATACAATAAAATGTAGGTATTAGTATCTTCACTAAGTGCTGCTAATTGCGAATGAATAACTTGCATACTCAGTTCATGAGCTTCTAAGTAGTTTATTATGTTGATTTTATCACAAGTAACTATTCTACAAATTATAAATATCTAATATTAAAGAAAGTAATTCATAACAATAAATTAACATATTCTATGCAATATTAAAATTTAGTAACATTAAACTAAAAAATAACAACTAACTCAGTTTTTCCTTCTTGGCAGTACTGTATCAAATGACTGGGGCATGATCTTGAAAAACTCGATCCTTTCCAAAATACTTTATTAAATTCCTCCAATCCCATTCTGTGAACAACTGCTTCAGTAAATTTATATAAATTTTTACCACCAAGTTTCTTAAAAAAAAAATGATATATGAAAAATTAAAACAAACACGTAATTCAAAATATTTACTTGTTTATTTAAATTGTCCAACAATATATTGTAGAATTGTGGATGTGGATTAATGATGTTTATTAAATTTGACCAATCATCTCCATGGAATGAACCTATTTGTAGAGAAAAAATCAATAAAACATATTTAATCAAATAAATTAAATTTAAAAAATAATATTCAATAAATAACACTTTACCTAAGACATAAATCGGTATTTCATTCATATCTGCTCCAAAAGAATACTTATGATTAATTCTATCTTTTAAAAAATTATGAAGTTTTATATAAAACGGTTTGATCTGTTCCCAAAGACTTTCTATTTTATCATAAGCGCCTGGATATTCGATGAGTTTTTCCCAATAAGTACGAACATTTTGAGCATCTGTTAAAAATACATAAATTATTAACATTTTGAAATACAAACAAGGAGAGAAAGAAATAAGCTTACCATTTGCTGTTGCAGATTCATTTAATAACTGAACAACTCCTTTAAAACTATCTTTTTGAACTTCAAATTTTTTTTCCCACTGATTCCAAGTTTTCTTTAGTTCATTTTTATCATGTGAACTTGTCAAAACATTTAGCACTCCTAAACAATGAACAAATATAATGTTTTTTTTTTTTTGGAAATTTTAAATCATAAATAGACTTTACCTTCATATCCAATTTCACAGCCTTGTTTCTCATCGATACATGGTATTTTTTCCGTTAATGTTAATTCTTCAATTTTATTGGAATAATCTATAGCCTATAAAAAATTAAAAATTGCTATTTATAACAATCAACATATTTAGTTTCATAAACTTTTACACTTCTTAAGAAGGTATTCTTATTTAACAGGCATGAAAAAATTAATTTTTTCTTCGAATTTTTTAAAACTAGTTTCGAGCATATATGTTCCTAAAATTTTACATTCAAATTAAAAAAAATCCTATAACGTATTACGACATAACGAGCAATCAAATAACAGATTAAATACTAATCAAATATTAAATAACTGAATTTTTTTCAAGTCATAAAAAAGGCGAATAAATATAATTTAAAACAGGAGTACATTTCTAAAAGTCACCATTTTATTAATTTTCGTATTTAATTATTAAATCTGATATCGATAATAACATTAAGAAAAATGTTCACTTTTTAGTTTAGGATGATTGGAATGTCCAGATTCATGGATATTTTTATCCATATTGTATATAATTCTTTGTTCATTTTAAAGAATATGATTCCTTACTTTGAAAAAATTAATGTAACATCTAAAATATTGATAATAAGTACATAAAATTACAACAGGGTATATTTAAACCACAGAAGTAGCTTCAATTATTATTTATATTCAAAACTGATTTCATGTGTAAATTAACATAAAAGATCATAAAAATCGTACTTGATAAAAATCAATAAAAATATTAAAATAATTCACACTTTTAAAATAAGCATTTTTATTACTTTTTTAATATCTTTAATAAAACTATTTTAGAGTATTATGAAAAATGAATTTATTATAAAACATTATACAATAGAATAAAACCAATCATGGTTTTATTTAAATAAACATAAACAAGATATTAAGTAAAGTGATAAAAAATACAAATATTTACAAATTATTAATTAGAAAACAAGGGACTTTAAAATAGTCATATTTAATGCTAATTATTCTTTACAAAACTAATTGAAATTTATTTTTCAATGCGAATATTAATTTCATTTTCTCGGAAAAAATAGGTGTGACTATAAAGTAATATGAATTTATAATTACATTGTTTTTAATCACAAAAAAGTTTGTATAAAATGACTATATATATATATATATATATATATATATATATATATATATATATATATAGATATACATAATAAAAGAATATTTTAAAGGTACTCTGGATATTTGTTAATCGAATATGATACAACGTGCCACCACTAGATGTTATAAAAAAACTCCCTTTTTATATTAGAAATGACTCTAAAAACAATTATTTGTTATGTGAATCATTATCGTGGTAATAAATTATGAATGACGTTAGTGGTTTTCAATTAATAGATAAAAGAAAGAAACAAGAATTGGAAATATTTTCGAATCATAAGGAAAAAATGTTCAATATTGAAATCAAGGAAATAATTCAAGTATCAAAACAATGTTACTGCTTAAAAATCGATTATGGTAACATAAGTTTCAACAAGGAAAGAAATAACTACATTTAAATATTAGTTTCATTCACTTATATAAACTAAAAAATAAAAAACTATTTCAAAAAAATCAAAATATGTAAAGAACATGCAAGAGAATTCAAAAATCAAATAACTGGCCATTGAAATGTACATCAGAAAATAAAATGTTCAATAATTACTGAATACTCACAAAATCGTGTAATGTTAGATTACTGACTCATTAGTGTTAAATTATTGTAAGATAATAACACCTAAATATTTTTTCAATACATTTAAAGGAATATACAAAAAAGTAGAAACCAAATTAATATTACTCATTATGCTACTATTAAAGAAAATATAAAAATTAATTAATAGAAAAATATAACACAGTTATTTTTAACCATCTTTATATACCCATATTATTTAATTTGAGAGTAATAAATTTATAACAAGCATTGCAGTTTTTGTTTTATTTCCCTTGCATATTATAAACAACAATAAGTGATTTCAAAAATTATTTTAATTGTCAAATATTAATTTAAAAAAAATAATACGAAATGATCTAAAATCAACTCATGCCTATTTTTATACAAAATACAAAAATCATGTTTAAAAAAGTGTTATGTTAATATATTAACTTAATGATATACAAAATAAAAAAGAAATAAAGAACCAACTCGTGTTGACAAAAAAGTACCTAAATGAATTCGATAGTAGAAGTTAAAAATAATAAAGAAAATTTCAAAAATTGTTTTTTCTTCAAAATTCACAGATTACAAAATCATTTAATACAAAATATTTAGATTTTACTGTTTTTCTATTTAAAATAACAACTAAAAAAGTCCAGAACAGCAACTTGATTTCAAAACAAAACCTTTTTATTACCAATATACCTGTTTATAATATTAATGTAAATTTCACTTGATATAATGAAAAAAAAGTAGACGTATTTTTTCAAAATACACTTATCATTACATTTAAAACATTTCATTGAAACGCACGCAAGCTTACCGTGTTTCTCATTTCTTTCGATAACATAAAATCGCCGATTTGTGTCGACAATTCTAACTTCCGTTTCAATTCCTCCATAAATGACGTATCCAAATTATATTCACCGATTTGCGAATGTTGAACATCGGCATATTTTTTTTCACATTCGATCTGATCAAAAAAACATAACTCATGTATAATTTATATGAACGATTGTTTAGACAATCATACGAAACGTATTCGTATGAATATACAATACAATCACTTTTAACTATATTCGTTTGAGTTTACCTTATGTCCTATTCCTATCGATGCGTTCAAATAAAATTGTTTTGCAGTAGATCCAATATCAGAACAAAGATCTTCTAATTCGTATTCAGCCAAAGATAATTCTACATAAAGAGGATCATTTTTCATTTCAATTGATGATATTTCAGATATTAGAAATAAACAACTTAAGAAAATTATTGATAGGTGGTGTTTTTTTGCCATTGTACTGAAAGAGAAAAAATAACAAATCATTTTCGAAAGTTCAGGATTTCATCGTTATTTTTGTTGACTATTAACATAATTTTTCATTACATTTGTTGATTTTACATATTTTTTAAAAAAAATTAAAACGTAACAATTACATTTAAGAATTGTCACATTTTTAAACTATTATAAATTTTAATATATTTATATCTAACATTTTTATTTCAAAGTAAAAAAATATTTCATTTTTATCTTTTCTCTACTATAATCTAGTTAATTAAATTAACAATAATATAGCTATCTTACAAGAATAATATTGATAAAATGTTTAATAAACTCAAAATACGCACATAACATCACAAAAGTAACATTCCAAGTCAAAGCACTTGTACTGTGTAAAAAATAATGCAATTTATTTAAGGATAAACAGAGTACAATGTATGAATGCAGGTGTATTATATATATATATATAAACACCTGCCTAGGATAATTAGTCTTGGTTGTGGTTCCTTCTAAAATAAAACTAACACCTGGCATATGTTACCCATCTTTTGACAAAAAAAAATATGAATAAAGGAAATAATTACAAAATACATATAGCAATTTATTTCGGTTTTAACGATTCTACTGAAAATAAACAGTTTTTCACGATTGTTATATTTTATACGAATTTTCTGGTTTAAATTTCAACTCGTCAGTTTATATCCATGAATGATCGCATTATTAACCATTATTAAAATTTCTTTACCGCCGAATTAATATTATACGTATGTGTATATATAATCTACATAAAAATGACTAGAAGTAAAACTATTTATATTTCAAAATAAAATTTCACAGTAAAACAAACAATTCCTATTTCCAAAAATTAAGATATATTTATTCATTAAACACTGTAGTTATTCTTCATATATTTAAAAATAAATAATTATATTTTTCAGAAATATTAATAAAATTATACAAACATTACAAAGCCTTGTTATATTTATTTAACGTCAAGAGATATTATTTGTACTAAAAAAAAATGTATGCAGTGAAATTTAAATACTTTGCAATTGAAAAAAATACAGTCATAAAATAAATATTAACAAGCAATGTTGTGTTATGAAAAATTGATAATTTTTTAAATTAATGATTAAGTATACGTATACACACAAACACATTTCCAAATAGCACATTTAAAAAAGTATTCAATAATCACTTATCATTTACTTTAATAGCTTATGTTTATTTCAATGGCTATTGCTATCACAATTAACACAATGTATTTTTATATATTTTTTTTATAATGCAAAAAGGCATCAGTGAATAAACTGAATAATAAGTGAATACATATACTAAAAACTTTTATTAAATCCCATGATAATAGAATAAATAATTTAAGCTAAAATGTTTACTTTCACTATATTTTAAGTAATATCTAAATTTATAATTTTCAGAGCAGTTACTTCTGAAAAATTAATACGCATGTCGATGGTAATTTATTTATCTTCACAGAACTTATTACGAAATACTAATGCAAAAAATATATAAGTCAAAAAGGGCGTTAGAAAAAAGGATGAAGAACTGATTATTGAACTTGTTTAATCTTGTGATACTAAAACGAGAGATTCTGTGAAAATGACTTTTTTCAATCAAATCTAATCTTAGTATGAAAATAAATTAAAATATATTATAAAAAAATGTAAATATGTTATGAAAGAAAATATTAACCTGATTTGTAAATATCGACAAGTTTCTATTCATAATATTTTTTTAGAAAATAATAAAAATCTAAGAGACGAATAAACAGAATATTTTTAATATAACTATATATATATATATATATATATATATATATATATATATATATATATATATATATATAGCTGAATTTCTTCAATCAGCATTCAAAAAAGTTGATAGGTCATTGAAATATGAACAGTTAACATAAAATATAAAGTTATATATTTTAATTGATTTCAATTTTCTGCGTGGCTGGTCATAAGGTCGCGAACTAATGACACTTGTATAATGTTCATTGACGATAAATACATTAGATGATTGTAGCTTGATAAAGTTTTGTCATTCGTCTAGGTGAAAATAATATATACCTAATCAAATATCATCTTCATTGGTTACAAATTATAATTAAATCCTGATATCAACGTAATAAATGTCGATTATATTCCAAATGACTATTTTTGAAAAATAGTAATTTGAAAATATATAAAATTATTGGATAAAAAAGACTGTAGTGACTATATTACATAAAAATTACACAATGCAAAAAAACATATGGAATTGTAGACAAGTTTTTTTTTAAAAAAAAAATCAATACGAGTATGTATTATAGTTTCGCACTTGCGTCAAATTAAGACCTTGAAACATTTTCTGCAAGCTAAAGTGACGCATACTAAATCATTTTTCATAAAAAAAATATTAATATAATATTTATGTTCAGACAATAATCCTACAGGTTTTTTTTAAAAAAATGTAGAGTAAATAAGATAAATGTACTACAGCTTTATATTTATTTATGAATAAAACACGATCAATAAAAAACAGTTTTACATCTCTGTTTCAATATATAATTTTTCAAATAGTTATTTATAAAATTTAACTTTTAAAAACACTGTTGTATTTCAAGTCCAAACTTTACTAATAACAATTTTTGAAATTATTTATTGCACACAAAAATCTTTCATTATATTTTCTTTTTTGTACACATATATGAAAATCGAAACAAGTAAATCTTTTAATGTTAATTCAACTGAATAATGTAGTTAAGGCACATTTCCACACTGATTCACTGATATTTTGTACGGTCGCTGACCAAAGTACAATATTTAATATCTACACATTGAAGAGTTTAATTTTCTTTTAGTTTATTAAAATTTTCTAATGAATGCTTATTTTAACATCTGTGATAATACATTGTATTTATTATAGTCATTTTTGCCGAAATAATGGAAAATGTAAGCATACGATATTTCAAGATAAAAATAAATTTAATACACATGATTTTAAGGAACAAAGTACAAAACTAAACAAAAAAAAAGTTAAATTTAAACATGTAGGATATTTGTTGATGATATGATGCTTTGAATAAGATCAAACATCATCATCATCAAAGATCTTGGAAATAAGCAATAATACAACCAATATCAATCAGAGGTTAAAATTCCTTGACTAATCGTAGCTTTTATGAACCTTACAAGTGTAAAATTACATTTTTAGGTATTTAACTCTGAACATATTTTATTGATTACTGAATTATATATAATCCGTATGAAAAATAATTATTCCTCGAAAATAACTCAAGAACCCATACAATAGCATTAGCAAACTAACTGTAATTATTTATTATGAAAAACTTACTGTTACAAATCACTAATCGTGAGAATCGTTTTTAAAATTTAATGTCTTAAATGTTATTAATTTAATTTACTAAATTATTATATCCGAATAAAAAACAAAAAGTGCACTATATAAATTTTACATTCGTATAAATAAATCCAGGTTTTTTTTTAATTAAATATAAAACAATTATTTCTTATAATTAATATATCATACACATGATTTAACGTTTGCACTTACACTGAATAATTAAAGCACTATGCAATCGGGATAATCAAAAATTACATGATAACAACTTATCAAAAATTCTTTATAAATTGTAAAACAAAAGTAATATATATATATATATATATATATATATATATATATATATATATATATATAATGCATATACATATAAAAATAACGGAAATAACTAACTAAATACCAAAAAGAATATAAACAGATTGGATAAGGATGTTAGAAATTTAATTATACGTTTGTGAAAAAAGCAATGGATTCCAAAAGGGTTGTCAACAGTAAAATATACGATGTTAATTTTATATATATATATATATAAACTCATACGTGTAAGAGATATAAATAATCTTAAACATAAATAAATCAAATACTTAACATAACAAGATAAAAAAATCTTTTATAAAAAAAATATTATTTCTTTTTAATGAAACGTTCAAGACACACATATTATATTGGTGACCCTAATGAAGCTGAAGAGTTCAGACATACATTTACTTATTTACTATAATTTACTATCCTTCAGTTTAAAACACAAATTTCTCATCAATACTATTTATTAAATATTAATCAAATGAATAGGATATATTAATTGATATAATTACATCAAGGTTGAATCAAACAATAAGTAACGTCATAAAATCTCAATATCTAGAGAGTTTAAAATACAAAGTTCGATAAGTACAGTAATGAGTAGGTACAAAAAAAAAATTATATCAACAAACGTTTACGTACTATTACGAAGGTTAAATATGTAATCAGATGTCTTGGCAAATAATACAACTATTTTTACACACCTATCAAAATATTATATACATATATGTATGTATGTTTGACGAATTTTGACACTTTGTTTAATACGTAATGAAATAAAATGTTAAAACAACTCTGAAACAAGTTAAAAGACGTATTTAATCATTTTTATATACAATTTTTTACATAGTAAGATTCAATAGCGTTAAAATAAAAATTGATTTTGAATTACAATATTTTAATATCAATTAAAACGGAAATGTTATTCTGCTATTATATTATTGTCTTATTTACATTCGTCATTCCCCTTATTATAATGTTATATATATGATATCTATAAATATTTAATGAACGAATTTTTATATGAATCGAATCTATCTATAGAATTATAAGAACATAACAAATATCTACATTAATTTTGTTAGGGATATTCTGCAATATTTTTCGAAAAATACCTAATATTACTGATTATTTGTTAATTTCTATATGATATGCTAATTGAAAAAAAATATTATTTCTTAAAGAACCCCAAATATATATATATTTAACTGAATTAATGGAAAGTATTTTCATTTTTACTGGCGACAGATAAAATATTATAACTAGTGTAATACCCTTATTAAATCTTAGTGATAAAATGAATATTGTGTTGTGATGAGATATCGTTAGAATATTTACAACTTATAGTGACTTTTTTTAATTTTAAAATACCATAACACTAACCAACCGTATCAAAAATAATTATAAAAATATCACTTCCCATTCATATACCACACATTCACACAATCTGATTTAAACGCGTAAGAATTTTCTTTTGTATTTTGTAAACGAGATAAGAAAAATATAAAGTATAATAAAAAAAAATTATCATACAAAACAATAGATATTTATATGATTGAATTTTTTTATCTGAGAAATATATATTTCTCATCTGATAAATCACGAAAAAAATTACGTGTCTTAATTCCAATATATAAATAAATGATAAGACAAAGGTTTTTTAATCATTTCTATCCTCTCGAATATTTTTTTTTGAAAAAAAGAAATAAATTCATTTTTTTAATTTATTGTTAAAATATGGATATATATATATATAAAGTTAATAAATAATGATATTAAATACAAATTACAGTAACATTTAACGATTACTATATTTACCAGTAACAAATCTAGAGCATACTTGCTATATCAAGTAAGATTATTACTTTTTCTGAAAAATCAATGGAAATAGTTTTTAAACTTATTTCATCTGAATGTATAGAAATGAATATTATACAACTTCCTTCACCTTGAACACTTCGCTGCAATCATCTAATTCAAATCCTATCAAACATTTATGTTGATATACTCGATAAAAAACATTAAAAATCATTTGTATTATCAATAAAGTTAAACTAAATGAAAACTAAACTAAATAGAAAATAGACATACAAATATAAAATAAATTGTTGTTTAGTAAAAGCAAAATCAAAATAAAAAGTATTTTCTTGTGAAAATACTTTTCAATTTATACACACACACACACATATATATACATATACATATATATATATATATATATATATATATATATATATATGTATATATATATATATATATATATATATATATATATATAAAGATAGATAGGAAGATAAAGAAATATATTGTATTTATTCAAATCAGTCGTGTAAAGTAAATATAATAACACGATTATCGCGTTTCATTAAATTATAGACACCATAACGAAGAGTCTAACCCCTTTTTTGTAACATTTCGATCCAATGATTATTGACTAAACATAAATAATGAATGCATAAGAGTGCATCAAACCCGATACATGTAGATGACTAATAAAATAAAACATTGTACTGTATGTTAAGTTATTCTGAAAAAATATTTATCATGATTCTTTTAAAACGTTATTGACAACAATAGATTATATATAATAATTCAATAATTAGCATAAACACATTGGAAATTTTTTCAAGTATTTCTTAGAACTGAAAGTTAATTTTCTACATTCTTTAACTAGAATTATCCAATTAAATATATTAGAACACGTTTTTTTGTTATTAAATAGTATTTTTATAATCGATATTGTATAAATTTAATATATGTATATATCTTAAATAAATTTAAATGTCATATAAATTCTGTAAACAGATTTTAATGTTTAAATTCTTTTTATTATCTACTGTCATAATACATCATCATATTTTTTAAGTTAGAAATATAAAAAAAAAATATTTTGAACATTTCTTACATTAACCACAACAAACAAGTAACTTTTTTTCTATGAAAGTGTATAGTTTTTAATGTTTCTTTTTGATACATTAAAATTATTTTATAAATTTCGATCTAATGACAAGAACTGAAACTATAATACCTATGAATTATAATTTTAAATCAATATCAAGTTAAACAACATGCAATTAATGATTATTACTAGTTCAAGATTTTTAATACTGGTAATTATTTCAAGGGCTTTGAAATGTATAAAAAAAGTAAATATATATATACTTGTATATGGTAAGTATGTAGCACACATTAAATACATATGTTTTACTGAAACACGTAAATGACCTTTGATTCGAATGAATCAGTACATAACCTTTACACTCAATTGACAAAATAATCAAAAGTTTTGATCAAGAATTTAATAATAGCACCTATCTTTCAATTTGAAATTATATGAAAAATAAACGAAATTATAATATAACTGAATAAGTAATTATTTGGCTAAATAAATATCACTCTATTGATTTTTAATATTACAAACTAATAAATATTTAAAAATATTTTTTTGTTTTTAAAAAAATGTGTAAATTCTTTACGATAATTATATATATATATATATATATATATATATATATATATATACGAGGTCGTTTGATAAGTCCGTGTTAATTCCGAAAGATGGCACCACTGGTGCATATCGAGGTTATTTTTAATTAGTACCACCTCTTGGAAGAACACACATCAAGTTTCAGCCATATCGGTCTATTCCTTTGTGTTTGACAATAGTTGGAATCAAGGAAATCGAGTGATTGTCAAATAATGGACGAAAAAGAATTTCGCGTGTTGATTAAACACTACTTCATTAAAGGCAAAACGCCTCAGGAGACTAAACAGAAGCTCGATAAACATTATGGTGACTCTGCACCTTCGATTAGTGCGGTTTATAAGTGGTTTCAAAATTTTCGGAGTGGCCATATGAGCACAAGGACGCTGAACGTTCTGGACGCCCTGTTGAGGTCACCACTTCAGAAATCATTGATAAAATCCATGATATGGTGATGGATGACAGAAGAGTGAAAGTGCGTGAGATTACTAGTGATGTAGGCATCTCGTGTGAACGGGTACATAATATTTTGCACCAACATTTGGACATGAAAAAGCTATCCGTCAGGTGGGTGCCGCGATTGCTCACGATCGACCAAAAACGAGGTCGTGTGAAGTGTTGCAAGAACGGTTTGCAACTGTTTCAGCGAAATCCGCAGGACTTTAAGCGTCGTTTCATCACTGTAGATGAAACATGGATACATCACTACACTCCTGAGACCAAAGAGCAGTCTAAACAATGGGTTATCAAGGGGGAATCTGCTCCGAAAAAGGCGAAGACAATTCCTTCGGCCGGGAAGGTTATGGCGACTGTCTTTTGGGATTCGCAAGGAATAATCTTTATCGACTATTTGAAAAAGGGTAAAACCATTACAGGTGCATATTATTCATTGTTATTGGATCGTTTGAAAACCGAGTTGCAAGAACCCCCCCCCCCCCCGATTAGCCCACAAAAAGTCCTCTTTCATCACGACAACGCACCAGCTCACACCTCAGCAGTTGTGGCCGTAAAACTAATGGAAATAGGGTTCCAAATCGTTTCACATCCCCACTATTCTCCAGACTTGGCTCCATCGGACTATTATTTGTTCCCTAATATGAAGAAATGGCTGGCGGGAAAAAGATTTTATTCGAACGAGGAGGTGATTGAAGGAACGAACTATTTTACAGACTTGGACAAATCCTATTATTCGGAAGGGATCAACAAACTAGAGCAGCGTTGGATGAAGTGTATAAGCCTAAAAGGAGACTATGTTGAAAAATAAAAACGATTTATTCAAAAAAATGAAGCAATTTTTATTTTTACACGGACTTATCAAACAACCTCGTGTATATATATATATATATATATATATATATATATATATATAATGTGTGTGTGTTTAGGTGTAAGTATATATAAACTATTTAATTCGAAATCCATAAATAAAAAACTCAAGAAGAAATCAATGGATAGATGAAACAGAAACATAAAAAAATCTTAAAAATCGTATGGAAAAGAATATAATTAGATCACTGGAAATGGAAAGTTTTCGGAGGTGTCTCTTCATCCAGCAATGGATAAAAATAGGGTAATAATGATTACAATAACGTAAACTATTAATGTATAAAATAATTTAAAAAGAATATAACAACTTATTTATGACTTTATAATTGAAAGAAAATCATTTAAAACCCATTATAAAGACAATAAAATAACTTATTTACACAATAAACGACATCCGAGTACATAATATGCATATTATAAAACGTACATATGTACTACAATGAAAGTCCAGTGCGATTGATTACAAATCAAACTGATAATAAAATATTCACAAAGAATGGTATAAATCACGATGTTCTCACGAGAATACAGAAACATGATCATGCGTAGTCACGGTAATGTACTCATTGGCGATTCAGGTCACTTCTTGTTTTAGTTTTCGAACTCAATGAACAGTTGGTTTTAATTAAATATCGTTATATTTTTTAAATTATCTTATTCACACGAATATACATATACATATATATATATATATATATATATATATATATATATATATATATATATATATATATTATTACATACATACATTTGTATATGTACATAAATTCATAATACAACTGATAATTGTCTTCTTATCAAACCCGTATCAAATATTAAAAATCAAATTACGAACTTTGCATCTTAGTCCACAAAAATTAATAACAAATAACATTTTTATATATATTTTTTAATTTTAAAGAGAATTAAAACAACACTTAAAAATAAGTACTGTTTTATTCCATTTAAAATTTCAAGTATTATTTAATTTCAAAATAGATATCTCTGAATCTTTCAATGTATTTCATTTTTTATAAATAAATTAAATTAAAAGACATTTTCAATCTATATAGTTTTCTTAATATCATTTTTAAAAAAATAACTGTTCAAATTAAATTATAGAAAACGTGATTTTATAATGTTATATAACAAAAATTTAACGACATAAAACTGAATGTGCTATCACATATTAAATATAAATTATAGCCTCCAGAATGGATGACCACTTTCCGAGAATTCAAAAAAAAGAAACCAGCTGCATGTGTTCGTGAATGCATATGTGAATATACCTGAGTATGTACCTCTAATATTTTCCTAGAAGTCATTTTTAATTCAATTAAATTTAATAAATAAACATTAATATATACAGAAGAATTTATTTTCGATTTATGTTAAATGATATTTTTCGTAAATTTATTCAATTCAACTTTTAATTTCAATATTTGTTTATACACTTTACATAAAAGATTAAAATTAATCTAATAAAAAATATATTTCCAACTAATTTTCAAAATTTTGTTTGATAATAAAACGTATTGAAATATTTTTTTTATATTTTCTGTTTATATTTATATCATGCAACTAAAAATATAAAAACATAATTCAGTTTTGATTTATTAAATTTTATTCAATTTTGACTGAACATTTATTAACCACATATAGAAATACTTAGTTAAATAAAATAAAATAATTAATAGAAAAAATAATTTGGGAGTTTCAACAAGGCAATGATTTCAAGTACTCAACTATGATTACTAGAAAATGGCTCCTTTATAACGTCCTAAAACAAGTCTATATACATACAAGTTTAAGTACACTTTCTAATTCAATCGTGATATTTTGTTTTCAAAGAATCTTTATTAGAATATCGCGATCGCTAAATGCCCTAATATGAAATTTCAAAGATAATTTAAAAGTAGCACCAACATACAAACGAAGCAAATATTACTGACAAAGAGATTCAAGTTATTAGATACAAAAAAAATTACGATTTTGAGTTGAAATTTATATCGACTTTTCTTTTTTATTAATTTTCTTGAATTGAATGACATAATTTAGTAATTTATAACTTAATTTAAAAAAAACACATTTTCTTAGTATATACCTGCAGAAAATATGTATTTTGCTTTACATTTGAAGATTTTTGTTTATCACTGAATACTGTAAGTATCACTAATACTTTAATGAAAAACAGCAATCAAACAATAATTCACAACTATAATATTATGTAACCTATATTCCATTTTAACAAATATTATTATTATCTGAACTGTTCACTCGAATATGGTTAATTTCAAAATGTTTTTATATACATTTTTAAAGGAGTGATTATCTTCATTAAAATAAAATGTTCGGCCCGTATTATAAAAACAAACGGCACACACTGTTGTCAAAATGATAAATTACTCAATTTAATTTAATCACTAATAATAAAAATATATTACAGTCTTTAAATTCATTTTTTTACATGAATCTGCTTGAAACTCTCATAATTACATATCAAATAAAAGTTATTGAAATTAATAGCTATAAATGAAGTAATCAGTAATGTACAATTACATATGTACAGTGTAATATCGGCAATAATCGGCTTAAAACTCATATTCTTGTATAATTACACATCAAATAAGATAAAAATGATTAAAATTAGTAGCTATAAACGAAGCAAACAGTAATATATACCAAGTACATATGTATACAATGTAATATATACTGTAACAATATTTACTTATTAATGATCAGAAATTCTTTACACATATTCGTATAACGAAAAGATTGTTGTCAAGCTAATTAACGAAGCTACCAGAATGTAGCACTACTTTAAAAAATCAGTTTTATTACAAATTCAATTTACTATTACTAAAAATAAACATATATATATATATATATATATATATATATATATATATATATATATATATATATATATATATATGTTATAATTATAATTGGTCATGATGTAATACAATAACATTAAAAAAATACTCTGCGTGTAATATATAATTATTAAAATATAAACGTATATTAAAAAAATGTCCTTCATTGTATAATTTGAAAATATGTAAATATATATACACAGTGCTCTCCAAAAGTTAGTTGAAATAAACACTCAAGTTGTTAAGTAACAATGTTTAATAGCTCGGTTTCTCATCACAGGCTTGTAGTCATGATTTATAATTACAAAACATCATTGTTGTTAAAAGTGCATTTTCCGAAATTCATATCGCTCGCGTAACTAAACAATAAATATAACGTAATCACAGAAATTCACCACGCCCGAAGTTGTTGAAACCGAACACTTGCACTACTCACATTGAAGATGGGCTTATTTGTTTAGGTTTAATACAGTTTCGTAGATATTTTATAGTGAAGTTGTAATAATTAATCTTCAAAACATAATTATTTTTTATTATTAGTAAAAAAATGGCTTCGAGGCGAAAATTAACTATAGAAGAAAGTCAAAAGTTGTGAGGAAATATGTAAGACTGAAAAATTATAAAGCGATTGGAAAAATATTCAAAATTAATATCAAAGGAGTAAAGAAAATCATATAAACGAACAGAACAATTTCAACACTTGCAGATAAAACATGTTCGAGGCGATCTAGCGTCATTAAATATGACAGTACAAAATTAATCCAAAAATCATTGTAAAAGAAATTTAAGAGCAACTGCATGTAGCAAGGACATAAATTTCTGAAACTATTATTAGAAGACGTTTTGACGATGAAACCAGAAAGGCATCCTTATTGACATCAGCCCATAAAAAAGATTAAATTTTGATAAAAAATCACGTGAATAAAACAATGCAATTATGGAAAGCGAGTAATTTTTAGCGACGAGACTAAGTTTGAAATATTTGAAAATCGTCGACGCCAAACGGTTTGGCGAAGTAGCAGTGATAATGCTTACGTTAATAAGTTCCTGTTACCACCTGTAAAACATGAAGGAGGAAATGTCATGGTATGAATAGATTACTTATTATTGAAGGTAAAATGATAACACAAATGTATTGCAATATTTTACGAGAAAATTTACTCCAATTCGCTGAAACAATGAAATTGGGTCAGGCTTTTACTTTTCAACAGGACAATGACTCGACGCATACAACTTTTTTGGACAATTTTTCATTTTTATGTTATTTTTTCATTTCAACTAATTTTTGAAGGGCGCTGTATATAGTACAAGACATCATTATTGTAATTACCTATTCAATCGTAATACAAATGTTTACTTCAAAATAATTAAATTACATATTTTTGTAAAAATATTTCAATAGTATCAAAAATATTATATTTAAACTACATAATCTTGCAATTAAATCGTTAACTATAAATATACACACACTCAATAATAAATACATGTTTTCTCATTATTATTTTTTATTAAATGATAAAATATATATGTGATAATAATTTAGACTCAGTAAAAGTGAATAATCTTCTAGTGGCTAATACCAAAGGTCATATAATAAATTTCAAATCAACTTTCGAACAAAACAAATATGAATTAATGAAATCTCATTTCTTTTTATTTAAAATTAATTTACATAACTACATATCACAGAATAATAGCCTTAAGTTAATATCAGAACACCATTTTACAATTGATTTCGATAAAATTATCAAAAATATTTGATAAATGTAACCAAATAAAATTATAATAATAAACAAAATAATTATACTTATATAACTATCTATTAGATATTTTTTTATATTAACTTAAATATTTTTTATTCACATTAACAAGTTTTTAAATGTATTTATATCTATTATTATTTAATGATTGCATCATAAGATAATCCAATATAAATTTCTTCACTGATAATCTATTTAACAATCACATAAATCGCACAAATGCGAAAATGTAACAAACTGAAAAAAATGTACAAAATCACATCAATAATATCAACGAAAATAAACGATTGTACAAGAAACTAAAAGCTTTTATTATTTTTAATTATTAAAAACACTTTTTATAAAATAATTTTCTTGTTGACAAAATTGTTAATAATTAATAAATAATACAAAGGAGATAATACAATTCGAGTACAAAATTGTTAAAAGAATATATCAATTTGTTATAATTTTATTTTCAACTTCTTGGAAAGAATACTTAAAGAATGCAATTTCTAACTTTGAAAATTTCAAATAATTTTTAATGAATAAGAACATATTTTATTTTTTTAACATAAACAACCCTATCTTAAAACATTTCAGTAATTTGGACTAATCAAATTTAATGCCTTATACAATGATACCAAACAGCAATATATATATATATATATATATATATATATATATATATATATATATATACTCTTGACACATTTGACCATTGTTTAATTATATTCAAAGTAATTTTCCAAATGAAAATAACCTGGTGTTGAGAAGTTAAAATTCATTTAATCTATTAAGTAAAATATTTACTGAAACTTTATCAAACTCTTCACCACAGCCAAAGATCTTCTTGCAATCTTCTCCATTTATCTTTTAATTATATATTTATTTTTTAAATTTCTTGATAGCAAAGCTTAAGTCTATCCTTGAGAAAAAGTAATTCTAAAATAAATAATTATTTGGTTTACTACAAAATGCTTCATCATCCCATTTCGACAATGAACTTTTTTCAAAATTCAGTTCTGGTCATCAAAATCTGGTTCTAATCTTCGATTTTCAGAAATTAATTTAATTAATAAATTATTATATTATTTATTACAATTATAATAATAATGAAATGACAAAAAAATAATATAAACAGTGTAATTAATATATTTGACAACTGACAAATTCAAACTATTTTAAAAAAAGAAAATCAAATAATTTTGATTTTATGATTTAACATTTTAGATCTCTCTTGTTATTTGCATCAAATCAATTCACTTTTACTAAATAACTGTTATTAATTTTAAAAGTGTATCGTCCATGAATAATAAGAACAAGTTGTGTATAATTTTAATGTTCGAAATTTAAAAATCGGAGCACAAAAGAGTGAATGGACTAAACTCTCCAAAATCTATGAGCTATTTTTGACCTTTAGTACCCTACCAAAAACGAATTCATTGAAAGATATGTTTGATTTATCGCTTTAATTATCGCTTCATTTCTCGTTTAATATGAGCCTAACTTGAAACGTTATCAATTCTTTCTCAGAATGAATGCAACCAAACTTTTATTTCCTGTTCATCATTGATTAACAACTTCAATATTGAAACAGTTATACTAATTGTTTACAATATTATATAAAAAACAAAAATTGTGCAGATACGTATATTATTTAATAATTTTCAAAAATAAAGTTACAATTTATTAAAATCGTTTTCTAAAATATAATAACGTTTACATGGAACTACTCAATACATACATTTATTTCCTTTTTTAACCTCCAAATATCAAAAGAAATGAAAATATTTTTAATAAATATAACAAATTCAATTAATAAAAACATGACATTGTTAGTAAACTAATTCGTAATGAAAACGTTTTTAAAACAATTAATTTTACCTTGATATCATAAAAGTTCACTATTAATTGTGATTTTCAAAATGATCAACAACTTTTTTAAACATACAATTATAAAAAAAAAACAACACTATGCTATAAAATTTTTGAATTGAACAATATATTAATTTATGATTTTACTTAAATACGGTACACGACATAGCAAAATAGCACCATAACTTCACGAAATTCAACTACATACTGAACGCATGTATGACAATCTAAAACGTCAAATCTTTGTCAAATGCTACATTTCTTATTAAACAAAGATACAATGATTATTAATCTTTTCTATTCCTGTTATTAACAAACAAACCCTCTAGAATTACCTGATATTCAAATATATTTTATATACTTAAATTATGTAAATATAAAACTGAATATATGTAAATAAAGTGTATTTTTAATAGAATAATTACAACTGTTAATCTCAGTTTATAACCTAAAAAAGATGTATGATGAGTGAATTAGTGAGTAAATATATGTCTATGGTATATATATATATATATATATATATATATATATATATATATATATATATATATATATAAAGCAATAAATTTTCATTAGTTACCAAGTCCATAAAATCATTCTTGTTATTAAAAAAGTTTTTGAACATAATATAATATACTTAATTTTACTATACTTAATTTTTTCATAAAATTCAATACTAGCAGTTCAATATTTAATTTCAATTAATAAAAAGCATTTCCTTTGTTATTTGACAATTATATTATTAAATGATAGAATAGACCTTTCAGGAATCCAAAATCATGTCTTCAAAACCTGAATAAATAAATTAAACAATAAATGATTATATATATATATATATATATATATATATATATATATATATATATATAAATTATATAGTGTTGTTCGATAAAAAACTTATTTTAATTTTAATTTATTAGTATAAGACATTTTACAAATATTTGTACAATATTTAATTACAGATATATCTTTTTTAATTTTCAATTAAATCTCTTTTATATTTCAGTTAAAATTACTCTTAATTATTTATTAAATAGATATAAAGATAAATATGTTTTTTCTAATATATTTTAAAATAATTTTTCAATATAATCATCTCTTAAAGGTATAAATAACATTAATCAAAAAAAGGTTGAAAAGTTTTAAAATATAAGAATAGTATTAAAATATAAATGATTGAAATCAAATACCATATTATTCATTACATATGTACATATACCTAAAGCACATAAATATGTATATACATATTTATATATATATATATATATATATATAAATGCAATATTACAAAAATAATTCTACTTACTATAACTAATCAAAAATAAAAAAAATATTTACATCTTCTCTACATAATATTATAGATAGAAATTAGAGAATTTTTATATTGAATAGATATAAATGAATTGGAAATAAAATATTTCAAAAATCTAAAATAATACAACTATATTTTTGATAACAATGCATTATTTTTAAAAAATATAAATACACTTAAAACAATAATTTAGTGCAAATACACTTGATAATTACATTTATTAATATAAACATATTTAAAAAAATTCGTTGTCTGTTGATACAAAACTTAAATTCGGTTTTAGAAAACTGGGGCTATTATTTATTATATCAATTATCTAAAAAGAAAAATATTATTACTTTAAAAAACCTATAAAAATTAATTTGAAATGTATTTTTCAAAAACCGGTTGTTAAAACTAAGAAATTAACTTTAAAAATTAATACTTTTCCATTTTCCATCATCACAATTGTTTTACATTGTTCCAGAAATTGCATTTGATTAGCAAGAAATATAATTGTACTTTGTGGAAATAGTCTGTGAACTTTATGTTTTAATATTAATTCTGATTTATATCCAATACCTGCCATACTTTCTTCAATAATTAAAATCTGAAATTAAATAATTATACATTATATATATATATATATATATATATATATATATATATATATATATATATTATTTTTTATTACTTTCACTTTTCTTAGATATGCTCTTGCTAAATATAACAATTGTTGATGTCCTGGATGAGTCAAATGTTCAACAGGAGCATTTAATTTAGTTTCTAATTTTGCTATATGTTCAAAAAGAAATACTTTTTTAATAGCAGAGTTAATTTCAACGTCTGTAAAATTGTTATTTGGATCCAAATTCTCCCTAAAATAAAATGTTCTATTCACTACAGTACATTATGAATTTAACAAATACTTTTTATAAAACATCCTTTTCTATATATAAACAAATAACAACAAAAATGTACAGTTCTTAATGTTTTTCAAATGTAAACATTGTTAATTATTTTTTGAAGAAATATATTTTTTTAATCTTTTTTTTTTTGAAAACAATATTAATTTCTACCCACTAAGTCATTTTTTTTGTCTACCAAGTAAGTTTATTTTTTTATAAAATATTTTCTTGAAAATTGATAACAATGTATTTAAAACCGATTGAAATAGTCAATTGTATTAACATAATGTAAATTTTAAATCTGTTTATTTTTTATAAAAATATGGTAATTAATTAATTCTATTGAATAATATTTTTAAACTTAAATAATACCTAATAGTACCCGTAAATAATACTGTTTCTTGAGGAACTATTGCCAAAATGGATCTATATTTTTTTAAATTAAAATCTTTAATATTAATATTGTTAATGGAAATTGAACCTCCTGAAGGATCTGCAAGACGAAATATACCTGCAACCACACACTTTTTACCAGATGTTGTAGTACCCACAATGCCTGAAAATAATATAATTAACAACTTTAAAATTAAAAATAATGCCAAATTTCTAACGGTATAATAATATACTTATTTCTTAGTACTTATAAAGAAGAATAAATAATTTGTAATAATAATACATACCTATTTTTTCGCCGGTTCTTATATAAAAAGAAAAATTTTTTAACACAAATATATTTGAATATAAGTTTAAATTGACATTCTTAAATTCAATATCATAATTCCAATCTAGCTCTTCTATAGCTCTTATATAGTTTGAAGAGCTATTTTCTATATTATCTATATCTTCTAACTACAATAATAATTTAATATATTTATTTAAATAAAAGTACAAAAATATCTCTATATGTGTATGTATGTATGTGTATATGTACGTATGTATTTATAGTTAAATATTTTGACTAAATTCAATAACATTTTAATTCATCAAAAATAAATGAATAAAATTAACTCATAACACAAAATATAACAAAATAAAACTTACATTACTTATATGCAAATATGCTCTAGTTAAAGTTTGACTAGCTCTTCTATATTCAAATAAATGAAAAACTACTTGTCGAAAAGCAAAGCATAATTGTAATGTGGAAATCAAAGCCAAACTTATATATTCTAATTTTAAATGAGGTGTAAAAGCAATTAAAAGTCCAACGGTTAAGATCATAATTACTAAATAGAGAAAATAAAGTATTTAACAATATTTATGTTACAGTATCATATTTTTTTATATAAAAAAATGTAATATAAGAATATACCTGTTAATATATTATTAATGAAATAGTAAAAATATTTCATTCCATAAATAACTGTTTCAATTTTAATCTTTTGATTGCAAATTGTATAATATCTACAAAGATATATATATATATATATATATATATATATATATATATATATATATATATATAATTATTAATACATTTTTTAAAAAAAATATTACATTTTATAACTATATAATATGCTGATAAAAAATCTCAGATTGTTTTCAACATAATATAAAAGAGTTCAAGTTTCCTATTCTTGTACAAAATTAATTACAATCATTATTTTCCTATCTACTTTAGACATACCTAGTTAAAAAATTATCTTTTTCCATAGTAGCTTGTATAACAGCTCGACCATTTATCAAATTTGAAATCAAATTATACATTGGCTTATGTGTTTTAAACTCTTCTTCACACCAATTAAATATTTTTTTTCTGAAATGTTTTTTATACATTAAATATTTTTGGAATTTATTAAATAGACTATATTAATTGCAGGTAATACTCTATACAACCTTTTTTATTTTGTGTGCATACACATCATATACACAAATATATATATATATATATATATATATATATATATATATATATATATATATATATATACAAAACTTGAAAATATTTTAAATTTACTGAAAAAATTATAAATATGCACATTTTTTTTAAAAAAAAATAAAAAATTTTAGTTTCAGCTCTTTTTTAGAATTTAATGTTAGAATTAAATATTCACACCATAAAATTAATAAAAGTAAGAAACATAAAAATACTGAATTTATTTTACAAATATTTTTTGAATTACTTATTAACTTTAAAAAATAAAAAATATCTTACTTTGTATACATGTCGATAATAAAAAATATAATAGTATAAAAAAGTATGAACAATAATATTACTCCTTTTATAGAATATGCAATAAAGAATGAAGAATAAAATATGACAAAGCAGTTATAAATCAATGGATATAAATGTTGCGGTAAATTTTCATCAGCTAAAAATTAAATAAAAATCAATATTGTTTATATAGTATTAGATACAATACATACTATTATACATGAATAAAAAAATAAATGCATAAAGAAAAACAAATATTCAAAACTATCTACCTGAACGTAAATCCAGAGAAAATTTGTTAAGTAGCATTGTTAATTCCAATTTTTGTATACATTCAATAGACATAGAATATAATTTCAATAACCAGTCATTATGAATTTTTTTTGCAGTTTTAAATAAAACCTATAATATATATATATATATATATATATATATATATATATATATATATATATATATATATATATATTATAAGATACATAAATAAAAAAATATATTATAACTTACATGATTATATATATAAATACTTATAAAACTAAAAATTAATAATGAAAGTAAGAAAATTGAATATAAAGGTGCTGCAAAATCCTCCGTCAACAATTCATCAATAAAATCAATACTTTCTTTGTTGTACTAAAAATAATTTGTTGTTTATGAAATTATAAAATAAATGTATGTATAAAGTGAAAATCAAAATGAATTAATATTGTACTTTATACAAGTATTCACCAATAAATGTAATCAAATAAAGATAATAAACATTTTAATTTCAATATGAAAATAACAAAAATAATTTATATTATTTTTAAAACATAAACAATAATTAACAATTCATAATTAAATTTAAATTCTTCAAATTTTTAAAACACGCCTCATTTTTTCAATTACATTTATTTATGTGTATTAATATAATCAATTCTTATAATTTATTTCAAAAGTAAATAAAAAAAATATTACTTACAGTTATATGTTTTCTAAGATACATTATTTTAAGAAATATAAATGCTGTCATTGAAATTAATAATGTAAATAAAAAAATACTTATAAAAATAAAAAACCACTGGATTTTAGATATTATTTTTAACAAAACAAACTTTTTTTGTGAAAATTTTTTTTTTTCTATTAAAACAATTTTTTCATTATCATCTAAAAATTTAATATTAAAACAAAATATATGATATTTTAATATTATTTGTTTGTGTTTTTATTTTTATATATATATATATATATATATATATATATATATATATATATATATATATATATATATATTCATCATTTTATAACCAACCTTGTAAGATTTGTGAACATTCTTCAGCTCTTGTGGTCCTAAATTCAAAGTTATTGTTTAAACTAAAGGAAGTATCCATTTCATTTGAATATAAAAAACAATCATTTGTACTTCCAAATACATCTTGAGACTCTCTACGAATTGAATACATCAGGGTTACAATATGATATTTTTTACAATTTATATACAATACAATAATAAATACCCTAAATATTTTTTTGAATTTTGTTTCATTAATAATTTTATAAGATTCATGTATCGACGATTTTTAGATATTAAATCTTCATGTGTTCCTTCTTCGATTATTTTACCATTTTCCATATAATATACATAATCGCAATTAGTTAAAAACTATAATGTTATAAATAAAATATAGTTTAATCGACAATATAGAAATAAATTTGTAAAACCTTACATTCAATTTTTCGGTCACCAATATAATTGATTTACTTTTTAAAACATTTAAAATGCAATTTTCAAATATATGCATACTGGTTTGAGCATCAAAAGCTTCTAAAGGTTGATCAAGTAATATAATGTCCCTAAAAAATATATATTTATTATTTTTTAATGTTGATATTTTTATTAAATAATAATTAGATTAATAATAAATACCTGTTTGAATATGCAGCTCTACAAAGATTTATTAATTGCTTTTGTCCCAAAGTTAAAGGAAACAAATTTACATTAGTATTATTAGAAATTGGTAAAGTATAAAAATCATTATCAGCAAAACAACTATAGTGAACTTTATTATATCTACAAAAAAGCGAAGTAACATTTAAAAAATTTAATATATAAAAAAAATAAAAAATTCATCATAATTTATATATGCACATACATGTGTACAATATTAACAAAATTCATTACCGATCTGATTCAAATTTTTCATCAAATATAATATTTTCTTTGATAGTTCCATCAAATAAAAATGGTTGCTGACTAACATAACTTATAGAGCCATTTATAATTTTATGACCATTAATTTTTTCCATATGACCTAAAATTGCTAGCAATAATGATGATTTTCCTGATTTGGGTAATCCGCAAATAGCAATTATTTTTCCCTTTGAATAAATTTCTAAATTAGTATTTGAATATATGTACATATATATATATATATATATATATATATATATATATATATATATATATATATATACATATATTCAATGAAACGAGGGTCGTTTGATAAGTATGGTAAACAAGTAAGAAAATCTAAACTGAAAAATTTATTTAAATTAATTAAATTAAAAAATAAATAAATTTACCATACTTATGAAACGACCCTCGTGTGTATATATATATATATATATATATATATATATATATATATATATATATATATATATAATTAAATTTCATTTTTAAATATATAAAATAATTATTGTTATTTAATAATGATGACTATGATATAAAAATATATATGTATAGAAAAAATAAACAATAAGTAATTATTAAACATTTGAATAAAATATACAAATATCTCATTTATTCATATTTAATGACAATAATTTTATAAAAGTTTCTTTATATATGTTTATACATAATATTAAAAATGAATTAAAGTTATATTAACAATTTCTTCTATTAATAAATTTATCTCTTGGAATTTAACTTAAATTCTGACTCATTTACTTAATATTTATTTACTGGTTTGTTCCATTTTACACTATAATTAATACATTTTAAATCTGTATTTTTTAAATGAATATTTCAATTTAATTTTGTCTAAGAAATATCTTGATTATTTTTATTTAATAACAAATTTACAAATACAATATAATATTCATTATCATTTTTTTTAAAAAAAATAACGATAAACAAATTTGATGTCAACTTTCTTAAAGAGAAATTAAATAGTGTTTTTTAAGTAAAACACTTTTTAAATATGATTATTGTTCATCTCAAACATTTAAAGTTAAAACTCTTAAGAATAACAAACAACCTATTAAATGATAAATAAAATATGTGTATATGCATATATATATATATATATATATATATATATATATATATATATATATATATATATATATGTGTGTGTGTGTGTGTGTGTGTGTGTGTGTGAAGGTGAGTTGGTTGGTTGTGGTTGTGTGTGTGTATGTATGTATGTATATATGTATAAATTTCTGGTACATACTTTAGATAATTTCAAATTAATATTCTGAAGACTATAAACAATATTGTCTTGATAAATTAAGTATTTTTTTTTATATTTTCTTATACATTCTACATTTAAATTTTTCCATGCAAAATGTCCACTTTCAATTTGAACTGCTAAATCAATATTGGATACTCTTATATGTGTATCTTCAATTTCACTTAATAAAAATAAACTCTAAAAAATTATTCAATAATTATACAAACATTTTTTTTAAAAAAATATATAACTACAATAAATTTAATTATTTTATAAATTTCCTAAAAAAACTTTCTTTTATTTATGTGCATACATATATATATATACTAATAGCTATAGCCCTTGTACCTTCAGTTTATTTAGTATCACTAGTCCATTATAAACTTTTTGTACTCCAAAATATATATTTTCTGAAGAAAGTTTGAAGTAAATCATTAAAATTAAAAAAGTTATTAGTATCTGAAAAAAATACATTTTTTATTAATAATATGCATAAATTCACTTTTAGTTAAATGCTTCCAATTATATGTATATGTGTATATATATATATATATATATATATATATATATATATATATATATATATATATATATATATATATATATATATATATATATATATATATATATATATATATAATAGACAAAGAAAGAAATACAAATTAATTTTTAATATTATTAATATTCATTATATAATAACATTCTTTTATATCATCGAAAGTATTTAAATAAAAGAAAATGTGATAATATTTCTAAATTCCAAAATTGTCCTTATAATATTTTACATGAATTATGGAAGTAATATTTAAAGTAATTATTTTCCAAATTATCTATATCAATTATTTTTCTACAAAATAAAGTTCATTATAAAAGCAAATATCAAATGATTTTATTCAAATACTTCTGTTCAAATTACCATGAACAGAGATATTTTAATATATATATATATCAATTTAAACCAAATAAATCAAAAATAATACTTCAGTAAATTTTCATTAATTTGCAAACTTTTTGTTTGTATTATTTCATATTATAAATTTATGTTAAGAATTTATTTATTTTTTTAAATTCAAATTTTACTACAAACATGTTATTTTTATTATAATTAAAAAATAAATACATACTGGTTCTAGAAATTGACGATGCTGATCTGGAGTCATAAATTTTGAATTTTTATCTGAATAAATAGAAATCAAGCAAAGAATAGACGTTGTAACAAATGGCTGTAACTGTAGCAACATATATCCACAAGAATATATAAATGATTTTTCCTTTAGATATTTAATTTCTTTTGTACGTGCTTTTTCAATATTATTTTTAAATATCTCATCCCAATTCGTTAATTTGGCCATGGGAATATTTCTAACAAATTCTTCAAACATACTTAAACGTTTAGAAGTAAAAAAATTCCTTTTATTATTAATTTTTTGTAATAACATATTCATTAATATCTGTAATATTAAATTTTTTACATAAATAAGCATATGAATATGTCAAAAAAGTAATCAAATATAATTGTAAATTTAAATTATCATTTTAAAATATCTAAAATACTTTTTATTCTCACGAAAAACATTTTTTTTATTTATGTAATTATACCACAAAAGTAAAAATTAATGGACTTTAAATTAATGAAAAGGAAGTTTTTAAAATATCTTTATTGTCAACATGTTTTCAATTATTGCCTCACATATCACTTTTGAAATTAAAATGTATATGGTATTTTAATTGAATTTTTAACATTAATTTTTTAATTGATTTAAGTAAAAATATCTTACTTTCTACATGTATATTTTATCAGTACACACATTACAAGTTTAACTTTCAAAATTCAAACAATTTCAATGTTTAAAATCAATTTATAAAAATGAGCTAAAAGTTATTAAGTAATATCAATTAACTAATGCTATTTTTATTGTTCATATCACATTTTATTTAAAAAAAAAATAATTCAAGTAATAGAAAAATAAAGTACACAATAAGTATCTGAATATATAATTTTATAATACCACTACCTGAATTGATTTTATTTAAAATGAATAACTTATTTATATTGAACAATATTCAATAATCAAAAAGAAAAATTTACGAATTTTTAAATAATTATTTGCTATATATTTTAAAATGAAATTCAATAATTGACATTTTATTTTAAAAATTATGAAATACCATTATAAAACATATAACTTCAATTAAAGTCTATTTCTATACCTCTAAAACTAAAGAGAGTTTTAATTTTTTTTTATGTATTCATGCACAAATACATACATATATATATATATATATATATATATATATATATATATATATATATATATATATACACACACACACACACACATACACATACAAGCATTTAAATCTTATTGACTACATGTAATGATTTTGTTACCCTTGATTTCTATTAATTATAGCCATTACTTTATTTTTTGCAAACATTTACTTAAATTATTATAATCTTACCACAATAGGATAATATAAAATGACAGACATCACAACAGTAATAGCATTTAAATCGAGTGTGTATAGTATACCACTTAAGCAAATCAAGAATATAAATGAAGCACTTATTAAAGATGGTAATTCTAATATAGTATCATAAATATCCCTTCCATCTCTCAATAAAACATCTTCCCACTAAAATAAGATTAAGAATATTAAATGTAATTATACTTAATTATAAAGATAATTTACCTCATAAATGGAAATTTTATTTACAACTGATGAATTTAAGATTTTATTACATGCTGATGACAAACAAGCAGAGTATAACTTAGAAGCAGATCTAAAATAAAATAATAACTTTTACATTTATATACATATATTTATAGGATCATCCAAATGTGATACCAAGATCTGTGTTTTATTAAAAAAAAAAACTATATAAATGTTTACCTATATACCACCCTATACACGTTTCTTTTTAATAAAACACAAATCTAGGCGTCATATTTGGATGGCCTTTATAATAAATGTAATAATTATTTATGTATTAATAACTTTCATAAAAATTAAGTGATCATACCTAAGGCTTATATTATAACTGATAAAAAAAAAAAATTGAGATATTAATTCCAGTAAAATAAACGCAGCAACATAGACGTATTTTTCATTGACATTATTTATTTGTTTGAAGAAAAATATCTAAAAATTAATTATCATGTATTAATTCTAATTAATTAAATGTTTAAACATTATTAAAATATTAAAAAATATTGCTTACTGGACCACATAAAGAAATGATCATACCACCTAAGTGGAAAAAACTTGCTATCACTACTCTCCATAAAATAAACTTTATAATAATTTTTATTAAAGAAATATGTTTGCCAGTTAATAATCTTTCTCTGTTACATAGACCTAAAAATCTTAAATGGGAAATAAAATCATTTATCTTATATCTATTAACAAAAATATTTAATTTATTCATATTTATTTAATCTACATAGTCAATATATTTTAATAATAAAATTCAATAATAACCATTAATATTAATTATAATTACTTGAAAATAGAATATTAAGTAAAATATTTAAAAATGTTATTAAATACCTGTTACCAATATTTTCACAATTATAAGGTAATTGTATATCATTATATTCAAGATCACTATCTTTTTTATAAAACCATGGCCACTCGCATGGTATAAAGCAAAATAATCCTGATTTATGAATAGAATCTGTCCTGTAATTGTTAAATATAGTATTTTTTTTAATATATATATATATATATATTGAAATAATGTGATAATTTCATTTTTTTGCTTTTACTTTATTTAAATAATTTTTTTTTAGAAATATCAAAATATCAAACCTTTTTGAATCCATTTCAATTAAAATTTTCTTTACAAAAATGTAAAAATCAAAAAACTAACATCAGGACTATATAACTGAATATTAAACTTTATTGATTCACTTATATCCATCAGTATAATTAACCTATTTTCCAAAAATTATTATATTTTTACTATTACTTTTTTAATAGAATTACATTTGTAGTTATTTACATAAAAAAGATTACTTTATATGAAAAAGTGAATTATATTCATACATAATTTATCATTAAACAGAAAACTAAGGTAAATATTGCTATCAATTATCTGGCCACACCTGCTGATAAAATGATGAAATTTAATATTATAATTTTACATATTTATTAAGTAAATACACAATACATTAGTTTTTCTACAAAATATGTTTCATACCTACATACATACATACATACATATATATATATATATATATATATATATATATATATATATATATATAATACAAACAAATATATAAATATAAACAAATGCATATATGAATACATGTATATAGCTTTGTACATACACACACACGTGCACATGTACATCCATACATACATATATATACACATACACAAGTGTAGGAATAAAATTGTATATGTTTAAAAAACTTACAAAGATAAATTAAAATTTTATTTTTTTAACATTTTATAATTAGTGAATAATCTTTTATTTTTAAAAATTAACTGAAATTAAATTGCTATTTTAACTGTAATTAAATTGTATAAAAAATATTTTATTTTTCTTAATGTTACATTTCATTATTTTTATAGAATTACAAGATTAATGTATTAATAAGGCAGTAAATATTTTAGTAAAGCACCTAGTAACTATGTGACGATGATATTATGCAGATGTTTTCTTAGGTGCAGCTTCATGCTGACGCCTCAATCGACGACGTAATTCTCCAGGAAATTTGTCATAACATTTTTTGCATACTGGTTTCAAGTCATACTCATAAAATTTGGTTTTTTGATTCATTTTTTGATCACAAACTGAACAAGCAAAATGATGAACACACCACGCTTTGTTAAGTGCTGTAAATACTAAAAATAAAAATACATATTAATTCACTAATTTCAATATGTTATCCATTCTATATTATAAATTAATAAAATTATATATTCCACTGAAATAATACTGTACTAAATGAATAAATTACATTTTGCGAATATTAAATTAACATACCATCTCCAGCAATAACCTGATTGCAAACAAAGCATAAATTTCCAAACAATTGATGGTAGTGTGTTTCACAATATGCTAAGCCTTTTTTTTCATAATGTCGATGTCCAAAAAATGGCTTCTCACACTTAGCACAAACAAAATGCTAAAAAAGATATGTTATTAAAAATAAAAAAATATTTTTTTATGTAATAAAACTTACTTCCACATGCCAATGTTTTCCCAGTGCAGTAACAACACGTTCTTCAATTGGACGACGACATGCTCCACATATCGGTACACCCATTTTATCATGACACCGTAAACAATATAATTCATTCAATTCATTTGCTGTATAACCTGGCCGACATCGTACTTCTCTTGCAGTGCTGTCTAATTCTATACCACAACTAGTGCAGTTGAAATGATATCCATGATAAACCTTAGTTTAAGAAATTATTAAAAATGAATTTCTAAAGGCATTTTCAATATATCTAAGAAATTAATTTAATTTCTTTTTGAAAAAAAATATTTATACATGTTTTTTGTAATTTAATATATATAAGTATTATATATTCTTTTGTAACTTACTTCTCCACGAAATCGTAAGGGTTTATCATCAATTAATCCATGACATTTATGACAAACATATTTTCCAAGTCCAACAGCTTTTTCTTTAGCATTACATTCATGACACAATGCTCGACCTGCATTTCGAATAAAACCTGAATCAGCCAATTCACACTGACACATTTCACATCGAAAACATCTGGGGTGCCAATTTGCATTCATTGCTTTTATTACACGCCCAATTACAAATTCCCCACATTTTCCACAACATGGAGCAAACAATACATGAAAATCATGTTCACAATACTTTCGCCCCTCAAATTCATAGAAAATTCCATCCGGAAAAACACGAAAACACTGGGCACACCTAAATAGAAAAAAATATTTAATAAATACTTAAATTATATAAAATATAAACAAATTTTTTTTTAATAATAAAATAATTTAAAACAAATATGTTTAAAATATTTAACATTAAAAATATATTTTTCAAATTACACAAAACAATCAGGATGCCATAATTCTCCAGTTGAATTGACTATCTTTTCATGTGGTTCAAAGCCCTCACCACACCGAGAACAGAACATATTTTCCAGCGGCATGCCGGTAACACTGTGAACAATGCAATTGATTTAATACGTTTTTGAAAAGACCACTATATAAAATAAATGATAAAATTTAATTAAATTTAAAAAAATAGTAAACATGAACGAATTTTAGTTTATAATATAAATTTTATTATCCTATATTTAAAAAACTGCAATACTATTCAGCATTTTCATATTCAACAACAAAAATAAATGCACATTTATACATTAAAGTAACCATGCACATTTCATATACATTCAATAGTTAATAATTACATTTATAAAAAAAAGGAAAATATCTATTAAGTTACTTTGCATAAGAACAAAAAGATTTTTTATAAACTATACCACATGAATCAATAAGAAAGTATATTAAATATATATTAAGTATAATTTTTGGAAAATATAAAATATTATTTTATATAATGAAAATATTTATTGATGAACAGTAATTTGTGTAATAACACAAAATAATATTGAAAACATAGTTAAGTGTCATTTATATTGCTTTTAATCTATTAGATTAATACAAAATTTACAATCCATTGAATGGATTTTAGAAACAAAAAAAATATTAATTTTAATTTAATTAAATATAAATTAAATCATGAATCAAATTAAGAAGACATTTTCATATGAAAATAATATACAAAATTTTAAAAAATAATCACAACAGTTGAAACAGAACTTTGATTTATCAAAAATGAACGTGGTTGATAAATACAAATTTCTGTAAAATTATAACATTACAAATATTTCTTAATTTTTTCCAGTTAACTTGGAATGAAAAAAAAATTATAATTATTTTTTTCATAAAGGAATCAATTCCCAATATAATAAATTTCTTTAAGTATCAGATAATTACTTATTACATATTTTTTCCTCTTATGTACATTTTGATGTCCTAATCTTTATTGCACAGTACCATAACATATTAAAAAGACTTGTTTCAAAAATAATGGCATAGTTATTAAAATGCATTAATGAAAAGATAAATATTACATGATTACGGAAAAATTTTATAAAATCTTTTAGGAAATAATTTGGGAATAATTCCTTTATGAAACACCTATGATGACATTTTTTAGTAATGTTATGTTATTGTAATTATAAATTGTATATGTATATTATGATTCTTTCAAGCTTAAATAAGCTTTTAATAAAAGATTATTAACAACTGCAAATATTTTTTTGAGAAGCTAAAAATTAAATGCACATTAAAAAATAATAATTCAACAGACAAAAGTTGAATGGTCTTTACTACTAATAAACCTCCTAATTTTACAACAATATTAATCAATGAAATTAAATTAGAATTACTGTTACTGAATTAAACAGAAAAATGCATTTTTTTTCTCAGAAAAACATCCAACTGATATAGTCTGACAAAAAATTATTCATAAAAAATTAGTATTCATATAATAAATCTAAACATAAAAAGTACTCTTTTATTGATAAAAAAATACAAGATTTTTTTTATTTATATTTAATGAATTCGTTACTTTCAACTATCATTAGTGTTATTATAGATATCATATATTATAGTATTGTACTTGAATATTATACATATATATATATATATATATATATATATATATATATATATATATATATATATATATATATATATATATATATATATATATATATATATATATATATATATATATATATATATATATATATATATATATATATATATATATATATATATATATATATATATATATATATATATATATATATATTATATATACACACACACGTATATTTTTACATTTACTATTGTAGATTTTTTTTTTTTAAAAAAATGTAATAAAATTAGTACTAAAATACCCAACAAATTGAATAAGTGATGCACGATCAGGATCTGTTTTTTCATTTTTATTATACTGAAATACAGTAATAAAATGAGAATTATCAGCTGTGGACATAGCTTCTTCACTATCAAGGATTTCATCATAATCATGGCTTTTTCTTGACAAAAAATTCGATTTAGATTCATTACTATTAATAATTTCACGAGAAGAACTTCGCCTTTGATAAAGATTGCTTTGTTCTAGTTTTAAAAGTACATTTGTATTCAGATTAGACATAATTCATATTACAATAAAATTACATTTGACACTTTTTACTCTTATTTGTAACTAATGAATATAAAAATATAATTAAAACACACTAAATATATTATATTTATATATGTATATATTACAATGAAATAAAATGATTTATGAGCATTTTATAAAATAAAATATGCTGCAAAAGCATAAAAAGGTGCAATGGTATTGTAAAATGATACTTAAAATTATTCTTTCACATTCTTAAAACTTTAACTGTTAATAAAAATAACACGAAAGTAAATTCTTTATAATCCAATGAAAAGCTAATACAACTGAAGCAAAATAAAGCAAGTTTTCTAAATGAATTTAATATCATCGTAAATAAAATTTATCTAGTGTAAATAAAGTATATCAAAGATAACATTTTATCACCTGAATTAGGTAATAATAAACGGAAAAGTAGAAATATTTATAGTTGAACTTTAATTTTAGTAGTTACAAGGAATGTTAATAAAAGTTTGATGCTGACTAAGAACATGGTTAACCTGTTAATAAAAAAAAATCAAAATTATGCCCAACATGCTTACCCAGGCATAGGGATAGGAGACATGAGTTGTCTTCGAATAACTTTCTATAAATCCAATCAATAAAAAAACGATTCCAACTGAAAAATAAGTAGCTTATATAAGAGAAAGATTTTAAACTGCAAGCAAGATAACAAATAGAGCTAAACACACATATGTATATATAATAATAATAAATATACTATTTACCTAAGGAAATTAATTATTGTAAATTTTAAAAACAACTATACAAAAATTAAATTAGTCACAATATTACTCCATTCTTAGCCGTAATTGATGAATATATTGTCACACACCCATTTTTATTAGGCTCGACCAATCATTGACCGCATTACCATATTTGTTAAGGATGTTGTGGGTTTCAAAATTAGACCAAAAGAAAACCTAATCATTAAGATTTCTTTTTAGCTTTATTAACTAGTTACTTATTAATAAGAGAAAAATTAAAAAATGTATGCGGATGGTTTTATTTTCTACATTTAGTTAAATTAACCATTTTTTTACTTTGATTAAAATCAATCAAATACTGAAGGTAGTTACATTACATTTTGATTCATATAAAATATTACGATTTATTAACTAGTGTATGACTATTCGAATTAATTAAATTCATTCTAAAATAGTAAATAAGTTAATTGTCATTATTTCTGCGTCATTAACTAGATAACGCAAAATGATTGTTATGTAGGTTGCATAGTCGTCAGATTACAAAACTAAAAATTGATCACCTGTATTACATTTTAAGCATTCAATGCAATAAAACTAATCAATCAATAATTAATTTATCCATGTTTACACTTTAAAATGACTTCAAAATACTAAATAACATACTACTATTAAAAACATAGTGATATAAGTAAAATTGTTTTTTTGATGAACATTTTTATTTAATTACTAGTAAAATATATTTTAGTAGAAAAAATGTTCTATTAAATACCCATTAATAGATTTTTTAATTACATCTGTATAAGAAACATGAGAAGTAAAATATGAACAATATTTTTAGTTTTGTTATTTACAAATGAAGACATATCAAAATCTTTATTTAGGACTTATGTAGAAATCTAGATAACATATCAAAGATGAGTGTGTGTGATGAGTGATTGTGTTATTTTCATTATCAGCATTTTCACAATTATAATAAAGCACAAAAAGTGAACATTAACTATTTTATTTTATATTCTTTATATATACTAACTTTATACTGCTAAATATTAATAAATACAATTATTAGTAATTATAAAAGTATTTAAATATGCATGTTTGAATTTTTTTATAAGGATATAAACTAAGATGAATATGTTACACTTACGTCACCATTATTAACATGTAGTATTTTAATTATAAATTATAATACATTGTACAAGAAATAATTTACATTACATTTAAAAGTAAATTTATAAATATTGTTTTTACAGTATTGAAGATCATAACACTTGGAATATTTTTAATTTTATATCTATAATGGAAATGAATATAATTTATTTACACAAATATATTTATATATATATATGTGTGTGTATGTATGTGTATGTATATATATATATATATATATATATATATACACACATACATACACACACACATACGCACATAACAATAACAATCAGTAGAAATAAAGAAAACTATACACTACTTTTTATACAATTTTAATTTCTATTACAATAAAATAAATCACAACTACCAATTTAATATATTTAGTTATCTTTTTTCATTCTATTGCTTGTCATACGATAAATAATAGAATCTCTTCCCGGATCCATAGTTGCAATGGTGATACAAATAGCTAATAATGAAAAAACAAATGCAACCCCAAGCCACAACAAAATGTTAAATATAACAGGATAATCTGAAGTGGTACTTGATGCCAAATTCCACTGGCTTTTCTAAAACATATATTTTTTTTAATTAGTAAAAATTATATTTTTTTACTTAGATCTATCTACATATATACATTGTGACAGTAAATGGCTAGAAATAAAATTATTTTTTTTTAATATAAGTAAATGATAATGTTATTTTCATTTATTATTTTCAATACTATTCCATTTATTCTCCAATTTAACATAAAAAATAAATAATTTTATATTACCATAGCAACAAAATCTGAAGATTCCATAAGACTTCGTGTACGTCTAGTATGCGTAGCATCACTTAATGTGACAGTAATTAATACTAAGTCATTATAATTTCGGGAATATACATTAGCTAAACGAGTAATAGCTGCAGTTAATAATTTATGAGCTTGTGTAACTTGCTTACTATCTTCCCCATGTAAATCTGTTAATGCATGTAAACTTGAAAAAACAAACCAATAAACATCTTGGTTGAAATCTTCTCCTTCATTTTTTGATTTTATCTGCATTAAAAAAAATATTCATACATTATATGCATACACACACATTTATATATATATACATATATATATATATATATATATATATATATATATATATATATATATATATATATATATAAAGTTGTTTTAAAGAATGACACTGATATAATATTAACCTTATCAATAATAGCATTAAGTAATGCAATTTCTTCTAAAAATTTACGATCTTCTTCAATATCTAATTGAAGTGCTCCTTGCGTTGGTCCAATTAAATGAAGTTTTATACCATTCAAAAGAAAGGGATATTCATCCAACTAAAAATTTAAAAATAATTATTAAATAAATATTACTGTGTCTACATACAATAATATCACTTTATAAATTCTCCAATAACTTCTGGAACAATAAAAACATAACTTACTGCCTCTAATCCATGAGACAATTCAACTCTTACTAAAGTGTTATTACTCTCTGGATGATGTTGTGAAACTCTACTTTGCAATGCATACCAAGAATCACTTTCATCTTCATCAGTATGTAAAGGAAAACGAGGTATTTGTTTTAATTCTTTTTGATCTCCTAATGACCTAATTCCTTCAACCGCTACATTTATTATAGCTCTGGGATAATGAAATGGATCTTCAATAAACATTCCAGGCCATGAACTACTCTATATAAAAAATAATATGATTTATTAATACAAAATGCACTATTCTTACAATAAAAAAATTAAAATATAGGATTTTAACTGAAAATTATAATGCCTATTGCTAATATAAAACAAATTATAACACAAAAATTATTTTAATAAAAGAGAAACATAATGAACTATTATTAAATATATACCTACTTTCTCAATTGTATATCCCAATGAAGCTGAATAAATTTCTTTAATTAAACTTTGATCTAATTTTGCATTTCCTTTAAATCTGATAGATTGAGGACTATGAACAACTAAAAACTCCCCGCTCCCATAAGCTGAAAATATATGTATATTTTAAAATATTTAAAATTTGTACACAAGTGTTTCTACAAAAGATGTAAATCGTATTTTATATTTACGTTGAAAAGATATTTACGAAAACGATTTAGTATTATGACATGTTTAGTAATATAAAATTACAAAAATAATTATTCCACTGATTTATAAATGTAAATAACTATATGTATTGATTTTTTTAATAAATTAATTTACATCGTTAGACTATTAAATAGAAAATAAATTTTCTGATAAAATAAAACTTTATATTCATGATGAATTATTCAACACATCGACATGATATGATGAAAAATATTAAATGACAATAAAAGACAAATGCACTTTTTGCTTATTTCTTAAAAAAAAGGTTTACAATGTTATTAATCTTATTGAATTCTCTAACTAAAAACACAACATAATTTATCGAAAAATTACAAAAAGTCATTATAACTAACAGATTCACAACCTTTAAACTATTTGTAATTTTTCTCTTAATTTTAATTTTATACCTGCAGCGAACAGACAAATAAATAACCCAAGCACGAACATTTTTAAAATATTGTTCCAACAAGAATCTTCAACACCCTATTGATCATATGACTGTCATACTATTTTCCTAGTTATTTTTTCGTGATACTATTTATTAAATGTAATACCAATGTAACAAAAGGAGATAATCGTTTTTTTCTGAATAATTATAACTATTGTTTTAATTATATTTTGAAAATTATCTCGTGTTATTTATTAAATTTGCCAACAATTTTTGGAAAACAAATTAATATATAGATATATATATATATATATATATATATATATATATATATATATATATATATATAAAATGTTAAGTAGAGAAAGTATGCACTCTATTTTCTAATATTTATTTTAATTTTCGTCTAACTGTTTCTATTAGATATTATGTATTGTATTGTTATTAATAATGCTGCATAATAATTTCTATGATTTGTATTTATGAGCAATAGTTTTAAAAAATGTAAAAAATAATAATTTTGATAATTAAATAAAATATTAAAAAACATTTTATTATTATAAACATTATACTTATACAGTCTCTTTCAAATATGTAATATGAATTTTATTATTCAATAATTTGTCATGTTTTTAACGAATGCATGCATATATATAGAATCATCTAAATGTGACGCCGAGATTTGTTTTTTTATTAAAAAGAAACAAAAATAACTATACACATGTTTTCCTATACACTACCCAATAAAATGTTTCTATTTAATAAAACACAAATCTAGGCTTCATATTTGGATTGCTCTATAAATATATCTCGTATGTGTGTGAAAAGGAAACATTTATATCGTCTCTATTGTTTCTTTTTAATAAAACACAAATTTAGGATTCGTATTTGGACGACTCTGTATATTATATAAACATATTTCTATTCGAAAAAGTTTATTAAGTTAAATTTTAAGTTAACTTAAATTTAATTATATGACATTAATTAGTTAAAATTGTCATTGAACATAGAAAATGACAGCTAACAAAGAATACAAAATGGCTAAATTTTAATTTATAAATAAGAAGACACGATGGTAGATTTTTGTAGAACATGTTTAACGCATGATGGAATAAAATTTCCAATTTTCAGTAATGATTCTTTAAATAACCAACTGTCACAAATTGCATATATGTTAAAAGAAGTTTCTTCTGTGCAGGTAAGTATTTTAATTGCAGTACCTGTTTAATATTTAAAAATGTTTACTAATAGAAAATTTAAATAAATCAAAAATGAACTTTAAGGTTTTAGAGAATGATGAATTTTCTACTGTCATATGTGAAAAATGTATCAAGTACCTTCAAGATGCATTTGTATTCCGTCAACAGTGTCAAAAATCTGATATGGTGTTACGTTGTACAAATTCCACTGACAACCCATCAATAGAATTAGTTAAAATAGAAAGCAATGTTTCTAATCATGATGAAGATGTACACGTTCAATATATTAAAACAGAAAAGGATGATCCTTTGGTTTTAAATTTTATGGAACAATTAATTGATATAAAAAATGAGCCTTTTGAAGTATCTGTTACTCCAGATTGTGAGTCAGTAGATAAATTAATAAAGAAGAAAAAAAGTAAAGTTAGTGAAAAAAAAAATTCAAAAAAGTTAATAAGTAATGACATTTTTACTGAAAAATCTTTTGTGATGGAAAATTCAGAAAAAACAGTAAATGATGACAGTAATCATATGTATTATGTAAATGAAAATGGAGTAAAGGAATTTCATTGTTTTATGTGTAAAACAATATATACTGACAAAAGTATATTTATAGAACATTTGATGACACATAATAGTAAAACTCCTTATATGTGTAGAAAGTGTGGAAAAAGTTATGCAACAACAAGTAGTCTTAAAATTCATTACAGTCATCATACAACTGGTCGACAGTTTTGTTGTGAAGTTTGTGGTAGAGCATATTATCGATCTGGTGATTTAAAAGTTCATATGAAAAATCATACAGGAGAAAAGCCTCATACATGCCCCATATGTCAAAAAACATTTAGAAGAAGACATGAACTTACTAAACATTCACAAGCTCATAGTGATGTAAAACTGTATAATTGTAAAATTTGTGGTAAAAATTTGGCAAATATTATTTATCATATGCGAGTTCATCGAAATGACCGACGATATAAATGTGATTTATGTAATAAATGTTTTGTAAAAAAAACCGACTTAAATTCTCATATGGTAGTTCACACAGGCGTTCGAAATTATGTGTGTACTGTATGTGGTAAAGCATTCGGTTGGATCACAAGTTTACGACAACATTCTTTAATTCATTCTGGGAAAAAAACTCATATATGTAGTATATGTGGACAAGCATTTATGCATAAGCATGTACTGCAAATGCATATGAGAAGACATGATTCTTGTGAAAAATAATTAAATTCAGTAATGGCAGAAATTGATTTTGTTTGAATTTTATTGAGATTTGACTAAATTAGTAGTTTTAAACTAATGCATGTACATATATATATATATATATATATATATATATATATATATATATATATATATTTATATATTTGTACACACACATGTACAAAACAGAATTGTATGTAAAAATAAATAAATTAAGCAAAAATAATAAGATTATTATAAGATTTTTTTTATGACTGAATGGTTATAATAAAATAATTAATATATTTTTTTTCTTAAAAAAGTTTTTTATTCAGTTTAATCTACATTTAATATTTCTTAAATTTAATTATTAACCATAAATTTAAAATATTTTATTACCAATTTTTTTTAATTTACTTAAGTGTATTTTAAAAAAGTAAATTTTCCTTTCAGAAACCAGTGTAATAGATTTTAAAAAAATATTTTTAGTGTAATAATGAAATTTGATTAAAAAAATGTGAAAATAGGCATTTTATTGTAATGAATTCAAATTGAATGTTTTTATTTGTGCATAGTTCATTTTTTATTTTAATACTTTCTTGAAGGTAAATTTAATAAAAATAGCTGTTTTAAAATATATATGATTGTTTTAGAACTATGGCAGATTCACTTTAACACATATAAATTTTTATCCCCAATACCACAATGATTATGAAGTGTTCAGTAATTATTTATTGTTCACTTTTTGTTTATAACAATAGTCGGCTGATCCGCATTTCGATAGCGATACAATCATCGTCCGAGCCTTTTTTGACTAATTGTTTAACTTATATATTTTATTAAACCATTAAAATTAATAATTTTAATCTGTGGCGATAATTACAAAGCAGTATGAAATATAATCCAATAAAAATTTAGAATTGGAATTTCATTCTATAATGTATATTGTTTTTAAATTTGAAATTAAAAATATTTTGACTTTAAAAATGAATAACAAAATATGAGTGTTTAAAAGTTCGATTTTTTTTAACGACATATTGTGTTTATTATTCTTCTATTGATTTTTAAAGAAGAGTCAATTATACAAATGTTTATAATTAAAACTTAATTTTGAAAATGAATGATATTTGTCGAACCTGTTTATCTACCAATGGTAAAAAAGTTGCAATATTTAATAAAGTTACTGATAGTTCTTTCATTAGTATCGATGTAATGTTATTGGAAGTTGCTTCAGTGCAGGTAAATAGATATTAATTCTAATTAGTTAGTATTTATAACTGTTATTCACATTTATTTTGTTAAGGTTGTAGAAAATGATGGTTACTCATCTTTGATGTGTGAAATTTGTATTCAAAATTTAAATAATGCATTTATATTTCGTCAAAAATGTCGAAAAGCCGATCAGTTTATTCGACAATATAATTCAAACAAACTTTTAAAACGTAATATTAATAATTTTTTGGAATCGAATTGTACTAAATATGTAGTAGAACAAATACACACTCCTATTAAAATAGAAAATAATTCTGATTTTAATGATTCAGAACAAAATTTAATTCATGACAACACAGATTTTAAAAATTCTGATGCAACTGATAATGAAGAACAAGAATTAAGCTTAAAAATAATATCAAAAGAAAAAATAATTGTTAAAAATAAAGAAAAAAGTTTAAAATTAAGGAATTTCTCACAACAATTAAATCCAGTTGTAGAAAAAGATGAAGTAAAAAAGACATTCTGTGATGATGTGACTCCAAATCAAGCTGAAAAGCATGAAAATAATTTGATTAAAGAAAATCATATGTTTGCAATCAATGAAAAAGGAGAAAAAGAATTTCATTGTTTTGTATGTAAAATTATTTATAAAAAAAGGAGTGAATTTATAGAACATACTCGGACACATAATATGAAAGCTCCTTTTATATGCAGAAAATGTGGTAAATGCCATTCAAATTCTACAGCTTTGAAAATGCATTATAATCATCATACAACAGGTCAACCGTATTGTTGTGAAATTTGTGGTAAAAGGTACTTTCGTTCAGGAGATCTTAAGGTTCATATGAGAAATCATACAGGAGAAAAACCATTTAAATGTAGTCAGTGTGATAAATCCTTTAGAAGACCCCATATACTTGCCAAACATTTTCAGACACATAGTGGAATTAAACTTTATACTTGCAAAATCTGTGGTAAAAAATTAACAAATCTTGATTATCATATGCGAATGCATCGAAATGATAGACGATTTGAATGTCATATGTGTGGAAAGACTTTTATTAAAAGAAGTCATTTGACTACTCATATGGTCGTTCATACAGGTGATAAAAAACATGTTTGTACTGTTTGTGGTAAAGCTTTTGGTTGGATAAGTAATCTACATCAACATTCACTCATTCATTCAGGAAAACAGTCACATGTATGTGATGTTTGCGGTCAGTCTTTCATGCATAAGTATGCTATGCAGACTCATATGAAAAAACATGATAGTATTGAATAATTAAAGTGAATACTTGTTATTGAAAATGATGTGTTTTTATTTCATAAGTCATTGCCTATTTATTATGTTATTATTAATTTTCAAATCAACAGAAGTTTTGCCAAAAGTATACTTTATTAAAGATTACTGTATATTTTTAAATAAAATACTTCCTTGTTACTCTGTCCACTGATTTTATTTATAAACATTTCCTTATATATATATATATATATATATATATATATATATATATATATATATATATATATATATATATATATGTACAAAACTTATTTGTTAAATGCAAGAAATTAAAGATTAATTTAATTAACATAAATTTATTACTTTATTTCTGATAAAATGTGTAGCATATATTATTATTATAAATATGGTAGTAAAAATTAAGAATATATCTCAAATTAAAAATTTACTGCTTTTAATTTCTTTTTCATTAAAAATCATTTTAACACATCGTATGCAAGCAACGCGCCTTGACGACGCCTTTCGTGCTCTAGTAATAGTATGTGATAGACGTCGAAACGTTGCCCGCATACAATTTGTTAATAACAAATATTTTATTAACATATCGTATGCGGGCAACGCGTCGACGTCTTTCGCATACTATTACTAGAGCGCGAAATGATTACATTCCTTTCTTTAAAATTGAAAATAAAAATAATTAGTGTTATTTTCAGTTAAAAAAAATATGTGTTTTATTATAATTCAGTTGTATATTTTTATGAAACTTACTATTGTTACTTTTTATTATTATGTAAATATCTATATTGTAAAAATATATGTAAATAATTTTATTATTGTAATTTTGTAAAATTATTAATAAACTAATCTTTTTTGTTTTTTAAAAAATATGTGGATTGTTTCTATTTTATATTCACATATTACCAAATATTGTCAATAATATAATAGTATTAAGTTTTTAACTTTTTATATGTTTCCTGTACTTGGTATATTTCAATTTATTTACTTTGTAATTGATGTGTGCATTCTACAAAAGTTGTGTGTGCAAGTTAACCTTAGTATGTTTTTCAAGTTGAATATAATATAATATTTAATGATTTTAAGCCTACAATGGAGATCATTTGTCGCACTTGTTTGTCATATGACGGTAAAATGGTAGAAATTTTCGATGTTGAAAATGATTCAAATCGTGTTTCTTCAATATCTCAAATGATAATGGATATTGCTTCTGTTCTGGTAACTTGAAAATACAGATATCATTAAGAATACTATTGAAAATTTATTTCTTTTCCGTAGGTGGATCGTGATGACGGTTATTCTTCTTTTATATGTGAATTTTGCATTCAGAGTTTAAATACTGCTTATAATTTTCGAAAACAATGTCAACGATCAGATCAAATGCTAAAAACATGCAAAACAAATAATTCTTTACAAAATATCATTCCTTTAGAGTTTGTTAAGACGGAATGTGAGGATAATATGTTATGTAAATCTGAAGATGGCTCAGATAAGATATTTGAGGCAGAAAAAGATATGCTGGATAACGATAATGTAGATGATATTTTAAAAAATGTAAAAATAGAAATCAATGAAAATGAAAATGAATTATTTTCTATGGGAAATATTACAAATACTTCAGTAAGGACACAAGAATTAGTAGTTACTGTTAAAGAAAAGAAAAAAAAGAAAATATCTAAAACAGTGTCAGAGAAACCAGTATGTGATAAAATTAATGAAGATGATGAATTTGAAATGAATAATGTAGATAAAGAAAAAATGAAAAAGAAACCAGAAAATCATTTGTATATTATTAATGAATCTGGTAAAAAGGATTATCCTTGTTATGTTTGTAAAATGATCCTTGACAGTCACACTGAATACATAATACATACAAGAACACATAATATGAAAGCACCTTACATTTGTAGGCAGTGTGGCAAATGTTATAAAAACTCGAGTGGTTTGCAGACTCATTATGTTCATCATACCGTTGGTCAACGGTATTGCTGTGAATTGTGTGGAAGAACATATTTTCGATCTGGTGATTTAAAAGTTCATATGAGAAATCATACAGGAGAAAAACCTTATTCTTGTACCATATGTGAGAAAACATTTAGAAGACAGCATGAATTGACTAGACATTCACAATCTCATAGCACAACAAAACTGTATACATGTAAGATATGTGGTAAAAATTTATCAAATCTTATTTATCATATGCGAATGCATAGGAGAGAAAGACCATATCAGTGTAAATTATGTGAAAAAAGATTTGTAACAAAGTGTGATTTAAATTGTCATATGGTTGTACATACAGGTGATAAGAAGTATAAATGTAATGTTTGTGGTAAAGCATTTGGATGGTCAAGTGGATTAAGACAGCATTCATTAATTCATTTAAATAAAAGATCTCATATATGTGAAATATGTGGTAAAGCATTTATGCATAAACATGTTATGAAGTCACATATGAGCAAACATGAAATTTTATCATGAAGCTAAATAGGTAATTTGAATCATATATTTTTTTATATTTATGAATTAATTACCAGGTAATATTTAAAATGTAACATTAACTGTGAATTAAAAAAATGATCACTTTAATTTTCATCATACATTGTAAATTAATTATGATATATATATATATATATATATATATATATATATATATATATATATACATATACATATATATATACATATACACACACACACACACACAACACTCTCATACATATACATACATACACATATATGTGTATATTGTTTATGTATAGTATTTGTTAAGAATAATATGTATGCATTAGTGGTTAAAAACATGAAAGAATGTATTATTTTAATAAAAAAATGAAATAAGGTATATAGTTTAACAAGTTCCACAAGTATATCAAATCAATAATCAAAAATATTCAATATTCAAAGTGTAAAACATAGTAAATTGTATTGTTTTATATTTAAAAATGATTATTTATATACATTCATCATTGAAATAGACATGTTTATTAGTATGTCAATTAGAATTTTTCAATATGATTTGTATTTTACATTTTTTTTTATTAATAAAATATTTCATTTATTGTTTATTATGTATTTCATTAAACTTACAAAGTTACAATGATTAAACATAATTTTCAAGTGTATTTATATCTGAATTATGTTTTTTTTAAATATATTTAATATATATATTATCATTAGTAAAATTTTGATGTTATATTACATTTTTCTATCTTTGAAAATGTGAAAATAATAATTTATTACTAAAGCTGCCCAAAAAAAAGTGTAGTTAAAGGTGAATAGAATATCGAAAAAATAACTTAAAAATTATAATTTATTAAGTTGTAAGAGTTATATCAATATAATAACAAATAAGTTGTAAGATATATATCAATAAAAAAACAATAAATATACAAGATATAATTTTTTAAGTTAATAGCAGAATAATAGTTTATGAAAAAATCAAGTATTATCAGTAAATGTCTGAAAAGAAGGTACAGATTAAAACAAAATCAATAAATATTAAATAAGAAATAAAAATGTATAATGAACAATTATAAATGGTTGATTTCTTTAAATGATAAATTTAAGTTACATTATCTACAAGCATTCAACTGTATATAATTAAGTCATTTTTTTTATTTAAATAGAAAAAGTGTACATTTTTAGTAATAATAAAAAATATTTAATAACACTGTTAATATTAAAAATACATTATCATTGACTTATAATGTTAAAATAAAGAAATTATTAAACGTATGTAGTGTTGGATTTATTAATTGTTTATGTAATGAAATATATGTTTTATTCATTTTAATGTTTTTAAATATGAATGAGGAATCAGTTTATGATGTTGATTGTTTTTTGTAATATTGAAGTGTATTATGTTTTTAAATATATTTAATCTGAAAAAAATGAGTTTACTGGCATATATAAATATATCATGTTTTTAAAAATTATAAAAATATATTTTTGAATATATTTATATTTAATAAGTTTATATATATATATATATATATATATATATATATATATATATATATATAAACTTATTAAATATAAATATATTCAAAAATATATATATATATATATATATATATATATATGTATGTATGTATGTATGTATATATATATGTATGCACCGACTGGGTAGTACAGTGGTTAGCATCACCGCGTGTCATGCGGGAGATTGCGTTCGATTCCCAGTCGGAGAGTCCCTCGTTTTCAAGTCGAGGGTCGAGGGTTGAGCATGAAGGCCGACAACCTCATCTTGTAAAAAATAACTGTCGAGAAGGGAGTAAACCCCGAATAAAAAAATCTTCACCAATCCGCCTGGTCAGCGTGGTGAATATGACCAAATACCAATGAATGTTAGCATTCATTGTGGCTTTCGTCCAGTAGTGGACTGATGTGGGCGTTATGATGATGATGATGATATATATATATACACACACACACACACACATACATACATACACACATACCTACACACACACGCGCACACACATACAGGCCAGCCCCAAAGATCGGCCGCCCGCGTGCGAAAATATTTTGGCCGCCACCATTCACAAATTGCACTTCTTCCATGGTAGACTATTGAATGATATTTATTAACTTCAAGGGAAAGGATAATTAAAATTGTCAAAGAAATGTGTTAATAATACAATGATAGTATGTGTTTTTCTTGAAATCGGACGCCCCTAAAGCTCGGACCCCGTGTGCATTGCACATGTGGAAGAGGCGGGCCTGCATACATACACACACATATATACACATTTATCCATACGTCCAAACATGTATATTTCGTACGTATTTGTATGCAAGCGCGTGAATTTGAAATCTGGTTATTGCTAAGATTTTGCAATGGTATCTTAGCTGTAAAATAGTAAAAAAATATATATATTAATTTTCAAAAATATCCAAAATTTTCAAATATTTTCAAAATTTTCAAATTTTTCAAAATTTTCAAAATTTTCAAAATTTTCAAAATATTCAAAATTTTCAAAATTTTCATAAATTTTCAAAAATTTTCAAAAAATTTCAAAATTTTCAAAATTTTCAAAAATTTTCAAAATTTTCGAAAATTTACAAAATTTTCAAAAATTTCAAAAATTTTCGAAAATTTTCAAAATTTTCATAAATTTTCAAAAATTTTCAAAATTTTCAAAAAATTTAAAAATTTTCGATAATTTTCAATATTTTCAAAAATTTTCAAAATTTTCAAAAAATTTCAAAAATTTTCGAAAATTTTCAAAATTTTCATAAATTTTCAAAAATTTTCAAAATTTTCAAAATTTTCATAAATTTTCAAAAATTTTCAAAATTTTCAAAAAATTTCAAAATTTTCGAAAATTTAATCAAATTTTCATAAATTTTCAAAATTATCGAAAATTTACAAAAATTTTCAAAATTTTCAAAATTTTCATAAATTTTCAAAATTTTCAAAATTTTCAAAATTTTCAAAAATTTTCAAAATTTTCAAAAAAAATCAAAATTTTCGATAATTTTCAATATTTTCAAAAATTTTCAAAATTTTCAAAAAATTTCAAAATTTTCAAAAATTTCAAAAATTTTCGAAAATTTACAAAATTTTCAAAAATTTCAAAAATTTTCGAAAATTTTTAAAATTTTCATAAATTTTCAAAAATTTTCAAAATTTTCAAAAAATTTCAAAATTTTCGAAAATTTAATCAAATTTTCATAAATTTTCAAAATTATCGAAAATTTACAAAAATTTCAAAAATTTTCAAAATTTTCATAAATTTTCAAAAATTTTCAAAATTTTCAAAAATTTTCAAAATTTTCAAAAAATCAAAATTTTCGATAATTTTCAATATTTTCAAAAATTTTCAAAATTTTCAAAAAATTTCAAAATTTTCAAAATTTTCAAAAAATTTCAAAATTTTCAATTTCAAAAATTTTCGAAAATTTACAAAATTTTCAAAAATTTCAAAAATTTTCGAAAATATTTAAAATTTTCATAAATTTTCAAAAATTTTCAAAATTTTCATAAAATTTCAAAATTTTCAAAATTTTCAAAAAATTTCAAAAATTTTCGAAAATTTTCATAAATTTTCAAAAATTTTCAAAATTTTCAAAAAATTTCAAAATTTTCATAAATTTTCAAAATTTTCAAAAAATTTCAAAATTTTCATAAATTTTCAAAAATTTTCAAAATTTTCAAAAATTTCAAAAATTTTCAAAATTTTCATAAATTTCCAAAAATTTTCAAAATTTTCAAAAAATTTCAAAATTTTCGAAAATTTAATCAAATTTTCATAAATTTTCAAAATTTTCGAAAATTTACAAAATTTTCAAAAATTTCAAAAATTTTTAAAAAATTTCAAAATTTTCGATAATTTTCAATATTTTCATAAATTTTCAAAAATTTACAAAAAATTTCAAAATTTTCGATAATTTTCAATATTTTCAAAAATTTTCAAAATTTTCATAAAATTTCAAAATTTTCAAAATTTTCAAAAAATTTCAAAAATTTTCGAAAATTTTCAAAATTTTCATAAATTTTCAAAAATTTACAAAAAATTTCAAAATTTACGATAATTTTCAATATTTTCAAAAATTTTCAAAATTTTCATAAAATTTCAAAATTTTCAAAATTTTCAAAAATTTCAAAAAAAATTTTCAAAAAATTTCAAAATTTTCATAAATTTTCAAAAATTTTCGAAAATTTACATAATTTTCAAAAATTTCATAAATTTTCAAAAATTTTCAAAAAATTTCAAAAATTTTCCAAATTTTCATAAATTTTCAAAAATTTTAAAAATTTTCAAAAAATTTCAAAATTTTCATAAATTTTCAAAATTTTCATAAATTTTCAAAAATTTTCGAAAATTTACATAATTTTCAAAAATTTCATAAATTTTCAAAAATTTTCAAAATTTTCAAAAAATTTCAAAATTTTCGAAAATTTAATCAAATTTTCATAAATTTTCAAAATTTTCGAAAATTTACAAAATTTTCAAAAATTTCAAAAATTTTCGAAAATTTTCAAAATTTTCATAAATTTTCAAAAATTTTCAAAATTTTCGATAATTTTCAATATTTTCATAAATTTTCAAAAATTTACAAAAAATTTCAAAATTTTCGATAATTTTCAATATTTTCAAAAATTTTCAAAATTTTCATAAAATTTCAAAATTTTCAAAATTTTCAAAAAATTTCAAAATTTTCGAAAATTTAATCAAATTTTCAAAAATTTTCGAAAATTTTCATAAATTTTCAAAAATTTTCAAAAAATTTCACAATTTTTTAAAAATTTCAAAATTTTCAAAATTTTTCAAAAATTTCAAAATTTTCGAAAATTTACAAAATTTTCCAAATTTTCATAAATTTTCAAAAATTTTCAAAATTTTCAAAAAATTTCAAAATTTTCGAAAATTTACAAAAATTTTCAAAATTTTCAAAAAATGTCAAAATTTTCGAAAATTTAATCAAATTTTCATAAATTTTCAAAATTTTCGAAAATTTACAAAATTTTCAAAAATTTCAAAAATTTTCGAAAATTTTCATAAATTTTCAAAAATTTTCAAAATTTTCAAAAAATTTCAAAATTTTCGATAATTTTCAATATTTTCAAAATTTTCATAAAATTTCAAAATTTTCAAAATTTTCAAAATATTCAAAATTTTCAAAATTTTCATAAATTTTCAAAAATTTTCAAAATTTTCGAAAATTTACAAAATTTTCAAAATATTTAAAAATTTTCGAAAATTTTCAATATTTTCAAAAATTTTCAAAATTTTCAAAAAATTTCAAAAATTTTCGAAAATTTTCAAAATTTTCATAAATTTTCAAAAATTTTCAAAATTTTCATAAATTTTCAAAAATTTTCAAAATTTTCAAAAAATTTCAAAATTTTCGAAAATTTAATCAAATTTTCATAAATTTTCAAAATTATCGAAAATTTACAAAAATTTCAAAAATTTTCAAAATTTTCATAAATTTTCAAAAATTTTCAAAATTTTCAAAAATTTTCAAAATTTTCAAAAAATCAAAATTTTCGATAATTTTCAATATTTTCAAAAATTTTCAAAATTTTCAAAAAATTTCAAAATTTTCAAAAATTTCAAAAATTTTCGAAAATTTACAAAATTTTCAAAAATTTCAAAAATTTTCGAAAATTTTTAAAATTTTCATAAATTTTCAAAAATTTTCAAAATTTTCAAAAAATTTCAAAATTTTCGAAAATTTAATCAAATTTTCATAAATTTTCAAAATTATCGAAAATTTACAAAAATTTCAAAAATTTTCAAAATTTTCATAAATTTTCAAAAATTTTCAAAATTTTCAAAAATTTTAAAAATTTTCAAAAAATCAAAATTTTCGATAATTTTCAATATTTTCAAAAATTTTCAAAATTTTCAAAAAATTTCAAAATTTTCAAAATTTTCAAAAAATTTCAAAATTTTCAAAAATTTCAAAAATTTTCGAAAATTTACAAAATTTTCAAAAATTTCAAAAATTTTCGAAAATTTTTAAAATTTTCATAAATTTTCAAAAATTTTCAAAATTTTCAAAAATTTATAAATTTTTCAAAATTTTTCAAAAATTTCAAATATTTTCAAAAATTTCAAAATTTTCAAAAATATCAAATTTTTCAAAATATTTCAAAATTTTCATAAATTTTCAAAATTTTCAAAAAAAATTTCAAAATTTTCATAAATTTTCAAAAATTTTCAAAATTTTCAAAAATTTCAAAAATTTTCAAAATTTTCAAAATTTTCAAAAATTTTCAAAATTTTCAAAAATTTCAAAATTTTCGAAAAATTTAATCAAATTTTCATAAATTTTCAAAATTTTCGAAAATTTACAAAATTTTCAAAAATTTCAAAAATTTTCAAAAATTTTCAAAATTTTCGATAATTTTCAATATTTTCATAAATTTTCAAAAATTTACAAAAAATTTCAAAATTTTCGATAATTTTCAATATTTTCAAAAATTTTCAAAATTTTCATAAAATTTCAAAATTTTCAAAATTTTCAAAAAATTTCAAAAATTTTCGAAAATTTTCAAAATTTTCATAAATTTTCAAAAATTTACAAAAAATTTCAAAATTTACGATAATTTTCAATATTTTCAAAAATTTTCAAAATTTTCATAAAATTTCAAAATTTTCAAAATTTTCAAAAAATTTCAAAAATTTTCGAAAATTTTTAAAATTTTCATAAATTTTCAAAAATTTTCAAAATTTTCATAAAATTTCAAAATTTTCAAAATTTTCAAAAAATTTCAAAAATTTTCGAAAATTTTCATAAATTTTCAAAAATTTTCAAAATTTTCAAAAAATTTCAAAATTTTCATAAATTTTCAAAATTTTCATAAATTTTCAAAATTTTCGAAAATTTACAAAATTTTCAAAAATTTCAAAAATTTTCAAAATTTTCATAAATTTCCAAAAATTTTCAAAATTTTCAAAAAATTTCAAAATTTTCGAAAATTTAATCAAATTTTCATAAATTTTCAAAAATTTCAAAAATTTTCAAAATTTTCATAAAATTTCAAAATTTTCTAAAAATTTCAAAATTTTCAAAAATTTTCAAAAAATTTCAAAATTTTCGATAATTTTCAATATTTTCATAAATTTTCAAAAATTTACAAAAAATTTCAAAATTTTCGATAATTTTCAATATTTTCAAAAATTTTCAAAATTTTCATAAAATTTCAAAATTTTCTAAAAATTTCAAAAATTTTCAAAATTTTCAAAAAATTTCAAAATTTTCATAAATTTTCAAAACATTACAAAAAATTTCAAAATTTACGATAATTTTCAATATATTCAAAAATTTTCAAACTTTTCATAAAATTTCAAAATTATCAAAATTTTCAAAAAATTTCAAAAATTTTCGAAAATTTTTAAAATTTTCATAAATTTTCAAAAATTTTCAATATTTTCATAAATTTTCAAAATTTTCAAAATTTTCATAAATTTTCAAAAATTTTCGAAAATTTTCATAAATTTTCAAAAATTTTCAAAATTTTCAAAATTTTCAAAAATTTTCAAAAAATTTCAAAATTTTCATAAATTTTCAAAAATTTTCGAAAATTTACAAAATTTTCAAAAATTTCATAAATTTTCAAAAATTTTCAAAATTTTCAAAAAATTTCAAAATTTTCGAAAATTTAATCAAATTTTCATAAATTTTCAAAATTTTCAAAAATTTCAAAAATTTGCGAAAATTTTCATAAATTTTCAAAAATTTTCAAAATTTTCAAAAAATTTCAAAATTTTCATAAATTTTCAAAAATTTTCAAAATTTTCGAAAATTTACAAAATTTTCAAAAATTTCATAAATTTTCAAAAATTTTCAAAATTTTCAAAAAATTTCAAAATTTTCGATAATTTTCAATATTTTCATAAATTTTCAAAAATTTTCAAAATTTTCAAAAAATTTCAAAATTTTCGATAATTTTCAATATTTTCATAAATTTTCAAAAATTTACAAAAAATTTCAAAATTTTCGATAATTTTCAATATTTTCAAAAATTTTCATAAAATTTCAAAATTTTCAAAATTTTCAAAAAATTTCAAAAATTTTCGAAAATTTTCATAAATTTTCAAAAATTTTCAAAATTTTCAAAAAATTTCAAAATTTTCATAAATTTTCAAAAATTTTCAAAATTTTCGAAAATTTACAAAATTTTCCAAATTTTCATAAATTTTCAAAAATCTTCAAAATTTTCAAAAAATTTCAAAATTTTCGAAAATTTAATCAAATTTTCATAAATTTTCAAAATTTTCAAAAATTTTCAAAATTTTCGAAAATTTACAAAATTTTCAAAAATTTCATAAATTTTCAAAAATTTTCAAAATTTTCATAAAATTTCAAAATTTTCAAAATTTTCATAAAATTTCAAAATTTTCAAAATTTTCAAAAAATTTCAAAAATTTTCCAAATTTTCATAAATTTTCAAAATTTTCAAAAAATTTCAAAATTTTCAAAATTTTTAAAAATTTAATCAAATTTTCATAAATTTTAAAAATTTCCGAAAATTAACAAAATTTTCAAAAATTTCAAAAATTTTCGAAAATTTTCATAAATTTTCAAAAATTTTCAAAATTTTCAAAAAATTTCAAAATTTTCGATAATTTTCAATATTTTCAAAAATTTTCAAAATTTTCATAAAATTTCAAAATTTTCAAAATTTTCAAAAAAATTCAAAAATTTTCGAAAATTTTCCAAATTTTCATAAATTTTCAAAAATTTTCAAAATTTTCGATAATTTTCAATATTTTCATAAATTTTCAAAAATTTACAAAAAATTTCAAAATTTTCGATAATTTTCAATATTTTCAAAAATTTTCAAAATTTTCATAAATTTTCTAAAATTTTCAAAATTTTCATAAATTTTCAAAAATTTTCAAAATTTTCGATAATTTTCAATATTTTCAAAAATTTTCAAAATTTTCAAAAATTTCATAAATTTTCAAAATTTTCAAAAAATTTCAAAATTTTCGATAATTTTCAATATTTTCATAAATTTTCAAAAATTTTCAAAATTTTCAAAAAATTTCAAAATTTTCGATAATTTTCAATATTTTCATAAATTTTCAAAAATTTACAAAAAATTTCAAAATTTTCGATAATTTTCAATATTTTCATAAATTTTCAAAAATTTTCAAAATTTTCAAAAATTTCAAAAATTTGCGAAAATTTTCATAAATTTTCAAAAATTTTCAAAATTTTCAAAAAATTTCAAAATTTTCATAAATTTTCAAAAATTTTCAAAATTTTCGATAATTTTCAATATTTTCAAAAATTTTCAAAATTTTCATAAACTTTCAAAATTTTCAAAAAATTTCAAAATTTTCGAAAATTTAATCAAATTTTCATAAATTTTCAAAATTTTCAAAAATTTTCAAAATTTTCGAAAATTTACAAAATTTTCAAAAATTTTCAAAATTTTCGAAAATTTACAAAATTTTCAAAAATTTCATAAATTTTCAAAAATTTTCAAAATTTTCATAAAATTTCAAAATTTTCATAAAATTTCAAAATTTTCAAAAAATTTCAAAAATTTTCGAAAATTTTCATAAATTTTCAAAAATTTTCAAAATTTTCAAAAAATTTCAAAATTTTCAAAAATTTTCATAAATTTTCAAAATTTTCGAAAAATTTCAAAATTTTCCAAATTTTCATAAATTTTCAAAAATTTTCAAAATTTTCAAAAAATTTCAAAATTTTCGAAAATTTAATCAAATTTTCATAAATTTTCAAAATTTTCAATAATTTTCAAAATTTTCGAAAATTTACAAAATTTTCAAAAATTTCATAAATTTTCAAAAATTTTCAAAATTTTCATAAAATTTCAAAATTTTCAAAATTTTCATAAAATTTCAAAATTTTCAAAATTTTCAAAAAATTTCAAAAATTTTCCAAATTTTCATAAATTTTCAAAAATTTTAAAAATTTTCAAAAAATTTCAAAATTTTCGAAAATTTAATCAAATTTTCATAAATTTTCAAAATTTTCGAAAATTTACAAAATTTTCAAAAATTTCAAAAATTTTCGAAAATTTTCATAAATTTTCAAAAATTTTCAAAATTTTCAAAAAATTTCAAAATTTTCGATAATTTTCAATATTTTCAAAAATTTTCAAAATTTTCATAAAATTTCAAAATTTTCAAAATTTTCAAAAAATTTCAAAAATTTTCGAAAATTTTCATAAATTTTCAAAAATTTTCAAAATTTTCAAAAAATTTCCAAATATTCATAAATTTTCAAAAAATTTCAAAATTTTCGAAAATTTAATCAAATTTTCATAAATTTTCAAAATTTTCAAAAATTTTCAAAATTTTCAAAAAATTTCAAAATTTTCATAAATTTTCAAAAATTTTCAAAATTTTCAAAAAATTTCAAAATTTTCGATAATTTTCAATATTTTCATAAATTTTCAAAAATTTACAAAAAATTTCAAAATATTCGATAATTTTCAATATTTTCAAAAGTTTTCAAAATTTTCATAAATTTTCAAAATTTTCAAAATTTTCAAAAAATTTCAAAAATTTAATCAGATTTTCATAAATTTTCAAAATTTTCGAAAATTTTCAATATTTTCAAAAATTTTCAAAATTTTCATAAAATTTCAAAATTTTCAAAATTTTCAAAAATTTTCCAAATTTTCATAAATTTTCAAAAATTTTCAAAATTTTCGAAAATTTTCAAAATTTTCGAAAATTTACAAAATTTTCAAAAATTTCATAAATTTTCAAAAATTTTTAAAAAATTTCAAAATTTTCGATAATTTTCAATATTTTCATAAATTTTCAAAAATTTACAAAAAATTTCAAAATTTTCGATAATTTTCAATATTTTCAAAAATTTTCATAAAATTTCAAACTTTTCAAAATTTTCAAAAAATTTCAAAAATTTTCCAAATTTTCATAAATTTTCAAAAATTTTCAAAATTTTCGAAAATTTACAAAATTTTCAAAAATTTCATAAATTTTTAAAATTTTCAAAAAATTTCAAAATTTTCGAAAATTTAATCAAATTTTCATAAATTTTCAAAATTTTCGAAAATTTACAAAATTTTCTAAAATTTCAAAAATTTTCGAAAATTTTCAAGATTTTCATAAATTTTAAAAAATTTTCAAAAATTTCAAAAATTTTCCAAATTTTCATAAATTTTCAAAAATTTTCAAAATTTTCAAAAATTTTCAAAATTTTCAAAAAATTTCAAAATTTTCGAAAATTTAATCAAATTTTCATAATTTTCAAAATTTTCCAAAAATCAAAATTTTCGATAATTTTCAATATTTTCAAAAAATTTCAAAATTTTCAAAATTTTCAAAAAATTTCAAAAATTTTCGAAAATTTTCAAAATTTTCATAAATTTTCAAAAATTTTCAAAATTTTCGAAAATTTACAAAATTTTCAAAAATTTCAAAAATTTTCAAAATTTTCGAAAATTTTCAATATTTCCAAAAATTTTCAAAATTTTCAAAAAATTTCAAAATTTTCAAAAATTTTCAAAAATTTTCAAAATTTTCAAAAAATTTCAAAATTTTCAAAATTTTTTAAAATTTTCAAAAAATTTCAAAATTTTCATAAATTTTCAAAAAAATTCTCAATTTTCGAAAATTTACAAAATTTTCAAAAATTTCAAAAATTTACAAAATTTTCAAAAATTTCAAAAATTTTCAATATTTTCAAAAAATTTCAAAATTTTCAAAAAATTTCAAAATTTTCAAAAAAATTCAAAATTTTCGAAAATTTACAAAATTTTCGAAAATTTACAAAATTTTCATAAATTTTCAAAAATTTTCAAAATTTTCAAAAAATTTCAAAATTTTCAAAATTTTCAAAAAATTTCAAAAATTTTCGAAAATTTTCAAAATTTTCATAAATTTTCAAAAATTTTCAAAATTTTCAAAAATTTTCAAAATTTTTAAAGTTTTAGAAATATTCAAAGTTTTGAAAATAAGAATACTAAAAAACGAACCAAGTGGTCCGAGCCTATAACTGTACGGATCGACAGTGATACTGAATCTAAAGAAAAATCCAATGAGAACGTGAAAATATTAAGCTGTAGGAAAAAACAGATACTATAAGTTCTGACTTCATTCGAATGTACAAGAGCTATGGTACCACGTGATAATCAGGATTATATTTTATTAAAAATATTGTATTTTAAGTGAATTGTTTTTTTAATAAAATTACAAATAAACACATCGAAGTAAGTACATTTTAAACAATATAATTGAAAATCAGTAAAAATGTTGATAAATTAAATTGCTATTGTTGATAAATTATATATATATATATATATATATATATATATATATATATATATATATATATATATATATGTTTGTATATATAACATGTGTATTTGTTAATAATTATCATTTGACATTTAAATGACCCTTTTATAATTCTTTTTATATCTTGTTAAATGCAATATAAAATAGAAATAAAGTATGAGACATTTGTAAATTTCAGTGTTTATTTTATGAGAAGCATTTAATAATCTTCATATTATTTTCACAATGATTGAGAATAAAAAAATAATTTTTGTTCTATGTTTTTCCTTAATATTCGTATATGAGAATTCGGCAGTGCCTTTTCAACCAATAATGATTTGTGTTAGTGATATAAATATTATTCATGCATTAGAAGATTTTAATAATGATATAAATGAATTAAATATCGCTAAAGCTAATATGCCAATTGATATCAATGAAGTGGACATTGACGATAATCAAGAACCGTTTGATTTTGATACTGTTAATGTAGATATAATAAATAAAATGAAAATATTTATAGAAAAGACGAAAAATGTGTACATGTTTTTAAATATAAGTGAACTGTATGAAGTTATAAATTTGCAACAAGAAATGGCTATTGTCGCATTTCAGCAAAATCTCGGGTTGAACAATAAAAAAGTAGAATTAATGACTTGGAATAAAGTCATTAAAAAACATTTAGATACGTTATCTAATATCATCGATAATTTGTGTAGGATATTGACTGATTTGAAAACAAATAAAAAAGTTGTTATAAATCACAAAAATATGTTTGAACAAAAATTTATTATTAATATCGTAATTAGTGAAATGTTTATGAATAATGAAAATATAGAAAAAACAATCGAGTTTATTAATACCAACGACTGTAGGGTACGTTTTAGTGGATTCGAAACATTGTTACAGAAAAATGGTAAAATTAATGAATATTATATGAAGTTGACTTATGCGATAAGAGATTATTTAAGTAGTTGTAATCCAGCCCAGGAGATTGGAATTACGTTAAAAAAATATATTCCTACCTGTATTCAAAATGCTGTATTCTCTAACGAGGTGTGCGTGAAAAATGCACAAAGAAGTGAATACCTTATAACAGATATTTACAAAGCTTCCCAAACGGCTCATTTAGTTTTTACTTGGATACCTCGTCAAATCGTTCCACAAGCAAAATGGAAGATAGTTAAGTCTCAAAATGAAAAATATGTGCATTTTGTAAATTCACTTTATAATAATCAATTGATTGCATCGTCGCTAATCCAAGGTAAAATAAGAAGAACCCATACAGATAATAATAATGGTGATAACGCTTTATGGGACATTGAATCAGATGGATCTCAATGCTATATTAAAAACAAACAATTCTCAGAGTATCTATATTCAACTACATCCAATTTCTGCCCAGAAAGACGTCATGTAGTAACACTGACTTCTAAAAGTGAATTTGCAAAGTGGGAAATAGAATCTTGTTAAATGTTGATAATTGTTTTGATTTTTTTTTGATCATTTTAACTTTATATTTTATAATTGTGATTGATATAATAATTATTTTATATTTGATATATGTATTAAAACGATAAATCCAGTGCCATTATAAATGAAATGTTACTTAAAAGATGTATGTATTTTATCAATTTTTTTTAATAATTATATTATATAATATTAAACAGAAAATACATATTTATTTTATAATAAAATATTGTTATATTGTATTATAAATTCGTGTATTAAAATTAAAAAATATATTATGTATAATTGTTTAATAAATTATACAATTATCAATATATTAAAGTTATACTCAAATATAAATGTTTAATAATTTTATTTATTTTCAGTAGTCAGTTACGTCGAATATCCACAGACTATTCGAAACTACAAAAATGATTTATTTATTTTTTAATGAAGATGAAAATGGTGAGAAACATTTTTATAAAGTTTATATTAATTTTCTGTTTATTTTGAAACTGTGGTAAATTCACTTTCTCACAAATGAATTATCATCCTCAACACTACAAGATGTTATAAATTATTCAATAATTATTTATTAATATTTCCTTATGATATTTTTTTTAAATACACTATTTTATAAAATAAAAACTTATTTACTGTTACAATTATCATAAACGATAACAAATATTTTTGATAAATAATGCTTTGATGTTTTATGACCTCTAACAATTTTTTTTTGAAATACGTATTTTTCGACCTTTCAACTTTATATCTAGTATTTTCTTTGTATATATACGTTAATGCATTTGGGTATTTCCCACTAATATTTTTTGAAATCTTAAACATAGTTCATAAATAAAATTAGAATTTTTAGTAATCATATAACTTTTATAAAGAAATTATTTTCGGTTGTATAATTCTAATTTTCTTTTTGTTTCTGAGAGAATGGTTGCGTTTTTTTAAATCGCCAATTTTACTATTGTAAAAGATGATTGTAATGAGATGTATACATCATTCCATACACTAGGTTTTAAGTCTAATCAAATTTAAGAGTAAGACTGGATTATTTCTTTATATTATGTACATAAAATACATACATTTTAAATATAGTTTATCTTATCCTTGCAATAATTTTTAGAACAATTAAAAATTATAGAAAAAATAGTAGGCAAGAAACGTAAGTTACCCCCAAAATTTAGTATTATTAATAACAGAGTTTATAAATTTGTCCTAACATAGTATATTAGAAAATATGATGTTGAAGGGGTGCATTCTCTGTAGGCATTGCCATTGCTATGACAACGCGCATATGGTTTAAGAGGTTGTGAAGTATATATAAACATCTCATGCAGCACGGCGTTGCTAGTTACACTCTGTTATTCGTTATAAGGATATCCGGTGCACAGGTAATACGAATTTCGCGAGTTGCGTGCCGTGTGAATTCTAATAACTGACGAATTTTTTCGTACAGCTTATGTCTTTTGAATCATCATTAAAGACTTTCCCATAACATAACTTAAATTATTTTGTACAATTTTGGTTTGGTTTTATTTATTTCAGTTAAAAACAAACTTATAAATATCATTAAAAATGTATGGAATGTTACTGGAAAGTGTCAAATATTTCGTACAGGTAAAGATAAAGATTTCTATTTCTTTTGTAAACCATAGCTAGAAATTTTTGTATATCAAATGTGATTTAATTATTTTTTTTTACAATAAAAACATGTCTATAAAAAGGATCGAACGAATAAAATATTAAACAATGGCAATATGTATATTATATTATTTTTTTTAAAAAAAGACCAAATGTAAAAAAAATATTTTTATTTAGTTAATTAATGATCATTTTTTAGTGTTAAAAGTTTGATACAATTTTACTACTGTTTGTAGATATAATTGTGTATATGTAAATGCATACATAAAAATATTATATATATATATATATATATATATATATATATATATATATACATACTAGGCATTAAAATTATTACGTTTATTGCAACAGATCAGTGTTTGTAATTAAAAATTAGAGCTGATTATGTATCTTATGTACATTTATTTTTTTTAAAGCATTGTAATATACATGCAAATTTTTTATAACATTTTTATTGAGATCTGCTTTACAATTATTAATTTAAAATTAGCATGTACAAATTTAATTTTACATATTAATTTAAGGATATTATAAATGCATATACATATCTAAGTATACATATAATAAATATACACATATATTTATATATTACTTGTATGAACAAGTGTTTTATACTTAGTATATCCTAGTAATTCCGTATTCTAAAAATATCTAGATAGAAAATAAATACTAATATTTTATGGTTACTTTATTTAACAAAGTTTTTATAAATATAAACATTCTTCATATTGTCAATATGAAGAAAAAATAATTTATGTAAATATTAATTATTTTTAGTTTTAATAAAAGTTATTTTTTATAAACTCGAGTTATCATAGAAGAAGTACAAAGAGAACATTTTTATGAATTAAAAAGTTTTTAAAATTTACAACAATATATAACAATTCAAATTTTGCATATTAGACGTACATCATTTTGATTATTTTTGAATGTGATGGATACATAAATGTATGATAAAATCTTATTGAAGAACATTTATGCAATACTCACTTTAAAATATGGAAGCGGGATCTTATAATTTGGGGATACTTGTTGGCTGGTGACATTGAAAATATGTTTTTTATTGATAAGTATCTATCTACATGTATATATAAAAATATACTTAAAAATTATTTAGAGTAAAGTTCAGAAAAATTGGACCTAAGTAACACTACTAAGTATTACCAGGACAATGACTTATGTAGTGCGATTTTGATTGTTACAAAACAAAATAAATTATATTTATTATAAACTTACATGTTTATTATATAAGTAATTAACTTTTAGTGTGGTATATTTTCTTCAAACGCTCTATCCATTTTTTCATTCCATTTACGAAGAAAAATCTGATTTATTTTTGATACAATTCTACATAACATTTTGAACTTTGATAGTTGGTGAAAAGTGTTAACTTTTAAACACTTTCTTTACAACACTATTGGATACCTTATGTATCAATAAACCTTCGTTTTATATATATATATATATATATATATATATATATATATATATATAAATGATATAAAAGGAAAAGGATTTGTTTGTATGTTTACTATTAAAAAATAATTCTTTTTGGTGAATATTTTTTTTGTTATTATTTTTATTCTGTATTCCAGAAACTTACTTAAAATCAATAAATTATCACAATGAATATAAAATTTCTCTTGTTAATAAACGTAGATTAACAAATGTAGAGAAATGAATATAAAATAATGGTGTTGAACTGATATAAATGTTTGCGACTTTTTAACATGCGTCAATTACCCAATTTGCATACTCGCTTCTACTTTCTGGTATCCATGTTCCCACGTGACGTCTTGCTGGACAGAAGTTGGCTGGATCGGAATACAATTCTTCGTCGAATTCAACGTTTATGATATTACAATAATTACCATTATTTTGTATCCTCCAAACAGCCTTGCTATCTACGACCGATGTTGTATGTATATTTCGTTTTTGACCTTGAACTTCTGATGAAGATGACAGATACTTATTCCAGTGAGGATTGAAAATGTATACATTTTCATCGTTAGGAAGTTTATTTATTCTCCATTTTGCTTCTGAAATAATTGCACCGGATGTCCATGTGAAAACTAAGTGATTATCATGTCGTCTTGAATATTTATCTGTTATCAAATATTCATTTCTGTTTGCACTTTTGATGCATACATCATTAGAAAACACTGCATTTCGGATGCATGCAGGTACAAGATTTTTCAGAATGTTTTCATTTTGTGTTGATGGTGCACATTTACTTATGTATGCACTAATTTTGTAAGTCAATTGTAACATTTTTTTATCATCTTTTTTAATATTTTGTAATAATGCTTGATATCCTTCAAATTGCGTATTGCAGTCACTCGATTCGATCATTGTAAAAAAATTATTCATATTCGTAGAAGTTATCCTTTGCGTCATAGTTGTTATAATAAACCTTTTTACACTCTGTGGCTCGTTATTTATGTTAGTTACAACATTTTGATCAATATTGTTCATAGTTTGACATAACACACGTAGAATATTTGCCATCGTATCTAAACGTTTTTTGACAATATTATCCCAACTCATAATTTCGACTTTTTTACTATATAAATTGAGCTGAGAATTATATGCAATATGTTTTCTTTCTTCCTCGATTTTTATATCAATATCGAACATATCACTTATAGACAATACATTGTATAGATTTTTGATTTTTTCTAAAATTGCTTTCAGTTTTCCTATCGTAGCATCTGATCGTTGATCAACATCAAAATCGAATGGTTCTTCATTATCGTCCACTTCATTGATATCCAAGTGCATAACATTTTTTAGAAAATTCAGTTCGTTTATATCTTTATTGATATCGTTAATTATGTACGACTTGGAATTTTTAAAACACGAAGGCAATAACTCGTATTGAGCTGCTGAGTTTTCATACACGAATACGATCAAACAAAGTAAAATAATTATTTTTAATTCCATTGTCGCGTTGTCTGTTAATTCGTACAAGAAATCAATTCAGACTAACTGTATATGATCATATTCGCGTTATATATTAGTATTAATAGGTCAAATGTCAATTTAAATGATAATTTATCTGCAAAAGTTCATAATGTACATACATATTCATATACACAGATATACATTTGTAATTATGTGAAATTTATTATTGCTTTTTCGTTTTTAATTGTAGCATATGGATTCAATGAAGCAGTATCAGCAGACCCTTTCAGCAGTCTTCCTTTTTTCAATTTTTTTCTTCTCTTTTACTCTAATTTTAAATGTTATTTCCTCGACCTGATCGCTTTCTTTGCGGTCTTGAGTAATGCTTAATTCTTCACAATGATTCGTCTTTTTTATAATGTATGACCAATCCTTTTTTATATTTCCTTTTAATTTGACTAACGATTAGTTCTTTTTTCACTTACTTATATATTTTTTTCAAGCAAGTATGGAGTAGTTCAAATGAGATTGAAGAGTTTAGACATACATTTACTTGCTTATTTTCATTTATTATTCTTTACTCTCTTTCAGTTCAATCTGGGCTACCCTATATGTACAATATAAATTTACGAGTTTAAATTTCAAAAATTCTATTTGATATAAATGCATATAAAGAAAAAATGTGTACGATAGGTAATTATTATTTGTGTAAAATGTTTTAGTAGTTAACTGGTGATTACTTTGTGAAAGATATTAAATTATTAATATAAAACTACTTTATTATTAAATTAAATTAATTTTCAAATTGATATTCATTCAATGTAGATGATTAATAATGGAAAAAATCAAATTAACAAAAATTAATAAATATAAATTATTTATATTGTTTTTCTTATTTCGAAAAAATTGATTTAAATATTTTCAGTTTAGATTTTTAAAATTTAATTGAAATTTTATATCAAGAGATTTTTTGTATAATGAGTAAAACTATTTTCATTTAAGAATCAAGTCTAGACTTTTTATTAAAGTTTATTTTCTTAATCTCATAAAATACAATCACAATTAAAGTCACTAATTGTCCTATAGAAACATTTTTTAATTAGAGTTGACATTTCTTTAATTCCCTTTTCGTATTTAATATGTTAATTAGTAATCGAACATATTGGATTATTTAAAATTATTATTGGCCATTATATATATATATATATATATATATATATATATATAAAATACTAAAATATGCTTTAAAAATATTTTTCTTTTTTGTATTACTGAATATATTATATAATAACAAAATAACTCACATACTTTTTAAATTATCGATCAAGATGAAACTTGTGATTTTTTTTTGTAATTTCATATCGTTTTTTTGTAATTTGTTCTAATTTATATATATATATATATATATATATATATATATATATAGAGAGAGAGAGAGAGAGAGAGAGAGAGAATTGAGATTTACATACATATGAATGGATAATTTTTATTTGAGATATAAAAAAATTGAGGCCAGTTTTTATTTTCACTAGTAAAACCATATAAATTTAAATAATAAAATTTTAATCTTTTCAGAAATGTTTAATTTTTGAAAAAAAATATTTACAGATAATTTGTTTTTATTACTTATTCAATTAATTACATTTTTTTAAAAAAATATACTGTAAAAGTAATTTCTAGTTACTTTAATATGTTTGTTGTTGAAATTATTACATTATTGAATATAGATGAAAGTGATTTAAATTATAGTTCGAATTTTTGTTATTAAAAAACTGTGTAGTTATTGGAAATAGTTTCATTTTCCATATTACATTTTTTAAGTTTTTTTATAGATTTATTTTTTTGAAATATAATTTCGTTTTTATTATAAAAAAAATGAAAATATCATTTACATTATTCATTTTTTGTGTATGTTTATCGAATTCAAATGCTTATTCCCAAAAAATAAAATAAAATTGAAACATGTTATAATAATTTTATAATTTTAAAATAGTAATACGAAAATATATATCGAGAAAGAATGATGTTACATAATTTAAATATTGAATATTCGATCGAAATAACTCAATACGTTGTTAATGGGAAATTATTAGTCATACTAAAGATAATTCTAGCAGAAAAAATTAATGAGATTGAACTGTTAACAAGGTAATGAACACCCTAAAACTTCAGTCATTATTGTTCAAAAACACGTGTAATATTAATTATTAATATTTATCTTTTTATATCCTGTAGATATTTTGCTAAAATTTTGTATATGTATTATATATATATGTATTTATATATATATATATATATATATATATATATATATATATATATATATAGATAGATAGATAGATAGATAGATATAGATATAGATAGATAGATAGAAAAATATTTTTGATTTTGATGTATGAAATGCAATATTTTTTATCTTTTCAATCGGTTGTATAGTTTTCATCATTTTAATCCAAGTTTCAGATTTAAAATAATCTGTATTTGTTTCATTCCCTAAATAAATTTCAATAAAACACATCAATTTTTCTGGAAATATCCTTTAAGAACATTTTCTTTTATTTATTTTTTTGATAACACAAGCATTATATAATATATAAATGTTATTTTTAATGTTATATTTATTCTTAATGTTTTCCAACAATAAATGTAAATTGATCCTTCATGCTTAAAAAATAGTATGAAGGTGTAGAGTATTGCGCATCCATATCCAAGAGGACATATGGCACGTATACACTTATTTACACAATAAATAACACGATGAACAGCGTTGTTATAACGCTATAATATAATTAGTTTACAATTAGTTATCAGACGATCAAGCAAAACGATACTTATTAATGAAAAAAAATTATTCGTTTAAGTTCCCTGCATCAGATGTGTTACATACAGTGTTTTTTTCAATTAAACTAATTGTATTTAAATTTTTGAAAATATATTATCGGAAAATCAATCTATCGATTTGGTTATTCGTTTACGAGCTTTTAAAATTTTTGAAACATAGTTAATTTTAAATACAGATTTTTCTCAAGATATAACTCAGAGGTGGTAAAATTATTCAGCTTTAAAAATGTATGGAATGCTTTTGGAAAGTGTTCATTATTTTGTACAGGTGAATATAATATTTTTATTAATATTGATAGATGTATCAGTTTTATTAGATGAATAGTTATTTAAACATTTTTAGTTTATTTTTTTATTTAGTGGTACTTATTTAAGTGTAGATAATTTTACAATATAAAGAATTTGTATAATTTTATCAAAACTATTTTTAAATATACAAACGCTTTCTCTTAGTTCTTAATATTGGTAAACCGTTTCATTTATTAAAAAACTATCTCAAATTTATATTAATTGTAAAATTGTAAACCATTTACATAAAGATTAACGAGAATTATATATTCATTTAGTTTAATTTAATTTTCTATTTTTTAGTTGGTTTATTATATGACTATAAATTGTAACTTTTGGAAATTGATTTAATGATTACTATTGGAAATAAATTTAATTGTTAATCATTTGAAAAATTACAAATTTATAAGTAATATATATTTATAGATATTACATTTATTCCAATTGATTTATTTCCTAAAATATTTGAATGTTTATATTTATACTCAATAAATATAAACATTCAAATAATATAAACTCAATAAATATAAACTTCAATTGATATTTATTTTATTTTTTTAAAAAAATACACATTTTTCAAAAAATAAAATCGTACTTTACATATGTTTTTTAAAAGAATGTGAATAAAAATTATATATTAAAATTAATTATATTTGCACAAAGTTCAATATATTTTTTTTAAATTATTCAAATTTTTATTGTTTTTAATATTATTAATGAACTGACTTAGTCAAATGTATTTTCATAAAATACAAATTTTAGACAAAGTCGTAATTGAATATGTATATATATATATATATATATGTATATAATCTTTAATTAATCTATGATTAAAATATGTAAATTCATTTTAAAGACCACAACGTTTACAATTATTCGTTTGAAATTGTTTTATATATTTTTAAAATTATAATATAACAATATTCTACTAACCGTAATGTTATTAATTATTTTTTTTAAGAAGAATTCCTTCATTTACCTATTAAATATTTATTTAAAATAATTTGAATTATGTATTTAATTTTAAAATACTTTAATTTACTTTCTACATACACCTCATTTTTTTTGTTTTGTGTAGTTATTAAATATTTATTTGAAAATAGTACAATATAATTGTTTTTTTATAATTTTATTTACAAAATCTTTTCATATTTTCTAATTGAGCATTTTTTATAAATATTAAACTATAGAACAAATTTATATTTATATATATTGCTATTGTAGATTAAATGTAATATTTAAACAAAACTTTTTTAATTAAAATAATTTTTTCTTACTTCACTTTTAAATGTAGTAAACATAAATGTAGAGAATAAAATAAATAACTAAATTTATTTGAGCTCTAAAAATAAAAATTCAGTTATAGTTGTCACTTTCTCCTTAACTTGTTCCTTTTTTGTTCAATCAATTTAAATTTCCATTGTACTCAATATATTTTAAAATCGATTTAATTATAGATATGAATGTTACTTATTTCATATTGATTATTTTACACATACGATCAATGTACGTATTATATATTAAAAAAATAATTACCTTACCTCAGTTGGGTATAATTACTAATAAATATTATTATTATTCAAATAATATCGTGTTGAATATTAATTTTAATATAACAAATAACACTTTACGTGATCTGTCTAGCAATAATTATTTTCAATTAAGTCGTAAGACATAATGAAACCAAATACATATATATATATATATATATATATATATATATATATATAGAGAGAGAGAGAGAGAGAGAGAGATTATACATAGTGTAGAATTTATTTTTAAATTAATATTCTTAGGTTATCCCTGGATGGATTTCAATTATTGTCATAATTAAAATTATGATTATATAATTTTAAATATGGTATGAAGTCAATGTCGTGCAAAATAGAAAATTTCTCTTATTTAAAAGCTCGGCACGTTCTCTGTATATTGTTGAACATGTATGAGATTTAACAATATGTTTAGCTTATGCTTATTGAATATATTGATAAATACAAATGTATATAGATATTTATGAAATATATTTATGAATACACATATACATAAATATAAGTGTACATAAATGTATCTGATAAAAGAATTTATAGGAAAATTAATACTAATTATTTTAATATACTAGTAATTAGTATAGAATATTAATATATTGTTTGTAATTAGAATAGTTAGAAAGATCAAAATATTTTTTTTAAATAATAATAAAATGAAAATTATTAAAAAAATGTTTTTATTTTTATGTTCATTTCTATTAAGGTTATTTCACTTTTTATAACGATATTCTATTATGATGAAAAAAATTCTTTAGTTCATTCAGTACACCTATAGTTATATACATAAATAATAAAAATGAAAAAGCAAATAAACTCCATGAAATAATAATATTCATTTTATTTTCTGTAAATATTCAAATTAGTAATAAGATAATGAACATAACAATTATTAATTAAAAATGTTTTTTTTTTTAATATTTCTTATCTATTATGCGAACTATTGACTTTGTTACGTTATGGTTATCGAAATTATTTTGATTTATCTTAGTAACAATAATCGGGTATTATATGTTTCATCAAAAAACCCAAAAAGGGCTTCAATCGACTAATAGACTAATGTAATACTTGTTTGAACTAAATATTTTTTACTAGTATTTAACAATATTTTTTTATTTTCATAATTATATATATTGACATATATATTAGTTAATTGATAACATAAATGAATACATCTGTAAACATATCATTTATTTTTTATTTAAATTTTCCTGTTATAAATTTGTTGATTTAAAATATGCTTATAATAATTATGATAACAAGAGTAATAAATAAAATTATTTTATTTTTGATTTTACAAGACTGGAGACTATTTATTCGGATATGTATGTAGTCATTGATATTTATATGAAATAATTAGCAATCGATTATTTTGAAACTTATGGAAGTGTACATTAAATAATATATTATATATTTTATTTTTTATATATTATCACTTATTTGAAAATATCCGTAAACATTTGCACACACACACACATACATATATATATATATATATAAATGTATAAAATTATATTATTATTGGTAAACTATAAAAAACTGTTTTTTTCATAAATACAGTTATTGTTTGTTTTCTTGCTTTTTTGGTTTCATAACAAACACTTTATATTTCCCGATATGTGTAAATGGTTTGCAAGTAAAGTAACGCATGTGTGCACTCTATTTTCTCTCTACTCAAATATTAATACTTGCAGAACCCACATGTCAAATTTGTTTACTTTTCCGATATGATAAAGGGCTCTCAGAATTTTTTTGTGACAAATTTATTTTCATTATTTCATATATTCATATATTGTTGAAATGTCGATAAATGATCAATGATTTTTAGTTTTTAATCAATTTGTTCAGGACAATCAATTCATGTATATATATATATATATATATATATTTCAAAGATTAATTTAAAGGTAATGTTTGTGTGGTAACAACAAATTAATTAATTACTCTACCTCTTCAAATACAAATAATTTCTTTGTTTATAAAATATTAATAAATAATGTTATTTCGAATAAGATGGGACATTTATAAATATATATATATATATATATATATATATATATATATATATATATATATATATATATATAAGATAATAATTTTTAACCATATATAATTTTTCAATTCAAATTATATTGAATTAAAAAATACCAAGATAAATCAAAGATTTTTTTTAGTATAAATCTCATTTTCTAAATTTACTTTCACCAAAAATTAATAATATGAATGTTGCATATATTATAACATGAGAAAAGATTATATATATATATATATATAATTTATAATTTAATTTAAGTTTCTTATATAAAAAAATATATTTAAAAAAGTAACATGTTCTTTATTGAAACTAAAAAAAATATTAAACAATCTGGCTTGTTTAATATACTGTATAAAAAAATAATAATATACTGTAGTAAGTTAATAAAACTGAAGAATTAAAAAATACAGTATCTTAATTAAGGTTGTTTTTCAATTAAGAATAGTAGAACTTTTCAGAACTTTTTGTTTGATGTATTGCTTACGACTTGTATGTACACATATTGTATGTTTTTATAATTTAACATTAAACTCAAGATGAAATACAAATAACAAGTAGTCTGATTTGATGTTTTATTAAAAATATAAAAGAAACTTTTAGTTGAAAATAATTTTGTATCATATATAAATGAACAAAATATATATCTATGTATATCAGTCCATTTGTATATGTAGATTACATAGATAGAATATAACACGATGTATTATACTTCACTTTAATTGGATGGCATAATAAATAGTCCCAGTCGAAGTCTGAATTTGATACTAATTGCTACAATGGATGGCGTGTATACCCCTTCGTTTCAGATGAACATAAGACCATTTTGTGTATATTCGATTCAATTGTTCGTCTAATTGCAGATTATCTACACACAAGTGTCTTAATAACTTTCACCGAATGATCCAATTTACTTATATGTCGCGTGTTTGTTATTCTTCGTGTATACATGAGTGAATTTGTGTATATACATTTATAGAAACATAATGGACAAACGTATTATTAATTATTGATACATGTGTTATTTAGTAATTATTCATAACTACGTTCTCGTTTTTTGTCAAAACATGATATTTATATTTTTAATAGTTGGACTTCGTGTTTATCTTATGATAAATATTTCTTACGACTTAATATCATGAATTTTCGTCAGAATTTTTTTTAATTGGTTTAAAGTAGACCTCACACATAGACAATATTATATATCGATGATATTATAATCGATATTATACATGGGTGAGAATGAAACGTAGTTTCACTAATCAGATCCTTGCTGAATATAATTAATATGTAAAGTTTATTGTATAGCTTTTTACGATTACAACTGATCTTAATTCTTACACTGAATTTTAAAATAAAAATATTATTTAACGAAAAATGATGATACTAATTTTATTATGAAATTTAATAACCCTGTTAAAAATATTATTTTTGTTTCTTCCTTCATATTTAATGATTAATTTTTGTGATAATTCGTTTGTTGAAAATTTAATATCAATCTTTTTGATTGATATCATATTACAATCGATTTCTGTAACTTGTGTCATCTCTAGATAGTCGATTGATACTTAATCAACTACCTGAACATCTTTTGTAATATGATATCAATTAAAAAGGGTTACTCTAAGCTCTTAACAAAAGAGTTATTACAACAGAACAGGATCAATGAAATAATTTGAAAAAACATCGAGATTAATACTTTATTTAAAAAAATTACGTTGAAAAAAAATCCAATTAAGTTAATATTACTGTATCATAGGATAAAATTTGTTATTTTGGTGTAAAGATAATTTAAAAGAGAGGTACATTTTGTTTTTCCACACCAAATGGCCATTTAGTGTCTTGTTATAATATTTAATACATTTAATATAATTCAGATAATATTCTTTATTTAATATTTAGCATTTATCACAATGAATTCGTTACTATAATGGATACAGTGTTTAAAATTAATTCCAGAACCAGATAATTAGAGTTGGGTATAAGAATCAGTGAAATAATTTTTACAAACTTGACATATTTATATAAAATTCAATTTTTTAACTATTTGAATTAAAAAAAAAACTATGAAAATTCATAGACATATTTTTGGATATTTTTATATTCTTGGCAGTTAGTGAACTATTTTCAGTTTCTGAATATACATCCTAAATTCACGTTTCAAACTCTATACTCTTCTTAATAAAATTATAAATCCTACTGTCTCTTTTATTATAATTATCATTGCTTCAAAAAAGTATATTCCTTTGTGAATAAAACCTTTCAAGATATTCCTCTACATTTTCTTTTTCACGACTTGTATTCAGTCTTCTATATTAAGTATGTCGAAATTCACTTTAAACTGATAAAGTCATCTAAGTTTGTGTCTTTCTCTTTTATTGCGTCCATTAGGTACTTCACTAATTATTTTCTGTGGCGAATATTGCTTTTCAGTTCTGATAACACGGACCGCAAATTATAATCTATTTGTTTTAATTGATTTTGTAATGAGCTAGTCTTTGAACATATTATATAGCTCATAATGAAATCTCTTTTTTCAGTTAATGTAATGTTATTATGAATATTTTATGTAAATTTTGTGCCTTATCTCAAAAAGTTGTTAACAGGATTTAATTTTTTTATGTTGATGTCAAAGATTCAAGTATATAAGTTATAAATGATTCGATTAATGTTTTGAAGATAAAATATTTAGTATTTTTTTATAATCTTTTTGATTTTAGTCATTTTCTTAAAAAGTATTAACACTGGTTAATTAATATTCTTTTAATTCGTTTATACATGCTGATCATATGTATACATGTGTGTATATATATATATATATATATATATATATATATATATATATATTATATATATTTATATTTATATATACATATATTCATAAACATGGTTATAAAATATGTAATTCGTTCTTAAAATTTCGTAACGAAAAAATACAACGTTTTTTATAAATAAAGTGACCTTAAAGTTCAAATTTTTCGTAAAGAAAATAATAAAAAAGGTTTTTTTCTTTATTGATAACAAAAATGAATAAAAAACAGTTTAATCCTAAAATCACTTTTTTATTTGCCTGTTTGTTGAATACACATTTTTTTTGTAAAAATTCCTGTAATTTCTTTCTTTAAAAGAATTAAAAAATATATACAACATTCTCTATTGTCTATATATTTATTTTTTTGACAGTACCTTTTATACATCATTTTAATGGAATTCATTTACTATGTGAAAATAAACTTATATGTATGTATGTACAAATATGTATATATTCTGAAAATGTGTATTTTAAATTCAGACCACAATATAAATTAGTTTATGGTATCTGCGATCGAATTTCCGATAATTTAATTTTTGTTCAAAGTTGAAAATTGAACTGGACAATATGAAGTTTGATAACAGTTATTATAAGAAACTTTTTTTTACTGAAAGTGAAACTTAGTTGAATATAAAGCTGTGGTAAAGTAACTTGATTTCAAAGTTAAAAACAACTTGAATATAATTTAAACGTAATTAATTTAAAGTCGACAACGAACTGATGACAGTATCAACGAAAATAAAGTTTAGATTGTATTGAAATAAATGTATTTATTATTAAAATTAAAGAACGTTACATGTCTAGAAATAAATTGTTTTTCTTTATACAAAAATAATACTTTTAAGTATTTAATATCGTTTAACTTGAAATTACATTTAATAAATTTCTGTAATGGGATTAAAATGTTTACTCTATTTGGAATTACATTAGTACAGCAATTAATTATTATATTATTATTTAAGCCAATGTCTCTGCCAGTCAGCACTATCGATTTTAATGTGGGTGTCGTTTTCAGTTAAATTGTAATTTAAAAACAAATTATAAAATGAAATTCATTTTAAAATCAATTTTATCAATTATAAAATCAAGCTTTCAAACAACGTAATCATATTTTTGTTTATGAAATAATTATTCGAAATGTATATTTTTTTAAATTATTGATTTCTTTTTTTGATTTCAGCTAGAGTATGGTGAAGACGTCTGGCTACGTGTTTTGCAAGATTCAAAATGTCGTTATACAGATTTTAATACACATCAGGTGTATCCAGATGGGTTGATAACAGATTTAGCAAAGTCATGTGCTAAAATTACTTCGTCAACTACAGATGCTTTCATGCAATTTTTTGGACGATGTTTCGTTCGATATTTCAGCAATTTTGGGTTTGTACACTTATATTTAATATATATGTACTCACTCACAAATATATATATATATATATATATATATATATATATATATATATATATTGCTTGTATACTCATTTCAAAAGTTGAAATTTAGATTTTTATTAACTTGTATTTTTCCCATTATTATAGAATTACAGATGATTTTATATATAAAAATATTATGTACTATGTACAATTTCAGTGTTATTTGCAATTTTGTGTTATGAATACCATTTTCATTTAAACAGTTAGTTTTCTTTTGATAACTATTCTTTTGATTATATTACCGAATATTTAATATTATTCAAGAAATATAAATAATCAAATGATAAAATAAAACATCAAACATATCCAAATAGGTTGAAATAATTAGACTGTACATTTTTTTTTTCAAAAAGCTATTCGGAAATTGATTTCATTATGAATACGAATGTTTTTTTTTAAATTTATATTTTATATGTTAAATTGAAAATATTATTTTTTTTATTCCAATCACTTGTTCGTTAAATCACAGTTGGAAAAAGTCTTCAAACCTTTATATAATTTCAAATTCGTTGTCAAAATCACACACATTTATTGTGTGTGTTTGTAGATATAGGACATACACAACCGTGTTTCTTTTTTAGATACGATGCAATGATCAAAGCTACAGGCCGATACTTCTCGGAGTTTTTGCAAAGCGTAGATAACATTCATATGCAAATGCGTTTCACATATCCTAAAATGCAGAGTCCGTCCATGTTTATCACGCATATTGACGAAGATGGTGTTGTTCTAGTTTATAGAAGTGGCAGATCTGGATTTATGTATTATTTTATGGGTGAGTTTCTATTCAAATGGAAACTGTTATAGGACTAGTCATTGACGAACAAAGTTATTTAAAAAAAGAAAATATATATTTAAAATCATTACATGTAATTAATTAATAATACGATATTTTTATTCAATATTGGTTATAAATAGGAAATATTCATTTCTATCTGAAATATTATATCTAATATATTCGTATTAGTGTTCATGTTTGTTTATATTAGAATTGTTTATTGATATCTTTTTTATGATACATTTTTATATTTTAAAATACAGATAATTAATAATATTTCTTGAAAATGTTCAGTTTATATTAAATTAGAAAATTTCGGCGAAAATAAATTTCTTGAAATCCTGTTGTTTTTCTTTTAAAGCATGTATATTAATAATTTTTCCTAGAGCTTTAAATAATTTTTTCTTTCTAATTTACTTTTGATACATATTCTGCTTTTTACCACACGATGAATTTCCAACATTGAAACGATTTAAAACTGAACAACCTTCATTTAGATTTCTTATTAATCAGTGTAAAATTAGTAGAATGTAATTCTCGATTACCTGTAATTATTTGTTTTTTCCAAATTGATTAAATAAAAAATAAAGTCAATAATTAAATATAAATATATAAGTTTTTAAATTTGAGTAAAAATATGTTGACCTATAATTAATTTTTAATATAGAATAAAATAATACGAATGAACAAAAATACAAACACATTTTTTTATTTGACTTAAGTTTTCTCCCATAAAAATTTAATTTATTAGAATGGAAGATAACAGTAACTTTTTTATCAATGATGAAGTTAACTGTACTTCATTTATTAGTAAAATGGGAGAAAGTGCATTTTCTTGATTACGTCCACCGCGTTTGAAAGATCAATATATGTAAGACGTAAGAAGGGTGAAAGTTATTCAATTTTTTATAAATATTTTTAAAAAATTAGAATAATTTAAATTTAAGTATATAAATTAAAAATATCGTTAGAAAATTTATATCTATCAATTTTTTTGATAATATTTCATCTAATATTAAAGTGTTTGTGCTTTTAGTATTAAAAATGAAATTCCTTTTTTTTTAATGATTTATAAAACTTCTATACTTTAGAAGATTTTTTCAGAGCCAAAATTTTTCTAACTATTAAATCGAAAATTAAGTTAGTAATATTATTTTTTGTTACTGAAAATGTGATGGGAGAGTTAGTATTTCAAAATTAAAAGTTAATCAATTTTACTAAATAGATATTTTAGTATAAATAAAAAATAAACATTATTTATAAATTCTCTAAAGATATAATTAATATGTTTGAAAATATTTTTTTTCGTTATGAAAAATTTTATTATAGTATTTTTTTTTTGTACATATATATATATATATATATATATATACACACGTATTTATGAAGTACAATACGATAAAATTATTATCATAAAAAAAACTTTTATCAATCAAAGAACTTGCACGGTTGTTTGTCAAAGTTGAATAACTCGATTCCAATAAACTTTTTTATTCCATAGTATATTCATATTCACAAAAAAATGTTCATATGTACGAAAAAAAAATTATAATTTGTTTATATTGATTACAAATCACATTTGTTGATAATATTTTTTTACTTCGATTTTTAATGTAAAAAATTAAAAGTTTGATTAATTAATTATTTGATTAATAATTTTATCAATTTGTTTTTGGAAATATTCAATTATTATCTAAAATTAATGTTTTTTCAACTTATTTTTTTAAATTATTTTATTACATTCATTTCAATATATTAAAATATTTTAAATTATTTAATATTTTGATAATAGAATATTTTGATTTTGATTTTTTTTTATTATTTGATTAGAAAGTTTATATATATATATACACGTGTGTGGAATTTTAAAAAAATACATTAATAGTTATTAATAAATATAATAATAATAATGTACAGTATTATTTTCTATGTTTAATCATTTTCATGCATCCATATTTTTAAGTTAATTAGTGTTGAAATTAGTAAATAATGTTTTATGTATATTATTTAATCATTTATAATGATATATATCTTATAACAAATATGAATTAACGTATTTACTTTTAGGTCAATTATATCAAATAGCAAAAGAGTTATACAATTTTGATCTCGATATTCAATTACTGGAAACACAAGATACTAGTGCTAGTGCTGGTGCAGCTGCAAGTAAAAATTTACAAGTTATGTATAGACTTAACTTCGATAATAGAGAATATGTGAGTTAAAATAAATAGTTATTATCAAAAACACTCAATTAAAAATGCATTAATAAGTTTATGATTTGAAAATAAAATATTGAATAACATGTAGTACTTATTTTTTTCTCTTTGTTTTTATAAATTCATAACAATTTATTTGTGATGATTTTATATTTTTTGGATGTATTTTTATTTCTTTCACGTTATATTAAAATTGGTTATTATTCCAAATTTTTTTTATGTTCATATTATTAATCTGTCAATTGATATAAATTATTGTGGAGAGTTTATATATATATAATTGAAAAAAAATATTTCTCATACATTTCTTTATTGTTTTAAACATTTTGATTGTTATTCAAACGATGATAAGAGAAAAAAGAAATATCTCTATAATTTATTAAAATTATATTTGTAACAAAAAATAGACTGTTAAAGAGCTTTAATATGTTTTGTTATGGGAATTTACAAAACAAATTTACATCATATTGTGTTGGATATACGAGTACAGTGTCAGCATTGTGCGTTCATATTTTAAAAGATATATAGCACATATGCGTTTATGTACACAGTAAATATTGTGTTGGTGCTGTTGTATTCAATGAATATAATATTAATTCAATGTTGAATTAGTGTTGATGTTGAAAAACAAATCTGTTTGAAATTTCGTAAAAAAAATTAATTAAAAATGTTTAGTTGTTTAATAACAATATATAATTTAATTTTTATACCGAATTTTTTCACAATTTCAAATAATTAATATTAATATTACAAAATATCGTCTTGATGAAAATACAATCATTTTAGATTGCATCTCGTCAACAAAAGAATCGTGCAATTGAAAAGTTGTCCCTTGCGCCGGTTTCTGCGAATCTTTTATTGGAATTATTCAAGTTCGGAGTTCTGATCAATCGTGATATGCAAATCATTGGTGCTGGTGAAAAGTTACTTGATGCTTGGGGTGGTGAAGTCAAGGATATATTAATGCAACCTGTTGAAAAGTTCTTTAAACTACGTCGACCGAAAGGAATACCGTTTACGTGGAACAACGTAAGTGGCGTTTTTAATCATTCTTTTCTGACAGGTGTGCTAGTTTTTTAGTACAGTGATGATGTTTCAGTAAATTCATATGTGAGATATAAAATATAGTTGCTATGCTTTTAAGAACTGTAATTACGAAAGTGATTTATATATATATATATATATATATATATATATAATATATATTTATATATATATATATATATATATATATATATATATATATATATATATATATATATATATCGTATGCCATATGTCATATTAATAAAGTACAAAGGTAATATCCATTGTGTTGTGAAGTTATGAATTTTACATATTTTTTTTTAAATAATGTTTCAAAGTATATGAATATCATATTTTGAAATATTGTTATTATCCTTTGACATCAATATACACGCGCTACAAGTCATTGTTATAAAGTACAAAGCTTTCAAAAGCTTCCCTTAAAATCTTTTATTGTATATTATAAACATGTCACTTTTGTGCTCTAAAAATGTTATATATATATATATATATATATATATATATATATATATATATATATGTACATATGTATTTTTATATAGTAATAAAGTAAGTATTAAAGAATATTTTTTATTAACATCAACAGACTATCTATTTGCATTCAGTCATGTTCGAACTAGAATTTTTCGTATCGGGAAATCGTGACGAATCTGAATTACCACCAAAACCAGAGGATCAGGTAGACATGAATGGTACAATGGATGATGAAAGCAAAGCAAAACAAGATGAAGAAAAAAAAGTCAGTGTACTATTACAAGGGCAGATGCGATTTATTAAAGATATCAACTGTATCGTTTTTCTTTGTACACCTTTGTAAGTTGATATATATATATATATATATATATATATATATATATATATATAAATATATATATATATATATATATATATAATCCCAAATTTTCAGGATCAATAACTTAGATGAACTGTTAAATATGGGATTATTTTTAGCTGATCTGAATCCACATGGTTTAAGTAGAGAAATGGTAATGCATGGATGGCAAAACGGATCAAGGTATTTTTTTGCTATAATCATTTAACATTTATTATATTTAACTCTTTATTATTTAAATCTTTACACCTTTCCGTTTGATATATTTCTATAATTAGTAATTGAATCATACAAGTGATAATTAAGTCCATGTACACTCTCTAAATTTTAAATATAAAACAAAGTATTTTATGTTTAAGTATTAATACCGAATTTTCAATTATGAACCTCACATCTCAATTTTGCTTTACTGTATTTGAAAAAATAATCTAAATTATTTATATTATACAACTGGTTGGATCAGAATATGTATTTTAAAATCATTTTCTAAATTTCTCTCAATACATTATCACTCAGATTGGAAATGATGTATGAGAATGCAGAAGAAAAATCAACTGAATTAGAAAAAAATCACGAATTACTAGAAACATGGAAACGTCGCGGCGACGAACTCGTTTACTCAATGATGCCGAAAACGGTAGCAGATCGTTTAAGACATGGCATTAATCCAACAGATACGTGCGAAGTAATGATTTTTATTTTTCTTTATTTGTCTCAAATAAATATATTTCGATTATGTAACTAGATTTTTCCAATTTCTCACGCTAGACTTTCGATTCAATATCAATTATGTTCGCTGAACTCGTCGGTTTAACATCAGATACAGTTGAAGCTGCAATGGATGTCGTGTCTATTATGAATGCAGTGTTTAGTTGTTTCGATACACTAATGGATGAATATAACGTATATAAGGTAAATTATTATTTTTATTTATAGATTTATTTTCAAATATAAAATTCTTTGTAAAAATATAGTTAATCTTTCTAGTATAGAAATTAAAATTGAATAAAATAAAAAATACAAATAAATACTAATTTATTTTAGCTCAGTATGTATATTTGTTTAGTCAATATTTTAGTATTTAACAAGTTTAAGTAAGTCTTACGAAGTAAATTAGGTACCATTTACGAAATCTTTTTAAAAACTCGAAGTAAAGTAAATAATTTATCTGTAGGTAGAAACAGTCGGACAAGTATACATGTCAGCTAGTGGAGCACCGGAACGAACTAAAGATCACGCAGAAAGAATTGTTGGCGTCTGTCTTGCTCAACTAGAAGGGATAAAAAAATTAGATTTGAAAACATCAATGATAGTCGATGTACGAATTGGTAAGTTTGTTCCTAAAGTTTCGATTATTTCTACAAAATTATGTTAATAATGTGTTATATGGATTCGTAGATTAATTTAAAAAATAATGGGAGACATAACTGTTTTATTTATTAGGTATTGAAAGCTTAAATAAGGATTATTAAAATAAACAAAAGTGCCTGAAGAAAAAAAATATTAAAAATAATTTAATATACGTGTGTGTGTGTGTGTGTGTAACAGAAAAAATGTTTTAACAGTTTTTTTCATAAATAATATATTTTAAGTGAAATCACTTTTTTGAAGTTATTAGTTGATTTTAGTAATACAGTTAAGTTTTATTACTCTTAGAGCTTTTTTAACATTTTTTTCGCAAACCGAGAAAAGTCAATTAAAATGAATAAATATGACTGAATTTTAAATATATTTTTTTAACAAATTGCTTTATGTTAATATTCATACTTAGTAAAAAGTTAAAGTGCCACGAGAAAAATATACTGGTCGTAGTTATCCATACGGCGCACAAAGCTTCCGGTCAGTGAATACTAATAGCTACTAAGAAGACATTATAACTTGATATCATCTATCTTTAATTAAAAATGTTTGTAACTTGACACTTTCGGTTGATTTTTTTTATATGAACAGTGGTTAGAATTTAACAACTTTTTTATTCACACATAAATCTTTTTATACTATCATAAAATTGTCTGTATTTTATTACACAGGAGTACATACAGGATCTGCAGTAGCGGGTGTTGTAGGTAATAAAGCACCTCGATACTGTTTCTTCGGTGATACTGTCAATACAGCATCAAGAATGCAGTCCAGTGGCGAGGTAGGTTGTTTTTAAATTATAAATAATTGTTCAATAAAAAAATGTTATTTCGTAAAACTTTCTTCAAAAACAATTTGATATGAGTTAATTTATTACGTTTATTTTTTTAAAGACTTAATGGTCTCATTAATGAAATTTGAAAGAAATTCTTGGTTTAAAAGTTGATAAATTTGTAATTAGAGATAAACTGTAAAGTTATAATTTGTAATTTTATTGCTGATATTTAAATCAACGAATTGGCTACTCAATACATAAGCGACTGAAATAGATTTATATTGTTTGTGTAATAAGATAACACTTGTAAAATTATAGCTTTTAAATAATAACAAGCGTAACAAATCGTCTATAAAAATTGTCGATATTTATTTTAATTAGTGTTGCTATTATTTCAAAAGATTTTTTTCACATATCTATTTGTGATTATGAAATAATAAATACTTAAAATATTGAAAAGCTTCATCAATAAATGATTATTAGACACTTTTATGAAGTGTTATGGCTTATGGTGTGAGTAATTAATTTCATAAACTTTGTTTTTAATAAAATTGAAGGGAAATTGTATATTATAAATCGTTGATAAGTTATCAAATGATTATTGTGTACAAGTTATCGTACCTAAATGGATGATCTAAGGATAGTCATTCAGAAAAAACTGTTTTTATCGATGGAAAGAAAAAAACATTATTTCCATTACAATAATGCTAGATTACACATATTTTTACTACTCTTGCGTCTTATTCAAACGACCATCTGTTTCGTAAGTTTTAGAATAAGTAAAAAAAATAGACGTTTATAAGATATCAATAATCATCTGAATAATTAAAGCATTTACATAAGCTTTCTTACGATGTTTATTATCGTTTACGTCCTCATATTCGACTATCCCCTTGTTGATCTCTATTTTTAATAAGAAAAATATATTTCATAATTTTCCATATTTATAAGAATATCATATTTATAGCCGGGAAAACTTCAGATTTCAACAGTAACGAATGATTATTTGCCGAAAGGAGTTTTCGATATTTCACCAAGAGGTACAGTGAAAGTAAAAGGAAAAGGTGACATGCAAACATTTTGGGTTAATGGTTGGTTGAATCGTCGATGAAATGGATATTAATTTCTTGTATTGAGATATTTATTGTTAACTTATAAAGTATTTATTTTATTGCACACGATACATTGTTTAGAAATAAATATATATTTTCTGCAATTATGACTTTTTCGTTAATCGATATATCATTTAGATTCAGATGTGTCGAATTGTAATTAAATAAATATATTTAGTATAATATAAATGATTAAATGTAAGTAAAATGTAAATTGTTTATTTTATGCTCGTCCTATTTTATTTCTCATAAACTTCAGCCATTTTTCTAATGATCAATATTATGTTGAAAAACATTTTTTTCAATATCAATAAAAATTGCAAATTCATATAGATCTATAAGTTTTTATCTTTTTTGTTTTTGGTATTCATCGTTGCACAATTTTCTCTATTAGATGATATGTATATATATATATATATATATATATATATATATATATAAGCAATTTATTCATTATATTCTATAAAATATTCGAATCAATTCTCAGAATATAAAAAAGTATTTGTTTTATGCAACCGATTTTACAGATAAGAAAAAACGAAAGTAAGTAATTGATTGGTATGTTATAGAACTTTCCCTCGAGATACAACTATAGTTTCTTTATAAAATGAAAATCCGAATGAAACAAAATTCTTTGTGTAGATAAAATTGTTTGTCGTTATTCCCAAAATACATTATTTTTCTATTGATTATAAATTTGGGTATATTTTCACATAAACACACACATACATATATATATATATATATATATATATATATATATATATATATGTGTGTGTGTGTGTGTGTTTGTGTGTATGTAAATTTTAAAAATAAAAAAAGCAAGTACGTAATATTGTATATTTGTATTTATTTGTTCATTAATAAAAATATAAATCTATATATTATTTGGTATATAAAAGATTTTAAAAATAAGAATATTAAAAATAATACTAAAATACATAAATGAATACATTTCGTTTAATATATGAAAAGCTTAACTAAAACTAATGAGTATATATTATATAATATTCGTTTTGTGTTTTAGTACATCAACTCATACACAAAACTATATAAAAAAATATAACAAATCTAAGTTACATTATTTAATTTTAATTATTAATTTAAAAAAATCAAAAATATCATTTGTAACAACGTCTGTTTTAATTTTTTTTAAATGATGAAATATTTATATCGGTAAATGCTATTAATTTTTATATTTATTATAAATTCTGAGTATGAAAATGTATGTCACATCAATTAAATATTTCAGTTTATCGCAAGCATATGCTATTTACTGAAAATATAATATTAAATAACATTAAATATATATATATATATATATATATATATATATATATGCGCCTATGTCTGTGTATGTAACCAAATTTAAACGAAAAAAATACATATTCTATTCAAAAGATATGTGTTAAGTATAAAAAAATCTGTTCTAAAATATTTAAATCAAATACATACAATTTCTTCAGCAATAACGTTATTCATTTTGTAACAATATTCTTTTTTTGTATAGTAAATTGTATAGGCAGGCCCTTGATATATATCAATGCCCTATCGATTATCTTGGCACATTATTTGCCTGGAAATATACATTTGTATTATGGAATTGTCGCATGCGCAAGGACAGATACCATTGGCTTCGGTTTTATCTCGCCCTTTATGATCAAAAAGTCAATTCTAGTCAATTTGTCGTGTTTTTTAAATTGTTTATATATATATATATATATACTGATCTGTGCATCAATGGCATAAATCACCGTCTATTATACAGAAGATTGTGTTCGAGCCCCGATTGAAGCCTCCCTCCCCAAATTGATGATTTAGCATTAGGCATGGGGCTGATAATCAAATCTCGTAAGAAATATAATTATCAAAAAGCCTTGAAATTGTCATAAAGGCCTAAGCTCTACACAGGTTCTAGTGATTTAATTTTATATATATATATTTATATAAAACCAAGATATAAAAATGCTTTTGTTAATATTTTGATAAAAAGTACTTCAAAAGTGACATAGTTGTTATAAATATTTTCTTTATTGTTTCGTTAAGTTCTTCATTATTAATTTTTATTTCTTGCATTAAATGAAAAATATTCTAATAAAAAAAATATTTTTAGCATATACTTAACTCTTTAGATGATTACATATTTTTATGAATTTTTATAAGATTAACGTTTTATTGTAATTTTTGAAAAAATGTTTCAATTTATATTATAATTGGCGAATATATTATTATTTTATCTGTATTTTTTTCGTTTATGTAAAATTTTGATAGCAATGTAAAAATAAATAATGGTGTTTGAATGTATAAAATATTCACGAAAAAAATGTAAGTATATTTTTCTAAAAATAAGAATGGCATATATATACACACATACATACATATATATATATATATATATATATATATATATATATATTCTTATTTTGACTAAATAAATCTTTTTTACTAATTTACGTCGAGTTTTTGAATTCTTTCAATTTGTACTTTTTCATCGTTAATATCAAGTCCAATATTAATTACACCAGTTAAAGCTATATTTTTCTGTGCTTGAATTTTGACACTTTTTCGATTTTTTTCTTCGGGTAATATGAACAGACGTTTTACTGGCGGTGATAACAAATCTAAATCCATATTTTTTGGATCTTGTGGGCCCGTTATAAATGATAAAATGGTACCAATAAAAACAGTCACTAGACAGCCTATCATCGAATACCACAGGTAAGAGACTCTGAACAATACAAATACTTCACTAAAATTAAAAAAAATATGTTATTTTATTAAAATAGATTTAATTGTTTGAATTAATGAATGAAACACTCACTCATTATGATTTGGCGGTGGTTCTTGTTCCCATGTTTCATTATAGCAGGGACATCCCTTTATTGATGTTGGTTTTGTTTCTAAAACTATCTCCCCACTAGCAATTTTGAATTGAGAACCGAAGCTCATAGTCATCACTAATGCAATTGCAGTTAAAGCACCGACTAGAGCACCCTATAAATTATAAAATGTAATTAAAGTTGTGAAACTAAACCGATAAACAATGCCGCGGAATGATGTACATTCTACCGATAATTGAATGTCAAACTCTCTAAGTACCTTTAATTGAAAAGTCTAATTATTTAATTGCAATATTCTAATTTAAACACAATATGAATTTAGTATATAAATACTCTGTCTTGTATGTTTTGATGCTTATATTACAAATGTTAACAAATTAAGTTTTGTATTTATTCATAAAATTCATTAAATATATTTTATCAATGTTTTATTTCGAATTAATTTTAAACACTTTACATAACTATCAGATATATAAATTAGTATAGTTTTGATATTATTTACATTTACTTATATTTTTATAATGTTAATCAAAAAATTATTAATATTTATCTATTAATTATCTAAAAAAAGTTCATGAAGTAATAATTATTACAAAACAAATATTTTTAAACAAAAAATATATAAATATTTTTATATATGTATACATTTTTTAATACGAATAATAATTGAAAAATATTTTCTTTACAAGTCAATTTTAACTTTACAAAAAAACTTACTTTTGAATTTGCCCAAGGGAAAAACATTCCTAACGAAAATAAACCCAGAGTAACTCCTCCAACCATTCCATTAAAACTTAACGCAACTTGCATAATACTCCCTAGTTGTTCGATAACAAAAACCTATAAACAGAAGTTAAGTTCAAGTATTTTCAAATCAAGTCAATAAAAATATCTTAAAAACAAATAATACATTTTAAACTTTTTTAAAAAAATATATAAAGGTACAAATTAATTTTTATAAATATATATCACAAAAATATCATAATTGTAAATTGTAAGATTTTATTTTATTCATACATTATATATATATATATATATATATATATATATATATATACAAAGAAATAGAGAAAAAATGAAACGTATAAACATTCTGTGAGATTTTTTCGAATAAATATAGAAATATTTCCAAGCATATTGTGCTTTTTAACTTAGTTTCATAACTTTTTGTTTGATAGAAACAAATTATATTATATTGTTAAATATTAACTTTAGAAACGTTGACTTGAAAGAATGCAGAAGGGCACGAAGTTTGTACATGATATATATATATATATATATATATATATATATATATATATATATATATATGTCTATATATATTCTGTCTTTTGTGATATAGGTCAAATATTGATTGACGGCTAACTAATAATTCTGCTGATTAATCTCTTGTTGCTTTATATAAAAATAATGAGAAAAATTGCTTTATTGATACTAAAATTCATAATTGATTTATGTTATTGGGAATTTATTATTTAATAATTGAATTGTTGTGTTACTTCATATATGTATAAAGGAAATAAAGAATTGTATATGAAAAATGTATAATAAAAATTACGATTATTATATATATATATATATATATATATATATATATATATGTATGTATGTATGTATTTTAATTTATTATTCGTTTCAGGTCTGTTTTAATTGATATATTTTTTTTGTACAAATTGAGTGAACAAATATCATTTAAATTGATATAATTTATATAGTATAATATAACTAATAATTTTTTTAAAATTATAACAAAAATTATATTAAGTAAAACAAAGTAAAAAAAATAATAAAATGTACATACCAATCCGAAACTTATTACACCGTATAAAAACGATATCCACTTTGCATATAAAGCACCTTTAGATTCTGGAAGTTTTATTCCTAATGCACCTGATATAAAATCTTGTGTTGTTACTGCAGCAAGACTATTAAGAGCCGAAGCGACAGTCCTAAAAAGATTTTACTATAAATGTTTTGTTTTATAATATCAATATATATGAACTTACCCTAAACTAGCAGCAAATATTCCAGCAACGAAAAGGCCACATATACCTTTAAGATGTCCGAGAATATTAATAACATATAAAGGTAAAAGTTGGTCGCTTGCATGTATACTACCGCTTCGTAATGGATCACAATCTTTCCATTCGGCTAACATTATCATTCCAGTATAGAAATTAGCTGTGTATATGAAAATTAGACCAAAAGCTGATACCCACAAAGCTCTAAAATTAAATGATATTATTATTGAAATGGATTATTTTAATATTATTCATTTTATTTGAAAAATAATAAAAATATTAATTCATTCAAATAAAAAAAATTCTGAGCTCGAAATATATTCTGAGTTCGAAATTAGTAATTTGATATTAAACTACAGGTGCTATAAAATTTAATAAATATATTTAAATTGATTTTAAATATTTGAACGAAAATTAAGTGTATACAGTAATCGATATTTTATATACGATTGATTATATGTAGACATCTAAAAAAATTTGTGTTTTCAAATTATAAAATTTTAATTTTTTTACATTTGGTTAATTATAAAACTAAATAAAATTAGAACGCAACACCTGATTTATTTTTATGAATATGAAATTAATTTTAATGTTACATTATATAATTTATTAATAAATGAATTCAAAGATAAATTTAATATATAATTTTTTTTATTATAAATATATAAGAATTTAAACCATTTAAATATATATATATATAATTTGTTAATTCCATTTCTAACCCTCAACTTGAGGAACTTTATACTATATTATTTATATTAAATAGAAAGCTTACTTACGTTCTAGCTTGTGATAATCGTTCTACTGACAAATATTTTTGAATTGATGCTTGATTTGCACAAAACATTGTTAGCCAATAAAAGGTCCCTCCAATTACAACAGACCAAAACGAATGTCGAATTGTTGGATTTGGATTCAAACTAAAAAAAGTGTTTTTTTTTTAAAAAAAAATCTAGTTTTATATCTAATCTTTCAATATATCTAGATTATTACAAATGCCTTCATTATTTATTTAATTTACTCAAATGTTTTAATAGTTTTTTTGCATATTGTAATTAAAACTTTAAAGTAATAACATTATCAATAAAATTTATTAAAAATAAAGTTTTTCACATTTTTTCCAACAATGATTTAAAATTAACCAAAAAAATTATAGAATATAAAAAAATCTTACTTGAATATTTCTAATCTTCCTGTATTATAACTCGTTGACCAAACAACGCCTGTTCCTCCAGCGAAGTGTTCTCCCAGAGTTAAAATTGTTAATATTGATCCTATAAGAACAGCAGCTTGAAAACTGTCTGCAATAATGACTGCTTTCATACCACCCTGATTGTACGCAAATGAAATAATTATAAATACGTTTCGTGAAATAAAAATAACAAACTGAATAAAAAATAGAATTAATACTGACCTGGGAAGCATAAAATATACACACTATATAGACTACAGATACGGCTATGTAGACATTAAGACCAGTGACTGTAACAAGAAAAATATATCGAAATTAGCTCATACAATTTTTATTAAACGTAATTTTAATTTTTATTTTTTTTGTTCATATGAATATATATACATATACACACATATGCAACTTATTAATAGTATTAAAAATATAATTAATTTATTCTTTTTGATTTTATTTTTTTGTTACAGTTACAATCATTTATCAAATTCGTTTTCTTTATAACTTTATTTACAAATTATTAGAAAATTATTTTATTAAAAATGCATTGAAAATAAAAGTCAAATGAAAATTAAACCATTAAGCTATATAAATATTTTAATTTTTTTAAAAAAATCGTATGATAAATATAAAAATGCCTTTTCAATAATAAATAATTGAAAAGTATAAACATTGTTTTAAAATATGCTAATAGAATTAATTTATTTTAATATATATATATATATATATATATATATATATATATATAAATACAAATATATGTAATTTATTAAATACACTATAACTGAAAAATTATGTCTATAAAAGGGAATATAATTTAATACCTAAAAAAGAAAATTATTTGTCAGTGACATAAAATGACTATTATTTTACTTTTGTGGTAAAATGTCATTTAAAGTACGAGTATAAAAATATATGACATTTCCTTGTCTTTGAACATACTCAATAACACAAACTCAAAGCAATTTTATTCTTCATTGCATTTCAGTCTGACCTAAATCCGTTCACATAAATCATATTAAAAATATCGACATTTTTTACGTATATATGTCTTTGAAACAGACAGCCAAGTGAAAATTGCCAGTTTCTTTATACTATTTTAAAATTTTATCATGAAAATAAAATATAAAATTATAAATATTATATATATATATATAAATATATGTTCATATGAGATAACTATTATGGAGAAAGTAATGTCACAACCTTCACCGTGCTTCACTTAATTGCTTGTTAGTGAGGTAAGATAAGCATGAACATTTTGAACTTGTGCCTTGAATTGTCGACAATTAGTTCTTTCGTGTAGCCATTAAAGAAATATTGTTATCTTTTTTATTTTATGGATTTACTAACGTAGTTAGCCTTAAACACTAATGCCATTTAAAATTTAATGATTTATTAAATTACAGAGAAATGAAATAGTGCTGAAATATATTTATATTACTTTTCAGTACTGTGGAAAATTCATATAAACAAATAATTCACTTCGAACATCACTGTATTTTATAATGATGTTCAATAATCACTTAATGCTTACTTTATTTGCCAACAATTTTTAATTAATAATTATGTAAGTTCAAAAAGAAATAATTAGATAGAAATAAATCCCAATAGTTTATATAAACATGTGAAACACACTTTTTATAAACTATAATAAATCGTAAAAATACAGTATAAAAATATTTATCTAATAAATGACAAATCAAAATATGAAATTGAATTTAACTAATAAAGATTTTATAGTTTTTAACTTTTTACTAAATAACGACACATAAAAAAATTGTGTTCGTATTCTATTTTTCACTATTTTCTAATCTCTCTCTTTCACACACACTTACTCACTATATATATATATATATATATATATATATATATGTATGTATGTATATGTATGATATGTATGTAATTACTTACCGTGTGCAAGTGCAAGAGCTGGTGCATAAACAGCTACACTCGTATATAGAACCATCTGTAAAACATATAATCCACTAGCCAAATATCTTAAAGAAGGGCTGAATCGAAGTGCAAAATATTCATAACTAGATGTAAGACGTAATGTCATGAACACTGGAAGATACAGGCGCGATGTAATTGGAACAATCAGAATAAATGCAATACAAATCATCCAGAATTGGGAACCGAAATTATACATTTCGGCTGGATTTCCAAGAAGTTCAATTGCTGTAACGAAACTGAAAATAAAATAAAATATATTAATTATATCTATTAGAAAAATATAACAATTAATTACATTTCGCAAAAATGTAATTCAATTCATACGCAGTATTCGTTTTAAGGGGTTATACGCACTTGCGAGGCGCAAAAACGACGTTTTTTTAGGAATTTTTTTTAGAAATAGTATTTATTTTGCAATTACAAATTATGGTTATTTGAATAGATCCTACTTTCAAGAATAAAATAACATGTCGATCATAAAAAAATATTGAAGTGCACCGCTCCTGCAGACGATGTCCCGAACGACTTCCAAAAAAAGGCGCTTGGCGGTGATCTCCATATCGGCGGTTTGGATTATTTGAAATCAAAAAATATGGTCAATTCTTTTAAAGGATAGATTAATGCAAGTATTGAACGAAGGAATAATAAAAAATTTCATTTTTGACAAAATGGCATCTACTTGAAAAATTTTTTTCGTTTTTTACTAAAATTTTCGCTCCAAATTGTTTTAAAAAAATAGTAATAATTTTTGTAAACCTTATTCCTTCGTTCAATACCTGAGGAATATATTTGAGAAGATTGTGTGAAAATTTGAGACCGATCGGTTCAGCCATTTCTGAGATATCGAGATCACCGACTATGAAAACACCGTTTTGAGATAAACGCGTTTGAAGTTTCGGAAGTAGTTTACACATAGTTAAAATTTTTTTACAAATTCAGGTGTATGTCCGAAAATATTTATCGGATTTACTTCAAATTTTCAGAGAATATACTCAAATATATGTGCATTCCGAAAATGCAAAAAAATCGATTTTTTGAAATTTCTAATTGCGTATAACCCCTTAATTTGAAGAAATAAAAAAGTTAAAATAAATTTTCAAATCATAATCCATCCAATTCCTAGTAAAATAAAATAATTCTAGTCAAATATTTATGAAAACAAAATTTTTAATAAACTATAATATATATATATATATATATATATATATATATTTATTTATTTATTTTTAATACATATATATTAAAATAATCCTTTGATCTTAATTGCTAGATTAACTAAAAGGAAATAATTGTATTTATTAATTCTAAATTATCTTTATCAAAATCGTTTTTTAGTTTGTTATCAATTATCTGATTGCTATCTTTAACTTTAATTAAATATTCACATTTAAAGTTTCTGATAAGAGAGTTCCTACGTGATATTATATTTTTCCTTATTGTAATAAGTTATTTAGATAAAATTCGGAGATTATATATATATATATATATATATATATATATATATATATATATATATATATATATAAATACATTTATTTATTTTAATAATTTTATAGTAAATATTTGAAACATGTTTCATTTATCTTCGTACTAAGTATAAGAACATTATTATAAATTAACAATTATGTCATATTTCTATTCATTGTAATAAAAAATTCTTTTAAAGAAGATTAAATTTAAAATTTATAAATTGTAAAATATACCTTGCAGCCAAAGACATTGACATTGGTATTGTTCCCATTGAACTTCCACCTAACAGGAAATCGCTGCTTGTAGTTTGCTTTTTTCCGAAAAATCCATAAAACATTCCAATTCCACAAGAAACTACTAACATTACAATTAATACTAAATAATCGACCCATGAAAATGAATTTTTAACGATAGGTGCATCGCATTCTTCATCATCATTCGTTAGTTTCAGTTTTGTAACACCTGAAAATTAAAAAAAATGTTATACACACATACATATATATAGGATTTAATAAATTAATAATATTTGAAATTCATTAATAAATATAAAAATGTATTAACAAACAAATATATTTTATTTTTTCTTATTTCCATTTAATGATGAACCACTCACCTGATATTCGAGAATTGGATCCGATTGGTAGAGTAGCTATTTCAACATGTGTATCTTCTAATGACTCTTTATTATTACCATAACGAATCAAATCAGCATTAGCAATTGTAAAAACTGTTACGAGAGCAGTAAAAGTGAACAGAAATTTGATTAAGGACGGAAGTATTTGTGAATAAGTCATGATGAAGCGTCGAATATAATATTATGTAGGAGTTGATGTCTTAGAATATCAAAAATATTTGTTTATAACCTACGTTTTGAATGCTATTTAGCACTCGGTAACCAAAACTTAAGTAGCTGAAATTAAATAAAATTAATTAACAATTGGATATATTTACAAAAAAATAATTTATTATTGAAGTCAGTCTTAAACATAAATTATTTATAAATTACATACATGAAGACACACACACACACACACACACACACACACATATATATATATATATATATATATATATATATATATATATATATGTATGTATGCATGTATGTACATATGTATGAATAAATTTTTTAAAAAAATATAGTTGCAATCGTCCAAAGTTCATTTCGTTTGTTCTAATATCTCGTTGATATATTTTCTTTAAACTGTATCAATCAGTTTAAACAAGAACAATAGGCAATGACCAATATAAACAGGTAAATACATTCATTGTGTAATGTATAGATTTTCTTCGAAATAGAATAGAAATTCAGTATCATAAACAAATCTGGTTATTTCTAGACGAAATTGTAAATATCTAGAGACGAATTTTTTCATAACATTGAACAAACAATTAAACGAATACGTTATTGTTTAAGGTATTTAAGATTTTCAGTTTATCTCAAAAGTTAATTTTTAATGAAATTTGTTTTAGTGTAAATTAACTATTTCATTTTTATTATCAAATGGTGTCAGGTTTAATTAAGTAACATTTTATAACTATAATCTATCATTTTAACACACACACACATACATACATATATATATATATATATATATATATAACTTAACTTTCATTTATTTCAGTCCCTTAAAAGAATATGTTTTTTTGAAATTTGGCGAGATACGTCTAACAATGGTTATCATCTCTATTTTTTACTCTATGTGCAAAGTCAATATTTTTTTTAACCTATATCTACTTTTTATTTTATAATTGTATTTTTGTAACTGGATTTGCATTTCTAGTATCTTCCATTTTGTTAATTATAATATTACTTGTTTTCTGTTTCTCTTTAATAGTTTAATTCATTACCGTTATTTCTCTTATTTAATTTTATATTTTCGTTTTTCAGTTCTTCAGTATTATTTGTAAATTCTTTATAATTATATTAATTGAATTACTATTAGTTTGTATATATTGATATTTTAAATTAATCTTTATACTAATTGTTCTCTCTCTCTCTCTCTCTCTCTCTCTCTCTATATATATATATCTATATCTCTCTCTATATATATACAGAGAGAGAGAGAGAGAGAAATGAATTATTTTAATATTATTTGAAAAAAAATAAAAATATTAATTCATTCAAATAAAAAAAATTCTAAGCTCGAAATATATACTGAGTTCTAAATTAGCAATTTAATATTAAACTACATGTGCTATAAATTTTCATAAATATATTTAAATTGATTTTAACAAAATATATCATATTTGAACGAAAATTAAGTCTGTACAGTTATCGATATTTTATATACGATTGATAATTTAGAAATTAGCTGTGTATATGAAAATAAGACTAAAAGCTGATACCCACAAAGCTCTAAAATTAAATGATATTATTATTGAAATGAATTGTTTTAATGTTATTCATTTTATTTGAAAAAATAATTAAAATATTAATTCATTCAAATAAAAAAAATTCTGAGCTCGAAATATATTCTGAGTTCGAAATTAGTAATTTGATATTAAACTACAGGTGCTATAAATTGTAATAAATATATTTAAATTTATTTTAAATATTTGAACGAAAATTAAGTCTATACAGTTATCGATATTTTATATACGATTGATAATATGTAGATATCTAAAAAATTGTGTTTTCAAATTATAGAATTTTATTTTTTTTTACATTTGGCTAATTATAAAATTAAATAAAATTAGAACGCAACACCAGATTTATTTTTTATTTTTATGAAATTAATTTTTACATTACATTATATAATTTATTAATAAATGAATTCAAAGATAAATTTAATATATAAAATTTGTTATAATGAATATATAAGAATTTAAACCATTTAAATATATATATATATATATATATATATATATAAATGTATGTATGTATGTACACACGAAATAGTTATAAAGTTAATAAATGTAGTACACGTACTTGCAGCTTTCAAGTGCGTAAAAAAATATATAGAGTGAAACATAAACAGTATTAATATTAAAAACAAATATCTTTTTGAAAAAGTTAAGGTACAAACAGACAGCAGTTAGAATTAAATAGACTTTTCAATTATAACTAAAAAAAATGTTTAATGTTAAAATCAAACAGAAAAATAGTATTAAATTTTTAGTATAATTGAAAAAAATTATCAAAATAGTTAGTTTGTTACAAGAGTTTGTTCGTTATATATAAAAGAATTTCCTTAATATAAATGTTTAATGAGAATAAAAAAGAAAACAATAATGGTAAAATATCTGATCATTCCTCTATATCAAAAATTTACATTAGATGAATTTATTATTATTATTCGAAAATTGTTATTCTGAAAACACGAGAAAAAATTATCAAGATGATAATGAATAATTAGATATTTACAAAGTACATGCTGACAAATATTTCATGATATATTTTGATATAAATATTTTTTTATAATGAAAATATAAAATATTTTGAAATAAAAACAATTATAATGAAAATGGAAATTTGAACCATAATGAAAATCTAAACTAAATTTGGATCAATTTTATTTCTAATAATCGAAGGATATTTGGTAATGTAAAATATTTAAAAAAATAAATGCAATGAAAATAATGGGAATTACAAATCGTTACACATTTTTTTTAAATTTCTAATTATAAACTATTTATTGAAATTTTTTTCCAAATGAAATTTGTGATTGAAATTTTAAAATGTAATAAAATAAATATTCAGTTTATAATTTCATAAATTAATTATATTAAAAGTTTAATTTATTTCATAGGTAGATTGTATTTATAATTATTTTCTACATAAAATATTTTAAAGTTAAGTAAGAGCTTAGAGGGTTTTTTTTATTTAGGTAATATATTTTATATATATATATATATAAAATTTAATTTAAGATCCATCATAAATCATACATTTGTCATGTATATTATAAATAACATAACATTTCGTAATATAAAACATGATAAGAGAAAATTCATTGCAAAAAAATTACAATTTACTATTTTGGCTTACTATACAAGTTACTATTTGTTTATAATAAATAAAATATATTTGATTAAAATAATATGAAAAGCAAATAAATATAAAAAAAACTCACCTTGCTACATTAAGGCAAAAAAAATCACAACAAGCGAGAAAATAAAATAAATAATAGAAAATCACTAAATTAATGATTTAAGGGCTCAAGATCCGATTATCGATAATTCTTTTATCCAACAGAAATGTTCTAAATTGAATTTGAATGATTTGTCGGTTCGAACAATTGTATTTCATTCGAGGAGCTTTATTGAAACTCTAAACTGAAAATCGAAGTAGCACCTTCGAAAGGTCTTTCGCAACTTGAAAGCTGAAAATCTCAGCGTAATTACTGGATCGCTCGCGGATCGTTCGCGTTTAAATACTTGCGTATGATCTTCAATAATTAACAATTGTGTTATCGTCGCATTTGTCGTCTCTATATATTATTCATGGTGGGGGGAGACCATAAACATTTCATATTATTTTATTTATTTCATTCGTATTTTTTTTCAATTTACTGTTATGACAATTGATTAGAAAAGAAAGGGATTTATTGGCGGACAGATAAGAAAACTGAATGAAACCGTATCGCACCGGTTCCCCGACATCCGACAAGGTGATATTTCCACGAATATATTGACGATTTTGAACCAATGATAATATACTTTTATCGTGACATGTGTCCTTGCTTGGACCCTTGTGAATCAGTTAAATCAGTTCGTACATCTCACGGTCATTGGTTCGCTAACCTTTAATATATGTCGAACTTGGACGAATTGTTAGCTTGTGTGACTGTTTGAAAAAATATGACATAGTTCTAAGGTTGTTTGTGGCATTTTATTAGGTAATCAATTTTTATTTTTTTTAAAAAAAAACGAGTCAAACGAATATTTAATACGACATTTAAACGAAATTGGATGTTTACGTTAAATGAAAAATATTTTAAAAATTCAATAATTATATATATATATATATTTATACATATGTATGTATATATATTTATACATATGTATGTAAATACATATATTGCACAGAACTATTTGTATCCCATTAATTAATATGTTTTATACTTGGAAAAATATTTTAAAAATAATAATAATGTATTGGATTTTCGTACACAAACTCAGATAATCATGTTTATCAAACATAAAAAAATAACCAACTGTTACTCAAAATATAAAACTTTTATTTCAAGAAAATACAAAACATATTTAACAAACTATTCACACTTAATAAATGTATAGAATTTGTTTCGTAATTAATGAATAATTCTTTGTTGATTCATTTTTTTGCATTAATTAAAGATTTCCAAAGGATTTTTCATACTATTAATTAACTTCTACGACATTTCATACAATTAATTTCATTTATTTTTTAAAAAATTCTAGTTTTCAATATGTTCTTACTTGTTATGTCAAATTTTCTTAAGTGTTTCTCTACTTCAATCTACAGATTTTCAATAGAATTATGCTTAAGCTTTGTAGAAATTTGACTATTAAATTTGAGACATTGGAGTAGCCACTTCAACTATCGTATATGGTCAGTATAGTTAGAAACGTTATAAATGTGAATACATTTTTCAAATTCTTTAAAAATGATTGCTTATGAAATACATAAACTCTATAATCTAAAAATCTTTATAAAAAAATCTTGATTTGTTTTTAAGTTCAAATTTTTAAATATTCGTTTAAAATATCATTAATTCATATTTAATATTCTTTAGAAATATCATTTTCTATAATACTGTTTAATATACAATAAAATTTAACAATATTTTATTTTATAATAAAATATAACTAATTAAAATACTTTTAAGTAAATTTTCAAATTTTGTTTTAAAATTTAACGTGTCATTTTATTATAATTTAATTTCTTGTGGAAAATATCTTTTTATTTATAAAAACACTGTGAAAAATATTAATATATATATATATATATATATATATATATATATATATACATGTGTGTGTATGTATACGGTAGCACCTGTGTGTATATTAAACCTACAAGTTACACATTGCTGATACAATATTACTTAAAAAAATATATAAATCTCTATTACAACAAACGTCATTTTTCTTAGATTTCTTCAATTTTCTACGTCATAAATAATTAATGATTATTTACTTACTATAAAAATGTTATGTAAAAAATCTTACCAGTGACATGAATGATATATTATTTACCTTTTTTTCTTTAAATTGCTTTTATAAAAAATTAGATCTATTGTAGTTACTATAATTCAAAAACATATATTAGAATTGTGAAATTTAAAAATCTAAATCTTTTAATTATATATTAAGTAAATATATTAAATGGATATTCTAACAAAATGAAGGTCATATATACATATATATATATATATATATATATAATATTATCTTTTCCCTAAATCAATTTAACAAAAGTAGATTAAAAGCGAAATAAAATACGAAAAAAATTTCAAATGCATTAAACTCAAACTAAAAATATTTTTATGAGATTTATATAAAAATAATAAAAAGCAAATGCAGAAGTAGAAATATTTCCATCATATCCTGTATATATAATGTGGCCCAAATGAGATTAAAGGATAGTAAATAGTAAAGAAGTAAATGTATGTCTAAATCCTTTAGTCTTATTTAGGTCACCCTATACACATACATAACATATCTTGTATATATTTTATATTATTAACATGATATGTAAAGCTTATCAACTTTTATTAAAATGTATACAGAGTAAATATAATTATTAGGAAAAGTTATAATCGAATAATTACATTCATGTAATATATATATATATATATATATATATATATATATATATATATATATATATATATATATATATGTACATTCATATACATATCGTATATGCATGAATGACTATATCTATTACTGTTTTAATTCAAACATCATATAATCGTATAAATCATAAAATGCAACTTGTGGAATATTTATTAGTCAACGTAATCAATTTTTCTATTTTTTTACAAACTAGTTAATTCTAGTAAAAAAATCATTGAAGAAATAAATAATTACAATTTTACAGCATAATTATGTATGTTAATATAAAAAATATAAACGTCATTAGAAATATATTTTATTTCAAAATAATAGCAATTTTCTATTTTCCTTTGCATATAAAATATGTACTGTCGATTTATAAATGAAAAAAAACCCATAATTTTATTTTAATTATTAGAAAATGTATTTGCAACCTTGTGTAATTCTATTAGTTTATTTGTTTTTTATATTAATAAAATGCACTTTTCTTTAAACATTGTTTTAAAAAAGAATACTTATAACAAAATTTACTTTATTCTAAAAAAATAAAAATAAAAAGACATGATTTTAGACCATTTATATTATTTAATATTCTTGAAAAATTATATATAATTAAAAAAAATTAGGTATCATAAAAAACACTTATATATTAGAATCCACTTGAAGATAGTTCTCATACTAAAACATATATAATAATAATGAAATACATCAATAATATCCAAACAATAAATACTAAGAGAAAATATTATACATAACACAATATTGGATCATTTGTGTTATGATCTGTAAAAAATTAAATAATTTACATATACTTTACAACTCACATTTAATTTGCAATAATAAATAAACCTGTTTATATTTACATTAGAAAATTTAAAATATATTTTTATTCATTTTGTTATATTGGTAGTAGCACGTTATTAACAAAAAATATTGAAAAAAATACTATATAAAAACATATTTTACTATTTGACATTTTAATAAATAAAACAGTTATAATAACATTTTCAGGGCTAAGTAAGTATTTATATTTATTTTATTTCGACGTAGTTCAATCAAATTCGAATAAAATAAAAATAATAAAAAAATATATTTAGTTGTTTATAAAATTAGTTTCAATATTTATTACTGAAATACAGTTGAGATAATAAAAATTAATTTACATGATTCGCCTGATCTTATTTCATGAAACTATTCTTATTTCAATTGTCCAAAAAATAAGAATTTTCATTTGATAAAAAAATAATTATGAGTGTGTGATTATTAGTAGGTTTATAAAGGTCTAAAAACATTTCAGTATTACTAGGCAAATAAATTAAGATAATAAATAAAATATTTTTTTTTTTAAAAAAATACAAAATATATTATCAGTTTTTTTCTATTTCATTAGAAATTGCATTATAAAATTTTATAATGCAGTTCTTAAATAATAATATCTTATCCATCATAATGCATTTTAATAAATAAAATGATTACTATTTAGTGATAAACTTGTGTACAAATAATTATATATATATATATATATATATATATATATATATATATATATATACTATAAAAAAAGAAGATGATAGCTCTATACGTCATCGTTAATTAACAATACTTTTCAATGAATTATGTAGAATTTTATAAAGTACTTTCAATTAAACGTGTTTTCCAATCTTAACAGCTTTTATTTTTTATCAAAACGAATCAAATGGAAATTATTTGAATCGATTTAAATAACACATTTTAATCTAATTGTATATTAAATTCCTGGAAAATTATTGAACTCTGATTAAGTAAAAAGTAAATAACAATAAGTGACCTTTTATGAAATATTTGGATAATAGATTTATTTTCAAACTGATTATTTATCTACGTTGTACTACGCTCGATTCTTTTTATTATTCAATATAGAATGTTAAGAACATTCAATAAAACTATAAAGAATATAATTCACGACATATATTAAATGAATCCTACGCTTGTATATATTGTTTTTATCACGTGTATAGAAATGTGTTATTCGTCGGTTATTAACTTTAATGTCTTATTGGAATATAATCTATAAAAGATTCATGCTTGTATTTCAAGATATATAACAGGAAAGAAAATATCACAATTAACTTAGTATTTTTTCGTTTATTCATATTTATTGTTCATACTGTAGTAATGAAATACGTTTGAATGAATATTTAACAAAGAACCAGATTATTATTATTCTTTCACAATTATTGTAAAACATTTTCATTACGTTACTTCCCATATATGTGGTTTGTTTACAATTTAATGATACATAAAAACTTAAAAGTAGAAATTGACTAATTAACATATACATCAAACAACACTTTTATTTCTAGACAGTATACGAGACGTGTAGTATAAAAAAATAGATGTAAATAACAGTTCTTATTGATTTATAATATTAATCATTTTTAATTTTGTATGAATTAAATTTAAAAAAATTAGTGTAATATAAAAATACTTTTGTATAAATGAATCACTGATATCAATAACACATTTTTTTAAAAATTCTGTAATTATTTATTTTTCATTTGAATCATAATTTCATTTAATTTATTAATTAAAATAATTCATTAAAATGATTATTAAATACCTTTGTAAAATTCAATAATGTTGGTATAGGTGATTCATTTATATTGAAATTTTTGTGGATTTATTTCCATTTTTTTCTTTATTTGTAATAATTTTAATTTAAAAATATATTAAAAATTAACACACAAACACAGACACACTTATATATATATATATATATATATATATATATATATATATATATATATATATAAAACACTTATATTTTACTCGACAATGAACTTTTCATTATATTATCGAGTTCATAAATAAAATACAATAGAAGTCTCAGTTAATATTTTCTGAAAAAAATCAATTGATTTAAACTTTAGTATAGTATTGTCATCTTAAAAAATGCCTTTCAATGTCAAAATTAAGTGCTGTGTAAATAAATTTATATCGATAGTGTTTAACTGTTTGATTGATAATTAAATTGATATATTTTTTAACTTTCTTGTTTACTCTATTCAAGTGATATGTAGAAAATATTTTAAGAAATCAATACGAATTAAACAAAGCATAGAACTAATTTAATCTTTAATTAATTATATATATATATATATATATATATATATATATATATATATATATACAATAAATTCAATGAAGTAATATTTGTAAACTTTTTGAAATATTTAAACAGGTAAACCTCAGGTAAATTTAATATTTATTCAGAATTTAATATTGTCCTAATTTATTATCATTCGTCTGTAATGAATTGTTTTATGTTTTACTTAACAATAAGTATTCAGATTAAATGATTCATATGGAATTTATGTTGACTAATTTAAAAAAAATACAATTTTCCATTCTAACGCAATATTTACTATATACATCTTACTTTCATCATTAAATGCAAATTATTATTGCTCTCTGACCTTATATTTTGTTTACTGACTTAATACGTGTTTCATTTTTAACTTCGTATCTAAATTATTCTGTCTTAAAATATTAATTTTACATGTTATTACATTTTGCTTAATTTTCAGTTTTAATCCATTTATACACACATGCACGTATATATATATATATATATATATATATATATATATATTTAGAGAGAGAGAGAGAGAAATAGAGAGAGATTTTAAGAAATAAAGCATCAGGTACACGTAGAAAAATATCATTTCATTTTTTTATAACATCCGAATATAAATGACTGTATTTTAAAAATCTTTATGTGTTATTTATAAAGCATTTTTCTATGTTTATTTACTTTACCAGAAACAATTAAAAATCATAAATATATAAAATGAACTCTTTCCTAATTAAAATAATCTTATTTATTATAATTTCATTATTTAAGAGGCATAATTTATTCATTTTTATGCATAATATGTTTGAATTTTCTAAATTATTTACAGATTTTTTTAAAAAAAAATATTTTAAAAACAGCACTGTTAAATATTTCAAGTCTTGAAATGTGAAATTAAAATGAGCAAGTATAAACTGGATATCGTATAAAGAAATAAATTCCACATGTAATGAAATATGTATAAAATGAATAAGATATTCATATCTGCTAATTGAAATGAATAATAATTAATATATCGCAACATCTGTTTGGGTAATGTCAATCGTGTTCAGCCTAATTATATAATATAAAATGGATATTTTCACTGTCAATATCATAAGAAGTGCATTGACTTTACGTGGATCATTGATTAGTTTTACTACTTGTAAAACCTTGCATCGATGTCGATTATTCTCATTTAATCTTTTTTCACCGACCGCAAAACAAACAAACAAATGTATATATAATTTTATTGCACAAGTGTATTTTTTTTACTTTGTTATAATAACCTTATCGAACGGCTGATTTACGATTGATCTAATTCATATTTAGGTCTTCTTAATTTTTATGTGTCCCCTGTTAAATGTCAAAGTAATCGACTTTAAATTTAAGTAAACATTAGCATATTTAATTCAATGAACGAAAACGTCATATACTAATAGAAACAGTATTTTATTTATATTTTTTTAATATTTTTAAAAATCATTTACAATATATATATATATATATATATATATATATGCAAAATTAAATATAAATAATTTTATGTATGTAAATAGATGTGTATTTACAAATATTTTGTAAATAAATATCAGACGTGCATTTACTAACGTTACAAACGTTTGTTAATTCGTCAGTTTCACTTAACATTCCTATGTAATTAAAACATTGGCTCACGTTGACAAACAAGCTAACAATGGAAAAATAAGATCCGTTGACTATCCAGATTAATCGTGTTTAATCTGGCTCTGTGCAGGGAATTGAAATGATTGTCTTAGATCGGATTATATTTGATTTCGCATAATCATTCACAAACACTACATTTTACAATAGAAACTCTTTACAGATACTGATTATCATATCGATGTATAAATTAATATTATAACCTAAAAAGTACTTTTTGTCATGACTATTAATTAATATTCAATGTCTATTAATAAACTGTTTTGATAAAAATGTAAATGTTTCAAATTAAAATTGATAACGATTACTCAACAGCGTATGAAAGTGAATTTGTTATTAGACAATTTCAAGATATGTAAATGTGTGTATTTACCTGTATTATTGTTTAATTTAATAAGGCATTTTTAATCAATGTCATCATTGTTTTTTTAAAGTAATTTATTTCACAAATAGGTGAAATCATATTCAGAGTTAAATTATTAGAGAATTAAAATATTTTTTTAATTTTTGTAAAAAATGATTTAAAATTTGAATAATTTATATGAAAATAATTTCATATAATCTTATCAATTTATTTAGTACAAAATAAAATAATTATAACTTAATTGATAATTTTATTTAATTTTCATTTTTATATTTATTTTCTGTCTATATATTTTTCAATTTAATTGATTTGATTTTGTAATTCACTGATTAGAATCGTATAGTATTAAACGTTATTTAAAATTTTGTTAAAAACAAGATATTCAAAATGATAAGAAATCTAAAACGTACAAAAATTTCTCCTTATAAAATTATCCCTATAATGCATTATTAAGATATGTAGCACTAACTTAGTTCAGAATATTTTATATATTAAATAACATTTATTTGCCCACTGTGAAATTCGAAATAAAATACATACACACACACATATGTATATATATATATTATTTCTATTATTTAAAGTTGCATTATGATTTTTTATTTTTTTATGATCTGTTTAAAGTTTTTAACAGATGTACTCTAGTGTTAGTATTAAGTTTTACTGTACTAATAGTACTTATAATTATTCCCATGACTTTTTATATAGCTGGTTTAATGGAGTAAAGACATAACTCAAAATTTTCATTTTTATTAAAAATATTTAATTATATCAGACATTCCTTTCTCTTAATTACTCCTCCAAACTGTTTTAACAATAATCCGTTATAATATTTAATTATAGATTGGTAGGATAACGAGATATAAATTGTATTGAAACGTGATTAGACTGTTCAGATCGTAAAAAATAATATTTTTTTAAAAATTGATTATTTGAATTCATATGTACATACATACATATATATAAAATTATATAATTAAATTTTTCTACTTCTCGATTTTCCATTATTCTATTGTATTGTTCTGTTACTAATGTTTGTATGAATGCTTCTGTATTTTTAACCGTCTTAAATCTATTACTGTGTCAATAACAATTTTTTAAATGTATGTTTTTAAAACTTAGAACATTTTAATCAGCGTATATCTACTTGACAATGAATTTAACACCGAAACAGATCGTAAAAAATACAAAACCATAACTCAACGGTGGATAATAGAAAAAACAATATATATGTGTGTATATATATATATATATATATATATATATATATATATATATATATATATATATATTCGTATTCAACATTTAATGTTTCATTATTGAATAAAGTCAGTTTTATTTTATTTACTATTTGAATGATCTTTGTTCTATTATTTTTTGCAGTATATTTTCTAACATCATTATTACATGAATAATTTATCATGTCTAGATTTTTTAATCTTTTTTCTTATTTCATTCAATACTTACAATATTACTTGTAATACATGTTAACTATTTTCATTTTATTTTGTTATTATGTTTAAATCATATTTGTTCTCATATCCATTCTATTATTTTCTTGTCAATTTTTATTCTTTCTAACAAACATATTTTTAAAGATATATATATATATATATATATATATATATATATATAGTTTCCAGAATCAACACTGAAAATTGTAATAACAATGCTCAAACAAATTAAAATAAGGATTATTGTAAACCCAGACATTTTTATTTCCTTTCTTATGATGTATACTCTTATTCTATTGATATAATTTATATTTCTTCTTCGCATTCATTTACAACCAATAATATAACCAATTTTTCCACGATATAATTACTCAGAAATCAATAAAAAAACTTGATTTAGTTTAAAACTGAAATAATAAGTTATACAATAATAAAAAAGAAAAATTTTAAATCGTTGTAAATAATGTAGGACATATGAATGAATATTTCAATTAAGAATTAAAAAGTTTTGGTTTTAATAAAAATGAAAAAAAAATTTACACTACCAGACATATGTATGTATGTGTACATGTACAATATATATACTCGTTTATATAGATTTCAAAACATCATAGTTTGGAGTTTATAGCATGATTTGAAATTCGCATTACGAAAATAGTTAACAATAAGTGATTATTAAACATTTGCTTCAAATCTTCTGGTTTTGAATAATGATTTATGTATGATACAATAAATATTTATTTATTGTTATTTAAATATGGTTAATAAAATTTTATATTTTATGAAGTGAATAATATTTATATTAGGTTGGCAAGTATCTCCCTTCCGCTTTTTTTTTTGTACATAGCTGCGAAATTCAAAAGACCAGAAGGCGGAAGGGAGATATTTGCCAACCTAATATTAACTGAAATTCATATCATTCGTTATCATGTCTATACTCTCGTTCATTACATTTAATTTTTTTAAGTATAGAAATTTAAGTATTAAAAATTAATTATAAGATCTTAAATCTAAATAATGTGGTCCAAATGAGTCTGAAAAGTTTAAACATACATTTACTTTCCTACTATAATTTTTTATTCTTTACTCTCCTTCAATCTGATTAAATGTTTTATAATATAAGAATATTTGAAATCATGCAAATTTATCTTTCAAGAGACAAGCTTATATTCCGTTAACATTTGTTTGATAAATTGGTTTATATATTTATGGTTATAAATTTAATAATGTAATCTTTTTCAACAGTAAATAAATAATTAAGAATACTTGGTGACATTTAATTTCGATATTACTCTAAAATAATGTTGAAAAATAACAGTTTAATAAATAGAAACAACAGTACAAAATTAAATGTATATATATATATATATATAAATAATGGTTAAATGTAAACATTTTATTTACATTTATCTTCATCATCCTCGGCGCTAAAGCACTTATAGGTCCTTGGCCTTGCTTTTTATGTTATCCCAGTAGAACTTTTCTTGTCAGACTTGTGCGACAGTTTTGTTTTTTTACAAGATGAGGTTGTCAACCCTATACCCAACCCTCAACTTTTATGTACTCATCGACCAGGGATAGAACGCAATCTCCCGCATGACAGACGGTGATGCATATTAATTCGCCACCAGTCGACTATTTTACTTGTATTATTAATTACATTTTTATAAATTAAATCTTATATATATATAATTAGTTTACTTAATTTTTATATAATATACTCCTTTTTACCATATGTTTCTTTAACAAATAATTAAAGTATAATAAACAAATATTTTAAAACTTCCTTAACTGTTATTTTGCCAATAATAAACACTTTAATGCTTTAACTGAAATAAAAAAATCATGTTTAATTCAAATTAGAAATTTATTTAATACATCTCTTCTACTTCTTTATTGTTGTATGAAGCACGAATATTTCTACGACCATACATTGTTTACGTATATTTGTATGCAAATATGTTAATATTATCAATAATAAAATTAATAATATTGCAAAATATAAAAGTAAATAAATATTTTCATTTATATATGTATATAAATTTACTTTTATAGTAATGTTCGTATTTAAGTGAAATGAACAGAAGCAAACGATCCGGTTTCAATTATTACCAGTCTTATAGTTAATTACACTTTTATGATTAATTGTTGTTATATAAATAACTCACACTGGCATATTTAGATGATAATCATAAAAAAAACATCTGCAAAGTGTGTACGTGCGGCATCCTCTAATATCCTACGAAAATAGATTTATGTTTTTCAATCCCTAGGCTCGTAGCATTTATATGAAGGGCATTTTAATTTAACCTTTGTACGATCCTACATTGGTTTCAATTCGCAAAATTATTTTTATGTTTTTATAATTTTTCAAAAGAAAATACGACGTAGATCTTAATTGTGTACGAAGGATAAATATTATACAATGTATTTTAATTTTTATTACAATCTTATGATATATTCATGAGTTGGTTATTTATTGCCTTAAATATATCTTGTACATTAACTTCTTTTGACGTATTTAATTTTTTTAATTGAAAAACAAATGGAACGCACTATGTGTAAATACCATAACAATTTAATACTCGAGATTAAAATAAAATTTCCATTATAATAGAAGATAAATTATATTCAAGTTTTGAATAATTTTCCTCGCTCTTCAATGGTAGATCAATAAATTTAAAAATTTTAAATTTTTGCTTTAAAATTTTATTGAAACGATAATTTTAAGACTTTAATTAATTATCATTATATTTTGAGATAAAATTTTTGAAATGATAAATACTTGAATTCGTCTATAATACTTAAAAAAATATACATCTGTCAAATTATTTCAACTGTTCCTTTCTATTGTATAAAAATGAAACTTAATCGAAATTCTCACTTAATAAATTTTTAGATATTTAAATTTGTAATGTATGGACAATAACAAATAATATTTACAATATATGCAGAATAAAATTTAAATTTTTAAGTTTATATTTCCCTAATGAATTCTAATTTTATTTTCAATTATTGTAACTGTTTATCTAAAACTTTATCCACGTATTTTCTTCAATCATTCATTGTACCCTAAAAATAATTAAAATACGATTAAATGAAACATTTATAGTAGGGTCAACTGTATATTGAATCTCTTATAAATTGATTTTAAGACACGTCCAACAAAATACACAATCGTAATTGATTTTATTGCATGTATCGTCATGTTGTTGTTATAATATTGTCCAAGTAAATAATAGTTAAGCTGTTATAAAATTTCCATCTGTACATACATGCACACATTTATAAACATATTAATAATAACCGGATATTTCTGTCACATTTGGCATAAACCGGATTGTTGTCATTTTGATCGCATCTGAATGTTTTTGCCGCTATATTGATTATTAATGAAGGCTTTTATCATTATTATACTTCCTAATATTTGAATTTTCTTTTCTTTTTTGTATATATTTCGTATTTCATTTTTACTTATTATATTTTAAACAAAATATCGAATCAACTTATTCTGTGGTTTTGAGGTGATAATTAATTTATGTTAAAATGCATTTACCACAATATTTAAACAGATAATACCATATAGATACTTTTATAATACTTCAAGAGAGAGTTCTATTTAGTTGAATTAAAAAAAAACACTGTTTTTTTCTTGAAAACTATTACATATAATCAATTTAAATTTTGTACTTATGTATCGTTATTAATTTTTTTAACTTTACAATTGAAAACTTCCAATATGTAATAAAATATAATATACTTTTCAAAAATTTAAATTTTGTAGAAGTAATAAGTAAAGATGTAGTATAGTTGTTAAAAAAATACTTGATTTTGGTGAGTACTTAAGTACTGCAGGAATGAACGGTATTCGTAATCAATAACATCAATAACAAAAACAATTTAAAGAAAGGCTGGTTCTTTTATATTAAATAAACACTTCAGTAACTCGGGTGGGAGAGTTCGGAAAGTAGGCAGAGGATTGCAATTTCAGTTTCCATATTTCAAGTTTTTAAAATGTATCCAGATAAGATTTTTTTAAAGAACAGTTTCTTTTGTCTGTGGTAGAAACAGTTACATGATAAAAATTATTTTGGGAAATTACAAAAAACAGTTGAGAAAAAGATTCATTTTTTATAAAGGTGTTCGTGCTAAAATGCTCTTTATTCTAATATTTTCAAAATACCCCCCCCCCAATTAAACAGTTAAAAAATTAGATTACGAAAGATAAAATATAGTGATATAAAGATTTGTTCCAAAATTGGAATCTCTGCAACCACACATGTTATCTTGAACAGGTTTTTTATTAATATATCTACAGTTTCTCATAAAATATAAAATTGATATTCATATTTTACAAAATTAGAAATTTTTCAAAAACAAATTGAAATATTATTTTAATCTCAAAATTTTCAATTTTTTGAATTTATATTTTATATGAAACCCATACAATATTATATATCTAGGATTTTAAAATTGCTTCAAAATTTACTAAAGTAAATTTCAAAAATGTTTTATTTTTTCATATACATATGTATAAAATTTGAAGTATAAAGTATTATTTAATATTTGAAACAGGTACTTATATATATATATATATATATATATATATATTGAAATATAAATAATAACAAAGAAATGTTTAGAAATAAATGTTTATTTTTAAATACTGCTCATTAAAAATATTAACAATATAAAATATTATAACAATATAAAATTACATAAAAAAATAATAACCATCAATAACTTTAACGATTTAGATTCTTTAAATAAATTTAAACCATGTTGCTTACATTAGAATAAACAACCGTTTTTTTGAGATTGAAAAAAAATCTTTTACCACAATAAATCACTTTAAATTAAATGGTATTTATTGAAATTAAATAATATAACTATTGAGCATTCGTTAAAATTATTTTATTTTAAAGTGTATAATTTACAATTTGTGTATTTAATGTGCAACAATGAAGTTAAAGGAATATAATAATGCTTATTTACTAATAATACAGCACGGGAAAAAACATATATCTAATTATTTTTCATGATTTATTATGAAAGTTATTTTTATGACAGTCTTAATACAATATTTTTAGTATTCTTTCTAAAATTTAATGAAAAAATAAGTAACGTGTACCTATGAGATCATCATTTTATCAATGATACATAAGTACATTTTATAGTCATAATCGAAATAATTATTTTATTTTGCTACCCTGTGATAATATCCAACAAATTACTTTTCAACACATCAAGATATATTTTTTTTAATATTCATTATATTTTTTCTTATTTTTATGATTAACAGTATAACATTCACAACTCAATATTTTTTTAAACTGTTTCTACTTAACGTTAACTTACTAAGTAAAAGACATTGTCTCTAATTTATAAAGTTTCAATCAGAGAAATAAATATTTACACAATTCAAAATAAAACGTTTTTACTTTCAGTAAATTAACTAAATGTCTTCTGGTTCTATTAAAAGAATAAATGCAGGAAGTTAAAACATTAAAACAATACTTCTTTCACTACAATACTTATAAATTAAATTTTAAACTGAAAACTTGTAACATTCATAAATCAAAATATAATTTTATTAATGAAAAACATTTCTACCAAATAACGATAATTACCTAATATTAAAAAAGATATATTTGTAATAGAGCCTCTATTTATATTAGTTTAATTAAAATGTGGGCAATAATATTTTCAGTATTTTAATATTCAATTTTTCAAAAATATACACAATTTTGATCAGTCTGGAAGCACGTGATTCTTTAAAATTGTGATTACAAAATAATTTATTTTTTTATAAAAACGTCTGTGCAATAAGTAGGAAACATTTATGAATACATACATACCTGTATATGTACATCAATAAATAGATTTATTTTTTATATTTGAAAATTTTTGCATGATAATTTCTCAACCAATATATATATATATATTCATCAACATTTTGACAACTTTATAAAACATTTTGTAAATAATTTCTATCCAATTAAGACATGTCTCAATTCTAAACTCTAATTTTTTATAAAACAATTATTATTTAATTGCAAATATAATCTTTTTTTATATATTATTAAAAAATCTTTTTACAATTTATGTTACTAAATCTGCTTTTCTAATTGGTCAGTAGCCTAATATAATAATTTTTAGATTATCAATATGTATTTATTGTCAGTTACTTAACTGTTTGTTAAGAACGTTTCTCAGATGCAAGGAACATCTGGCATTCAATTTTAGTCATTTTTACTTCTTTGATGTTAAAATAATATTATTTATGAAATTTTATTGATATTTTAAGAAATAAAAGATTTCTTAATACTCAGAATCAAATAAAACATATATATTTTATTTTTATAAATACCAGTCTGGATTATATCCCAATGAATATTTCAAGAAATACCGCACGCGGAGTAAAAGGAGTTAATTACTGATACAAGACCAGATTTTCAAATCTTTAAAACATTTAAAATTATTAAACTATAAAACACAAAGAAGTAACTATTTAAAAGGTACTAAAAAAATAAATAAATAAATTTAATGTTCATTATTTCATAAATAGAACTTATGTTATAAATTTGTGATCATATTTTTCTTCCCTGGAATGTATACTTCTTTTTCAAAATTATTTTCATTGTCTGAAATCTAAATATTAAAATTATATATATATATATATATATATATGTATACACATAGTTATTATTATTACCTGACTTCCTACTGACAATCTTCTATTCTGGTCCCGAATCATCGCATTTGAAATAGGCGGAATAAATAAATTAGGATCTATATCTGCATTATATAAATTCGGATTTATTTTTTTAATAATAAAACTTGCTAACAGTCCAAAAACAACAGTAATGATAAAACCAATAACACTAAACCACAAATATGAAAGACGGTATGGCCAAAAATAGTCACTGAAATATATGAAATTATTATATATAAATTTACATACAATAGAATTAATTTTACCTATCTTCTTCTCCGTTTTGAACAAGGGCTTCAGCAAGAGTTTCATTATTTATTATAGATGACAAATGCAAAATATTGGATTGTGTTTGTGACAATAGGTGTGAATAATTATTAATTGTTTTATTACAACCTTCTATAGAAACAGGTAAATAAGGTGGAGGAGGCTTTGGTCCTCCAAATCCTAGCCACAATGAAACAGCAAATCCAAAAGCTAATCCAATAAGAGCACCCTGAAATATATTTTAAAAAAGTATTTAATAATTTTATTATTTTAATTAAGAAAATAATTTTACCATTTCATTTGCTGTTGTTGTAAACATTCCAATTGTAAATAATCCTAATAGCGGACCACCGACTACACCAAATATTGTAAGAGATGCTTGTAAAACACCGCCTAAAAATTGTGCACTAAAAGCTACTCCTAAACATACCATACCATAAAAAAAGGCAAGAACTTTTGATTGCCAACTTGATTTCGTTTCAGAGAGTGACTTTTTATAAATCTTTTTATAAAGTGGCTAAAATAATCATTTAACATACATACTTTATTAAATAATTTGCATAGAACAAGATAAAAATAGTTACTTTTAAATAGTCTTCTAGTGTAACAGCAGCTAAGCTGTTTAGTGCAGCTGAGACAGTTGATAATGATGCACTAAATATTCCAACAACAAACAATCCTGAAATACCTGGTATATGACCCATAGTATCCAAAACGTATAAAGGCATTAGCTAAAAACAATATACAACAGTATTAAATATAAATCAAATTAAAAATTATATATGTTTTACCTGATCAGAATTAGAAATTCTTTTAGCTTTCACTGGATCACAGTCAAAATATTTTGAATAAATGGCAAGACCAGAAAACGAAGTACTTAAACTCAATGTTGTTAAAATAGGCCAATTTATCCATAGAGCTTTTTGTGCAGCCTTTAAATCTCTTACTGTAAGATACCTTTGTACTTGTGTTTGATTAACGGCGTATAATGAAAGATAAATAACACTTCCTCCAATAATTAAAGACCACCATGTATGTCTTACTGTTGGATCCAACTGAAAACTAAAAAAATATATATAATACATATAGATTTTCATAATCAGATACAAATATTGATTTTAAAACATACTTAAAAAAATCTATTCGGCCGCCTGCATCAGCTATTTTCCATATTTCATCCAATCCTCCTGCTTGTATAGCTGCACATATAATCACGCTGAAAACGGCCGTAAACATTAATAATGACTGAAATACATCAGTGATTAATACAGCTTTCATGCCGCCAATTCCTGAATAAAATGTACAGACTAAACCTGTAAAACAATTAATCTTCTTGAATAAAATATTTAAATATAAACATTTTTTTTACAAAAATTAATAATTGCACTATACCTATCACAAGAATTGCTGTTTCTTTTGATATTCCCGTTAGTGTTTCAAGAGCTAAAGCTGGTGCATATAAGACTATACCCATATAAAGAACCATTTGTAAGGTATAAACTAAAGAAGCAGTTAATCGAGCTGTTTGGCCAAATCTTTTCTCTAAATACTGTAAATATTTTAATAATATTAACATTAATATTATTTAAATATTAAGTACATAAAAATAACAATGCACAAAAAATAATGAGAATTTTATTCTGTGTAATTATAATTGAAATTAATAATTATAAATATTAAAATACGAATTTAACAGAGTACATAATTAGTTTTAGTAAGCAAATTAATTGATTATTTAGATTTTTCATTTGTACCTCATATGCGCTTGTAGCTTGTAATCTGAAGAAAACAGGTAAATACAAATATGCAGCAATTGGTGTTGATAATCCATAAGACAAATTTATAATAACAAATTGAGTACCAAATGAATAATTTTCAGTTGAAACACCTTGTAAAGTTATTGCTGACATAAATGATGCCATTAATGAAAAAGCAACAGGAGTTATAGACATATTACGATCCGCTAGTAAATATTCCTAAAATAGTTATTTATTATTTATGGGTAATGAAAAAAAAATATATATACATTCATTTAAGTAAAAAGTACCTGTGTAGTTTTTTGTTTCCCTCCTGTAAATCTATAATATAAACCAATTCCAGATGATATTATCAAAACTAAAACAAATACTATATAATCCACAACTCCAAATGTAGATTCTACATCAGTAGCCATGTTAAAATATCTTCCTTATTGAAAAAAAAATTAAAAAAAACTTGTACAAAAAAATATTGTCTTTTTTTAAAATTGATATATCACAGACATTCGCATAATGTGATCAGTGTGTATTTCTGAAAATAAATATTTATATTTAAAATTTGTACGTCTAAATAAACAAGTATAATAAGTTTTAACATTAATTTCTGATATATACTATTATTCATATTCTTCTCTTATATTTGTTTCTACGACTATAACTTGATGTACGGATTTAAATTAAAAGAAATGAACATTTTAAAATAGTCTTTTATTACACCTCAAACTCAATCAACATTAAAATGAATTGTTTTTTTTTAACTAAAACACCAATTAAAATAACAAATAATCTGAGTTCTTGTCGAGTTTTCATTAACAACAATTGTATTAATGGTTAGTTATACGTAATTATAAAGTTTGTGCAAGAGATTTATAATGAAAATGTATTTTAATCTTATATTTGTTTTCAAATAATAATAACAACATTTGTTCCTAATAAAAAGAACAATTTCTTACAAATATTATACCATTTTATAGTTAATTATACTATATGAGTCAACAAAAACATTTTTGCGTAGTTTTTGTAATATGAAACTATTTTGGAATACAAATACGGCTACAATTTTAGTTTTACTTTTAATATAAGAAAACGTTTCTTTTTTCAAAACGAAGTATAACTACGACAGTAATTACAAACAAAAAAAAAATATTTAAAAATTAAAATATGTTTATAAGAAGTAAACAATTTGTAAAAAATTATATATTCAATAACACAACTGATACTTCTCATAACATACAATTTATTTTTCTATTCACTGCACAATAACACTTTAATAATGTTACATTATGTAAATTTGCAATAGAAATTGATAAAAATACAGAAAGTGATAAAGACTATGATATTATGCAACAATATAATATTAAAGTGTGTTAATAATACATACACACACGTATATATATATATATATATATATATATATGCGTGTGTGTGTGTATATTTGTATATATTGGGTCTTAAATTCCAGAATAATTCAGCGACTCCAGACAATACAAAAAAGTATGGAAAGATGTATATTAGGAATAACAAATACAATCATTCTAAATAATTGTTGTTTTTCTTATTATATCAGATTTTTTCATTATTTTTTTAATGATTATACTCCATTGTTTGTATCTCTTTCAAGATTATTTTTCCTATACTAAATAGATTAGTATCTTGAATATTTTCGAACAAAGGAAAAAAATAATCATAATTTTTTTTTATAAAATGTTAATACTAGAAAAATAATATATAAATTTACTTGAAATATAAATAATAAAATATTAATAGAAATGCTGATGGATTAAATTTGACAATAGTTTGAAAAATGCGACAGTTGATACCTTGACTCAGTTATTTTAAAACTGGTACGATACAGCCTTAGGTTATTTTATTATAAATTTCTGTACTGTACATTCTTTTTATAATAATTATTGGACTAATTTCAGTAAACGTAATACCTCTACAGAAATTTTACAGTTCAAAAAGCATTACTCCTCATGTTTTTTTTTATTTCGATAATACCTATACCTACTCTATCAGGATCAATTAAAATAAACTGGAACATATTATCAAAAATCTAATATATCCTCAATTTAGCTTCATTGAATCGCTAGATTGAACTTCATTTCTGATTTTTATAACATCTAAATTGATGACCATTTTATACAATAAATCATTATCTAACTTAAAAATTATTGTTCTTCAATCATGATTATAATACTATTTTATACTTTATAATATTTAATTTTAACTTGTTCAACATATTCTCATATCACTGACTGAAAAAATAAGATAATGCAGTTAAATTTCGCAAATTTATTAATAAAAAAAAAATTAGAAAACATCTAAATAATAATGTATCTCTAATCCAATTCATCTCGATTTTGCCTCCATTTTATGTACATATTGGTACCTCTTTCTTTTCATTACTAGATTGATCAAACCAAGTCATTAAACAAGTAGTTAACTCATATAACTATATTAAAATATACTTTTTTTAGAAATCTCAAATTTATCCTTAAATCATATTTAAGTAAAAAGAAAAAGTGGTGTTTCAATTTCATTCAACGATTTATTCTTGCGGTAAAGTGATAAAGTTGCAGTATAGTTGTCTTTTTTTTAAAAAAAAAAATTCATATAGATTATTTACTGCAACTTTTTATTATTATTTGTTTATTGAACCATGAATGTTCGATAAGTATTTTGATTTTAGGCATACTTTTTACATTCATTATATTTTAATTTATTCATTTATTATAATAATTCAAACAATTACCGACATGAAAAACACTCATATTATAATTAATCGTAATCATCATTTTGTACTATCATTAATAATTACAGTTATTTATATTCATTTATCATTCATATAAATTCGGGATATTTTGTTCTTCTCTAATTAAAGTAATTCTCATTTTGAAAAGATGACAATTTTTTTCAACATTTACATACATACATACATACATACATATATATATATATATATATATATATATATATATATATATATGTACACACACACATAGATAGATAAACAGATATAGATAAACATGCAAATCAAAATTGATTAATTTTCAAATAACATTTTTTTATTATATTCTACCCATAAAAAAATCAAAATAACAAAAATAAAATATATTGAAAAAACATAGGAAATGCATTAATATATAATTACACAAATCTGTAAATACAAAATTAATTATATGAAAATTAATATATGAATTGCTTAACTAATAAAGTATTCGAAAATAAGATAACAAATATTACAAAATTAAATATATATATATATACAAATGACTTGTGCAACAGGACCTAAATTGTCTATATCTTTAGAACGTGATAACATTAATTTACAATTACTTTTAAATAAGTATTGAATATCTTTGAAAAGTAAACAAATTAAACTAATGTCAACATCAATCATTTATTTATCAATACTAAATTTTAATATGTTTTAAAAAAAATTTCAAAGAAAATATAATTGCCAATAGTGTTTAATACATAACACATATAATTGTATATACATATACATACATATATATATATATATATATATATATATATATATATATATATATGTATGTATGTATGTATGTATAATATAGAATAATTATTATCAAAATGTGTATTAAAATAATGAATATGTTTTTAATTTACAACATGATTTGAAATTTATAATAATTTTACGGATGTTTAAAATTGTATTAGTTCTATGTTCTAATATTTGCCATACAAACCCAAATTTCCTCTCATTAAAATGTTTCCATGTCAGTGAATTAATAACAATGAGTATAAATGAATAATGGAAAAAAATCGTAACCCATTATACACTTAAGTAAACTAGTTTTATCACATATAAATTTGAAACTGAAAACTAATAGAACATGAGTACAATTTTTCATTTACTTTTTAATTTATACACAAAACATTATTATAGTTATCAATTTTTATTACATTTGATATAATTCACACACTCTAGAAATTACAATGTAATACCTTTTAAAATTACATTAAAATTATAAAAGTGTTTGTTTATTCATTAATAATTTCAACGATTGAAAGACATGCACGTTTTTAAAAGAAATTAGGATTCGGAATCGTTACAGTTATAAAATATTTAAATTTATAATAAACTAATTACTCGATCATAATATGTTGATTTAGATGCTTGAAAAATGTTTGGTTTATGATTTTTAATACACTTATTCTAATCAAAAATAAAATAACTATGTATGGGTTTTCCACAAATTGATTACACATTCAAAATAAACAGGAAAAATAGTAAATACCAACTTCATTCATATTCAAATGTACATACACATAAAACAAGTATGTAAAAATACTACGAAATCATGTTATAGAAATTGTATGTATGTATACAGAATGAATCAAAATAATTATAAATTAAAATCAAATCATAAATTTATTTCTATTACTACTTAATTATTCCTTGTATAATTTCAGATCTAGCATTGATAATGTGGTAAATATGTTGTTATTACTCCAAATTCTTTTTAAATTTAATTTCTGTAATTATCCTATTTTCATATTAAATTGATATTCATTTTAATTTAATTATAATTTGCATTTAGAATCATAAAATTATTTTTTAATGACATATTATTGTAGCCTAAAAAAATATACGATATTAGTAATATTTTTATAATTTTTCATAAAACAAACATTACTATTTTTTGTATACAATCATCATCTATAATCTATATTATACCATTATCAATCAAAAACATTTTCTCTTTTAAAATATCAACAATTGTAAAATATCACGATACAATATCAATTTGCATTTTTATATATTTTCAATATATCTTTTATTATTTCACCTGTTTAAAAGTTTTTCGAAGGAACTTCATAAATTTATTGTCTATTGTTCAATTAATAAAACTTTACTTCGAATAAATAATTTCAAACTGTATTTTTATTATATTAATTTGTTATTCAGTATATTATTTTTTCATCTCTTCTTCTCCATACTGATATACATGTTTTTTGTTCTTTCTCAGTGTTACTTGAATAGATGAAATATTTTAATTTAAATTATATAAATATGTGTGTGTGCGTGTTTTAAAAAAATAATCACATAATATTCAACATTTGATTTAAATATTGGGATATTTTGTTCAAATGAATTACCTTCTAACTTCACCTTTTCTTACTAGTCTTTACTATCCTTTAGTCTCATTTGGGCCACCTATATAATTAGTGTACTAAAATATAACTGATATTCTATGGTCGACAACAATATTACAATAATAACAAAATACTGAAATCAATTTAATATAAATAATTACATACTCTCCAAATATGAAGGTTTTAGTGCTTTTAAAATAACTAGGAATATTTATTTTATAGGTCATTAATCACACCACAAGCATCTGAAACCAATTCATTTTTTTCTAGAGTCAAAATAAAGCAACGAATGCAAGGAGATATAAATTGTTTCAATTAAATTAAATCATTTACGTGTGGAATATTTTTGTCATATGTTCTTAACTAACATCAAACAATTTAATACTAACTGCATATAACTGCATATCTAAATTACTTATTAAATAACGATTATAAATGTTATATCTACTGTACATTTTTGAAGAAATGATTAAAGTAGACTTTATATTTAAAAAACATAATCGTTTAACTAAAATGCCACTTCAAAATTTTCTGATCAATTAAATTTGTTATATAATAAATATAATGACAATAAAAAAAACTTTTCAAAACTTAAATAATTGAAATTAAAATAAGATAACGTACAAAATGATGCTATAAAAATAATAAAGTTATTATTATTAATTTTATTGCTATTACACTTTGTCTGGATCATGCAATGTAAATATGTATATTTAAAATACGATTTAGACAATCTCTTTCATACTAAAAGAATTAATTTATATGTAAACAGAAATAATGATAGAACATTTAAAGTGAAAATGCCATTGTTATTGCTATAAGATATCTCAAAAAACAATTTTATTGTAAAGTTACTAAAAAATTAGTACATTATATCCTTGAAGTTATGTTATAAAAATTGATAAACAAGTGTAAATTAAACTCTAATTGAATAAATTGAATTTTATTTCAATAAACATGTAATTTATTATATATATATATATATATATATATATATATATATATATATATATATATATATTACAAAAATGAATCAAAATTAAATACATAATGTATGGCTACGAAATAACAGGAAATAATAACGCATACACCCTTCTGTGCATGTACCCTATTGCAAATTATTTGTATAATATTTTACAGAGTAGAGTTAAAAAAAACTTTTTAAATTCATGTGTAAAAAATTGAAAAATACTTAATATAATCGTCCCACGTAAAAATTAAAAATAATTACGTAAGAGTATAATTTAGATGACATTTTTAGAAATATTTGATCAATTAATATTAGATATTTCAGATAGATGGAGAATTAATATTAAAGCAATACACAATTTTATCACTTACTATTAAATAACTTAATTAAAAATACCTGCTTCTTATATAAACTGTTTCGTATACCATTTTAGGTGCACGTGCTGTTTTAATTTAGCGATATTAATGGAGACTGTACATAAATAACGTACATATACAAGTTTTTGATTAATAAATAAATAAAATGAATTTCAATAATTTTTCAAAATTAATGAAGACAAATTGCATATCACATTTTGTAAAAAAAACTGACATGAAATTAAACGATTTCTTGTTACAAAACACATAAAGATTATTATATGTGCTGTACATAAATATTTAAAATACATAAAGCATTCGAGGAAAATGGAGAATACGAGGATGATACGAATGTTCTAGTTAAAAACGAATGAAAATGTAAACAAAATGAATCATTTTTTAAATAAGATAAAAACCAAGAAAATATTTGAAAAAAAAACAACTAATACTATAATCAAACAGTTTGGTTCTTTATTATTTCCATTTACCTTCAAATCATTTTAAGTAATACAATATTTTTCCTGCAACTATACTTAAATAGTCTTTTTTTCTTTATCATAAAATAAAAAGGCGTTTGTTCGTTCATAAATATTACGTTTGTTTGTATATAAATTTAAACTAAATAATTTAGCACATTAATAATCAATTATGTTACACATAAAAGTTTAATATATTTTAGTATATTATTTAAAAAAAATCTTTGGTAAATCAATAAATAATTTATTATACGAAAAAAATATTTTTAATTGATTACAGAATACGTATTTTATTTAAAAATTAAAGAGCGTACGCGCATATGTGTATATATATATATATATATATATATATATATATATATATATATAAATGTGTGTGTGTGTGTATGTGAGTGAGTGTACTCTCTTTTAATAAAAATATATGTACATATGAAAATATATATATATGTAAATTTTCTCAATAACACTTCAATACTTTTTATAATTTAATATACCTTTAATATCTAGACAAATATAATATTTTTTAATAGCTTTCTTCATCAATGTCAAGTGAATAATAGATAAAATATACATTCATTGTTTCAATAAAATCTATACAAAATCACTAATCTAATAAACAATAAAACGAACTGATTTTATCAATATTCGACTACCTTCTTTTTATTATTTTTCAAAAATAAACTATGAATACATATATATATATATATATATATATATATATATATATATATATATATATATATAATATGACTTGATGCGTTTAAATGTATAAAATCTTATAATTTAATTGAACATTAATAAAACAATAATTTCAGTTTTTATAAACATAAATGCAAATTTACAATTGACTTTTGTAACAATTAACTCAAAGTTCCCTCTTCGAAAAGCGCGCTTTCAAGCAATCATACGACACCAATCACATGTGAGCATAGCGCCGTATTACAATTTTCGTCTTATAATTGGCTACTTTCACACATTATCAACATTTTTTATACACGTACATATATGAAATAAATTAAAACTTACAATATAATAAAATCTTTAAACATGTTATTATCAGCTATATATAGTTGCAATTTTTAAAAAAAACGCACGTCTCACACTATGGGAATTTATTGACAAACTGACTATTGCATATTTTCTATCTCCCCACGAGTAAGACATAAAGGTCATTCGCATGCGCCATCAGAATGACGTCTCATATGCGCGGTTTTATATTAAAAAACAGTTTGGAGCGTCTAAATAATTTCAAAAAAATATTTCTTAGACCTCAAACTAATATTTCCAATAATATTATATTAATATGGATGTTTAGAAACACTAAAAATTATTTGGTCAATTACATTTTTATATTTAATTAATTGCAGATTGCTTTATCTTTAAAATATGAAATATTATTGTTATGATAAGATTATTTTTATAGCGTAATTGTGCCAATATGCATGCGTTTATATAAATAAAATTATAATATTTCGATATAATTATTAAAAAGTGTTATTTAATATAATGAACATTTAATGATTATTTAAATATTAATTAAATGTTATTTTAAAAAAATACACACTATGTAATTATATTTCTCATTAATAAGACAAAAAATAATGCAGTTTTACTATTTTAAGCATAAAATATAGATTAATATATATAAAATAAATTTTACAAAATTTGGAAATATTTTATTTGAAACCAATTAAATTTATTACTAAACATTTGTTAATATATTAAATTTTGTTTTTTGTAGATATATTAGCTAATTATTTTAATTACATTTTAAAATAATGTAAAGATATAATAAAGCATTAAATAATATATACGTAATGTATATGTATATAATCATTGGACATATGCGATTGTGAGATATCTAAAGATATTGTTAATGAAATGTTATTGAATTAATTTATTATACTAAAGTAAGATAAATTTTAATGTTTATATAAAAATATTTCTATAATTACTTTTTCTATAATTAAAATACAAGTATATGAAATCTTTTTTCATTTCAATAAAATGAAAAAAAATATGTTTTTGAAATATTATTGTAGATATAAATATTTCATTAAATTATTATTTCTAATTGTATACGATAGTTTCAAAATTGTAAGCTGAAAATGAATTCTTAAGGCAAAAATCAATGAATAAAAAGAACAATGAATGATTGTTGATTACTTTTATTAAATATCGTTCTGTCGAAATAAATGATTCATTTATACTAATTTAAATAAATTATTTTTTGTTTCTTTTCATATTTAATTATTAATTACGAAACTTTGATGAAGAATTCCATTAATTTTTTTAAATGAAAAATAGTTATTTATGAAATATTATAATAAATTAAAGATATTAAAATCATAATCGAAAAGTTTCAGTTAACAAATATTTACCTATAAAAATTGTAAATAAATAATATAATTTGAAAAATTTTGAAAACGTTATACGAGGTAAACTTGTATTTATTTTTGCTCTATGTGTATTATTGCGCATCTTCTTAGTATCGCAAGTGAATCAAATGCACTCTATGAACACATTTAAGAAGTTTAAAATTCTAACCTAGGTTTTGTCATTATTTGATATTTTGTATTTACTATGCATTCACTCATAAGTTTAATTAAAATTTATTTCTATTTTGCCAATGTCATGTATTAAGAATTCAAGATTGTGATTGTAATAATTATTGTGAATAAATGAAAGCTTTCTTGTACGCTTCGTGAACATTGTTCTTGTATTTCATTAATATCTTTATATATGTATTTATGACGTTTATTGAAGTGAGATAATTTCATAATGCTTGTTTGTAATAGCAAGAATCTCTTTGTTTATTGAAGACGTGTTTACTAAATTATACAACTTAACAATGTAAATATGTTAAGTGACAGAATTATCTTTATTCGTTTTGTATTTAATAGTCACAGAATGGACATATTACGTTTACGATATTTTCTGTTTAAGTTTAATATTCGAAAATAACATTAATGATAAAATCAGTGAGTGTCAGAGAAATATGTCAAATGTTGTGGCGATCATCGAATCGAGCGATTTGAAAAACGCCGTGCGAAGTAACACGAAGATGAACGATCAGTGTTCTGATTTGACGCAAAACAGTGGAAAATTGGAGTTTTCCAATGAAAATTTAAATCTAGCTACTGAAATAAATAGTGTTACTGCAAAAGAGCCTTTATTGAACTTTCCATTTGATCATATGTATGCTTGCAACAGCGATAATAGTGAATTGAACAGTGATAAAACTACCGGCGAAAGTGAGGTTAGAGAACTTAAAGACTTGTTATTGATACATTTGGATTTAATTCAACAACAGAGTGAACAAATCGCTAATAAAGATAAAATAATAAGTAAAATTACAAAAGAGAATGAAATGGTTAGTTGTTAATCAATTTTACATGGTATATCATTTTTTAAACTAAAATATATAGAGAATTTATTTACTGTTAATATATCTTATATATATTTTTGTTTTTTTTAAATGTTTTCATAAATGTCGAAAGATCATTTATGTGTTTTCTAGCTAAGGCAGCGTATTGAACGTATGGAACGTCGGGTGACGTTAAAAAACAATCATTTAAATAGTAATGCGATATCGAACAGCCTAGATAATCATACGCTCGGTAAAAATATGACGCACGATACAGCATTCGGTGGTGCGCATTCCGATTCTGAAGATTGTAAAGCCAATATTCAATTATTAGAATTTAGTGATTCTAATATTATCAGCTGTAATTCAGATAAGAACAGTGCAAATAACAACAACATCCAAAGTAGACAAAGTTTCAATGACAGTGTACAAAAATCCACTACTGTTAGGTGTTTCAGTAATAGGAGTTCAAGGCTGAAAACTCCACCTTGTGAGTTATTTTTAATTAATTTTTTGTTACAGATTTTATTTAATATTTGAAAATGTTTTAGTAAATTCAAAATTGAGAGAAGAGCTCACAAAACCTATACAACCAAAAAGTACAAAACTTAATTCTATAGAACTTATGAGCAATAACACTGTAAGTAAAAATAATGTTGGTTCAGGAAGCAGTGATGTTAATAGACCTAATAGCTGTTCAGACAATCGTACTACGAATAAACATAGAAGAAGGAAACGAAATTGTAGTGAAAATTCAATGTTATCAAATAATTCATCAGCTACAGATAGTAAAAAACACAAAAGTATGTGCTTCAGTTTGTATGCACATGCATTAATACGTGTATATATATATATATATATATTTACGTATATATAATACAGAAAAATGGAATTATACAATTATTAATAATAATGTTTTAGATCATACGATAAAAAGAGATTCTGTATTAACGACTGGCCAGATGTATTATACACATGTCGGAGAACATGAAAGTTATGCATTAGAAGAATCTATTGATTTAAAATTGGAAAATAGTCCTGTAACAAAAAATTTAGAAGTTAGCATTTATTCCTGATTTTGTAAAATTTTATGAATTCATTGAAATTCAAATGAACTTAAAAATAATATTGTTATTTTTAGGTACCAAGTTGGAGAGTAAAAGTTTTTACAAGTTGTTATGCAATGGAAGGAACGGAAAATTTAGATGATGATGTTTTTAATAAAAGGCATTCAAGACATGAAAATGATGAACGAAGAAGGAAACGGTAAAATAATGATTATTATGTAAAATAATGATAGTATATTTTTTTAGTTATTCATTTATTTGTTATTATATGTTTATAACGTAAAATGATTATCTTTTAAAAAAATCTGTTGTATTTTAGTTGGGATGTTCAGAGAATTCGAGAGCAAAGACTAGTTGAAAAATTAAAACAGAGACAAGAAAGGATAGAATCGGGTTTACGACCTGATGAAAACCCTGTTGAATCTCCAACAACATTGTGGCCTAGTTTGGATGATATTAAGTATATAGAAATAACTGATAAAATACCAGTATCCGCATTTGGTTGTCCAATTGCTGAATTCCTCCCAAGGTAACAAGATATTGAAATAATTTATAAATATTTACAAATACATAAAAGATCATTTTAATTATATTTTCATTTTTTTTATTTTAGATGTTTATTCTTTATGTTATTTATATTATATTATATTTTATATATTGATTAATACATAATAAGAAATGTTTTTTATGATATTGCTAATTTTTCTTTATAGTGAATTCACCTTAACGTGGTTCAATGCCAATGCAATATCACCAAAAAAGGTAACAACACGTACAAAAAAATCAATAGCACGGCGAAAATCTACCAAGAGATAAATAATAAATGTGGTATTAAATTATGTTTCAATCTCTCTAAGATGATAAGTCTGGTGATCGAGATAAATGATATTAGTAAACGTGTAAGGTTCCCCGATAACTTCATTTATAACTTACTTTACTCTTTTAAGTTTACAAACATTTAGTTTAAATAAAAATTCAAAGTCGAGTTTAATGTATGTAAAATCTCAATTATTATATTTTATCAGGGTATTTTATACAAGGAATGCAAGGTTAAGATATATCTCTTGTACCTGCAATCAGTTTTATTCTTACTTTTTTTTATTTACATTGAAATAAATGTTATTACTTTTAAGATACAAGTGCTTTAGATCATGTAAATAATTTTCATTTTTATTTTGTTTATTCACTATTTTTTTTAATCATTGATGTTACAATTTATGTAAAGAAAAACTATATTTATAAAAAAAACTTTTATAAAAAATGTCTGGTATAGAAGATATTTTTGTAAATTTAATAGTGCATTCCATAAAAAATAGAAGGTGTTACCAAAGTTTTACCATTAAATTAATCATTATTCATTATTACATATAGATTTAAGTTTTCATTACAAATGTACATCATTTATTATTATGAATCTATTATCGGATTCAAAGATTTTCTTTTCTGTTTGAAAAAGTATGGTTAAGTTCACAATTTAACCTTTTTTATATATATAAGTATTTAAAAATTTGCATGTCTTTTAATATTAATAAAAATTTAACATGTCTTTTAATGCATAATAATAATAAATTATATTATATATTATATATATATAATATATATATATATATATATATATATATATATATATATACTGTTTTTTCTGTTTGAATATTAACTTCATTGCAGTATATGTGTATATATACAATTAAATATGTACACACACATATGTGTATTCAGCATATTAAGTTATCAGTTCAATACTTTTATGATTAAAAAAATCCAACTTCATATCAGGGATATGTGTTTTGATTAATCATTTATTAAACTTTACATCACACTTCTTTATTACAGTAAATTTCTGCATATTAATTTATGTAGATAGAATGAAATAATAATAAACTGTTTGTATATATATATATCGATTATAATATATATATATATAATATATATATATATATATATATATATATATATATATATATATATATATATATATATATATATATATATATATATATATATATATACATATTGTTTATTTTGTACTTATTGTTATGTATAGTATTTTACATATGTTTGTAAATAACATTTACAGAATCATTATTATATTTTTGTTTTCAAACTTAAAACATTGACTTTTTTTTAATACTGTGTTGTATAGATGTTTCTATAAACTTTGATTTGCTAATGAAGTAAATTTTTATTTTTTGATATAATTTAAATCAGATTTTTTTTAAGTGCAAGAAAAAATAATTTATTTAGTGATTTGTAACTGATTTTTTACAAATGATCAGTTTATATAAATAACTAAAATAATAATGAAGTATTTTTTGTACTTTTATACAAATGAATCACAAACCCCCACACATTAATTAAAATGTCAAATTAATATTTTTTTGTATTCAAAAGAATTTTTGATTCCAACAATGTTGTTTAATTGTATTTTTATTCTACCTTTTTTATGATATTGAAATATATTGTAACACAGTTTTTAAAAATATTTGTACAGTTTATATTTATTTTATATATGATTACATATAAAATATTGATATAGGAAATGAAACGGTAGATATTCCTTATTTATGATTCACTTGTATTGCCAACAAAGTAGTTGAAAAAAATAATATGAACTTAAGTTTTATATACTAAACATCTAAATATACAATTTAATTAAAATATGAAGATGTCAATATAAGAATCATTAAAACTGAAAGAAATCTTTTTAAAGAGAAATGAAAAAAAAATTAAAAAGAAAATAATGAAATAAAAATTATATATTTTTTTTATTAAATATACTTCATGATTTACCTGCAATAAAAAATACAAAGTTATTAAAATGCTAATTTTATTTTTTTGTTGTACATTTCAAGCAGAAGTAAACTTTTGAATCCAATATTATTTGTTTCAATTTTATATCATCTTTTTATTTTGTTTGACTTACCACCATTTTCATCTAGTCACTGAAGGAAAGTGATGTTTGTCACACAAATATTTGAGAGGAATCTGACCTGAATATAAAAATATTGTGAATAATTGGGAATTTACAGCCTTGATGCTTGATTTTTCATATTTTTAAAATTTTGGTTGTGTATAAATATTATCCACTTGTTAAATTCACACATGCTATAATTTTTCATTACATTTCACATACTTTGAACTAAAAATATTTTGTATGCTAAAATAAAAAAAGGAACAGTTATTACTACATCTTATATCGAGCTTACTTGCAAATAGAAAAAAAAATGTAATGAAATATTTAAAAAATGTTTTACTTGTTTATTATTAATGAGTACTTTAATATAATGTAACTTTCAGTTATGTTTCTATGCAAAATACTGTCATTTTTTTAGTAAAAAAACTAGTATAAATATTTTTAATATTAATTAGTTTTATTTTAATATTCAATATATTGTAAATAGTAGTCTTATATTCTCATTGAGTATGTTATTAAAATTATTAAAAGTCATGACCAATAAAATGGCAGTAATTTGTATTAATCTAATTTTATACATTGAATTTTATTTAATTTTCAGAGAAATATGTTTTTATCTTTAAAGAAATAATAAGCAATAAATAATTTTAATTATTAATTAAAAAACATTGTTATCCCTTTTTAGGTTTGAATTTAAATTGATTTATATACTATTTAACAAGTTTAAACAAACATTTATGCTGTTTCCAGTTATCACTATTAATTTAACTGATTATATATCGACACATAGGATCAAACATGCTGAATTAGAATCATAATAAACAATAACAATATTTTAAAATTATGAAAATATTTTCATCAAGTCAAATGTATATTTTTCTACTATTAAAAAAGTAACTTATTTCATATGTGCTTTATTTTTATATTATTTATAGTCTTAAGATTTGAAATTTGATTTTAAGTTTTGACAGTATTAATAAACAGAAATTGGAAAAGAGTAAAAACACATGTGAAACATATTTTAATTTTAGTTATATTTGATTAGTTCATATATATAATTCATTGTGATTAGAAATATTTAAAAAGTAGTGAATAATCAGTGTCAAAAAGTGAAGAAATTAAGATTTTAAGAAGACTTGCTACAGACATATCCATTTGAAATAGTTCTTAAAATAACATTAGTTTGAAAAAATAAATTCGTAAGAAAATATAAATAAAAGTTTGATTTGAAAAGATATTAAAGAATATTTGCACCTTTTAAATTTTAGCTGAAATAGTAAATTTACATAAAAGTTCTCTAATGTATTATTTTATCATCTTTTTAAATTACAGATTTTTTTTCATTGTTCTATTGTAATTTTATGATTAGTTGTTTAATTAATGACTCAATTTTTTATTGAAAAAAGATATATATTATTATATTTGTCTTATAAAAAATAACATTTATTAACAACTAAAACATCTATTTCAGTGAGTATATAAACTATACAAATATTATTGATTTTTTTTATTAATTTCCTATTAGGGAATAACATTTGATTTATTTATATATAAAAGAAACTAAAATTTATAGTACAAAATAACTTGCATTCTAAAAAAGTATTACTTGCTGTTTAATGCAAAATAAAGCTTAAATTTCAATATAAAAAGTGTTAATTGCAGTTTGCAGTATTTTCGTAATATCGAAAAAATCTGGTAACCAGTAGATTAAGAAATAGATTTGTGGAAACCAATGCATAATTTAATCGAAGATACAATAGAATACAAATTTTTATATAAACTTGAAATGTTAGGGTAGTAAAATGGAATAAAAATAAAATTTTATCAAAAAGTACTAGTAACAACAATGTATGCACTAGTAACATCAATATATAATAAACTATAATATTACGATTATTATTGAGACATATAAAAACGTATTTTAAACACAAAAGTATATACAAAATAATTGATTTAAGTGCAGTTAGGAAAAAATGAAAAATTATAATTTATATATAGTATTGTAGAGTACTTAAAATATTTGGTATTAAATGGACATATTAAACAAATAGTAGCCTTTATATATACAACTGGGTATTATTTGTTATATAAATGTATTTTTTCGTTACGATATTCATTTGACTTCTACATATTATTTTCATGTGTGAATTTGAACAAAAATATTATTGGATAATTATTTTAAATGATGATTTTTTAAGTGTTTATAAATATTTTTTTATTTTATATTACTAGATATTTAATTAAAGAGTGATGTTTCATATTCGATATTTTGGAACAAAATGTTTAATTATTTAATTATAAACAATCATCATTGATTTTTTTAAAGAAAGGAGTCGTTTGTAATCTCAGCTGTGCACAGTGTCAGTCTGTGTGACTAAATACATTGACAATAATGTTGATGTAATGTTAAACGTGAACTTTCCACTTTGTGGAGTAAGTCCGGAAAATATGTATGTATTTTTTTATTGGTGTATTATTTACCAAGAATTGTCAAGAAAATAAAATTATTTCAGTCATAAGATATTCTTTTTATCTATATTTGTTTAATGAACTGACTTATGTCCTATAATTTTCCTAATCTCTATTATAAGTGATAGTAATATCCATGTGATTATCTATTAAAGTATAAAAAATAATTCTATTTATTCAATTTAACTTGTAATAAGGCATTAAATCATTTTTTTCTAAGCATTCTTTCAATAACTTTCAATTCAAGTTAAATTACAAGTACAATTCTTAGATTTTTAATCTATATAATAATAATACTGTTTATGATTGTAACCTGATGACAAGGATTCCAATAAGAATTAAATGTTATTCTAATTTAAATGTAAAAGTATTCGCAGGGAAAGGCAGTGATTTGAAAACATTGGAATGAAAAGTATTGCAAGGTCGAATACCTCTATGAGTTAACCTTTCATTAGTCTGTTTTTTTTTGTAAATTTCCAATTAAATTTTTAATACGTGATGATTTCTACCAAAAGAATAATTCGATGACGGTTATTCTATAAAAATATTAAAATGCAAATTAAGTTTGCGAGTTTTCGTCTTTTTATATTATAGCATCGAAAATCATTTCTAGATTTCTGTATGTTTTATTTTTTAATTTATCATCATATTCATACATGTTTATCATATACTATACAATGGATTATACTAACAATTTATGAGATTTATTTTTTCCTCCAAATATTAATATTATAAAATAAGTTTCAAAAATAAGGTATATTATTGTATTAATTTAAGTAGTTTTTGTTCAATGCCCAAAAATGTTTTTCGTTAAAGAATTTTCTTTACATTTTAATTTCATATTTTTTTAAATTGAAGAATATAAAATCACCAGATTTTCAAATTTCAGTTAAAAATTGCATGAAACTACAGACACACACTTATATATATATATATATATATATATATATATATATATATATATATATATATATATATATCGTTGTGAGTTTAAAATTAGTAAATTTTAGTTTCTTACTAAAAACAAGACACAATTATAATTACTTATTTTATTATAACCAGCATTCAATAACAAATAACAATAATATATAATAATAACAATAAACAACACATAATAACTTCAGATTAATTAAAAACATTTTCTATGAACAATCGATGGTCCAGATTCGTCGTATTCCTGTTTCGATATCCACATTTGCTGGAATGTCGAAAGCGAAGCTAAAATGGATCCACCAATCCATACAGAATATTTTCTTTCCGGCGGCGCAATGATCTTTATACGCATTGTAGAAGGTGCAAGAGATGTAATCTCTTTTTGCATACGATCAGCTATACCCGTGAACATTGTGGTTCCTCCAGACAATACAGTATTTGCGTACAAATCTTTTCGAATATCCACATCGCATCTCATTATTGAATTATAAGTTGTCTCGTGAACTCCACAAGATTCCATGCCCAATAGACTTGGTCTGAACATTGCTTCAGGACAGCGAAAACGTTCGTTGCCGATTGTAATTACCTAATAAAAAATGTATAATTTGTTAACTGTTTAATGTATATCAAACAATTAATAGAATTTAAGATTGCATTATATTCACACACACAAATATATACACATATATTATCATCAACATTTTCATCGTCCTCTTCCTATCTACAGCTGGAAAAAGATATCTTCTAAAACGTTCCACTTCCAGCGATTCAATACTTTTCTTTTCCATCTCATAACAACGAATTTTCTCATGTTTCTATCTCATCTATCTATGAATTTCTTCCTGAGATTTTTTATGTACAATTTCTGAAGATCCAATCAAACATTTCTGTTATCTATTCTGTTATTGTTACATGGCTGACCTATGAATATTTACATTTTAAATATTTTACTTTTGATATAGAGTTCATAAATTTGGTATTCTTTCGAATTCACTCATTTCTCTTTCGGTTTCTATGTGTCATAAAATTTAATAGATTATTCTCTATATTGTTAATGAATTGTTCTAAATACACATAGTTTTAACTTCTTCACATTCTATTCTTTTTAATTTGATTTTTCTCTGATCTACAAATTCATTATACATTATTTTTCTCTTGCTATAGTTTATCACAAAACAAAATTTTTTACTAGATGATTTTTCAAGTTCTTCTGGAGTTGTTGAGAAAATAATAATACAAACACAAAATCGTAGATGACTAAATATTTTGCCCTTTTTATTATTTCTTCATATTTTTAATTTAATATCTTAAACGGGCTTTCTAGTGCCGTTGTAAATAGCTTTGGCCATATTTCATCACCTTGTATTATAGTATATAATTTTAAGCTTTCCTGTTATTTTATGTAGTTGTATAAAAGGATATAGCATTTCTATAAATATTTCTTAAAATGTCAGTATATGTTTTATTAATTCCTTAATTATTCAAGAAATTCAAAATCGTTGATGTACTGACTGATCCAAAGAATTTTTTTATATTTTAATTATAATTTATCATTATCGAAGAAATGTACAATATTTTAAATTTGAAATAAACTGGGTAAATATTCAATAATATTTTATATTAACCCACTTATAGTAGTCTTTAATTGTTACAATAATTTTTTATAGATAAATTATATTATTATACAGTATTTTAATTGCAGTAAATAACTATGATAAAAATATTTAATGCGGTCTGTTATAATATAAATTAGCAATGTATAGTCTGTTTAATGTAATTTATAAAACGATGAATTTAATTTACGGTTCAGGTGAAACTTAATTAATTAATTTAACAGTATAAAGCAATAAAATCATCAGTTATACTTTATTGTTATTTTATTCCGACATAAATTACCTCATTTAAAAAACTTCTTCAAGTGTTAAATTAAAATGTAATTTACTAATTTATTTGAAAAGAATTTAAAATTATTTTCTATATATTTTTTAATTTGACCCTTTAAAATAACTAACAAGTGTATATACTTTTATTTTACAAATGTTCAATATGAAAAATAAATACATTGATTTTAAAATTCAGGAACATTGCAAGTTTAATGCAAAAAATAAAATATTGTAACTAATTCAATACTTTACATTATATATAACGGCATGTAACTAATGTTATAAATATTAATTATCTATACTTTAATCAGAAATAATTTATTTAGTATAAAATAAAATATCGTATTTTTTGAATGAAGTTAACTAAAAATGCATTAATTATACATACTTGTCCATCAGGAAGTTCGTATGATTTTTCTAATGAACTAGATCTGGCAGCTGTTACCATTTCTTGTTCAAAATCTAAAGCGACATAACATAATTTTTCTTTGACATCTCGAACGATTTCTCGTTCAGCAGTAGTTGTAAATGAGTATCCTCTTTCAGTTAATACTTTCATTAAATAATCTGTAAGGTCGCGACCAGCCAAATCAAGACGTAAAATTGCGTGGGGTAGAGCGTATCCTGAGATAAATAACATATAGATATATATTTAAAAAATATACAATCAAAAAATTTAAATAAAATATATATAAGCATTTAAATACTCTGTATATAACTTTTTTAAAAATATAACAACAAACCTTCATATATTGGAACTGTATGAGAAACACCATCTCCAGAATCTAAGACGATTCCAGTTGTTCTTCCACTTGCATATAAAGAGAGAACAGCTTGAATGGCAACGTACATAGCAGGGGTGTTAAACGTTTCGAACATAATCTGTAAGGAAAAGGGAATTTTTAGTATTAAACTATAATAATTATTTTTGTTTTAATATTATTTTTAATGGTTTTCAATTCAACAATAATTATGTATTTTTTTCCATTAATATATTTTATTTAATACATAACTTATTGTTTTTATATGAAAATAAAAATATATTATTTAATATGACGATTTAATCACCTGTGTCATTTTTTCTCGATTCGCTTTGGGATTAAGTGGAGCTTCGGTAAGCAATACCGGATGTTCTTCAGGTGTTACACGTAATTCATTGAAAAATGTATGATGCCAAATCTTTTCCATATCGTCCCAATTAGTGACGATTCCATGTTCAATAGGATATTTCACAGTGAGGACACCTCGTTTACTTTGTGCTTCGTCGCCGACGTACGAATCTTTCTGACCCATACCGACCATGATTCCCTTTAAAAAATCATATACATATATATAGTTTAAATAAAATACCTTCCTTAATTCGTGTTTTATTTATTTTTTAAAAATAACTCGACTTCTTATTAACTTTACGTTATTTCAATGCAATTTTAAAGATTTATACGAGTTCCAAAATCGTGTATATTTATACTAAGTATGCTAAAACGTTTTATTTTATTTCTTATTTCAATACGAGTATCGTTTTTCCATATTAAATAATTTTATGTCTTTATAATTCCAATAAAATTTTTAAATACCTGATAACGAGGTCTTCCAACAATGCTTGGAAAGACTGCTCTTGGAGCATCGTCACCAGCAAATCCAGCTTTGCACATTCCTGATCCATTGTCTACAACGAGAGCAGCAACATCGTCTTCACACATATTGATTGTTGTTCTTTAGGGACAAACACTAAAACTAAAATCACGTTTTATTTACTCGTAAAGTGCAATTAAATGAATCAATTTCCACAAATATATATATATATATATATAATTAGACAAAAATCACAAAAACTTTAAATTCCGTTATTTATTGTTCAATTTTGATTATAGACCGTATATTTATGTTATAAATTGTTGAATCGTCTTAACCGTACCTGAAATAATGAAGATTGTTTTTATCGCTTAGTCAATCGACGCGAGACCTTATATAGTTATATTTTTCCCACTATACTGAAATCATTAATTTGGAACTAATTGTATCGTGTATATATATATATATATATATATATATATATATATATATATATATATATATATATATATATAGGCTTTCTCTAACGGAGAATTAAAAATAAGGTAAGGTTTGTATAATTGTCTATCATTATTCATTTAATTGTTTTACTTAACTATACACTTTCTTCATTAAAAAAAATGTATTCTCTATGTGACCCTATATGTTTTTAGAACACTATATTTAATTATTGTTTTATGCATAGGTACACCTACAATAATTCGATTGTGCGTTTTAATCAGTCAGTGTAAATAAATTTCCATACCGATAATTGTATATGCACTGAATCATATGAAATGAAAGTGAAAAATTGATAACATGTACATATATGGTCATCACTGAAGAATTTGTTTATTATTATGGCAAATCAAATTAAATAAATAATTTAAGTATTGTTCTATTGTGGAAATAAAATTTGAAACAATTAAATAATAAAAAGATATGTTACATTATATCCAATTACACAAATTAAAATCATAATATTGGCAATTAAATTTTTATTTTAAATTTTAACGGTTTAAAAAATGTTACTTAGAATTTTAATGCTTTTAGTTATTTAATAACTTCTTTATTTTATATAATTGATTACTAAAAATTAAATTAGAATTGTTTTGAAAAAAGATTGGTTAAAGATTAATCATTTATAGAGATGTTTGAGTTTGAAATGTTCTTTATTCCAAAATTTTCAAATAGTTGCCTTTTTCAATGAAGGCATTAAACTTATGTCTTACATTTCATGTTCTTTATCTCGAATTGTTTTCTTATATTTAACATATTTAGGGAGATGCATCCCTCATTGTTCCTTCTTCATTTTATCTTCTGTGTACTCTTCAATAAACTGAAATTAAAATAGGAAAATATGTAATTCTGATTGGAATTTCTATCATCGGATTTGCAATAATAAAAAGAAATATTATTGTTACAATACTTACAGAGAATAAAAAAATTAGGAATTGAATTTATAAATTAAATTTAATTAAATATAACTACGAAATTGATAACGAATCCATTTTTAAGATTAAACTATTAAAATAATGTTTAAAAAATAACTTTATAGTTCATTACATGGAAAAAATAATATATTTTCTCTACGAGAAAAATATTTGTATGTATAAAAATATATGCGAATATTGTAAATAATTATGATTTTAGACTTAGGTTATTTTAAACAATGGAAATAAATTCAATATGTTACATTATTTTTTTAAGAGTCAAAAATCGAAAATTCGTTATTAATTAGGTATTTTTTAAAATATGTATCGATTATTTTAATAAAAAACAATAATTTTTCAATAAAAATCATGATCATCATTAAGGAATAATTTTTTATATTTGAAAATTGATTTTTCAGTTTTTTCATCTTTGCTCTAAATTCAAAAATTTCGCAAAAAATATTAACAGATATTATTAAAAATGTATGGTTTCGATTTCAAATATATATTTCTGATCCGAGTATATAATTTATTTGAAAAAAAATAAAAAATTACTTCATAAAAAGCTCTCTAAAAATAAAACACTGAATTTTTGTTTCAAACTCTAGATTTTCGACAAAATAGAAGTTTTCTATGAATAAAATTCGTTCTATGTTTGGAAATATGATTTTAATCATCAATTTACTTCATACTACACCTGATCATTAATTTTAGACGAAAGAAATTGATTTTCGAAAAAATTGATTTTTTACTAAATTTTACATACTATAGGTCGTGATTTTTTTGAGGTTGAAAATCGAAAATTTTCAAAATCACAGTTAATCAGTCTCTTTCACTATATATCGATTATTTTAATAGAAAATAGTCATTTTACAGAAAAAATAATAACTGTCATTAAAAAATACTCTTTTTATAGTCGAAAATCGATTTTGCATTTTTTTCATCTTTTCTCAAAATTCAGAAATATTAAAAAAAATAAGTATTATTATTAAAAACATATGGTTTGGATTTAAATTATATCTTTTGATCTCTAGTATATAAATTAGGTGAAAAAATTAAAATTCACTTTATAAGAACTTTTCCAAAAATGAAAATAGTGAATTTTTAATTCAAGCTTTGGATAATTGATCAAATAGAAGTTTTTTGTTAATATAATTCGTTCTATGTTTGAAAATATCATTTTAATCATTGATATATTTTATTTTACACCTAATTTTTATTTCTAATCGAAAAAAATATTTTCGAAGATATTGATTTTTTATCAAATTTTATACTCTCTCTTTATACATATATATATATATATATTTTATATATATATATATATATATATATATATATATATATATGTATATATATATATATATATTGCCTCAAATTTCTAATGTTGTGTGATAATTAAAATTCAATTATAAAAAAAACTATATACACAAAAAATATAAAATATAAAAATTGTATTTAATATGAATTAAAAAGAGTATATTATACAAACAAAAATCTAAAGATACTAAAACAATAAATTCAATATAATAAAGTTTAATAATTAAACATTTAAAAAGTTGAAAAATAAATCATAAATTTATATGACTTTTAAATTCCTACAATTAGCATTTGAACGTCTGAATCAATGAAAAAAATGCAAATCTTCAATGTATTAAAGAAAATAAAGTGTCAGTGAAGTATATATAATGTTATAATTAATGGGTACAATAATCTTCTGCATAATAATTCATATGTATGTTGTGAATTTTTACCGTACAATCAATTTCGTGCTAAAAATTATAACGGTTAATTGTTAGATTATGTTTTAATAAAAAATGATGCTTATTCATTTCATATAATATATACCTATATCAAATAAGCATAAATTTACACACTCAATAATTCGTACAACTACTGTATATACATATTTGATTTGAAAATTGGAAAACATTTTTGAAGAGTAAATAAGTAGAGAAAAATGTTAATACTTTATTTTTACAAATTAAATTTCTATAATAAAAAGATAATTTATTTGAACATTATTTAAAAATAAATATAGGATAAAAATATACAATAAGAACATTTAAACTATTAAATACATCATATTAGAAATGGTAATTTAATACTTTTAAAAATATAATTTCTGTCTGATAATAATATCAATAATGTAAAACATAAATTTTATAAATGATTAGATGTACTCTGAAGGTATTTTTAACTATTTTTTGAGTAACGACGTTTTAATTTGATTTTTGTTGCTAATTTTAAATATAAACAATTTCAAATAACTACCTTACATAGGTAACAAGTTTTATGATTTATGGATTTCATGTACATAAATATTTAATGAATAAATTATTATTAAAAGAAATATTTAAATTAACATTCCAAATCAAATTATATTTTAAATTAATTATAATTTAGTTATTTAAAAACCAAACACTTTTAAAAAAGTTAATTGTTTAAACTTTCAGACCAAAAAAATGATAAAATTGATTTCAGTAATAATCTTACGTTTTAACAACTAAACTTTCTTTAATAATAATTTTAATTGACTTTAATTAAAAGGTTTAGTAAATAATTTGTGAGCATTTCAAACAGCTTGTTAACTAATTTAAAATTATGAATATATGTAATTAGCTGCAGCGTCCCATGCCAGTGCTTTCATTGTATGTGCATGCTCTGATTGTTGGACAATACGTTTTTTAAAATTTCTTTCAAATGCAGCTGTAAATGCACATTTACTTATATAATATTGATTTAAAATGATTCTATAAATCACTTATTTATATAAAGAAATAATTCGAGAAGAGTGTAATTTTTGATAGCTTGATTGTGTATCATTTATTATACATATTTTTCTTTCAATCATTCAGAATTAGTCATGAAGCAATCTAAATTTTATATCAAACTATACAATTGTAAACATACATACATACATACATATATATATATATATATATATATATATATATATATATATATATATTTCAATTGTTACAAAATCTTACTAACCATATCGAAAATAATACTCAACCATAGGCACATTATTATAAGATAGGCAGCCTAACTAACCCCGAAAATATCATGTAATCTTCATGTAATTATTAGACAAAATATTTTTTTCTGATTCTGATATATATATATATATATATATATATATATATATATATATATATATATATATATCAACATATATATATATATATATATATATATATATATATATATATATATATATATATATATATATAAATGTTGAAACTGATTTAAGACTGAAATCTTTGTAGACAAAGTGATTGTTCTTTTTTCACTTACAAATTACAAGATTTTATATTTTTGGACATGTAAAATTTTACGGCAGAGGGAATAGCTATAGAACCAGTAATGACTAGAACTTTTTTTGGCAATAAACAAGACTTTTAATAATGATCAGCGTAGAGATATTTAACGAATTTTTGTCTTTTTTAGAATTCTTTTAGAAGAAAAGATTGATTTATTAAAAACATTATTAGATTTTTATTTTTGGATATTTAATAAAAAATTTTAAACACTTTAATTTTTGAAGTATAATTTTATAATATAATTAAAAATAATTTTATAATATAATTCAAAATTTTATAATATAATTGATTTTTTTAATATAATTCAAAATCATTAATAAGTACATAACATTTTAAAATTATTATGTGAAACTTATTTTTTCCCTCAAATTAAGCATTCTCTTTTCAATTTCATAATGTTGGTATTTTAGGAAGCATAAAACCTGTTGATGAATGTACAATTTCATGTTATTTTCACAGTGGTACAACTTCAGGCAATTGATTTTATAATAAAGTACCGGATTTATTTGTCATTATTTTGTGTGCAATAAGATTTTCCATTTGTTAGTATTTTAGAATATATAAAATTGTAAACATAATAATGGCTTCAAATAAATTAGATTGGTCTAAGTACCTAGAAGAACAAGAAAATATTATAAGTAATAAAGTAAGATGTAACCTATTGGAATTATATTTCTATATAATCGTGTTGCTTATAATTTGTATCTTTTGTCAGGTATCAGATATATCAATTACGAATTCAAACTCAACGGCACAAAAATCTGGCGATGGACCATCAAAAACAGAAGATGTACCAGAACAGTTTAGTCCAGCTGAAGCTAGTTTATTACAAAAAATTATTCGAAAGGGTTTGGTTGAAAATAAAAATGATATTGAAGTTCAAAGAAAAGATCCAAAGTCACCACTATATTCTGTTAAAACATTTGAAGCTTTAAATCTGTAAGTTTGTTTCTGATAGATTTATATTTCTATATAGATTCATCTAAAATTTAATTTATTGGCAATAGAAAACCAAACCTTTTAAAAGGTGTATATGCTATGGGTTTTAATGCACCTTCAAAAATTCAAGAAACTGCATTACCCACCCTATTGGCTGATCCACCACAAAATATGATAGCACAATCACAGTCAGGAACAGGAAAGACTGCTGCTTTTACATTAGCAATGCTAAGTAGAGTTGATGTAAATAAAAAATATCCTCAGGTAAGCATTATAGAAAAAAAAGAAATCTTTAAATTTACTACATGTATATTTGTTGATTTTATTTAAACTATAATATAATAAATTGTTAAAGAACTGTGAAATATAAAAAATATAACTTAACTGACAATATACTGTGAAGTATGAAAATATAAATATAAGTATTTATTTCAAAAATATTTATTATCTAGATGTATTATGTGAATTAAATACATTTGTATATGTATGTAGGTATTGTGCCTCTCACCAACATACGAATTAGCTGTTCAAACTGGAGAAGTTGCTGCTAAAATGTCTCAATACTGCCCTGAAATCAAACTCAGGTATGCAGTACGTGGTGAAGAAGGTTAGTTTTTAATTAAATTTTAATTTTTTCCATTTTCATTTATAGTAAAATTAATTTATTTCAGTTCCAAGAAGTGGAAAATTAAGCGATCATATTATTATTGGTACTCCTGGAAAAGTCCTAGATTGGAGTCTTAAATTTAAAGTTTTTGATTTATCCAAAATCATTGTTTTTGTTCTCGATGAAGCGGATGTTATGATAGCTACACAAGGTCATCAAGATCAATGTATCCGTATCCAAAAAGGGCTGTCAATAGACAATTGCCAAATTATGTTTTTCTCTGCAACTTATGGACAAGATATAATGGATTTTGCTGAGCATATTGTACCAAATCCTATAATCATAAGATTACTTCGTGAACAAGAAAGTCTTGATAATATTAAACAATATTATGTCAGATGTAAAAATCAAAAAGAAAAGTATATGGCTGTTACAAATATTTATGGTGTTATTGGTATTGGGCAAGCCATCATATTTTGTCATGTAAGTATTGATATATTTGTATAGTTATGTTTACTGTAAAAAATATTTGTTGAAATTGTTATTTTGATTTTTCTATTAAATTTTAATTTATAGTTCATTAAAAGTATAAATGTGAATTAGAAAATATATATGTGGGTATATGTTTATATATTATATGTTTAAAAACTTGCATACATATATATATATATATATATATATACATATATATATATATATATATATATATATATATATATATATATATATATATATATATATATATATATATATATATATATATATATATATATATATATATATATATATATATATATATATGCAGTCATTAATCCTAGTTGTATTTTTAATTATTTTAGTTTTATGTTTGTGTAATATTTGTGTTCAGACAAGACGTACTGCTGCATGGTTAGCTGAAAAAATGACTTCTGATGGGCATGCTGTTGCTGTGTTGACAGGTGATCTTACAGTAGAACAACGTATTGCTGTTCTTGACAGATTTCGAGCAGCAAAAGAAAAAGTTCTTATAACTACTAATGTAATGGCAAGAGGTACAGTAGGTTGAAAATGAAAAATCATAAATTTTTAAAAAAATTATTAGTATGAAATTAATTTATTGAATTTTATATTTTTTTTGTATAATTAAATAATTATTGCATTTTAATTTAATTGTTAAGTTTTTAACTTTCTGGAACATTAAATAATAAAATATTTGTTATTCAAGTGATAACTTCAATGCATGTTATAGTATGATTAATGGATTCTATCTTCTATAATTATGTTCTTGATTATTTAATTCCAAATATTGATAAAGATATATACAAATATGTTATAAAATGTACATTTTTATATTTTTTTTTTAGGAATTGATGTTGAACAAGTGACAATTGTTGTAAATTTTGATATGCCCATGGATGAAAATAGAACAGCAGATTGTGAAACATATTTACATAGAATTGGAAGAACTGGTCGATTTGGAAAGTCTGGTATTGCAATTAATTTAATAGATTCATCAGAAGCTATGGCAATCTGCAAAACTATTGAAAAACATTTTGGAAAAAAAATTAGTTACCTAGATGCTGAAGATTCAGATGAAATTGAAAAGATAGGCATGTAATATGTTTTTCATTAAAATATATTTGGGAATACATTTCTCCACTATCTAAAAAATAAATTTATGCCAGTTTGTAAATTTATAAATTTTCGTTTCGTCATATTGAGACACCATCTTCAAATTATGTTTGTAGTAAATAATTTTATAAAATGAAACTGAATTTGGTGCCTTACTATGTTCAACTTGAATTATTGATACAAATTTATCTCTTTTAATAATATAAGATTTTATTTTATTTAAGACTATGTTAAATAAGTTTAAAAAAATAAAAATTAGGATATATAATTGTGTATTTACTTGTAATGCCTTTCCAGGAAATTTTATAATTTTACGTAAATGAGAAAAGATTTTTGATGTTTATTTTTTAAATTGATTATGCTTACAAAGTTGGCTAACCTGAAATTGAAGTTGTAAGAAAGTAAGTGTCATAAATAATTTATTTTTTATTATTGCTTTCTTTTGTACTTTTTATGTGGTTATTTTTGATCATAATGCTGTTTTATTCTTAAAATGTTTATTACATCATATAAGGAACAAAGTGCGCACTGTGAATTTTAAGTTAACATTGTATATAACCTCTAAATTTTAATTTACTTTATAGTCGCAAATACAGATGTCATCGGCGAGTACTGGTAGTTCTCAAATAAATTTAAATAATGCTGAGGGACAGTCGAAGCCAGTTTCTTTTCAAGACAACGTTTTGCATTTTCAGCAAAAAAAGAAAGAAGTTTTTAATTATCCATTAAATACAAAATTGTTAAAACTTGCACAGTATTCAGTTTGTCAGGTAATTTTTTTACTTATATATTTTTTACCAAATAATGTATAATTTGATAATTTAATTAAGAATTATTTTTTAGGCTGAAAATTGTATACCAAAATGCAGTGGTTGGAAATTACCAGCTTCTAATGGTTTAACTCAAAGTAAACCACCAGGTTATTCTCTTGAGTCAAGAAGATTTGAAGACCCTTGTCGTGGATGTACACATAGTTTAAGTAAATGTTTTTTTATTTTGAGTAAAATTAATAAATTTTAAAATTGGTAGTATTAATATTTTGGTTAATATGGTTACATGTAATATTTTTTTAAAATAGTTCTAGTGAAGTAAACTTATTTTATGTACTTTTAGGAAGTCACATTTCACATTTAGAATCACGCAATGAAAGTGAGTTAAATGCATTATTAGGCATGGTTGTTGATTTAGAAAATATCATTACCCATGTACAAAGAGAAAAAGATGCAGAGACTCGTAAAATATATGAATATTTGTACAAAGTAGGTAATTTTTATATCTGCTGAAAATTTATTATGTTAAAATAGTAATAAAAAATGTTAATAGAATAGAAAATAATTTTTTATTTTTATAGGTGCTTCGCCAATGTGTTTGTACTATAACACGACCTGTTATTAGAGCACCTTTAGGTAAACCTCCATTTGAACATCCTTCAATAGCAAAAGCTACATATAATTTTGTTATGTGTAAATTTGGTCACTTGGCACAAGAAGAATCAAAAACTATGTATGATTTAGCAAAAATGTTTTTACATTGTTTAAGTCACTGGGATTTAGAAAGTCCAAATGCAAAACGTCATGCTAACAGTTCAGAAGAGGCAGTATCTGCTTATAAAATTAATTATACTAGGTGCATAAGATGTTGAAGTAATTTTTTATTGTTATTTAAAATATAATAATATATAACTGAAAGTAAAATAATTTGTGTTAATTCATTTTTAAAAAGTGTTTATTTTCAGATGGTTGATGTTTTGCCGTGTACCTGCTTTTTGCGATTCATTACCACATTATGACACGACAATGGTTTTTGGTCGTACGTTATTACGAGCAGTATATAAGTCGGTTTGTCGAGAAGTACTTAATAAATGTCGTTTAGAACAAGCTCGAATGCCAGTTGAAACACGGGTAATAGTTTTATCTACAAAAATTACATATATTTCTGAATAGAATATTGTGTTATATAAAAAAGTTATAGGTACTTGCACTTCAACATTTTCCTGTATTTTTAAATATGTTTGAAGAGGAAGTATTTTCAAATAATTCTCCTATTTGGGATCCAGATTTCAAACAAGCATTACCAACACATTTACAAGCATTAATAGAGAGTAGTAGACTGAGAGGTAATCTTTATTATTAAAAAAAGGCAGAAGTATTTTTATTGTGTATATATGTTAATGTCTTATTACATAGTAAAAATTAAAATTGATAATTTTTAACATTATTTTTGTATTAAGCTCAACAGCAAAAATCAGGGGAATTTGAAAAACTTACTCCAAATGAAAAAGAAGGCTATACAACTATTAAAATAAGTGAGGGGAGAACATCAGAAAAAAGATCAGCTGAATCACCAGCAAAAACAGAATCTCGAAAAAGACGGTGTGAAGAACCTCCTTTAGATATAACTGATGAAACTGTTGCAGAAGTTGTTGCTACAATTAGTGATCCAAATTATATGGCAGGTCCAGATGTAAGCTATTTCTTTAGAATTTATAGTTTTTAAATTTAGATATTAAAAAATTAATATTTTTGTTTATTATGTAAATGTGTGATTAATGATATATTAAAATTATATCATTAATCACACATAAATTACATACCTAATAGATAATTGTGTTATGTACTTTTTTCACAGACTGTGTTAGAAGAAAATATATTTGGATATGAGACAGCAAAACGTGAAGAAATGAGTGGAAAAAAAGAGTGTCATATTATAGGAAATAGCTTAACAGAAAATGTTTCAAAGAAAACAATGTTATGGTTAATTGGATTGCATAGTGTTTTATCACATCAATTGCCTAGAATGCCTAAAGATTATATCAGTCAACTTGTTTTTGATCCGTAAGTATAATTTTAAAATTATTTTCATTATTACATATATGAAATATCCCTGTTAGATATATTTTTTTAATGTATATTATATTACAGTAAACATAAATCACTGGTTTTAATTGAAGATGACCGCCCCATTGGAGGCATTTGCTTTCGTATGTTTCCATCTCAAGGTTTTACAGAAATTGTGTTTTGTGCAGTAACAGCAAACAGACAAGTTAAAGGTTATGGAACTCATATGATGAATCATTTGAAGGATTATCATATTAGTAAGAATATCCTGAATTTCTTAACCTTTGCAGATATTTTTGCCACAGGTATTTCATTAGTTGTATTTTTAATTTTTTTGAGGATATATTTGTATAAATATTCTAAAATTACTTTTTTAGTAAATGTTCTCATTATTAATATAAGCATAATAGATTTTATTAATGTTTACTATTAAAATGTACTTTCATATGTTTTGATAAAATTGACATGTATTAACTTGTATTTTTTTTAAGGATATTTTTGCAAACAGGGTTTTTCAAAAGATATAAAAATGCCTCAAGATATGTATCAGGGATATATTAAAGAATATGAAGGTGCATCTTTAATGCATTGTGAATTAAATCCAAAAATTATATACACCCAGTTCAGTTCAGTTATACGGAAACAAAAAGAGGTTTGTAATTATATTGTTTATATATAATTAAATAATATATTCATTTGAAATGATTTTTTGTTTGTATATGTTATTATGTAAAATATTTTATTTTAAAGATTTTAAAAGTATTGATAAGACAGCAACAAGAACATATGTCTCGAGAACATCCTGGATTGACTTGTTTTAAAGAAGGTGTACGTGGAATCCCTCTTGAAGCAATACCTGGAATTCAAGCAGCTGGTTGGAAACCTGCAGCTCGTGCTACACGAGGTGCTGGTCTTGAGGAATGTAATGGTGTGGAGAAATTGTATGAAACTCTTAAAGGTGTACTTGCTTCAGTAAGTTTTTATTGTGTCAATTTTAATATATGTTAATTTATTTTGTATAATTTAGTCTCTAAATTTTTATTAAAATTTAGAGACTAAATTATTTTCTAATACATTTGTATAGTATTTTATAAATGAAATTGCCTATTTTACAAATATGTTTCAAATTTATTGATTGTTTGATATATTTTATTTAATGTAAAATATAATATTTATTTTAGGTTTGTAAAAATAGTGCTGCATGGCCTTTCCGTACACCAGTTAATAAATTAGAAGTACCTGATTATTATGATCACATAAAATTTCCAATGGGTAAATTAATTTTAACGAATATATTTCTTATGACTGTCTTTATTATTAATCATATTTTCTTGAAATAGATTTACAAACAATGGGTGAACGTTTAGAAAGACGATATTATGTCACAAGAAAGTTATTTATAGCAGATATGAAAAGAATTTTTACAAATTGCCGATTGTACAATGCACCTGATACACAATATTATAAATGTGCCAATACACTAGAAAAATATTTTCAGACTCGCATGAATGAGGCTGGTTTATGGGATAAATGAATGAAACTATTTTGTCAATATACAATCCTACAGAATACTGTATATGATTATAGTAAGTATTTGGTACATATTTTTTCCAAAATTAAAATATCCATGAAGAAATGAATTTCAGTTCATATACAAATTATGAAGATATATTTCACAACATGCAGATATGAATTGCATGGTAAAAATTATTTATTGCAGATATGGTTTGCATGGCAAACATGTTTTGTTTGAAAAGGACCAGTTATATTATTAGAGAAAGGGACCAGTTATATTACTATTTGTTTATCAGTTATAATTTACGTATTTATGATTTTTTTAATTTCATTAATATATTATCTCAATAAAAATTGGTCCAATAATATTAACAGAGGAGATTATATTTAAAGCATGCAAATATTTATTTTTTTTAGTTTTGAATATTTAAGTAAAGTTACTTTGTAATTTTATTTAAAAAAGGGCATAAATAATTTAATATTAAATTAGTTTGTATTCACCTATACAATAATTATTATTTTTTAATTAAAAAGCAGTACATGAAGAATATGTCTTATCTGTCTCTCTCTCTCTCTATTTATATATATATATATATATATATATATATATATATATATATTTGTGTGGATGTATGGAAATAATTATATATTTTAATACTTAATCCCTAGTGATTAATTATTGGAAAACTGAATAAAGGTACAAGTAATTATTAAAAATACAATGCAATTTTATATGATTTCTTCATAAAGAAGTTAGTAGATTGTTTCAACAATGTTTGTGACAAGTATTTAATATTTTATTATTGCATTATATTTGAATTTCACTTGGCTAATTTTTTGATATTATTGATTAATTCAATCAAAGTATACTATTTATTAAACAAACATTTTAAGGGATTAAGAATCAAATAATTACTGTTTGAAAGACATTTTTTAAAAATATACAACTTTTTGTAGTATAATTAATATTATTGATATGGAAAATTGTTTATTGTAAATAATCTCTTGTAATATTAATTACTGAATTATAATCTTTTAATTTAGAGTGAATCGTATATCTTATAAAATACTTATTGTAATAATTTTGTTTTTGATTTGTTTGAAAATAAAGGGATGTTCCTTTATATTTGTATATTTTTTGATTTGGAAATATTTCCTTTCCTTATATGTAATGTTTTTTTATTGATAAAGTATTTTGATACAAATAAAACAAATTTAGTTTTATTCACTTCAATAATTATTAGAATCTAACATGTTTATGTTGGTTTAAATTTAGATTTTTTTTGCCTTCTGGTACTAATGGTATGACCGTTAAAATGTATGTCATTGAATGAAGTCTGTATAATTTTGTGTGGATATAGTTAAATTAATTATAAAAAAGTGATGTAAATTGGATTGTAAGAAGATTTTAATAAAAATATTGGACTTAATCCTAAGGTTTGAAACCGAGATTATGTTTTTATATCCGGTTATGGCAATTACCTTGTTGGTACATCAGTTTGACATTAGACGCGCATCTGCCGGTTCTTTCACTTGTTGCATGTTTACATGCTTGTGGTGTGCGTGTTGTGTATGAAATTCTTTGTTTACTTTTATTATAGTTATTTATTAATCTACGCATATATTTTAAGGTGCAGATAAGTCGTGATGAACATATTAGTACAAACCTGTGATATTTAATTTTAACTATACTTAGATGTTAATTCATTAAATAAACTTTTTGAAACTTTAAATTTCATCAGCACGTTGCATAAGTATGACGTTTAAAATGGTACGTACATATATTTTTGATATTTATGATGTTTGGAAGGCCCCGTTATAATTATATTAAAATAATTTAATTAAAATTTAAAATATACTAAGATATGTATGCATAAAAGTTATCAACTACTATATTTTTATAAGACGTTTTTTATGATAATGTGTTATCTTAATTAAATACTTGTATTCTTACTTATGTTTTAATTTATCAGTGTTTATAATTATAAGGATATGTTTATTATATGATAGTATTAAATGTTTCAATTCAATTTCAAATAAAAATCAAATTCACGAAAATTATTATTTACACTAAGATTATTACTTTTTGGTAATTGTCTAAGAAAAAATTATTAGTGAATTTTTTTAATGAGCGTAGACGAAATTTGATATTTTTTTTCTACATTTTGTTCTGAAAATCCCGATAAATCATTAAAAGTTTGGGTATTATATATTTTCATGCCAAATATTTTAGATTTTAAATAACAGTTATAATTCCTATTTTTTCATCATTTAGCTATGTATTCATTTAAAATAATCATATAATATATATATTACTCACTAACTTTTTTAAAATTATTTTATTGCAAATTCCTATAAAAATATTTGTTAAGATATGAAATTTGTTTAATGTTAATAATTAATTTATTATAAATGGCCAACCTTTAAAATGTTTATTAACAAAAAAATGAATCGTGCAAAATATTAAAAGTGCTTATTAAATTTTGTAAACAAACTTTTAGAACAAATTTATGAATGTATGAAATTATTTAATAAATCTCCAATAATTTACGAAAGCTTAATAGATTTATAAGACATGAGTTTCTTAAATTGTCTTATTTCTTTCCATGAGTTTTTAATATTGTACTACGAACGATATTTCATAAATTAGTTATATTTTTAATATGATTTAAGTCTAGTCAATGCGTCAATCAAGATTCTTTGTTAATGTAGTACTTGCGAAATCGCGCTTTTTAGTTAAAATATATAAGATGGATAGATCTTGTAGATTATCGAGTATTGTATAATAAGGATTTTACAATATTGTAAACTTGTAAATCAGCCATCGCAAAATCCCAATTTTTGATAACAATTTGGAGAAACGAAACACTTCAATGTAAATATTTATTATCTTTTAACGAAAATGTATTTCTTATTTGGTTTTACTTAAATAATTAACGTATTTTTTTATAGTAGTTGTATTGTTTTTCTGGAGATATCCACTTGAGTAGTATATCTCATCGAATAGTTGTAAAACCACTGTTTGATAATATTGATTACGCATTCTTTTTTTTATAAATTACATCATTAAAAATGAATTCGCATATAAAAATCTTATTGTGCATAGAGAATAAACATACTTACATCCTTCAGGCAAATTAGATTGTCATTGATCATTTATTTTTGTTAAAAATACACATTTTGTATTTTTAGATAATTAATTCTATTTAGGATATATTTTTAGAATTATTAAAAAATATAAAATAATTATGAATTGGATTTATATTACTTTCTATTATTTATTAAAAAAGTTTGATATATATATATATTGATATATATATATATTTTGATATATATATATATATTTTGATATATATATATATATATATATATATATATATATATATATATATTAGGTTGGCAAATATCTCCCTTCCGCTTTCTGGTCTTTTGAATTTCGTAGCTATGTACAAAAAAAAAAAAAAAGCGGAAGGGAGATACTTGCCAACCTAATATATACATATATATATAAAATTGAAGTTTTTCCGTTTTTAGGCAAAAAATATTTTTTCGAAATCAATAAAATCGCCAAAAATCCAAAATTTCAAAGTCCGTTTGCGAGCTTAATAAGCGTCGGCGCCCTTTTCTAATGCTTATACACGTACCTACGGACCATAAACAATACGAATATAACAAAAAATTACAAAAAAAAGTTTTCGAAATTTTCAAAATTTTCAAAAATTTTCAAATTTTTCAAAAATTTCAAAAATTTTCAAAATATTCAAAATATTCAAAATATTCAAAATATTCAAAATATTCAAAATTTTCAAAAATTTTCAAAAATTTTCAAAATTTTCAAAATTTTTTAAGATTTTCAAAAATTTTCAAATTTTTCAAAAATTTCAAAAATTTTCAAAATATTCAAAATATTCAAAATATTCAAAATTTTCAAAATTTTTTAAAATTTTCAAAAATTTTTAAAATTTTCAAAAATTTTCAAATTTTCAAAAATTTTTAAAATTTTCAAAAATTTTCAAAATTTTCAAAATTATCGAAAATTTCAAAAATTTTCAAAATTATCGAAAATTTCAAAAATTTTCAAAATTTTTAAAAATTTTCAAAAATTTTCAAAATTTTCAAAAATTTCAAAAATTTTCAAAAATTTTCAAAATTTTCAAAATTTTCAAAAATTTCAAAAATTTTCAAAATTTTTAAAAATATTCAAAATTTTCAAAAATTTTCGAAATTTTCAAAATATTCAAAATTTTCAAAATTTTCAAAATTTTCAAAATTTTCAAAATTTTTAAAATTTTTTCAAAAAATTTTCAAATTTTTCTAAAATTTTCAAATTTTTAAAATTTTCAAAATTTTCAAATTTTTTTCAAAAATTTTAAAATTTTTAAAATTTTCAAAAATTTTCAAAATTTTTAAAATTTTCAAAATTTTTGAAAATTTTCAAAAATTTTCAAAATTTTAAATTTTTTGAAAATTTTCAAAAATTTTCAAATTTTCAAAAATTTTCAAATTTTCAAAAATTGTTAAAATTTTCAAAAATTTTCAAAATTTTCAAAATTATCGAAAATTTCAAAAATTTTAAAAATTTTCAAAAATTTTAAAAATTTTCAAAATTTTCAAAAATTTTCAAAATTTTCAATAATTTTCAAAAATTTTCGAAATTATTCAAAATAAAAATTTTTTTCAAAAATTTTCAAAAATTTTAAAATTTTCAAAATTTTCAAAATTGTTAAAATTTTCAAAAATTTTCAAAATTATCGAAAATTTCAAAATTTTCAAAAATTTTTAAAATTTTTAAAAATTTTCAAATTTTCAAAAATTTTTAAAATTTTCAAAAATTTTCAAAATTTTCAAAATTATCGAAAATTTCAAAAATTTTCAAAATTTTTAAAAATTTTCAAAAATTTTCAAAATTTTCAAAAATTTTTCAAAATTTTCAAAATTTTCAAAATTTTCAAAATTTTCAAAATTTTCAAAAATTTTCAAAATTTTCAAAATTTTCAAAATTTTCAAAAATTTTCAAAATTTTCAAAATTTTCAAAAATTTTCGAAATTATTAAAAATTTTCAAAATTAAAACTTCAAAAATAACACCCCACCCCGTTTGAAGTTTTTGCGTTTTTTTCCAAAAAATATTTTTTCGAAATCAATAAATCTAATAGTGGATTTCTATAGAGTAGTGCCGGGGTGATTACGAATGGGCGTCGGTTTCGCTCTAACTCGCATATTAGCGACGCAGCGCCGTTTTAAAGTTTTACAGATTTGAAATTTTTCAAATGGCCAAAAATCCAAAATTTTAAAGTCCGTTTGCGAGCTTAATAAGCGTCGGCGCCCTTTTCTAATGCTTATACACGTACCTACGGACCATAAACAATACGAATATAACAAAAAATTAGAAAAAAAAATTTCGAAATTTTCCCGAAATTTACATAACACCCCCCCCTTTGAAGTTTTTGCGTTTTTTTCCAAAAAATATTTTTTCGAAATCAATAAATCTAATAGTGGATTTCTATAGAGTAGTGCCGGGGTGATAACGAATGGGCGTCGGTTTCGTTCTAACACGTACCTACGGACCATAAACAATACGAATATAACAAAAAATTAGAAAAAAAAATTTCGAAATTTTCCCGAAATTTACATAACACCCCCCCCCTTTGAAGTTTTTGCGTTTTTTCCAAAAAATATTTTTTCGAAATCAATAAATCTAATAGTGGATTTCTATAGAGTAGTGCCGGGGTGATAACGAATGGGCGTCGGTTTCGCTCTAACTCGCATATTAGCGACGCAGCACCGTTTTAAAGTTTTACAGATTTGAAATTTTTCAAATGGCCAAAAATCCAAAATTTCAAAGTCCGTTTGCGAGCTTAATAAGCGTCGGCGCCCTTTTCTAATGCTTATACACGTACCTACGGACCATAAACAATACGAATATAACAAAAATTAGAAAAAAATTTCGAAACGAAATTTACATAACACCCCTAGTTTTTGCGTTTTTTTCCAAATAATATTTTTTCGAATTCAATAAACTAAAGTATTTCTATAGAATATAACGAAAAATTACGGACCATAAACAAAAATATAACAAAAATTAGAAAAAAATTTCGAAATTTTCCCGAAATTTACATAACACCCCCCTTTGAAGTTTTTGCGTTTTTTCCAAAAAATATTTTTTCGAAATCAATAAATCTAATAGTGGATTTCTATAGAGTAGTGCCGGGGTGATAACGAATGGGCGTCGGTTTCGCTCTAACTCGCATATTAGCGACGCAGCACCGTTTTAAAGTTTTACAGATTTGAAATTTTTCAAATGGCCAAAAATCCAAAATTTCAAAGTCCGTTTGCGAGCTTAATAAGCGTCGGCGCCCTTTTCTAATGCTTATACACGTACCTACGGACCATAAACAATACGAATATAACAAAAAATTAGAAAAAAAATTTCGAAATTTTCCCGAAATTTACATAACACCCCCCCCTTTGAAGTTTTTGCGTTTTTTTCCAAAAAATATTTTTTCGAAATCAATAAATCTAATAGTGGATTTCTATAGAGTAGTGCCGGGGTGATAACGAATGGGCGTCGGTTTCGATCTAACACGTACCTACGGACCATAAACAATACGAATATAACAAAAAATTACAAAAAAAATTTTCGAAATTTTTCTGAAAATTTCACATTTCATATATGTATATATATATATATATATATATAATATTTATATATATAAATGTTATAAAGTTTTAAAAATCACTACCTTTATTCAAAAAATTGAAATAATTTTAAAAATAAAAATTTTTACCATTTACATATTCATATATTGAACTTCCATAGAGAGTAAGTTGATATTTATTTTGATTGCTCTATAATTAATTTATCAACAAAAAAGACGAATTCATTAAGTAGTTCTTGTTAGTTCTGCGTAGGACACTAATTTTTTTGTTTATTATGATTGAAAACGAAGTGGGTAGTAATGATATGTCTAGTGGAAAATTTGGACATTATGCACTTTTGTCATTATTTCATCAAATTTTTGATTAATTCTGCAAATTTAAAGCAGGAAGTAGTAAGTATTAATAATTCAATTATTAATTTCTGTTATTGTGTACACGAGACTAGGACACCAGTATAGCATTTATGTAAAATCAGTTTTCCACTGTTGTTACATAATTGTGATAACAGTAAACATGATGAATCATCGATCATTGTAGTAATCGGTAACATATAAGTATTCATGGATGCATTTAATTTTAAACTATGTTAAGTCCATATTTAATTTATCATTAATCATTTCGTAGTTATTGTGGAAAAAATGTTTATTCTCTTTGCTTTTGTAGAAAAAAAATATGAATCCTTTCCTTTCACTCTACATATTGATTATTATGAATGTTATATTTACTTATTTCTGAAAGTAGTATTAGTAATTTGATTGAATCACTTGTATTTATTTAAATTTTTATAAAATTTAATTTCTGCAGGGTTTGTCCTTTTTATGAATGGTTTTTCGTTTCGATACTAGCATATATTCTTAATTTTGTAAAATATTTTTCTAGAAATGTGTTTATATAAATCTTGATTATTTTCTACTAGAATTTCGTTCAAATGATTTTTTAATGATTTTAGAAATTTTATATTTTAGTTACTTTTTATTTCTGATATTTATTTTCAAAGGAAATCATTATACAGCAAGATAAATTCAAATAGACTTAAGCTCTTTATTGTTATCTGTATATAACTATATACGATTATATTCTGTTGTGTTCGTTCGCATGTATTTGTTTTATCATATTTACTTTTTTTATTAACTTTTAACCCTTTAACTGTTTAATTTTGTTTCGAAAAACTTTTTCTGCCTGCTTAATTATTTTCCAGCGAAGACGAGTATACTCGACATAAACAGAGTAAAATGTTTCTGCCTATAAAAGTAGGCAATTATGATTAAAAATCAAAAGTTGCGTGTTGGTTTTTTAGAAAATATATATTTTTATTCGTTGTTAACAAACAAAATTTATTTCATTGATAAAAAAAATCGTTTGTAACGGTACTTCCCCAGAATTTGTTATTTCAGCTTAATAGAAGCTATTGTGTATTAAAATAAATAAGGTTGCCAGACTAACGAATATTCTAAAATGTACATTTTTTAAAAGATCTTTATTTGCCTTTTTTCAGGGAAAAAATTACAGTTGATTCGTTTAATAATAATACGAATGCGATTTTTTTTATCTTCACAACGAGTATACTCGACATTATGCGAAAAATTTTCGTTTCGCTCTGACGAGTATACTCGACATAAACAGTTAAAGGGTTAAGAGATGCTTTTATAGTTAATATGACTCGTGTAATTTTTGTAAATATCATAAAATAAACTTAAGTTCTCGATTATCGCTTGTATATAAGGATAATAATAATAAAAGTCGTTTTACCACATACAAATCATATTTTTATAGTATATTTCAGTACATACGATTTGATATAATATTTTTGAAAAAACTGCATATTAACAAAAAAAATAATTATAGTACATTAAAAAACAATTTTTAAAATTAAATTAATGTAATAACTGTGCTTCCACGGATTTCTTAATTTCATTCATGCCTGGCTTAATATTTGAGACGGCAAGTCGTAAATTCTTTTCGGGATCTAAACGTGACCGATATTTTGTTTTTGTTGTAATTAATTTTGAAAAACCAGTTTTACACAAATAAGTTGATGCAAACTGTATTAATATTTGTATTGCCTTTTTCTTCAACTCCGAATACTCATCGCCAATTGACAGCCAACATTTTTGATAAGACAACGATTTAATTTGAATTCGTAGTTTCGTCTGAAGAGATATCAATAAGTTGTGTATTTTTTCTTGTTCAAGTGTTACTAACATTTGTGCCATCAATATGTTTTATTAGTGCTTTATTTTAAAACTATACTGTTTAGTTAACAAAATTGATATTTAAATACTCTACAAGTAAAAAGTATAAAAATAGTACTTAATAAACGGATTAACATGGTAAGCACATTTATAAAATATTGTTTCTACAAGCGATTCAGTTGTATAAAAATATATTATTTTATATGAAACATTTGTAGTGTTAATTAAAAAACTAATAACTCTCATGATCTTTTTACTTATTACAAATTTTATTGTTCAGTGGTTGTAATATTCGTTCATTACGAAACCTTTGTGAACTAATCAAACATTTCTGTACATTACAATCAAATAACAAAGAATCACTAAAGAAGTAAATATTCGAAAACTGTTCTGTAACTCAAAAGAAAGAATTCAATGATGTCTAGTTCAAAAAGAACTATCTTATCTTGTGAAGTAGTATTATCGAATAATAGTACAAAAATAGACAGTCATGTCAAACATCGGAACCATCACTTTTTAAATTGAAATATATGATAAAAAATATGTTTATGATAATCAGTTGATTGTAAAAATAAATAAATCATATAATGTATGAAAAACAATTATATATTTTTTAATAAAGTTATTATTTAATAAGCATCGTTAGATTGAAAAACTTGAAATAATGTAAATATCTATTTCAGACATATAGTATGTAAATATATCTGAATAGATTAGATCTATAAAATATATTTAATTGTTCACTAAGTGAAGAATGATTTATATCTTATTAAAAAGAATATAATTTTATTATTTCTTTATGATCAACAGATGAATTTAATTGTAATTGATTTTTACTTCTATGACCATTTCCTGCTGTAACGGATTATACTAATTTGAAAAAGACATTCTTTTACGAATTAAATTTTAAATTAATAGAATGTATGCACTGTCTTTGAAAAGATCTCTGAAAAATAAACCGGAAACTGAATATTAATCATAACACGAACTCATTTCGTTTGGAATTCGTTCTTTGTAATAATTTACAATATCCATATATGTATATATATATATATATATATATATATATATATATATATATATATATAAGCATATTTGTACATAAATTTTTAGTTATATGCATGTGTATTTTTTACTAAAAAATAGTTTTAAGATTATGAAATTGATATATTTTTTTTTGGATTTGTTAATACAAATTATAACTTGTTTTGAATTTCATGTGAGAAGTTCTTCCTTAATAATATTTGTTTTCAAATGAGTTTGTATATATATATATATTGCTTATTTTTTTTTCGCTTTGGATTAGAATTGATATTAAAATATATGCGTAAATATTTACGTATTAATGAATAATATATAGATAGATAAGCATTTTTTATATTATACATATGGCGAAAGATATGTTATCAAAAATTAAAGTCCATTAGTTATTTTATAATGTCTTCATTTAAATAGATATCTCAACTTATCGTTTTGTCGTATACATAAAAAAAAATATTTACTATGATTTAAAATACAACCATACAGGGCGTGGCAAATATAACCAAATGATTTTTAGTAATTAAAAAAAAATGTTTTTTTTTTAAATATTTTTATTTACTTTTATTGAACCTTTATGAAAATTATTAGGGTTTTAATTAAGTATATCTAATAGTTTTTGTTTGTATTACAACAAATTTCGGTATTTTTTATTTGATTAAATATACTCTGTTTAATATTTCAAGTATTATGACGATTTTAATTTGGTGAATATTTTTTTTATTTTCTCCAAATTCAGTAGATTTCTCCAGTTTAAATAGCTTTACAGAAAAATCTGAGGTTGCTAATCAGACGACCCTGGTGGTCAGTTGATATTGCTTCAACAAATGATTAATCGACTTGGAAACATTTTCAAAGTGTTAATTGTTTACTTGGCTGTATGTAATGTAGAGTTGTCATTTGAAACCACATTTCTACCACACTTTGTTAATCGAATTCGAGTGCTGAAAAGTCACTTAATAACTCATAGCACCTCTCTACACCACGCTAAATAGGAACTTGAAAAATATATTGGATTTTTAAGGATAATCCAGGGATGTTCTGTGTCTCAGTTTCGAATAATCTATTTGTAGATTTTCTATGTCATAGTACAGACTAATTCTTTTTTTCATACAAACGAGCAAGTTGAAATTTGTTTCATTACTTATGTTTATTTTTTGACAAAACCATTTCATTTGTTGATAAAGTTTATGATTATGATCTTTTTTCTTATAAATATAATAACTTCTTAACATCTCTCCTATTCCTCAATTATAAACCACGTGTAGCAGAAATACATACAATAAAAATGTCGATTAAATATACTATTTAGTTATTTTTCCTACATCACATGCAGGAAAATAACTAAATCTTGTCTTGACTCTGTAACAGTTAAATGAGTAATTTATTTCTTAATGTAAAAAAATATAAATATTCTATTAATGATAGCTCATAATAACATAACACTCATTGTATAATTGAGATTCAATAAGGGTATCATACTGGTAATTATATCTGACGTAGGTAAAACCGAAAATACTCTTATCAAATCCAATAGTGACTATTTAGTAAGTTTCAGTATTATCAAAAGTTAATATAATACAAATCTAATTACGTGACACTAATTACTTCGGACCTCAAGTTCAAATATATCGCAATTTTAACACTTAATTTTTTTATACTTTCAACATATTAATGTTGTGAAAGTACTGTTAAGTCTTTCAACAGATCGACAAACAAAAAAAAACTTGTACAAATTAACAATGAAACACAGTGTAGAATCGTCTTTCCATTTTGGGTATAAATTGTTAATTTATACGAAAGTTTGTATATATATATATATATATATATATATATATATATATATATATATATAAAGAGAGTGAGAGAGAAGTTTTCTTTGAGTTCAATGAGTATTTTTAATAAATTTTGTATTTTTTTCATAATTTGATATACTTTATAGTATATCATACATATTTATATAAAAATGAAATAACTAAATAGAGGAAAATGGATTTCTATTTTCACAGCAATAAACTATCACCTCAACAGCACAAGATATTAAATAAGTGTTCAATAATTATTTATTATTCACTTTCTTTAATTATAAGCTGATTGGTATCGTTGTTATTGCTAAAGTGTTCCATTCTAAAATTTTGATAAATTTCGGTCTTGCATAATTTTATAAAAAAATATATTTAATTTTTGATTAATGCGTTTTATAGTAAATATCTTTTTTTGTTCATATAAAATTTGAAAAGTTCATTACTTATATAGGCATAATTTTGCAAATAAAATTATTATTTTGTTAATAAAAAATGTCCAAAAACTTGTAGTTGTTAAGTAGTTAAAACGAATATGCAACGAATAATGTGACACATTTCTCAGAACATAAAATATATTCAATGTAACATACATTGTACAGAAATAAATTTAATTGACGAACTCGACTTTGCCAAAGAAATAGCCGGTCGCCAGTTTTGGTCGTGCTGCTAGCAAAAAATGCACGTGTGAATGCAATGTGTGTTCTTCAGGTAGAAGATATTATTATTGTATACTCTTTAAATGTAAGGAAGTACTGTTGTGCTCGATCCATTGTGTTTTATTCATTTCGTAGAAATGCGTTGTACAATTTAACGTTTCATGAAACATACATTTTGAACAGGTCCGACGGCAGAATAATAGACTGATTTTGTATATTTCGCACGATTAATATACGGTTTTGTGTCAACGGGACGTCATCTTTTTGTAGATATGCGTTGATATTTGGTACCTACTGAATGCAATTTATCACTTCAATAAATATAGGTGATTGTTTAATAATGCCTATATATATATATATATATATATATATATATATATATATATATATATATTAAAAATAGTTTATTAATTTACATTCCAAATATTTTTAAATAAATATTAAAAATACTACTACAACTATTACAATTGATACAAAAAATATTCATATAACTTCCACTAATCTGTTTAGTACTTGGAAAAATATATTAAAATCAACAATAATAAATTAACATAAGTGAACTGTCACCCCAACACCACAAGATATTGAATAAATGTTTAATAATATTTATTGCTCACTTTCTTTATTTATAAACAGATGAGTAATTCGATAACAATGCCATTATCACCAGAACGCTGGGTTATAAAATCTACAATCATAATATTTTATAATCATTAGATGTAATTTTTAAATAAAATTTATATATTTTTTGAAAATACTGACCTGTTTGTAAATTAATCTTCCTTTGACAAATGTATCAAAAAGCGTAATAATTATATATTCTTTTTTGAATTATTTTTTACCTGCACAGGATATTATGTTTGATGTTGATTACATAGGTAGGCGTATATATGTACGCATTTATACATACACACACACACACACACACACACACACACATGTATATATATATATATATATATATATATATATATATATATTTATATGATTGTACATATGTATAGTATACCTGTGTGTTTTTTTTTACAATAAGAAATACAGAAATCTTAAAAACATTGTACAAATGGTGAATTGTAAAAATGTTAACAATTTTAGGTGTAAGTGGTTCAGTGGAATCTGTATGGTAAAGAGAATAATTTTTAACAAATTGAATTTATTTTTATATAAATAAAGTCGGTAATAAATAGAAAAAATAGGATATATAAATATTATAGGAGTAGAAAATAAGTACAAATTTGTTTTTTATTATAATTTTTTGTCGATTTTTTTCTATGCTATTTAAAACAATAATTTTATTTTATTAAATTATTATTAGGTCTCATATATATGTATATAGTATGACTTACTGAAAAACAGACATGAAATAAAAATATATTTATGAATGAAATAAAATATTGTAAGTTAAATAAGTTCAGAGTGCAACAAAATTAATTAAGCGCTATTAGTTTGTTGCCATTTTTTAAAAATTATTATCGGTCATTTTTTTATAGTTGAGTAGTAAAAATGTCAATAAATTGTTATGGACGTTGTGAAAAGCATTTAGCATAGAATAACATGATTAAATCTCAATCAACAAATAATAGTGATCGTGTAAACAAAGAGAATAATTGATGTTGAGCAGAGAAAATCTTCAGATAATCCATGAAACACCATTACATCCATTTAAAATTACTATTTGATACGGTATTAAAGTGAAAGTAACATCATTTTTTTTCTCTGAGAACGTTGCAGGTGACGCCAACTATCACCGGCTAACGTTAGTCTGAAACGATATTCTATATTTTAAATTGAATCAATAAGAAATACATCTAATGATATATGGTTTTGAAATAATGCTATATCTTACACGGTAGAAGAAATGATTAACATTTTGAAGATGATATTTCTAAGTCGATTAATCTCTCGTCAAGGTAATATTAATTATCACCAAAGTCACCTAATTTAACGGCTTAATTTTTTTCATGTGAGAATATAAGCAAATCATAAGAATTGAAAAATTATTAAAAGGAATTTTTATGCAGTTATATATGATTTAATACCATATAAGTTGGATACAATAATTCTTAATATCATCAACAAATTGAAATGTCTTATAATGTCAACGGAATCTGTTTATATGCAAATATATACCAACAATTTTCATAAAATCTTAATAAATAACAACTATTAACATTTCCAACGAGTTTGTTTTTTTTTAAAAAATATTATATGAAATGAAAAAATAGATTTTTTGAAGTGAAAATTTTCGGTATAGGCTGCTGTTGCTGCTACTAATATTTGTATGTTTTCATAAAACATTAACAATGTAATACTATTTATAAATTAATTATAGCTTATATAAATTTCAGTTTTGTTGTAATAATATTACTTGTAGTTTAAATATATGTGGTTCAAGTGTGACTAAAGGATAAGTAAATGATATTAAGAGTGTAAATGTATGTCTAAACCCTTCAATTTCATTTGGGCTCACTATGTATGAAGTACGATTGTACTCTATTACTTTTTAAGTTTTTTATGTTGATTCTTAACGAATTAAATATAATTTTATATGAAAACAAAGCGTGTAAGATATTTAAATGTGATCTAATCGTGTCAAACATTTTTTTATAGTTTCGTTTATTTCTCTGGGTAGCGAACTTATCGCATTGAATTTAAATGACTAGTCTGTTAAATATAAACGCTGAACACGATAATATAAATGTCTGCAAGGATATACTTTACACGTGGTACAATTTTTGTATATATATATATATATATATATATATATATATATATATATATATATATATATATATATATATATATATATGCGTGTGTATACAGGATGCATTAATATTTGCTCCGACGCTTGCACGACGCAATGACCTGTCGATGGTGCCCTCGACGGCACTGAAACGTGCTTTTGTACGTAGTTCGCTTTTATGACGTGTGTATTTGTGTTTCACATAATCTCGGCAGTGGTCACGCTCGTAGTGATTGTTCAGTTTCACAATAAAATTGTGTATACACAAATATTTATGTACACAGGACATATTCATCCAAATGAAAATATATCCATATATATATATATATATATATATATATATATATATATATATATATATATATATATATATAAAATTATATCATCTTATATCAGTCCATTCCTGGGCAAACGTCATCAAATATCACTAGCTGTCTTAAATATTTTCGCAAGATTCTTCTATTGTTTTCTGTCCGTGCTAATTTCATCCTCATCTTTGATAAGGTTTCTTCTTTGATCTCTTTTTGTCTTTCGGTCACCATTCCATATTGATTTTTGTCAATCTATTGTTTTCTCTTCTTGTTACGTGTGCTGTCCAATCCAATTTCATCAATTTTATTTGTTTTATTATATCAGTTATTCTTATCTGTCCTTTTATATATTTACAGGTTTTCCGATTACGTTTAAATATTTCTAACATTATTTTCTATGCTTCGATGGGTTGTCAAAAATTATTACTTAATTTTTTTATTCTGTGTACATATATACATATATGTATATATCACATACATTCATGAGTTTTTATAATAATATAAAAAACTAAATATTCACTAAATATCAGCATACACAAATTATCACACAAGATTAGGTTGCATCCGATTAACATATAACATTCTATAAAAAAGTGTAATTACAGTATGATTCGTCGTAGATTGTTATTTTTTGTTGGTGTATTTCTAAAAAGGCATCAGGTCAAAAGTAATACATGTGGTGTCTATGTACTTAACTGATCTAGTTTAACATTGTAATTAATATGCGTTTACTGCTACATAATTAAATCATGTTAAAAATTAGGTTACTATTTATTAATGATACCATGTACTTGACTTTTCAACTTCACACATATGTTATAAATTATGACATTTGAGAAAAGAAATAATAAAATTGTAATTACAAAAAACAACAGTTTTTACAATTTATTAAATATTATGTATATAGATAGATAAATAGATTTGCTTTCTTTTGAATAATATTTGATGATTGCTTACTACAGTAAACTTATTTATATGATATTAAATTATTTGAAATAGTGTGATTTAAACAGTAAGTGACTACCTGTTGGTATAGAATTTCGTGATACAATCCCATCGTGGACTACGAAAAATGATTCACAACTAAGCATTTATATGTAGATATAACGTCGAATTCAATATCTTTTATCAACTCCTTTGATATAAAATCAAATGTGTTGTAAATGCTCTTATCATTTCAACATCTGATAGTCTCACATAGTGACACCAGTATTAAACTGATTTTTGGAACTTGTGGAAGAATTAGACAGCTTGCTTTATGTCACTGTGAGTTGGTTCAGTATTTACAAATCATACGGTTATTTTGTGAATTCAAAGATATGTATATACGATTTTATATATCTTTAAATATTGCATATAATTTTGACAAATTATATGTAATATTGATACTAAATAATCATTTTGTTGATAAGTTTTTTCTATAATAAACAACAATGAGTTATTAAAAAAAATTCAACATTCATATTTTGTTAAAGGTGTCGTATATTTAAAATAATTAATTTCATATATTATATTATTTCGCAAATTTTATTTTTGTAGTTGTTTTTTATTTGTTTATTGTTAAATTCTTGAAATAGTTTTTTGAAAAATTATTTTAGATAGATTTGTAGTTTAATACAAATTAATTACTCCCCCTAAACAATACAAAATATAAAAGTGTTTAATAGTCATTTATCGTTTAATTTATTCTCTGATATACATTCCAATAGCCATGCCATTATCTTCATAGTTCCGATTTATGAAATCAAGATTTCTATATTTGAATCTTAATTTTACAGTGTAGTTCTTTGATTTTAGTTACTTAGCAGCCATTAAATTCATACTAGAAAATAAAATAAAATATAAATAATTATTGAATACTTTTATATAATTTTTTAATGATTGGAGTGAGAAAATTATTTATATTAAAATAAATTTGCCACATTACTAAAATAAATAGTAGACTGAAAGTATTTAATTTCTGAATGTACATGAGTTATGTTTATTCATATTTATTTACCTTTTTTTGTAATCGTTTATAACGGTTTATGTCTTTGTTATTATTCATATGATTTTTCATGATTGCTGTTGCAGCCACAATGGCTCGCATGTCTTTTAATATCGTTGAAATGCTTAACTTCAACATCGCTTCTCGGCTCTCTAGAGCTAAGATCAAAGTGTAGTGTCTGTTCTTATCAGCTTAACATCTGATAGTCTTGCATAGCAGGACCAGTATATTAAGATGATTTTTGGAACATGGTGAAGAATTATAGAGAGCTTGCTCTCGCTTCACCGTGGGTTGACTCAGTATTGCAGTTGCGCTGAGATCGGCCCAATTATTTTATTAATTAAAACATATTCAGTCTGGAAATTATGCAAGATTTAACATTGTAGGGATGTTATAAATTCTTGTATCAAAAATATAAATTGCGACTTAAAATTTTCTTAAAAAGTAATGACGTTCTTCCTTTTTTCGTTGAATTTGTTTTTTAATCAATTCTTAATTTAATTACTTTAACTGCTGATTGATCTACTCGGTTATAGTAGCTCATAATAAACAATTCCATTAGATATACAGGAGTATTTTTATCCCTATAGATTTATCGTGACGTTAAAATAAAAGTTTCGCTTCTGGACTTGTCTATGAATTTTTGAGTTTAAAATTGCCATAATACATGTTTTTTTTATCTTTCATCCCTATCCAGTAAAAAAAACTTTTGTCGACAGTGACTGAGCATAGATTCGGTTAACAATCGTACTCTTTATAATTTATGTGGAAACACATTTAAATCTTTGTGGATCTTCCTCGTTTCATGCAAAGTAATTCACTCGATTTTATCGAATTGTTCTGTAATAAAATTTCTAAGTCACCGAATTAATCTCTTGTAGTTACTGACAGTACTGTTTATCTTTCAATTTGAAGTCAGTATTTTTAAATTTCCGAAACAGATTACGATATGAACTTTCAGCTACTGTGTCATCACTTTAAGAGATTGACAAATGATTCTGTGACTTCTGTAACGGATTTACGCCTATTATTAAATATTTATGTTAATAATAATGATTTGTCATTCATTAATTTTTATTTAGGTTTATCAGTAAGTTTAAATAAACAAATAAAAACAGATATGTTATTTGGTATAATTTTTATGTCATAGAAGGAACTTTTGCATACCATGCGTAAGTTTACAGAAACTTTTGCAAAATCAATCGTACTGAATTTTAATGTTTTAGTGATTTTCTAAATTTATCATTTAATTTTAGTTTCGTTAATACATGTGCGAGATTCTATTTCTTAGTAAATGCATATAAAAGCGCACGCGATCCATGTGCACACGTGTGCATTGTAAATATTTATCTGGAATTGATAAGTAAATATATATTAAACATTTCGAATCGTTTTGTTAGCGTATGATTTGTTTATATTATTTCTTCAACGAACGCTGTTGTGAAGTAAGGTAGAGGGACGTACAAAATGTCTTTTTCATTGCTGTGTTATATATATATATATATATATATATATATATATATATATATATATATATATATATATATACCATGCATAAGTCATGGGTAACATAAGCAATTTATTAATATAATTCAATGAAGTCGTTAAATTAAAAAAAATATTTAATTGTTAATAAATATAATATTCATTATATTTATTTTCAATTAAATACTTTTTTTAATTTAACAACTTTATTGAATTATATCAATAAATAGCTTATGTTACCCATATGGCGATGACTTACACACATCAGTGTATATAATTTTGATTTTGTGCTTGTATGTATTCATTTAAAACTAAATTATTTAGTTACCATCAACATAATGATCTATAATTTAATTATCCATACAAATATGTTTTGAGTCGTTTTTGCGTATATGTGTAACTTATTCATTATTTATTTATGTTTGCGTTCAATGCCAGAAGGTCAGGGTGATATCTTTTTGCAAAACATGTCGCCATATTTGGTCAGAATAAATATATTGCTTCTACTGTCTGGTCTCGACAAACGAAATCTTTGTAGATAGACGCAGTTTAAGTAATAAAATTTCATTCAGTATAACCGCGAACATTATTCAAATATATACATACATATATTCGAATAAAAATAAATACTGTGTTTAATTCATTTCATTTCCAGAACCGTACTGCTTGTAAAAATATTAGAAAATAAATTTCAATGAATCATTTATAAAAGTATTAAAAGATTTTATCAAAATTTCTAAAATCATATCTTATTTCGATGGCCACACTATACCCCTTTCATCCTCCTCAGAAATGTCATTTTTACTGTTTTTATTCTATTTTTCTTATTTTGTGTTTTCACCCAAGCTTCGTTACTGGAATGGCTATTGATATTTAAAAATGAATCATGAGTTCATATCTAGTTTTATTTGTTAATCAGTTGCGCTGGCAATTAGTTCACATGCGCGCGTGGCAAATCCATCCAAAGCATTTTCAGCGAGTTTGTATTTGAAATCATTTTTTTATCATAACTTTAACATTATAGTAAAACTCTTAAATTAATTAACAAATTTATTAATAATATTAATAATTTTTTTCGAAATTCGCCGAATTCCAGATGAAGTCTAGCGCGAAATACTGCGGACCGTAATGTATAAGCAAAAATCACACGACGTGCTGTGTACGTCGAATCGACATTTGGCACCGAAAGCAGTTGACGTACATAGCACGTCATTCTAGCGCAACTGGTTAAGAATTGTTCTACATTCAGAAAAAAAATTGTGGCCATTGTGACAAAAGTGAAAAATTTAAAATGTAAATAGATCTGTCATACAGTAAGAATAGAAGACCATTGATGGATAAGAGAAGTTATTGATTGGAAACTTAAATATATAAAAAGAATTAGGAACAAACTCATAGATAGATGGGATAGAGATATCAGAAAATTCGTTTTCGTTAATTTTTTCGTGTTTCTCATCGGAAACAATTAATCAATCAATAGTACAAGTGTTTTTCGTATTTAATGTTGAAATTTATATACATACTCTAGTTTAAACTGTAGTACAGTGGCACCAGAATGACGTTTTATAACACGTGACTGAAAAGATTATTGCTAAGCGCGTGTACCTCTCTACTCAGCCAACATCTTACATTGCTGTCAGTTTGCGCGTGATTACCGTACTGTTGGCGTGCATACCGTCATCGTAGGCTGCGTGTTCGATCACCCCGCGTACGTTTCTTGTGTGATTATTTGTTTTATATCGTTCTGTTTGTATGTATGTGGTTTTGGTTTGTTTTTGATTCGAGTGTTGATTCTTGTTCAGTTCGTTGAAAATACAGAAAAATAATAATAGTGCTTGACACGTCGATTAGTGTTACTAATCTAAAAAGTTTTTATTGTGTGTTTTATGTATTTTAGTGGTTCGTTATTAAAAAGAAATCCATAAAATGTTAGTCAACATTATTAGAAGTAAAGTGGACGTAATAAAAAGGTACGGTCGTACAATTATAATTATTATACCTTAAAAAATAATATACAGATCAGTAATATATTTAATAAATAACTAATTATGAACATAAACTGGTTTTATTGCCGGTCTGGTTTTGTATTATTTGCCGCAAATGTTATTATTATATTTTATCCTAGAGCTTGGATATAGATCGCTGTTATGATGAGAAAGTCGTTGATTTTGAAATAACATTTATTGAGTAGTGAATCATTACAATTAATTGACTTGCTTTATTCGATTTATGTGAAACTGTATTGAAGCGTTAAATTAACTGATCTGTTGTATTTTTAAGAACTTGCAGTATTTTTATTCAAAAGTTTTAATTGCGAAATCAATCTGAGTATGATGTACATTTTTGAGATTTTCGTGTTAAGAATATTGCCGGATGGTTATTAACCTTTGAAAGTGGAAGATATTTATCTTATAAATTTATGCTTGTATCGAAATCACCTTCACATATTTTCGTTTCATTTGAAGACATTGAAACTATATATGAATATTATCTAAAAAATTAGTTCATTTTTAATCATTTTTCTAGAAGTAATATTTTTTTCATTTGTAATTGATAAACATTTTGTTTTACAAGAAGTTTGTTTAGTCTTCTTCAGCGTACTTTGGTTTATTTTTATTTTTTTTAATCTTGTTCGTTTACCTCTTGGCTTTGTATGGTAATCCGGTTGTTTTGTATTTTATTTTCAAATAAAGTTTCGTCCAGTTTTACGTGCAGAATTTATTACACCATTTATGACAAGCATATTTAAATTATTATTATTGTTTACCAGTACATTAAACTGTTTTATAGTCTTTTACAAGTTCTTTACTTCATATATAACATTTACATATTTTTTTACCAACTCTTAGTCATCAAGTGCTGATAAAAATATATTAGGTGTGTTTTAAAATAAAATATTTTTTTTATTTTAAAATTTTTTTTAATCTAAATATATTAATTTTGATACAATAATTCTCAAAAATTGCAACTGAGATTTTACAACTAATACAAAATAACAACAAAATTTTCATTTAAAGAATATAACAAAAGTATACTTCGGGCCACACTGTTCTGTATTATTTTTTTTTTTATAATTTCTATTGTGTGTTATACAACTGTATACTAATAAAATTGAATGAAATTTTGATAATATTCTATACTCGGTATTTTTATATTAAGTTGATGGAAAGTCTTTTCAGTAATTAATTTATGAAATAAAAGCATTTTTCTTCTTTTTTTATATTCAATGGTTACATATTTATTATGTACATACTTATGTTCATAAGTATATGGTTTTGATATTGATAAAGTAATGAACTTGACGATAAAATTCTAATTAACAATAACAGTCAATCTTAAAACCTTTAACAGCACGTCTTTAACTTCAACAACTAATACATCATGTGGACACATTTGTTACATACCAATCAAGTAAATAATGGTTTGTTTGGGAGTGAAATTTATTTTAGACACACATCGTTTTCTTATATAAATAAAGATATCATTTTACAACACGTATTCTGCTTTGAAAATATCTTTACAATTTATTTATTTATGGCCTTGATTACAATAATTTATCTGATTATTTTATTTTTAAAAAAATAATATTTCTGATAAGTGAACATGTAATATAATAGTTCGTTTACTAAGAAGTCAAATATGATCAATATTAAATAATTATGTTTTATTTCCTTTTGGTTATACTTTCAGCAATTAATCTTAGTATAATTATATAATAAGATTTTTAAGACATTATTATACTGTTAATATTTCTATTACTTTATATACTGTAATAAATATAAACTAAGTGTACTCTTCTAATCTATTTTATTAACGTATATACAGTTTCATAAGTCATTCGGTCAGAAATATACGCCTATAATTATTAAATACATATGCTTTGACCTTTCACTAAAAATCATTGCACAGTTAATTTGGTTCATGTGTGTATGTTGATGTGCATTATAATAAACATTTTTCAAATGTTCTATAAATAAATTTAATAATTGATTTAGTGAAATATATACTAAAATCCTCGACTAACTAATTAATCGGTTAGTTTTATTGGTTCCTGTTTTTGATATGTCTGTGATTACCACACGGTATTTATTATGATGTAAATTTATTGTGATTCTTTCAATAACTACATTTGTAAAATATATTAAAATAATTATGTTTTTGATATTTTAAACGTGTAATTCTAACAATTCAGTTAATAGATATGTACATAGTTTGTGTTGTTACATTTTGAAAATTCTTGCCCTATCTAATGCAATGATTTTGAGTTTTTAATTACTAAGGTAGTTTCATTTATGGATAGGTTTTGTGCGTAAAAAAATAAAAAATGATAATTAATAAATGTTTTCGTTGAACTAAAAAAACATGTATTTTATATATCTTGTATAGTTTGTAAACAAACAATTATATATGTATAATTATTGATTAAAACTTATTTTTTATCTTTGTTAAATATTGATGAAGAACGAGAGTAGTATACACCTGATAAAAATAGATAAGATAAATACTATTTACTATTCTTTTAAGTGGATTACACCCATTTTTAGAACAGTTAGATTTAAACGTTATACTATAGAAAAAATAAACAGTTTAATTTTTTAAAATTATTTAAAAATTAAATCTTTAAAAAAATCTAATGAAATAATTGTATGATAAGTTTTACTTAAGTAATAATATACATTATATATTTTTTATATATAGAATTTATATAAATGAGAATTGGTTTCATAATTAATTAGACTGACTGGATGATCCTTTTTTTAAATAATAAATCAATTATTGAAGATTTCTGTAAATTATTATTATTACTTATGATTAATTATTTTTTTAGATAAAATAATTGTTTTAAATAACGACAAAGTTGTATTAAGAACAACGAACATTGTATGTCTAACATACTAAAATTGAGCCAAATATTATTGTCCATGTTTTTCTTTTCTATATCTCTTAAATGTTAACTAATAACACATTTCATAACCTCAAATTGTATATTCACTGTTTGTTTTTTATCTTATAAATATTTAGATAACAGGAAATTAAATTCAGTTTTAGTTTTAATGAACAATAACTGATAAGATTGTTTCGCAGCTACTTATGTATAAATAATTTTCATCTGTTAATTAAATGACGCATATCGTTGATAAATAAATACATATTGTTTTTATATGAAATGTTTTGACTTGTCATCAGTTTGCATTGTTAATATGTCTAATGATTAAATAAATAAGAAGTCTATAAAAAAATTTTGCAAACTATTATTGTGATATTATTTCAGTTTGCTGTGTTTAATCACCTTCCTTTCTTTAATTATTTTTCTATGATTTTCAATCTGTTTATATATATATATATATATATATATATATATATATATATATATATATAATTTCGTGTAGAGGATTTATTATATAAGACAGTTTATTATCATTCACTTATCTATACTTCCTGTATCTTTTTTGTTCTATTCAAATACATTTTTATGAGGCGTTTAATAATCTCTGTAAGTAACTTGTAATAAAATAAATTTAGGTGGGATTTTTTTTCACTCATAGATGTTGGGTTTTTATTCGATTTTAATATGTAACATTTTTCGTATCAATCAAAAAATATATTTTTATCGTTGTTTTTCACAAATTATTTATTTAAACAAGTTTGAATTTGTGTATATTATTGAGTAATTGTAATTCTGTATTGTTAATAAATTTACGTTGTAATTAAGTTTCTTTATTTTATAAGAGACATATCTTTAAGCCATTTTTTATGTACAGTTATAATTTATCTAAATGTATAAAAATACACACAAAACATACAATTATAGTTAATTATATCAACTTTAAATTCTGTTTTAATTGAAATGTTTATCTTTGAAATGTATTCTTATTTCGTCGAGTAATTTTAAGAGTATGTAGGAAGCTTTTTATGAGATAAGCAGCAGATTTCTAAATATAATAATTGAAATTCATGAATCTGTTCAGAAATTATTAATCTATTCAGAAAATGTTTTAAAAATATTCTATTAAATATATAAATTATAAAAAAATCAGTTTTATCACTTTATATATTTGTTTGATTTTTTAAAATAAAATAAATACTGTGTAATAACTTTAGTTTTATATAAATTTGTTGATACTTGTGTGAGAAATTTTATTTTTAGTAGAATTAAACTTATATTGATTTCTAATAAATCAGTTTATTATGAATACGTTAAAAGGCCATTAGTGAGTTCAATTTTAATTTTGAATGGCAGATATGACTTCTGATTAATTTTTAATAGTCAGTTACTTTAAAAAAATCCAATTTATCCTTTTTTATAGAATTGACTTTTGAAATTTAATATCGAGCTTCTATAAACAACAAGTAGTATATAAATTTATTTGATATTTAATAAATAAAACCCTAGAGTATAGATTTGTTATTCGTTTCAAAACTCTTAAAATGTTTATAAATCATCAACTCTTCGTTTAAGTATTTCTGAGTACTTTTAAATGCATGTTCTAAATATAAATGATAAACATATGTTTCATTCGAACATGTATTTCAATAAAACAATCACTTCTGTTTAAAGATGTGATATGCTTTTAAAATTTTATTTCAATGTTTGCTAAATATTTGGAAAATGTGACATTTGTTTGACAGAATATTTTTTTTTAAGTATAATAGTTATTTTTATTGTGGAAAGAACTTAGTTTAGATATTGAAAGAAAAGTTCATAAAAACCAAATTTTGTAGAAAGAAAAATTAGACGATGTACAATTGTATATAAGTAACAATTAAGTGATTTAGTGGATTATTACATTTTGATGAGATGGTTTTTTGAATACTGCAGGAGTTATATGTGATCTGTATTCAATAATAAAAACCTGAAATGTAGAAAGAATTCAAAAAAGGTTGCTTATTTTGAACTAATATGGCCCAAATGAGATGAATGGTTTAGACATACATTTATTTGCTTAGTATCATTTACTATTTTTTTAAAAAATATTCTTTAGTCTCATTTAGGCCGTTCTATAGATACTTTTCGACAGTGTGAGTGGGAGAGTTTGGAAAGTAAATGTAGGCTTGCAATTCTAGTTTGTATATTTAAAGATTTTATAGGTTAGTCAGATTAGGAGGATTTGAATTAAAGAATAGCTTCTCTTTTGTGTGGAAGAAATTATAACATTAAAAAATAAATGGGAAATTATAAAAAAAGTATTAATATTGATTTGTCCCAAAATTGGATTTTTTGTAACCGAACTTTTTGTTCCAAATAGGTATATTATTATTATTAATAATAAATATTTTGCACTGTACATAGTGAGAGCTACTGATGTGTAGCTTATCCGTAATGAGCATATTTTTTATTTTCAAATATCACATAGTTTGAGTATAAAATACCTTTTTGTAAAATCAAACCGTTTTGTATAATCGTCATATTTATAAATAATATTTGTGTAACTACGTAAGCATGATACCTATTTTTTTTTTGTAAGTTCTGCGAAATGATTATGTAGAAATATTCCTGTTTAATTGTGGTTAAATGCAATTATTTTACAATTTTTTCACCATACATTGTTTTTTTATCACATATTAATTATAACAATTTAATGAGTTATTATATTTTCTTGTTATGCCGATTCAAACATAAATATATTTTTTTAATATTTTGTTTAATAGATTTAGATATTTTAATTAATATTTTTAAATGAAGGTAGGATTTATTTTTATTGTGTAATTTTAAAATTTATTATATTTAATTTTATGTTTACATTCCATTTTTCAAATTAATCCAATCGTTTTATGGAATTAAATAACTGCAAAGTTTCTTCAAAAGTAGAACGAAAAAGGATAATTTCTAAAACATATTTTAATAAATTCAAATAGAATAAAATCATAATGTTAACTCATATTGAATACGAATTTTTTTTAGTTTGAATTTTAAGTTTTTTTGTTAACAACAGTTTTGTGTTAAGTAAAAATTATTAAATTTTATATAAATTGTTAATTTTTTGATATAAACACATACGTGCTATTAATAGTTTTTTAGTAGACTTTTCCAGATATTAAACTTATTAATACACAGTGGAGATAATTTGTTTTATTAATAACTGTATTATATTTGCTTTACATCTCTGTCTGCTGTTATCTTTATATGTCGATGTGCATACAAAAATTGATATAAAATCGTTTGTCGTTCACGGTTGTTTGCTAAATGATCAAATCGAATATGTTCTAGTTAAAAAGATAAATTCGCTAAACTCGCACCTGTATGTACATAATAATAATGCATTGTATGAAACCACGTGATGTGACGTCTTCAGCGACGATGACCTTGCACTGTCAATGTACACTGAATAGAAAAGTACTTTCGTGTTAAAGTATCATGTTATATTAGTACTAACAGATAACCCACATATATTATTTTTACACATTGTTCATACATGTTTTATCATTTAGTTTTTTTATGTTTTTCGTTGTTTATTGTGACAATTTTATACCATTATGTTGGCGTAACACTTTCGAAACGTAATGGAAAAACTGTGAAATATTTTGTAAATGCATGTTAATTTAATGAAATTATGCCAATAGTAATCTTATGTTATTTTATCATTATTTTTACATAAATACAAAACCTCTTTAAATTGAATAAATGTGTTCAATTAATACCATCCAATTTTAATTATCCTCATTCTTTTCTATAAATATTTCTTTTGTGTTAATAAACTACCCTAAATACACAAATTCAATTTCTTTAATTTGTAATTTTTGAGTTTCCTTTCATCTGCCAAATTATTGTACTAAAGGTGTAATATTTTTTTTAAAAAAACAGTGTGTTTCTTTTAATTTCCTTAATTCAACTGAGTTGAAGATTTATTTATATATAAATACAAAGTAAGCGTACTTTATTACTGGAATGTTTTTTAAGTTAAATAAATTATTTACTTAGTACTAGGTAATTATCTAATAGTGAATTTATCTTTGATTAAATAAAACGTTTTTAATTTCGTTTCAATTTATTATTAATGCAATCATATTTAAAGTAAGTATTTAATTATGATTCATTGTTTGAACAATGGCTTGTTTAATTTTTTAAATATTGAATTAAGTTATCGCAAGTAAATATTGTTTGTTTGCAATCTTATGTAAGTATATCCAATATATACATACATACATACATACATACATATATATATATATATATATATATATATATATATATATATATATATAAATTAGTAAAAATATATACATATTTCATTAGAAGTTGAAAAATTAAATGTATTTTATATGTTGGATATTGATAAAGTAGATTTTAAAAAATGTGAATCTTAAAAAAGTACCAAATGTCAAAAGGGAATTTTATTCATTTTTGGAAAATTTTCAGAGTTTGTATTTTGAGAAATTACTAGTATGAAGAAAAGGGATAATCATTAAATATAGCAATTATAAAAATGATTTGGAATTGTAAAAAATATATTTTTTTATTTAAAAAAACAGAATTAATTTTTTGGATGAATCAGTATAATTAATTTATCAGAAGAGAGATACATCCTACAAAAAATGTATATTTTAAAAGTCATAGTTGTTTTAATGACTTACCAAACATGAATCCTTATTTATTTATTTAATTTTTGTACATGGATTTATGTTCATAACCAATTACGATTATCTGTGTATCGATAATACGAACTGGTGAAAAATCCCGATTACAGTAATCATATTCAGCCATATGTGATTCCATTAAAATCCACAATGTGAGTATTGTAATCTAGTACAAATTCACTGTTAAGCAATTCGAGGTACACATTGACATTTACAACAGATCGACATCGATTCGTGATTAAACATAAATGTAACATTGCACCTGTATCTGTTTTGACATTAATGGTATTATAATTACTCATCTTAAACTTCGGTTATTGACCGAATGTGAATAATTTAGTTTCGAATACAATAAATGTTGAAACACTTTTATCACATACACACATTTATTATATATACATGTGTATGTATAAAATATATAGTCTTGATAAAGTGGGTTAAAGAGAATATAAATTGAATAATAAAAATGGCTTTTTTAATTTATATTAATTTATTTATGTGTATATGTATTTTTTTCCAATCTTTTTATTTATAAGTATGATGTAAATATCCTCATTTAAAAATATCAATTATTTATTACATATTTATCATTTATTATAATATATATATTTTTTACTAATTGTAAATTTGCTCCAATTTTTATATTATTTTTCAATTCATTGTGACGCAATGTTTAGATTAAAAGTACTTTCATTATTATCACGAATGATTTGAATTATTATTTTATGAAACTGTCAGTCAATGCATATATTTTTTTTGCATTGTAGAGGAGAAAGTCGACAATATCGTATAATTATACGTTATCTTTATGTATTAAAATCGTTTAATTTGTTTTAGAATATATACTTTGTGTTTTATTTATTTGATTTGTCATATCAATACAAATGTATTTATATTAGACTGGAGATAATATTTTTGAAAGTCAATTCGTTAAATAAAGATTTCTAAAAGAATAAAAGTATATAAAGCAAAATTAATTTTTCATTAAATGAAGAAATCGTTTATTGATCCATTGTTATTTATTGACGTTTAATTTTATTTATAGAAATTATAGTTTGTTATTATAAAAAAACGAACTGAGAAATTCATTTACAGAATTTAATACAATTAATGTATTCTTTTTTATTTTTTTCAAATCAACTATTAAGAAATCGGTTTAGAGAAAATATTACAAGAAATAAAATTGTGTGTATTTTCTATATTACAACATAGGAATAATATTTTAATTATAATTAATTTATTGATTTCTATGATATAAAACGTGTCTTAACACAATGTATATAAGAAAATTACATATAAAAGTTATGTAATTAAATAGTAATATTTTCCTATAAAGGAGTTTTACATTGAAGTATGTTTTCTTAATGAGAGGATTATTTTTTAAATGGGCAGTGAAACATACATATACGGTTGTTGTGTTGTAAACTGTCGTATAAAGTATTAAAAATTGTACTTTTTCTTTCCTGGTACGTGTTGTCGAACCAATGCAATTGTTATCACTGTATACAACTTTTCTTCATATACTTACATACATACATGTATACACATATGTGTTCATGTCAATACATACATATTGGTACTGATATTTATATGTATAACTGGTTCCGCTAACTGTTGATATGTAAGAACAATGCTGGATGACTAATAGGAATCTTGAGGTACAGCAGTAACGTCTGAATTCTCCTTATATGTCAACTAGAAGATCCACTCCAATAGACTTTCATGAGAAGCGATTTTTTTAATTTTAAAACTGATTTAGTAGATTTATCTTTCTTGTGTGTGTTTTTTTAGGATACATATATATTTGCACGTATGCATACTAGACGTATACATACTGATAATTGATCTTAGAAAATGTTATGATATCCCTAAATGAGATTATATGCAAGAATCTAACTTGAACTTTTTAACAAAGTTCTTCTTCGATGGCTCACAAAATCCACATATTACAGACTTGAAAGGATCTTTGCTATTCAAAATAGTTAAGTATTGATTCTTAAAAAAATATTTTGTTGATGCAGTAGTCAAATTTTCAATGAATGAGGTACATTTTAGATAGTTGATTATTTTGAATAAATATTTCATATTCTATTTTACATTATTTAATTAATAAAACTATACAAGAAATGAGACTAACTCTTTTTGTTTTCATTTTATAAAATAAAAACTGTGTAACAGTATTTACGAGACTTCTTCATATACACAGTACTACCGTTTCTTAGGCGAATTTATGAGTGAGTATGTACCATTCGGTTGTTACGAACAAAGAGGTAGTTACGTTCAAAGGAAAAAAGTATTACTCGAGAAATTTTTAAATAACTTATAAATTATATATGCACATTTTAAATCATTGGATATGAAAAATGACTGTTTTATTTATAAAGTTTTTTTATTATTATTATTTACTTCTTATTAAGCTGTATGCTTTTGTGTTAAACAAAACTCTTAGATCATTTAAATTTATTTCAAGATAATTTTTAGAAATTTAGACACCGTTTAAATTGTTGTTTTTCTTAAGCAATATTTTCAGTTTTCTCTATGCAATCCTCAAAATCTAAAAAAGTTGTTTATTTCACATATTTCAAAGAGAAGTACTACATTTATTAACTGTCGAAACTCAATCTAGATTTATTTATAAAAAGCGGTTACAGTGTCATTGACATATTTTCAAGAACTTGTTGAATAAACTTCATAATTTCTATTTTATTAATTTTTAATTCATTTAAGAAAATAATATGCAACCGGTTTGAATGCGTTTTAAGCATGAAATATTTTTAGAAATCGATTCTAGTTCATGTCATTCTACGAAAAATTAATATAAGAACTTGATACTAATATTTATGAATTTGTTTTCGAACGTTCAATTAAATCAATAAAGCGGGAAAATAACAGTCCGAATGACTTATTACACATCGTCGACAATAATTACACATTGACCTGTTTAGTGACCATGTCGTATTAAGTCAATCACCACACAACGAATAAATTTATGTCCGGTTTGCGTTCGGACAGCCATGTTCTGTTTTATACGCGAAGTTCAAATTTTATTAAAGCTGGACGATGCAGCAAAGGTGACACAGTATTATCAGATTATCGTGTGTATTTATGTTTACGTCATTTCTGCGCGATACGACTGATTTATGAATAATTTACTGTCGTTATAATGAAAACGACAATATGAAACATATCTATATTTAGAGCATATTTTACATTGTTGTGGTTAATAATGTATGTATATTCAGGTTGCATAAAAAATATTTATACACAATGTCGATTTCCTCGTGATGAATCGTTGTGACGTTTTATATATTTTTTTACATTGTGTCAAACATGAATTATACGACATTGAATTGAATTACTTTAATACATACATGTATTGTCATTTTTGTTGTTGTTATTATGCTATGAATGTTGTAAAATCAAATCAGAATATCATTTGTATGCACATACATAGACAGAAAACATATTGGTACATTAACATTTTTGTAAATGAATATTTTTCATTTCGATAACTAGAAATATTTTATCAAACATGTTATTTTATATTAGTGTATTTATTTTTTATTTAACAATAGAAATTGAAATACCAAAAATCGTCATTAAAAACATTTTTCTTGAAAAAATATTAATACAGTTTAAATTAATTTTAAACTAATAAATAACAATTTTAGAAAACATCAAATTTTATAATTAGAAAATTAGTATTATATTTGAAAGTATTTTTTATCTTTTTGTGGTTTTGTATGCAAATAAGCAATTAGACCATTTTTATATCATACTGATATGTAAGTAAATTTTTGTTAATAGTATTAATTATATGCCTTGTTTGGGACAGAATATTCTATGTCAAGGATTTCAATAAGTGTTCAACTTTACTTTTTTATTTTTTGGATTATTTTTGTAGAAGAGTGTTTATAAAGAATCGTTAATATTTTTTAAAAGAATATTAAAAAAATTACAAAGTGTATTATTTTATACATTGGAAAGATTTTAATTTTTTTATCCTTGAATAAAAAAATAAAAAAATGTAATCAATAAGCAGAAACTTTTTCTTGTATAATGAAATAAATATTAAGTATAATTTCGTTCTTATAAAAGTTGTAATTATAGATTTCAAATTTTTTGAAAAAAATCATAAACTAAAACCAATAATAGATTCTAGTTGTTAGATCATCTAGAGCTTTTTTTGTAGAACATTGATTTTGAATCTTATCTCTTTTGTACTATAAAAAATCTTTTCAAAATGTAAATCATACGTCCCTGTTTAATCTAATGATAAAAGATGAGATTGTTTTATGTACAGATTGTGTTGTATAATTGCAGTTAATTACATTAAGCGCACCATATTTCATAGAACGAAACTGAAAACAGTCTGTTTGTATATTGCTCTCTATGTTGTGTCGCGTCACGGAACAAGAATTCGCTGACCTTGCATTTTGAATTAAAGCATATTAAAGACGCAATTAAGGCTGAACTGAAATTTACTTCTGTCCAATATTATGTGAGTCTGATCAGTGTGTGTACGTGTATTTCGTTCGGTATCGTTTTCGTGCGATTTATTTACAATTTAGGTCATTTGTGATATAGTTTGTGTTCTTTAATAACTGCATTAGATGTAAATTATTACTTGTTTATGTATAGTTTCGTTTCTTAACAATAATGACTGTTTGTCAAGTTTCATTACTGTTGCAAATCTCAGTTGATTACGGGTGAAAAGTGCCGGCTTTATTTTATGTTGTAATCACGAGTTGCTTCTAAAGGTAGAGTGAGTAGAATTTTCAAGTGAATACAATGTTTTTTAGTCTATAATTTTTTATAGTTGTACATTTGTACAAAACTGTTCAAAATATCAAAAAGAATTCGTGATATTATTAAATGCCATAAAAGTCATAAGTTTGAAAACTGATTTTGAATTGGTCGATCACCTAAACTTGTACCAGAAAAAAAGAAATATTATTAAATACATTAAAAAAACTTAAAATAAATTGTTCAGAAACAACAACAGTAAATAGTGCTTAAGGCTCAATGTAATACCAATTTTTTTTTATAAAATCGATGCCACTTCAGAATTATCATTTCATTTTTGGAAAATATTGAGTTTTAACATAATTTGTTATGTTGATTTTATGTACGTTCTATTTTATTTTAGTTCTTAAATTGATGATTGATGTCTGTGTTTTAAGAAGATTTAGTAGTATTATATAGCAGCTATATTATTCATGTGTTTATGGTTGTTAATCGGATGAAAGTAATAATAAGTCTTTTAATTCACCTTTCAAGTTTTCATATAATATATTTCTATGCCCTATTCTGTTCATAAAATTCTTAATAAAAACCAAGTGTCCTCAAGTACTTGTTATTATATATATATATATATATATATATATATATATATATATATATATATATATATATATATATATATATATATATATATATATATATATAGGTTGCCCAAATAAGACTGAAGGATGTAACCTTCAGTACAGGTTTACATTCTTTAGTTTCATTTGGGCTAGTCTGTTTATAGTTTATTTAATAAACTTAATATTTTATGCATTTATGTTATAAAATACTTATATAACTAAAAATACTTTGTAACTAATTTATTTTTATTAAAAGAATAATATTTTTTTTCACACTTATGAATTATCATCCCCATACCACAATATATTAGTAAATGTTCAATAATTATTTATTCACTTTGTTCGCTTCGTTGTTATAAACGAATAAGGTGAACAATAAGTAATTATTGAATACTTACTAATATATTGTGCTGTTGGAATGATAATTCATTGGTGTGAAAGTTAATTTGCTAGTTTCAAAATAATTAAAAATAAATATATTTTTTTAAAAAATATTTGTAATAGTAAATATTTATATATATATATATATATATATATAAATAATATTATATGTACCAATTATATATATTAATCAAATTTTTTTTTCCAGGCTTGTTCACTGAATTTCTTCGTTGAAATTCTTCATTGTTCCTGTACGTTGACTAATACATATATTATTCATGGAGTCACTGGAGCCACCAGTAATCGAATCGCCATCAAAGGATCAAAACAATGAAAGTGCAGAAGAGCAAGTATTTAAAAGTAAGCTAGTAGTGAATTTAAAAAAAAGTCAAGGTGTCTACAAAGCCGATGAAAATTCGGTTCCGACAAAAAGCTCCTTTTTAAAAATTCGTGAGAGATTTGTTTCGTTAGAAAACCACAACTGTGTTGAAAATAATCGTTCTAGAGTGTTTTTTAAGAAGGAATTAAGTGTTGAAAACAAATTAAATAATCTTATCGATAGCCAAGACGATTTTGTTTTTAATGAACACGATAACGTGTTTGTAAATAACGTCGATAGTGTTATTGTAAATGATGAACATTTGACAAATAGTACAAATAAAAAAGAGTTGTCTGATACTGAAAATATTCAATCAGAAACGGAAGTAAAAACTGGAGATGAGAATAATTTAGATATTGAAGTTAACAGTAACGAAGATAAAAGTGATACGTGTGAAATAGAACCGATTAGTCCTGCAGAAAAGACTAGAAATATTGTAAAAACGATCGAACATCTTGTTGATAACGTTCCAATTTTTAAAGACATTTTAAAAGAATTTTCAGAAGTGGAAAGTAAAAAACATAATTTGAAAAATGATGAACATCGTTTAGGAGTTTTTACTGAGGATAACGAAATCAGTGTTCTTAACGACAATACTGAAAATATTAGTAAAACAATAAGAGAAAAAATCGCGAGTTTGAATTCTACTTGCAGTTCATCAGATGACGATGAGAATATTGTTCCAAAGATAGTTGAAAATCCAGGTTCTGCTAAACCTATTAAGGGTATTTTGAAGAAACCAAGGAAAATCAGCAGTTCAGAATCTACTGAAATTTCAGTAGAACCTAAAAAGACTTTAACGATCGACGTAGAGTGTAATGATACAGTTGAAGAACATTTATTAGATGATTTGACAGAAACTGATTCATGGGTAGCATCTAAACCATTAGATAAAATTGTAGAAGATACGACTGGATCAAATGAAAAAGAAAATCCTGCCAAAAGTAGGTTAACGGAAAGTCAATTAAAAATTGAAAAATTACAACAAAGTCTTCCAACTAAATTAAGCTCTTCGACAGTAGAAACGTTAAAAACAAAGTATACTCCTGTGAACTACGGTTATCAACAACCATTTGTTAAGACAAATGTAACGAGTCCATCGATACTTAGTAGTAAAATTCCATTACTTTCGCCGATTAAATTGTCGTCCATTAAACCTGTACAGAATGACATTCCGCCTATACTTAACAAAACTGATGTAAATGTTGAACAAGTTCCTTTAGAAACAAATAAGACTGATTTAGAACATTCTGTTTCCCAATCTATTAAAGACAAATCAACAGAAAAAGATGAAGTGAAAAATGTTACTAAAGATAAGATACTTGAAACTGAACCGATTATAAAATTAAATATTTCCGATAATAACAATAATAGAAGAGAGTATTTGCAGAGTGATTTATTGGAAGAAAATATTATTTTAGGTGATTATGTAAAAAATAATAAACCAGGGATTGAAGAAAATATTTCATCAGATAAGAAATCAATTGAAAATAATTTAAATTCAAATGAAATAGAAGAAACTGTAGAGAAAACTCATTCCATTCAAGAAATTGTGCAAGATAAGATAGTTGAAAATAATCAAAGTGAAGAACTTGATCAGTTTGATGAAGAAGATTCGCTTTCGTTAAATAATTCTATTGATTGCAGCAGTTCGAATACTTTTATTGATTCTAACAGTGTTAGTAGTATAAAGACATTGGATGAATCTAAAGATTTAAGTAACGAAAGTGACAACGATGTATCATTAAGTGATGAATTGAAAGATAAACAGACAGATGACGGCTATGCTGATTTAATAAAAGTATTAAACATGAATGAAAATAAGAAATCATCTAAGAAACGGACTAGTAGTTTCCGTAAACTTCTTCCATCGTTATTTGGTTCATCGAAACATAAAGAGAAAACGAGCTCGGATGCTAAGAATTTTAAATTAGTACAGAATTCAAATGGTCAGAGGAAACCTGAAAACAATTTTGTTACTGATAATTATCAGAATGAAGTACAACATTTCGAGAGAAATAGTGTCGAAAGACATACTATTAGTCATTATCCATTACGTATGAAATATGTAGAAAGAAATGTTTCGGAACAAGAATGTTCTTCGGTTTCAAATAGTATGAACCATCCTAATTATAATGCACCAAATATACAGATACAGGATCATTTCCAGTATCCTGAAGAAACTGATAGTTACAGTATTCCTATCGATTCTTGTGATAGTTTTAACAAAAGGTCATATATGAGAAATAATAATGATGGAGTTCAATTGGACGAATGTCGTACAGATGAATATGTCTGTATGGCAAATAGTTCTCAAGTCACAAACAATCAACAGAATATTGACAAAATGAAATCACAGTACATGAATATTAAAGATGTGAGTAAATATATAGATACAAGTACTAGTTCGTCAAATAGTACATTGATATCAGATCATAACTTGTCTGGACGAGAAAATCTTATAGAACGAATACCTCAAAATACTAGACCGATGAATCGAAACGAATTAATGAATTCGCCAGGTGATTATTCGAAACATTTTAATGAAAAAACATCGATTGCTGATGAAGGTACGCGGAAATTTATTAATAATCCAGAAAAGTTTAATGAAGAATCGTTTAATACTGAACCGAACGATCTCGATCCCCATCTCATCAAACCGAAAGCGATTATTCCAATAACTACTGAAAGACAACTTCCAAATCCATACCACAATTCACGGGATTCTTTTGGAATGAAAAGAAAATCATCTTCGCCGGATGAATTATATCAAAATTCACTCTGCTCAAATCGAAATATCGAGAACAGTTTCAATAACGAAACCATTAAAAACGAGGAATCGTTAACGTACGATTTGCTAATTAACGCAATTCCTTCCAGTACGCCGAAAAATGAAACAAAAACAAAGGAAATGAAAACTTTTTCAAATACAGCAAATCAGACTGATCGAAATTTACAAACATTTTCTACTACTCCATCTGAAACAACACCAAATAAAAATATCAATACAAATAGTACTTTTACTAATTACACAGATAATATTTTCTATCGCGATTCTGTTTTACCAAAACAACCATACGAAACAGTATATGGAAATATTCGCAAGAGTACGAATGATAATAAATCATTAAATTCTTCAGATCCATATAACGATCTTGTATCAGTTAGTGCTGAAGTAAAAATTACACGACAGCCTATCATAAATACGAAAAAATCGTTGAGAGCTCGTAGTTTATCTCCCGAGCAGCGTTACAAGCTCGATATTCCAAAACAAGTATCACGATTCAATCAGTTGGAAACAAATAAAGGTTACAACCAGCAGCAACCTATTGAAAACCTTTATCAGAATGACCGTATTAATCGTAACCATACACCAGGAGAATTGGTTGAAATTCGTGTTGAAAATGCTAATACTTCTCCGAAAATATTAAATTCACAAGGTATGAAAAAATCACCGAAGAACGAAAGAAAAATGTTGAAGAAGAGTTTATCTGACGTTGGTAAAAAGAATAAAACGAAAAATGATATTCCGACACATCAGAAATTAGAGATCGAATTAGATTATCCAGAGAATTTCAACCAAACGCAAAAAGATAAAGTAACGCCACAGAAGGATGTGTATTTAAATCGGAAAGATCGTTTCGTACCAATAGAACGTAAAGTGTTGACGAAAAAAGATATTAAACAAAACGGTAACGGAGAGAATGATATGACTAAACTTCCTGTGCGGAAAGATTCGCGTTCGAGTATGGAAAATCGTACTCGGAAATTGACTTCGCCAGTTTCTAAAGGTAAACAGATGATTCAAAATGATAAAGTGGTTGTTCCTGAAAATCAAAATGTAAAGGAACAAAATACAAGTCGTGTAAATGAAATGAGTTATACGAAAGATGTTTCGAAAATGTCTTATGATTATAACAGACATCCGGAACAGAAAGCGATGGTAGATAATAGTGAGTCGAAGCAACTTCAACAAGACCAATCTAGAAATAAATTGGAATATGTTTCTTCTGTTGAAACGCCTCGACCGTATACAGAACCACAATATGATCCTAGAGAACATCCTTCAAGTTCTAAGAACATATCTCGTCGTAATTTTGATTCACCTATAAATATCGATACCACTTCACCTACTGCGAATTCTTCACCGTCTCCACGGCATTACAAAGTTCCTCTATCGCCTCAACATTTACAAAACTTACGAAATGTTGAAATATGGGCGATTAAACAGAAAGAACAGATGAGTCCAAATAACGCATCTTATAAATTATCACCGAATACACCGCCTGGTTATCAGAATTCGATAAACGGATCGATTACGACGAAAGCAGTCGTTCATCATAATCCTTCTGAAATAAATTATCAGATCGTCTCTTATTCAAATATTCCTGTTAAACATAACAATATCCCTCCAAGTACGAGAATAACTCAGGCTTCAGAAACGAGAAACATTAATTCATCACCAAATTTACAACAACAAGTGTCTTTGCAAAAAAAGAAAAATTTTTACATGACGGAAATGATGCGTTGGCAGATAATTAAAGAAAAGAGAGATAGAGAAGAGCATGAATTCAGGTTAAAGGAACAGATATTAAGACAACGAGATGATATGAATCTTCCGCATGAGCATAAACCTAGAATGTCTGGAGGACTAGTACGAAATGGACGTCGTAGTGCAAGTTTACCTAGAAATTTAATTTATACGCCTCCTCACAGTTCAATTCAATATGAGTCTTCTATCAGACGTCCAGAGAAAATACCAGAACATTCTGTTCAACAAACGTTTCCAAATTCTTCAAATAAGAAATCGTATCAGAGTCAAATGTCACATCCGGATTACGGATATTTACGACATCGAGCACCGGAACGACCTGTTGTCCAACCAAACAACAATAATAATTTTGTCCGTGGATCTGGGCAACGTAGTACCATAGGTCCGATCAGTACTCAGAAAGTTGCACCTTCTCCTATTACTGAAGACGTTATTTATGAAAATTATTTTCCTGATGTTCAGTTGAGACATCAATGCCAGTCTTATAAACAACCACCGATTTTTAAACGAGGTAGTTTGAATGAACAATTTAATCAACAAGACAACGAAATAATGCAAAAGAAAGTGAGTTTTTCGGGTGCACAGAATACAAACATACTATCGACAGAAGTATGGCCTTCAAAAAATGGATTTGTTCAAAGTCCACCAACTAGAAGAAACCGTAATGTCTCGGTTATTAGTGTAGGCGATGATTCTGTATTTTTGGAACCATCGGAGGATAATGGAAAATTATCTAAACACACGTCGAAATGTTATCCAGTCGAACCACAGTACGGGAAAACTATACAGAAACAAGTTACTGTAACTGATAAAGTATGTGATTTTTATGGTAAAATACATGACACGAATGAAAAAAGAGTCGTAACATCCCCTTCAAATTACGGCCATATTCAAAAATCTGGCGTTATTTATGGCGAATTGAAAAGAAAATCAAATATTACTACACAGAGTCCTTCTAACGATCCTTACATTTCTAACGAAACTGGAAATATGAAAAAAATAGACACCCAGCTAGACACTCGTATGAATAAACAAGCTGAGATACAAAATATAAGAAAACACGACCAAGTTGATACTTCCAGATTGATTGATATGAGGAATTCTCAATTACTTCGTAATCAGAGAAAAATTGAAAATCCTACAGTAAAGTATCAACCGACAAATGTACCATTGATGCCGAAAGTTCCTAATAAAATATCAGATATCGGTAATCAAGTTCATGAAGCTCCAAACAGACCGCTTCCTCCAATACCACGCGATAATAAACGTATGGATAATATACCTCGCGCATCGAATTATCCGTACGGTGACGGAAGAGTCGGTGTTCGTAGTATGATGCGTTCTCCAAACACACCAGAATCGGAAAGTGGATCTGAAGCAGGTGAAATTCAACGGATACTTAGTAACATGACAGTATCGCCGCAATATCAACATCAACGTGGTCGAAATCTGCTAGTTCAGGAAGGTAAGTAATAACAGTTTATTTTAATTCAATATTTATTTTTAATTAATAATGTTATAGTAGTATGTATTTCGAGGATTTAATTTTAGTTAGATTAAATAATTAAATAATGACCAGGTTATTTATCATTAAAAATAACTATAAATCGCAATTAAATTTACCTGAATACATGGTGCAACCACAGTTAATTGCAAGGTCCACTGCCCAGTAATCCGTGAAATGTGTATATTGTATAAAGAAATTATATTACATTTTTAAGTATTTATCAAACTTTAAATTATTTTCTTAAATTGCTATATGTAATTTGGAAAAATAGGAGGTTGTAAAAATTTAATTACTTAAATTAGAAATGATAAAAGATATTATTTTGTTGTATATTACAAACATTTCTTCATTAATTTTAATTATATTCGTTACTTTATTTAATACAATGCAGAGTGACTTAAAAATAGACATTAACTTTTGACAGGTCTATCAAAATATAGAAAAATAAATGATATATTAAATAAATTTAGAATTTATTTAGGATACTAAATAATTATTAAATAGTTACTAACTACACATATTAATAAATCAAACTAATTTTAACTATAATAATAAACATAGTTATATTAATAAATATATTTATTTTTAACTATATTAACACATTGCCGACAGATCATGAGACTTTTCGTATTAATTAGTCTAATTGAGTAACATTAAATTGAAAATAATTGTTTAATATGACATAAAACTCAACTTTTGTATACTAAAAAACACATTTTAATTTTTGTCATTTGGACTTATGATGTTAAATTGAAAACAATTATTTAATTTGAAATATAGAACTCTTTTCTACATAGATGTATCTAAATGGACTATTTTATATTTTTGTGTTCCTAGTTAATAATTTTTCTTATCCATCGATGGTTTTAACTTCTTGATACAAGACTGAACTATTTTCAGTTTAACTTTTTCATTTTTACTCTTAGTGTCCTCAATTTTTTTTATTCTACTCCTTTCTTTTTTTGTCAATATATTTGTGCGTGTGTATATGTATGTATATTTTTCAAATATAAATTGAAAATATACAACCAAGTAACTGAATCTTCAGAGATATTTCTTCATATTATGAAAACAGATTGTTTTTGACAAGTGTAATGATAAACATGACCTACGTAAATAATATATCGATTCAATTGTCAAACTGACAATATTTTATAATAATATACAACAATATTATAAATATATATCTATATAAACATATATGTATATCAACTAAATGTATATAGCTAGGGTGAACGCCCTGCAACGAACGTGCAAGAAAGGACGTCGAGTATGGTTGAATTGCAGTTCCGTCAGGGATAGCAAACGTTGGCATCGTTAACCTACTTACACACTCAATTTTAATGAGTATCAAGAGAGTAAAAATATACTTCAAATGTACTTGACTTAACAAGATTTCTTAGCTTTTTTTTAAAAAAAAGATTGCGTAACAATGCTCCGAAGAAAACGGAATAGACACAAATTAAGTTATAATTTTTTTCCCATTACTTTTTATTTTACTGTTTGATGTAAATATGCTCTTATCGTTTTAAGTATGTAAAACATCGAATGATGATTTATTTAGTTTATATAATATATATATATATATATATATTTATATAAAACCAAAAATTTAAACAGTGGTAGATAAAATATTCATGTTTGTTTTCGTAAAGTACATATTGATTTATTTACTTTTTTTTTTTAAAAAAAACGAAATTTTTAATAGAGAAACGTAGTAACACTTCAATATGAAAATTACAAAGGATCTGGTTTTTCAAAAAAATAGAGATTATTTTTTTATTACCTTTTTTTAAAATCATTGTTGATGCAAATTTTACGTTATATGTAATATAAAATGGTCTTTTAAAATTAAAATTCTTCTTTATTTTAATTTCATATTAATTTAAATAATTTTTTATGATAAATAATATATACAACTTTGATATTACAATAAAATATCATTGTCGATACAGTCGTTAATAAATTATCAAATCACTTGTAATATTGAAAATTATAATTTTTCCTTAACGTTTTTTCGTTCAAATTTCAATTTCGTCTTTTTACTACACATTCACGTCACCCCTGGAACATTTATGAATCTCGGGACTTGTGAAGTCTGGAGTGTAATGCAATTCAAACGACATGCGCAAAACTGCAAAAAAAAATAAACGAATGGATTGCAGTCGTTTTGTCTATATATTTTTCTTTTTATACCCTTACATCGCACTGAAAATATTGTATGTGATATGAAGTGGATGCCTTCAGCGAAAACCTTGAATGCTTTTTTTTTGTCTGTTTCGATTCCTTGATATGAAATGTTCTTTATTTTTGAAATGAATTTTTTATATTAAAATTGGAAAAAATGCTACTTTTACTCATACACACCCACACTTATATGTACATATATATATATATATATATATATATATATATATATTCACACACACACAAACATATATATACATACATGTGTATAAAGTCATTGAAATATTAAAATATTTTAAGTCAGGAATAACTCTCAATTTTTATGTAAAGTATATTTATTTGAAATACATACAGCAATAAATCAGTTTAAAACAGTATAGTCTATTATTATTATTATAGGTCATATTAGATATATTTCACATTTCATTTCATCCAATTCTTTGAATTTATAATTGATGAGGCATACGTTTTTAAATTCTTCATTCATTGGATATAAAATTTTTACATGATATTTACATAAAAATCTCTTTCATTCACGAATAATGAATAAGTTTTGTTATAATAAATCTTTAACTGTTTATGTATATATATATATATATATATATATATATATATATATATATATATATATATATATATATATATATATATAATACTGGAGTATCGAAAAATGTATTTCTTTTAATAACATTTTTTTAAAGATTACAGTATTAAATTATGGGTTATTAAAATATAAAATGTTTCAACCAGTTTTAACGAGTGTTGTTTTTAATTAATTAATCGGATTATTTTTTCCTTTCATATCTTTATAATCTATATAATTGATTTAATGGCAAGTAAATTGAATATTTAATATTATAAACATATTTTTTATTTCATGTACTTTTAACCCTTTAACTGTTTAATTTTGTTTCGAAAAACTTTTTCTGCCTGCTTAATTATTTTCCAGCGAAGACGAGTATACTCGACATAAACAGAGTAAAATGTTTCTGCCTATAAAAGTAGGCAATTATGATTAAAAATCAAAAGTTGCGTGTTGGTTTTTTAGAAAATATATATTTTTATTCGTTGTTAACAAACAAAATTTATTTCATTGATAAAAAAAATCGTTTGTAACGGTACTTCCCCAGAATTTGTTATTTCAGCTTAATACAAGCTATTGTGTATTAAAATAAATAAGGTTGCCAGACTAACGAATATTCTAAAATGTACATTTTTTAAAAGATCTTTATTAGCCCTTTTTCAGGGAAAAAAAAATATAGTTGATTCGGTTAATAATAATACGAATGCGATTTTTTTTATCTTCACGACGAGTATACTCGACATTATGCGAAAAATTTTCGTTTCGCTCTGACGAGTATACTCGACATAAACAGTTAAAGGGTTAAGAGTATCCCTGGGTATTCTTTTCATTTTTTTGCTCTAATTGATCCATATTTTCAACACTTCATAACATTCATCTACGATTATTTCAAATAACAAAATTAAAAATAATAGATATATTTATACCATTTTAAAAATCATGTAGTATAATCTATATTGTTTTGCACAGACAATGTGTGTTGAATAAATTAGTTTATAAAATAAACAGGTTATATTACAACCTATTAAAGCATAATTTCTATTAAAATATAATTAAAATACAAATAAAAATTGATATAGTAACTTTGAAAAAATTGTGTACTTCATTATAAGAACGTAGTGTATTTTTCAGTTAAAAAGACTAATAAACGTCGACACAGTATAAAAAGATGTAGTGTAGTGGTTCGATTCCGCTTGTAAAAACGTACGAGCAAAGTAGACGAGCAATAGATGTCTATAAGGATACAATAAAGATCTAGAGAAGCGCATATTAGAGGTAAGCAGGGATTCAAGTCTGGATTGTTTAACTTTCGGTAGCAGATACCTCTCTTTAATAGGATTTTACTACTTTTCGTAACCGATCCGACATTTATGTACTTGGTGTAGGAGTTTCGGAACTTAAAAAATATATAGAAAGTTAATATACAAAATCAATAAAATGGTGGAATTTTAAATGTATTGTTACATGTTTAATATATATTTAAATATTTTTTTAATCAACGATATAATTAAAATAATATTTATTTTACACTTAGATACTTGTCTCGTGATGGATGTTTGCTATTTTATTATTCTTATATATCAACTTATCGTATTTGCACAATTATGTGTCTCTTAACTACAAAAACGAAAGAAATTATACAACATAATCAAGGCCATAATTATCATTATTGTTTGTAAAATTTCATCACTTGGATTAAGAACCTTTGATAAAAATTATTTATTTATGTTTTTAATATAAATTATTTATAAAATATTAGAAATAATAGTTTTGAAAAAAGTAAAAATAAAATGTTTGTAAAAGAAAATTTATCAATATTACTTATTGTTGAGTTAACCAAGGTTTTATTTAAAAAAATGATAATTGTTTATAACTTAAATATTTATTTCTGTTTTATGTATCTTGTATTTTGAGTTTAATAATGTTCTATAAGTGACTTAAATGAGACTGAAGTATAGTAAATGATGATTAGGAAGTAAATGTTTATTTAAACCTTTTAATTTTATTTGGACCACCCATACATACTATTATAGTATTATTATTAAATATATTTTCAAAATATATTTAATAAAAGTTTATAGATGTATATTTAAAAGAATTATTAAACATATTTTGAGAATCATTTTATGAATAAAAAAATACTTTCTAGAGTAGATAAGTAAGTTTGAAATATAAATCTATAATACATATATATATATAATTAATGAACTCTTGATTATTTCAATATTTTAAATGATGATTTAATAGTTAGTATCTTAGAAATAATTACTTCTCACATTCAGACAATAATTCCAAGCATGGTACTGATACTGAGACAATGGTTATTATTATATAATACGATCAAATAATTGTTTCCATTTTCTAATTCTCAGACTGAAATCCTATTAAGGATTTATTAAAATATTAGAGACGCATTACTATTATAATTGAACAAATAAGGTGGAATTTAAAACGAAATTAATTCAAATTAAGATCAAATATCAGTGAAAGACACCTGCTGTAAATGTATGAATTCAATGTAGAATAGTGTATGAAATTTAATAACATTCATACTAAATACCAATCGCAGTGTTTTATAAATATGTTATTATTTGTTTTATTTGTGTATAGTCTTGGGTAAATTTTGTAATTAATTGAATAACATCTTGTTTTTGTTGTAAAAAGTAATTACTTAAACGGTATTTTAATTAAGTATACATTAACTAAGAACGAAATGATAAGTCTAAAGTTTCTATTTTTTTTTTACTTTAAATTGTTTTGAAATTTTTTGCACGTAGATATTTTTAAATTTTTTTACACAAATGTGTAGATAAATCAAAAACAATAAATATAAATAACAAAAAATAATATAAATCAAAAAGAGCTATATAAATATTTGTTTGGAAACTGCGACGAATTCACTTTCACACAAATGAAATTCCTTTTCCGGAATACTCCAAGATATTGTTTGTTTATAACGACAAGCTAATGCGAATTTTGATGGTGATACCATCATCGTCAGAGTGTTGCATTATAAAATCTATTTTGTATTTTTATTTAATGCATCTCTCTACTCTTTTTTAAAAAAAGTAACGTTTCAATGTCAGATGTGTTTTATCGTCCAGACTTCGTAAAAAAGGGCATCAATTTGTTGTGATCTGGTAATCATGAGATACGGTCTTTAAGTAATATTAGGTCAAATAAAAATAAACTTCGAACTGAAATCTATCTACCCTCGTAACCAACTGTGCCGTAGACATCAGTTCGACCAAGTTGTGTAACCCTTATTAATCAGTGACCGAGCTCATATTTCAATGTCTTGAATAATAAATGAAGCGGGACGTAACAACATACCGTGATACTTCCGGTTTAAATTTTTGTGACTGTGCATTGAATGATAAGATTTATAATCGTAGTAATAAAAAAAATGATCTTGGAAACAAATAACAACATGTATTAGGGAGTAGAGAAGGCCTTTTTCCGTTTCTGAACTTCTCAGAACGATGATGTACGTTTGCATTGGCGACAATCCAACAAACTTACTGATCACTATTACAAATTCTTACACAGGAAATACATCTATCAAAGTTATACTGCAGTAGGCACACATATCGTAAACTGAATCAAAATGTGTATTAAATTTCTAACGGAATGTCATCTTTCCATACCGCACACAACCGATTCTCCAGTTCGTTTTTCCGTATAGAGCGATTGTATGGCCTGTCTTTGTCACATTTACAATTCGCCGTCGTTGAGTTTTTGACATTCCGATGCTGTGCGTCCTTGTCGTTTCGAGTTGCGAATAATTTCCACGTCTTTTTTCGCAAATGTTCCAGACTGAGATCCAGTCAGTTAGTCTACGGGATGCTGGCCGGTGCCCTGGCGGCTTGGTTCTTGTACATAGCACGCCCACCACGCTGATATCGATTATATCCACCCCTCAGTCGCCGTCAGATACTGCGATTCATGATTGTTAGCAGTGACGGTTGATCTGAATCGGGATTTATACTGGAAACTACGATTTTATAGATAGTAACATCTCCGTTAGTTTTTTTTCATTCGATAATTTCAATTCGATTCGTTATCACGTTTAAACATTAGAAATAATGTTTACTTTATATAAAAAAAATTGTATTTAATCTTTTGTGGTTTTATGTCTAGCTGGTTTTAGACTTAATTCATTTTGGCATTAAATTTTTTGAGTATTATTATCTGAAAATGTTTTGAAATATGATTGAAAAAAATGTAACAGTAAAACATGTCAGATCATACAGAACAACTTGATATAGGAAATATGGATGACGAACGTACGATCTTCAGAAGATATATGTAAATATAATCTTCAGTACGTGTGAAAGCAGAATGGTTGTGTAAATGGTTAAAAAAACACTATAAGTCGAAATAAGGATAATAAAATATACTTCTTGATTCTCTTCTTATGATGGATAAAATATATTTCTTTGAAGCCAAATGTAATAATTCATTATAATGAAAATACAGAAATTGTCGATTTTATTGACCAGGATATTTTTATATATAAAAAGGAAGTATATATACATAAACGAAGTCATTAGTCGATGTAATGAATATCAATTACCACTTTAGCTAAAATTTATGGATCACGAAAAAGGCTTCGAATTAATACATCAATGATATTGAAAATATTGAAAAATCAAAAAATTAAGTAACATATACTGAATTTGAGATTGTCATATTTAATAGTAAAAAAATTGTTTGTGAAATAAAAATTGCAAACATTACTGTGTGTTTTAATGCATAAATCGTATTTATTTTATTTATGTTAAGAATTTAAAAAATTCGACACTATATTATAATTCTAAATTTCAGTAGACTATTCTAGTTTTAAGACATCAAAAGATGTTATTATCTACAAATTATAGAATTTTAAAATATATCGATCTTAAGAGATTGTTTTATCTTTTCTTAATTTTATATCCTTTTATTAAGTTTTTAATTCAGTTCGTCCAAATTTAATTTTTTACATGTAAAATTGATGGTTTCATCAGTTTTTAGAATTTTATTGTTAAAATGATATAGATTTATTTTTAATTTTCAATAAATAAGAAAATGTCAAATGTGTTACCGAGTGGTAAAAATATAAATATCTTTACTTAGATTTTTAAGTTCTTTATCAATAATTGTTGTGATATCTAAATGATATAATTGAAAAATAAATGTCAGGTGTTTGGTTCATTGGATATTTTGGAAAATTCTATTTTTATATCTCATTGTTTTTTATTTATAAAGTTTCATAAAATATGAGTCAAAATATGGATTTGTTGAAATAAAAATATTTTATATAAAATTAATAAATATTTGTTACACAAAAAAATGTGTAAAGCTATTGTTTTTCTTTTTTAAAATTTGGTAGGTTAGATGTCTATTCAATAATGTTATAAATATTAAATATTCTATAAAATAGTGTTTTAATTTGATCAATAGTCTTTTGTATATTTATTTCGTTATTTTCTGATTACTTACATTGGACGACTGTAAAATGTCTTGAAAAGATATACTCTTTTACATGACTTGTAATTTAAGCGTTGGATTAGTGTACGGAAAATAAGAGAAACTCGTTTTAATTTACTTAATGAGAAAGGTGAATTTAATCTTCGTATAGATGTATCTTGCACGCACTGTTATTCTTCGATTATCTGCTTTGTTTTGTAAAAAGAAATGTTTCTTATTTAATTTATATTCCGTTAAAGAAAAAAAAACATTTCAGGAATTTAGTCGTCGTGTACAAAGCTTGATTGAAAAATAAAATAATTGCTATTCTATTTAATCAAATGCAGTACGTTATTTGACATTTTAACTTTTGAATTTTATTTCGATTAACGTGAGTTCGAATAAAACTGCATTTTGTATGTAGTAATTATAGAAATTCATTTAACACCATATATTTTTTTTAAGATTATATTTGATTATTCTTCATTTATATTTACATTCTTTGTTTTATTCAATTACATTTTTTTTTGGAAAAATTAACTTTTGCATAAATTATTTCCAAATATTGGTTTTCAGTATAACATTTATTCGATTGATGAGAAAGTATTTTCGCGTTTAAAGGAAATAGTACTTTTTTATTGGTTTTATTTAAGAAATATTGTATATGTATTTGATTGTTTTCATGTAACAAAATTCTTATAACTTTTAAAATTAGGTAACAATATTTCGATTTACTTTTAATATTACTTTTTTTTAATAAAGTTGTATTGTTATTAATTATTATCAGTTTAATATATTATTATCATATTTAATTTAAACGATGATTGACAAAGCATTGAATTATTATATTTTCTTATTTTTTATTAACGTTCTTATGAAGAATTTGATAACTGTTGATTAAAAATAATAGATTAAATTTTTCTTTTTGGATGTATATATATATTCGTATAATTTTTCTCAATTAAATAATCTAACATTTGGCGTATAAAATGTGGAAATAAATTTAAAATGCATAGTTTCATTCCTATAGTTCAAACCTTTTATTGTTAATAATAGATTTGATCAATATTTATATTTTAATAGCTCGTTTTTAATTCATAGAACGTGTTATTGAATTTGTAATGTACATTTGAAAAGCAAATTTACTAGAATTAATACTTGTATGGATAATATTTTATCTCGTTTTTCATTTATGTATGTAATATATGTATAAATATAGAGTATATATGTATTTTGAGTGTGTGTGTATGCTGTATATATATATATACACACACACACACAAATTCATTGGTGTGCTAAAAATCTCGATAAAACACAAAATATGCTTTCTTTATATGTAAAAAATAGAATTAACATTATATGAAAGGACGAATACAGTTCTTGGTAGTTATCAGATATCGATCTAAAGGAAAGTATGGACTAGTTTAATGCCGGATATTTTGAAATAAATCTTGTAATGCATAGTACAGTTGAGTTGTTGGTTTTTTTCAAGTTGTTTGGCATTGAACTCATCCGCCACTTTCCACTGTATTCGTACTTGATCACTATGAAGAACTATCGTTATTATTTTATCTCGATAATGTCATTTTTCATCTATGCACAAAGAAAATATTTTTTTAAATAGTTTTGACGTTCATATATATATATATATATATATATATATATATATATATATATATTACTTTATCGTTAAATTAATTATAAAATATGAATTTTATAAAATTTGTTTACATCTATAACTCATTAGCTGAGAGTAGATACTTCTGAAATTTATATCTTTTAATATTTTTTCTGACAAGTTGGTATTGCTTTGTTATTAACAATTAGATATACGCTTTTAAGTATTGTTAGTCTAAATTTAATGTGTCCTTAGGCAAAATAATATGGCAGGTGCAATACTTAACATATACTCAAGAATTGTGAAATATTTTATTTTTCTTATCCGTAAATGTTTTTCTAATAAATTATTTTTAATGTATACTTTATGATACTTCAGACAAATCATATATTAAATGTAATTAAAATTCATGTTAACAGACCATCTTTTTGTGATTTCGAATTGAAAGAAAATAAATGTGTTCATAATTTTAAATCCAAAAAAGAAACAGTGTGGTTAGAAAATTCATTTGAATCATCAGTTTATTATTGGATACATGAGACATATTTTTAAATGTAATTATTTTTTGTAGTAATTAAAGAGAGTTAATAATGTACATATTTTTTTTTAATCCGTCAAAAAGAAAAATGTTAGAGCGAGTATTTGATGAACTTGATTCTTTGTTTTATATTTATGTATGCATGTTTCTTTCACGTTTGTTTTATGATTGATTGATAGAATATTACTCGTGGTAAATTTATTGAATAGTCAGATAGGCTTAAAGTATCTCACAAACAGTTTTAGTGGAATTAGTGGAATAATTCATTAACTAATTAATTAACAGAATTTGCTTGATGATAATTTTGTTTTAGCAAACTTGTATATATATATATATATATATATATATATATATATAATTTGGCATATATTATCTGTAAGGATAATTTTACTAAAAAGTGTGTACTCTTGTTTTATGGATTCTTAAATGTTACGTAGAAAAATGTACGAGTGTTATTTATACTTACAAGGTTTGTGAATTTAATAAGACAGGAAAATCAATTTTATATGTAATAAGTGAAATAATAAAGTATAGTCTCATATATGAATAACATTTCAGTTATAAAATTATTTTAGCTTTAATTTATGTAAATGGTGCATAAAAAATATTAATAGTTATAAAAAATATTGTGTTCTCTCTCTCTCTCTCTCTCTCTCTCTCTCTCTCTCTCTATATATATATATATATATATATATATATATATATATATATATTCAAGAGTAGTTTTATATAAAATTCAGTAAGACAGAAGTAATGTTCAACAAATTTTCTAATTAGAGAATTAAATTAAGAATAATTAAAGTTGATACTGTATTTTAGTAATTTCGTTTTTCTTATAGTAATTTGTATTTATTTTAAAATGACAGTTATATTAAAAAAGCAATTGCCTATAAAATATCGTAGTATGAAAAACATTAACAGGTAGTAAATTTAATTTATTCCACATTTGGCTATTTCTCTTTTGATTTGTGATTTTATAAAAGCTATATTATCACCGCGATAAATTTATATATACTTCAAATATAAATAATAAGAGTTGGTTTCCGTTTTCTGTAATTGAATTTAATTATTATCGATTGATCTTGACAATCAAGTTGACGTTTTTGTATAGAGTAATTTTATTATAAATAAAGAGAACAGTTCAGTTAACAGAACAGACAGTAACTGTATTTATTTAAAATAAATTATAGGTTTATAAAAACCGGTTAAAAAAATTAAATACGCTCGTGATATTATGTCAATGTTGATATTGAAACTATAATTTTAGTTTTATATACATACATACACACCATATATATTATATATATATATATATATATATATATATATATATATATATATATATATAAAATATGTTTATTTATTATTATATGATTTTAATATTTTTAATATACATATATACATGTATAAAAATAATACATGTAATTTACAATTTAACTCTAAATATGAAACATGATTTTTCATATAAATCTGTGAATAAATATGCACTTCTATTTCTTTATCATAAACGAATATTTGAGTTTAGAAAAAAAACATTTCTAGAAATTTGAAATAATTTATAAATCATTAAATATAACTATCAGTTGAATTTGTAATTCTTTTGAAATTTAATTATATTCTTTTGGAATTTAAAAATATTAATTTATTATTATTTTATAAAAGTGTTCAATAATCATTTATGATTTTTTTCATAAATAACATTTCCAGTTTTTATTTAGAGCGTACCTAGAATGAACGTTTTTTATTCGTCTTAGCTTTTTTAAATGTTATTTTCTTTTTATTATTTGTATTTTTCATCAACAATTTTAAAAATTGTTGATGTTAGTTTATGAAAATTTTCAAAAAAATTGACGAGTGTGACGTTATGACTTCTTGATTTTATAATATTACAATCTAATAACGATCTATTTTTCAGTTGATATGAATTTTAGTACCAATGTGTACAATAAGTGGATAAACATTCTATAAAATTTTGTAATGTTGTAACGTTTGACTTATTTATAGAAAAGTAAATTAGTCGTATTGGATATCCATTAGTTACACAAATAATATTGGAAACTAAGGTAATAATGTTTTTAATTGATTTTTTAAATAAAAAAAGTTCAAAATAAAGAGGATAGAAAAGATATCAGAAAATAAGATCAAAGTTAGAATTAGGAATATTTTACATATACTTAAATTAATTATTTAATTTATTATTAGTAATGTAATTTCGTTAATTTTATATAGTTTTCAAAAAAAGTAAATCATCACTGTCCAGTTAAATCAGTTTGGTATTGTTTAGATAAAGATACGTTTTTTAGGATATTAATAGAGTAATTTTCAGTTATGTTATAAAATTACTCAATTATTTATTAATGATAAAATGTACATATGTATGTCAGTTATAAGGTTTAATATACAGTCTCTTTTTTACTTTATTATTAGTAATAGAATATTTTAAGTATATCTCAGGGATAATAAAGCTGGTGTAATATGCTGTTTTTACAATATCAATAAAATTTACCTGTCAGTTTTTTATGTATATATATATATATATATATATATATATATATATATAATACGTTTGAAAGCATGAAATTGATACTGATATGAATTAGTGAGAAAACAGCTTGTAAAATAAAAAAATGTTATAAAAACAAGTGTAATTTTATAATTGATACATATTGAATCATGTTGCTATTTGTTAGCCTTGAACATGCTGTTTATTTGTAACTAGTTTATTACATTTTATATTGAATTCCATCTACATCTACATTTAATTTATTTGATTTTTATCTGACAATTTCGTTTTGGTTATATATCAGGTAGTATGAGGAGTACTAATGTATAGTATGTTGTTATGTATTTTTTTTAAATAATTCGATTTGTTAGTTGCATACCTCAGTATAAATTTTGTTATTATTGGTTGTGTTTTGTATACTTTTTTTGTGTTTAGTTATTGGACTTTGAATATTTTTTAGTATAAACTTTTTTATTTAATAGTTTTTATGATAAGGTAAAATTTTACATTTGTTTAGTAAAGTAAAGGGTATGTAAGTAAGAGGTGTATTTGAATATTTCAGTTCATATATATATATATATATATATATATATATATATATATATATATATATATATATATATATATATATATGTTATCCCAAATACACATAGATGTTAACTTTTGTATTTTTTTAATAAGATATTCTTTGATTTGCAAATCCATCCATTTTTTCGTGTACTCATTTTGAAGTTATTTTTTAAATATTCAATATGTGTTTCTTCAATTCCTCGATTCGTCAATTTAAATTTCCTGAGAAAAAATGAAATGATCGTTAGGGGGGGGGGTTATTGTCTATTTGGTAATCAGAGAAGTTTAAATTTAAATACTAAAATTACAAAACACACTTAACATTTATGTATGTATCTCTCTGAAATAAAAATATTAATTTTGAAATTACAATTAAAGTTTTTATTTTATTATTTTGGTTATTAAGTGTAGAATCTTTTTTTAAAAGATTTTAATGTAACTAGATTGGAAATTGAAACCTGAGTCTAAAATACAATATAATAGTTATTTATACAGTATTATTTCATTTTAATGACAATTATATTTGTGTAGAAAAAGAAATAAAAATATAATAGATTATTTGATGAAGTTCTTAATTTGGATAGAGTATTTAAGTTTATCAGGGAATATTTTTTGCTAAACTTTTATTAGTTAACTCTTAGTTAATACTAATTTATTTTGTTATTTATTTTTTTATCTCTGTTATATGTATATCGTATATATATATATATATATATATATATATATATATATATATATATATATATTTGTGTATGTGTGTAAATATGTAGGTTCGTATTCATTAAGATAAAATGTATAGTTGGTGGTATTCAATAGAAACACAATACAGTTGTTTTGTGTTCTGTTGACATTTATTCTATACAAAATCGTAAAAAAGTAATGTAATTATATGATAATTAAATAATTAGACATTTTATGACATGTTGATTAACTTAAAGAAATTTAGATAAAGCATATTAAAAATATTCTTTCTGACATAATAATGTGTTTAATTAGTATATATATATATATATATATATATATATATATATATATATATATATAATTGAAGATATATTTAAATTTTAAATAGTTTGTTTTAGCTGAGTATGTTTATTTTTTTGATCTATTCTGTACATATTTTTCATACGATCATTTCTCCTTGATATACCTTATGATTTATTCCAATCGTTTACATGAATGTTAGTAATTATGTATAACAAACAAAAAAAATATTTTTCATATTATATTTGTTCCTTTTTTTTTAAAAAAAATGTTTAATATATCTTGTCATTTTAACTTGGTAATATTTTCTGTTGCTTTTTAGCACTTTTATAAATTTTCATATTTTTTCTTATAAATCTTTTTTATTGCCTGACAATAAACCATATCATGTTTTTTTTAACTTTTTATATAGGATTTTTAAGTGTGATAGAATTTTAAACTGAATCCCTATCAAAAGTTCTATCTTATCTAAAAAACAATATAATATGCTATAAAGGGATGATCGTTAAAATCCGTTAATCTTAATTGTCGATGATAAGTGAATGTCACTGTTATTGGTTTTGGATATATGATTAAAGTTTTTAAAACATTTCGTGTTATTTCACTTTTGATATGTTTTTACTTTATAAATACCATTGAATATCGTGTACGAATTATAAAAATATTATGAACTGTCCTATAACTCCCAACACTGAGATCTTTATTGATCTAAGAGAGTAATTAACGACGAATTCTCGCTACGTGTCCAATTAAATCATCATAAACCAGTCTGACTCCAAGCGATTTTCAAATAACGCCGTTGTTGAAAACACATCCGCGTCGTGTGTACGTCGTTACTCTCAACAACCGTGATTTGAGACGTGCGCCTATCTCGGCGCGTCGTGACGTCACGGATGCTGTAGCAGTCGCGCCGCGGGCCGGGGTTTGAGACATACCTCAGCACGGCATCTTGGTTCGTGCATTTCGGTCGCGGGATTCGATCGCGGGATCGTCCACACCCGTTTCGGTTCGGTGACAACGTGCTCAGACGTATCGTGTAGTTCAGTGTGATGGTCTCAAAGTGCGCGACTTGTGGTTCGAACACAATGTATGTATGAAATGTAACATAAACTGGTTATTTGTAGGTTAAGTTGCTTTTGTTTAGGCGTGTTCGATGTGCGGGGTGGTATGTATACGTGTACAATGACCGCTGATTGCAAACACATTTTATGTTGTTATTTTATGGAGATTTTTGTCTGTGGTGATATTCTAATTTTACGATATATATATATATATATATATATATATATATATATATATCTGATAAAAAAATATTATTGTTTATTTTATATCGAAATTCCCCAAAAAAACCAGACATATCTATATAATTTTTATTTGAAATTGAATATTGTTAATTTCTGTAAATGTAGTAATTGAAAAAAAACATTTTTTAATTAACTACAACTATTTATATAAATTAAAATAGTTTATATCGAAATTATTGTTTATTTATGTTTGAATTTATTTAGCATGTGACTAGTAAAATTTAAAAATATATAATTTTAATTATACAAAAAATAATAAAATTCTTTTTTCATTCAATTTAAAGAAAAATTTAAATTGAAAATTATGGTAATCTTGCAACGAATGTAGATATTTTGTAAACATTTCAGTCGTTTCACTACGTATACTCCTTTAATTATCGTTATAAATATTTGATGCTTTGTTATAAATTTATTAATAAATTTGTAATCAGTTTTAGTTCATAGATATGAGTAAACAATAGGTGTTTAGTTGTAAATAATTATTTTCATAAATAATTGATTGAAAACAATGTTTCAATTATAATTAGTGTCGTCTAGATTTGTTTGAGTGCTTCTGAAAAGCACTTGAATATTTAAATTTGATATATCAAAAGGAATTGTTTGGAGAATTATTTGTTTATTGTTAAGTTATTTTATTCAAAATAGAAATAATATATATATATATATATATATATATATATATATATATAAAGTGTGTGTGTGTGATCAAAGTTTTTATAGTAATGTAATGTATTATTTGAAATTTATTTAAATATTAATAAGGATTTTTTTAAAATAATTGCACATAATTTGGCATGCACGTGTGTATTTGGAGTAAATTTATATATATATATATATATATGTATAATATTTATTAACAATAAAGTTGAGGTAATATTTTCAGTCTTACTATTTTATTTAGTTTTAAATTTTCATATCTGATAAAAAATTTAAAAATATAATTGTTAGGTGTTTGTATTGTATGAGTGTGTAATTTCTTTGGAAATGTGGGTATATTTTGTAATTAGTAATAACATTAATAATAATAATAGAATGTTATTATCGATAACGGTAAAAAAATATTTAATTGCTGGAATTATGGATATGTGTGGGAGAGTGTACGTCTGTTTATATATGTGGGTGAGACTGTATATATATATATATATATATAAACATATATATATATATATATATATATATATATCTTTGTGTGTGTGTGTGTGTGTATAAACTGAAATTGTTTTTCTAATAAGGATTTATCAAACATTAAAGTTGTATACTTGTTTTGTTATCATTAATGATCATTGTAATAATAATGATAATAACAAAGTTGCTTAGTATTATAAGTCCGATGACAGAAGTACTTATTTTGAAACCATCTTTATCTTATCCTTTACTGCTAATTTTACTCCTCTTAATCTGATTTTTAAAACACTTTACTGTAAAATGTGGTGTTTTGAAAATACTGCAATTTTAAGTTATATTTTTAAGAGAGATTGAACTTTTCCGCAACCTATTTTGTCAATTCTCATTTTAATTTTTAACATGTGATTGTTTTCATCGAAAAAATAAATTATTTCTTGATTTAAATCTTTTCAGGTTGAATATTACATAAAAGCTTTAAACAAACTAAATGAAGTCGTGAGGATATCCATCTACTTTCCAAACTACCATTCGAGCTACTTAATCATTTCACTATGGCTATCCATCCTACAGTGTCTGATAGGAAACTTATAGTCTTTATTCCACAGTACTCAAACAAAAATCAAGTATATTTTTTTCAATGAAGATATTATTTTCCTTTAATTGTTTTTTATGGATTTAAACTCTTCTAGACTTTACTTGAATGTTTGAAATATGTCTATCGCACGATAAAGAATGCTGATATATGTAGTTTTTGAAATTGGATTAGAAATCTTTCGGAAAATACATTAAATTTTACACATATATTATATATATATATATAATATATTATATATATATATATTTATTGTAACGTTATGTTATAAAATAACATGGGAAAAAATAATTTAATGCAATTAATTGTGTATTATTTGTATATATGCATTCATATATTTCGGTTTAATACTCATTTATATTTATTTCAAATTAATACTAATTATTCATATAATTCCAGTCTCTAATTGATGTAGTGCCATTTTAATGAAAATTAATTACTTTTAAATACCTGATTAAAATATATTTATTAAAAGATTTTAATAACAGTTAATGTATATTATATATAAACATAGACACACATACACAATATATATATATATATATATATAAAATTTGGAAGAGAAAGGTATTGGATTGGTCGGAGTGGAAATTTTAGGAGAGGCGCTTATCCAGTAGTGGATGGAGAAGAAAGAGGGGATGATTACATATATATATATATATATATATATATATACATAATTGTAAATAAATCAAATATAGTGTTATTTACTTTGAAACGTTAAAAATTAATTGATATTATTTTGTGTATATAAAACGAACATAAATTTAATATTTGGAAAAATGAAATATTGATTTGAGGGATTATATTTTTATCAATTGTAATAAATCATATTTAGTACTTGAATTTTTTTCTGATACATATGTATATTTATTATTAATATTGTCAAGATAATTTGATATATTAAAGTTAAATTTAAGTATTGATTGATAGTAAACTTTATAATTTTAGTATATATATATATATATATATATATATATATATATATATCCGTGTGTGTGTATATATATTTGTAATTAGTGATAAATTATTCGATTACTTTGATAATATGGATAGATTTTACACGAATGAATATTTGCGATATTACAATATTTTTCAGTATATCCAAGAGACAAATAAAACATGTCTGTAATTAGATTTAAATAATTGCACTGTCATTTCAGTGTATGATATACTTCATCGAATTTACATTTCAGTATGGTTTGAGGCGACACATTTCCTTAATGAAATTTTCTCTGTATATAGACGTATGGCTCTTTGTTACAAGTACGATGATGGATTGCATCTATCGTATTTATGATTAATAAAATACGTGTTTCGAGGAGGAAGTATATGTATTTTGTATAGATTATTAGGTGTTCAATTTGTGTAAATACAAAATATCTATAAAAAAAACTTTTTGTCATTTAAGTTCACATTAGTGAATACTTATTATTGTAATTGAATTATAAATGCATGCAAATAGTTCTATTGTATTTTTAAGTTAGTTTAGCTCATTAGAAAGAAAATAAATTGAAATTGAAAAATTATATATATATATATATATATATATATATATATATATATATATATATATGTATGTGTATACAATTATACATGTGTATACACCTTATTAAAAAAACTTTTTTATTTGAACATAATAAAAATAAAAAAAACACGAAAAAAATATTCTATAAATAAGTACGTGATGTCAATGATATCAGAAATCGGCAGAAATAAATCTTTTTCCATTTTGTCTTTTCTTTTTAGAGTGTGTGTGACATTTTTAAAGTTTTGATTTTTTTTCGAAAGTTTTGTCTGTGTTGCGAAGTAGAACGATTCGTATATGATATATAAACTGTCAAAAGACGGTTACGAGCAGTTTTGTTACAAACTTTGGATAATATATATTTTGCTACTCGTCACATAATTTTTTTTAGAAAAGTACGTTTTTCGTTATGTCGAAATGTGTTTAGTACGATGAGGTATACCTCATAATTAGATAAAGTTTTTTTAATTACTAGTTGTATTTCATATTTTATAATAAATTTATTTATTAGTTTATTTTAATAATAACTAAAAAGAGCATTATTTTTTTTAGAAAAAAAACAAGTTATGTTTTAATTAGTTATGTACATTACTGCTGAGCTGATTTATTTAATTATACAGCTTCGTTTAATACTCACAATCTCAACTTTACATTTCATGGATGCAATTAACTTTCAGATCGTCTAGGTTTTGTATGCATTCATTAAAGAAATGCTTATATAGTATTTGCATACTTTATGTATTTTAAATATTCTATTTTGCAGATTTACATTTTTGAAAGTAATTATATTGTAACAAGGTATATTTTTCGAAAGTTTTCAGTTGCTCTTTCGTAATTTTTAAAAATGTATTGTTATAAATAATTAATAAAACTTTCATTTTTATATTGATTTTTGTGTTTGATCGTGACTTAGTGTTTAAGTAATTTAATTCTAATTTGAATACATACATTTTTTAATTCAAGAATATTTAAGTTTTTTTTTTTAATGCAAGCTATATATATATGTACATTTCTTTTATTGCGAATCACATGTACATTAATACATTAACTGCCCAGAAAATGTTATGTCTGGTTTTTTATTTCGCAATAAAATTTCATTGTAACAAACACAAATGCTCAACTCATTTGTAGTGTGATTGAATTAACCTTATAAAAAATTAGGAAGATTGTAAAGAGAAATATGTATTGAGATAGTATTTTAGTTTAATATTAGCTACATATGTATTTAAATTAATTTTGCGTTAAAAATCTAAGATTTTTTTTTAATTGTATTTAGATATAAAAATTAACATGTAATATAAAGAAAGAACAAAGAGTTGTATAAAGTTCATCAGTTTTGTAGAAGCTATGACAAACAAATGTAGAACTCCTTAATGGGAATATTTCAAAAAATTATACTATAAAATTGATAATTGCTGTAAGGATTGAATTTTTTTTTTGTTTCAACAGAACTTCTTGTGATATTTAATTTACGTATTATATTTATTAAAATATGTATTGTTAAATATTTAACAATATTTGTTTTGGTACTGTGGCCAAATCATCAGTTACTCTGACACCATATTTTATAAAAGTTCGATAATCACTTATTTACTCATTTTAATTTTTGATACACATTTTGATGAAGTTCTTTGATTACTGTACTAAAATGAATTTATTATAATACAAAAGTAAATAGTAATTTGGGAATATATTTTAAATAAAATTTGGTAGCTTGGGGTATATTTTCTGTATTAGATTTGTTAGTAAGGAAATCTTATTCTGCAAATGATGTTTGGGTATGTTGGTTTAAATAAATCTATTTCGTGTAGAATAATAGTAAAAAATATCTTAATGACGTTTCATAAAAAAAATATTTTTTCATGTATTTTTGATTTTATAACATATTTTGTAGTTGTGTAATTGCAATGAGTATTACTTTTTGCTTTGAAAATATATTATTTGAGATTAATTTTAAATAAATATTTGCAGTTACGTTATCTTATCATAAATTACGACGTTACGACATATATATATATATATATATATATATATATATATATATATATATATATATATATTGTATGTATACATTTCTGTGAAAGGTATTAAAAAATTATAATACGAATTTCCTTGAAAATTCTTATCGTACAGTGTATTCAGTGAACTCTTATATACATTATATTTTATTTATATTTAACATTTTTTATTTGTGTCGAAAAAATATACAACATTTTTGTTATTTTAAATTATTATTACAGGTGTAATTTTGTATCACACTGAGAAATTAGAAAATACAATCATTATACTATATATATATATATATATATATATATATTCATCTTCTATTTACTTTTAATTAGTTTTTACGGTTATTGAACAATTTGATCACGGATGCAAGAATATTATAAAACGGTAGACATTTTTTTGGCATATTGTCAGTGTTTGTATGACTGAATAAAGAAAAGTATTTTATTTACTTTTTTTTTCTTAATATAATTGACTATCATAGCCTTTTTTCCATTATAAATTTTGTTGTTAGCAACTTTGAAATTTTATATAAAATAATAATCGATAAAATATATAGATAATAAAATAACGTTTTTATATAAAGAATTTGATACAAACAACATACGTAAAAAAGAGATAAGTAAAAATTAATATGAGGTTTTAAAAATATTGACGTTTTTCAGACAGTATTTCAATTTTCTATTAAAATTCACATCTCCGAGAAGTAGAGAATTAAATGTTTGTCCGAAAATATTAAAAATATCATTCAGAATATTCGTTTTATTGGCGTTGTATTGAAATTTGATTGACAGGATTGCTTTTTGTTACATATTTTTCCTATTTTCGTAAACATCGATATTGTTTTATTGACAGTTTTATAGTGGAAATTGATGTTTATATTGTATTTAGTTGGATGTGTATACATCTTGTTCAGTTATTATTATTTGAAGTTGTTAATTCAATTACAGAATCACTCATTTCGATATCAGAAGATTTTATTAAATATTTAGTAATCACTTGTTCACTTGAAATATATGTCATATGTTTATAAGTTTTGATTAAATTTAATTATTCATTTTATTAATCAATTGTATATTAACAATTATTGTGTGAGAAAATGTGCGATTACAAGGGTTTACTGAGGCATGATTTGGACAGTTGGTAATATGTTAATAACATAAAAATTGTAGAAATATTTTATTTCATATACAATTACTAAATTTAGTACTAAAATATGTTTTATTTTTTTACTACTTTATATTACAAAATTATGTAAAAATTTAAGAAGTATTGTATTTTTTCAATTGCCTCATAATTTATTTCTTGTTTACATATTTTAATCATTTCTATTTATTTTTATATAAATAATTTCTGTACGTAAATACAACTCGATTTTATAAACTTATTCCATAATCAATTATTGTTTTTTTTTTTTACATTGTGTATTAGAGGATGATGCATGGTCAATAAATATCTTTTTTGTTAAACCGTTTTTCGATTTGGCCGTTTATGGTTATTCGCGAGTCGTATTCACACTTCTTTTTGGAATAAAATAATTTTATTGAGAAATAAAATTTGAGTAATAAAAACAGATCTACATACCAAATACAGGCATCGAAAATCCATAACAATAATTATATTATGTGTGATATTTGTGCATAATTTAATCTTTTGATGTCTACTTAAACATTAATATTTCAACGTTTTAATCGCCTAAAATAATAAAACTAAAATCACTAAATCAACAAAATAATTTGGTTTTATGTGGATTAAAGAGGTAAAAAAGTGCCATAATAGAAAGTCCTGCGTGTGTGTACATGACCCACGCAGTAATGTGGTATACGTTAATGAATTTTAATATAATTAGGGATTATTGAACACGTTTATAAAATCTTGTGCTATTGGGATAAACAATTTATCTGTGTAAAAGGAAATTAACCATAGTGCTTAAAATAGCGATATTTTCATTAATATTTATTTTAATTATAATTATTGAGTGAACAAGTATTGAAATAACAATGGTAATATAACTATTGTATCGTAAAATTGTTAACAAGTGACTTTATAACGAACAAAAATAATGACTTGAAGTAAGCAGTAAAAAATACACGACAACGCAACGACGCAGTACGAAAAAATAAATTTACTGTGGAAAGCGTTATGTCGAAAAATACATTAAACACTACAAGAAAATGATATTACTGTACATTTACTACCATAAAAAAATCCGAAATGTACTAGGCATCTTATCTTCAACGCAAAACATTCACAAGGATAAAAAAAGGAATATTTTATTGGTCGCATGACTCGCCCCGATATAATAAAAGTACGACATAAAAAATTTCCGTTCACTACCTGAAAAAAAGTATGTCAATATTGTAGTAATCTTGATTCGTCCCGATTGGGTATGTACTTTCGAACAGATGATATTAAAAATCATTCGCGTTTTTCGTATGTACAGAAATGTTACTATTATTGGAAATATTTCTGTTGCTTATTTTATTTTTATTTTTAAATGGAAGTGTTTTCCGGTCCTTATATATATATATATACACAGAAAGATAAAAAAACGAGAGAAACATTTATAAAAAAAATTATACTATTGCTGCGAATATTTTGTTGAAATATTTTTTTCTCTATATAATTTAAGTTAATAAATACAAAATATTATATTTAGAAGATATTTTAAAAAATCAAACAAAAATCATTTTTAAATCAATTATATTTCACTTAGATAAATAATTTTAAGCATCGTTTCTCTTTTTATTGGAATTTTATTGAAAATGATTTCAACATAAATAAATATTGAACATTTTTATGAAATCTTATAATACTGGTGTGAGTGATTAATTTATGTAAGAGTGAATTTGACATGGTATTAAAACGAGCAATGTACAAAATGATATTCAGATATCATTTTGTAAGAAATTGTTAATGTATTGGAAAAAAATGAAAACCAGTTGACGATAATTAATTATAATTTTAATTGATGTATAGTTATTTTTAAAATATATGTCAATTAGAAATAAAAGTCCTGGAAAAATTTCTAGTGGACATATAAAATGACATATCATGTTAAAAACTGTAAATATTGTAAAAATACAATTTATTTCTATGGCACGTCAGTTTTTTTAATACAGAAATAATTAATAGTGTTTAAAAAAACATTTATTTACATTACATTTAATAAACTGCTTAATTATTTTTAATTTGAAATTCTAACTGTATTTCAGTTATATAATGTACTTTATTCATCTATGTTTTAAATTGTAATTTTTTTTATATACATAAGTATATTTTCTATTTATATTAAAACATATAATTTCAAGATGTTGTTATAAAACAACAGTCATTTATATCGTTATTAACTTTAATAAGTCTTTTTAAGTACTGTGGGAAAATTTGTGATTTGTATTCAATCACATTAACACGAAATGTGGAAATAATTCAAGGAAAGATTCTCGTTTTGTGTTAAATAGATACTTCAGGTTGGATAGTCCTTATAAAATAATTGAGAGGTAGCTCGGTGGAAGAGTTTGGAATTTTGGTTTTTATGTTGAACGTTTTTTCTGGTTTGGGAGGAGTTTAATTAAAGAATAGCTCGTTTTTCTTTTTATAATTAAAATGATCATGTAATTTAAAAGGGATAAAATTATTAATGTAAAAATTTTAAACAAGAGTGATTTATTATAATCATCATTTTTAATTTTTGATCTATAAATTTATTTGCAACTGAAGAAGATATTACGAAATTCATATCATTGTAATATTAATTACTTAAGCAATTCAATTTTCAAAAATAAGAATGAAAATCGTTTCATTATCAATTATCATCTTCAATGGAAATTGTTTTAAGTTTCTAGTATAAAATAATGTCTTAGTAATGTACAATAGTAAACTCTATTCTCATTAAATTTTCCTATTCGCTTTGAGACACAGCATACTCAAAATTTACAGAACTGAGTTTCCGTTTCCTGCACCATAAAGATACGACGTATTTATGCGATTCAATTTCACACATATGGGTTAGATTTGAATCATAATATCATGCTAAAAACACGAAACGGCGAGATTATCTCCAACATCGTATATTATTTTTTATTAAAAGCACAACATTCACGCCATAACGGGAATGGCGAGAGAGACGATTCACGACGCTTCTACTCACAACTTTCAAGTTCATCGACCTTACATTTATTCAGATTAAAAAACTTACACTGTAGTATGTACATGCATGAATAGTTATATATATATATATATATATATATATATATATATATAATGCAAAAAATAAAGCATATATTTATTAACTTTATAAATCAATAAAATATATTATCTATATACTGATTGCATGCAATTAGTATGGAGAAAAATACGAATTATATATGCATACATAATTTATTTATTAAGTAATTATTATTTGTCTGCTAATTCATGATAGATTTGATTTTTTTACGAATAAAATAACAATATTTAGTGTAAAATAAATGTTTATAAATAAAAGTTTACGTACAATAAATGAAAAATAGCACAATTTATAGATTTCTGTGAAATAGACGTAAGAATAAATCAAAATTATTTTTAGAAGTCGATATTTTTGTTAACAAATATAAAAGAGCCATTAGCGTCACTAGTATGAAATGTTGCACTGCACTTTTTATTTTCCTAATGTCATAACTGCATTTAGTTTCTAAGTAGTTATTTATTATTATTGGAAAACGATATTTTATATTTATTTCTTTTTTATGAGAAATACGGTTAAATATAATTTTATAACATAATATTATTTTGTGTATTTTCGTTTCTTGATAGATGAATATTCCATTTATCTGATTGTGGATTTTGAGTTGAAAGTAGTTGAAAAATGTTGCAAAAGTGGAAAAATACGATTATCTATGAAATACACTTATATTTTAAAAAATATGAAATTTTTGTAACAATTAAAAACATCAGTATTTATGAATTTTGAATCATTTTGTATTTTTACTAAAAGAAAATTTAATGGATAAAGTTCATTATATTTCATAGTACTAATCTATTTATTAACTTATAACTCATCATATTGTAAATACATATCGACTTTCTAATTAAAGTTAAAAGCTTGATTTCTTTTAAAACTAAAATATTGACCATTAATGTAATGAAAATTGAAAATGTAGAATTGTCATCGAGAAAAAGTAAAACAGAATTTAATGCTTAAATAAGGAAGATTTTAAATCATGGTAAAATGAAAATTTAGGATTGATTATATATATAAAGTGTTCTAAATGAGACTGAATAATGTAATATATAAACCCTGTTCAAAACTTTCAGTCTCATTTGGTCCACCCTACACACAAATTGTCAATAACACCATCATTAGCAGCCTCTCTATCTACAGCTGGATGATAGCCTCTTCGAAACTTTTCACTACGCCCATCCATACCCTTCTCTTCTAATCTATTCTGATGATTTTTTTATGTATCTTTTTCATTTATCTAGAGATATAAAAAGGTTTCCTGGGCCTTTTTATATTTTTGGATTCCCAATCAATTGTCCTTCGGTAGTGGTTTTCATTTTTTGCTATATACCTGTCTCAATTTCATTTTTAACTTCTTATTTTTACTGACTATTTGTGAATTTGGTTTTCTTTCTAATCATTTGTCTCTATTTCTAAGTATTATTCCTAATATGCATTTTTCCATATATATATATATATATATAAATAATTTTTTTCATTATTGATTGATATTAGTGTTGCATGATTTATTTTAAATGTGAATATATCAGAAATAAATTTAATATGTTCTACAATTTTTCGTTGAATTCTCATCTTATTTATTAACATGACTGAGTAAAAAAGTATCTTATAAGAAACTATGTTGACATTTGATTTTTTAACGCCCACGGAAAAAAACTGATATGATTAAGATAAATCTTTTATGTGACTCTAGCGACCACTATTTCGTCTAGCCGTACGTTTTTTGTATCGAATTAAATCCGATAGCACGGAAGACAAGATGACGCTGCCTCGTCTCACCGTACGATGTTTCGCGTCTTCCACGTTCTAATATGCAAATTCGAAACACATCTCGGCCTCTTGCGTACGGAAACACATCTCTCTATAAGGAGAATTGTTCTTGACATTTCTGTGTCTTCTCCAGTTCACTGCGTTTCTTTTCGGTCTGCTCGTTTTAACACAATCCTCTGCCGAGTGTTACTCTCGCGGCTTTAAATTCCGCGCTTACCGTTTTTCCACCGAACATTCATCACTGGCTTGAACTTGTATTACTTTTATATGCCTGTTTGGATTTGTGCGGTGACGCGCGAGTACGTATTTTATTGCGTTTTATTACTTGAAATCGAATATTGACTATGAGATTTTACGACCTATGTCTGGTAATAGCTACACTATTTCGTCATGTTTTCGCGCTCGACGGTGTGTACACACCGTTTGTTTGCATTTTTATATTAAGAGTAACATATTTTCAACCTATACATACATATATTTATTACATAATGTATAAGTTACATATATATATTATTCATTCGATTTTCTTTTTGATATTTCAGTAAAGATGCGTATATCTTTGGTAGAAATATAATAACACGATGTAGCTCAAAAGTACTCAGATTTTGAATAAAAAAAAACACATTTTTGATTTGATATTTATGATTTTTATTATTGATTATTCAAACAAAATAAACTTTTTTGGAGAAATATAACCTTCGTAACGATTATATATTTTTTGAAAATATATCTTGTACTCTTTATTTTAGAATGACTGTTAAAAATGCATTGAATTGCTGGAAATTGAATTTTTAATATATCTAAGCCTTTATCCAGTAGTGGATAAAAAGAGACTGATGATGAATGATTCTCAAAATTTTCTATTTCCATATATACTCACTGTCTTCATTTTTTGTTATAAAATTATTTAATATTTTTTTCCAAATTGTTTCATAAATATATGTCTAACTAATGAAAAATGACTACAGTACTGTGAAAAAAAATGTTATGTCTTTTTTGTTATCAAATATCTCTGTAATATTAAATTGTTCCTATATTCTCTTTATATATTTTTTATCTAATAACTGACTTATGTCAATTTTTAACAAATACTGATTTCATATTTGATTATTTAAAAATGTTAAATAATGATTTGAAATGTGTAGATTTTTAATTAAAATGATAATTTTTTTGTTTCAAATGCTTATTTGGTTGCTTGTAAAATAACTAAAAAATATTTTATAGATAAAACTATGAACTTATTGAAAAAAAGTAATCAATAATAGTAGACTCGGCGTTCAAATATTCATGATTTGACAGGTGTAATGCGATATTCTAACCGCATCGAACATCATCTGTCTAAAAGCAGTGAATTCCTGTTCAAAATATGTACTTTTATTTCATATATATATATATATATATATATATATATATATATATATATGTAAATTAATTTTTTTAATCGAATATATAATTATTGGTGGCCATTGTGTCAATCAAATATCGACATTTTCATATTTATTTTCAAAGTTTGTTCCTCGTGTAAGATTTGAGAAACAGAAAACGTTTCTATAAAAACTACAGTTGATCATTTTGTACTGTATGTGGTTCAAATGATACTGAAGAGTTTTGACATACATTTGCTTGATTATTATCATTGATAACTTATGCATTGATCTACCTCATTTAAAAATCTTACTGTCGTTCTCATTTTCTCAATTTATTCCCCAACATAATAGAGCTGAACTATTGAAAGAAAAATTCTTTATGCTTCGAATACGTGCAATTCATTTTTGTCTATCGTCTGTATTTCGTTGTTGGAAGTAAATTAAATTCAATTTTTAATATAGCCTGGAATCAAATCACCAGAAGATACCAAGCATCGATAAAATTTTAATATGAAATTTCATCATGCGCTTATACGTGTACTTTGATGAAAAGTTTTTCATATTTATTGAGGTAAGATCAAATTTCATAGCACGTCTCTGAAAACGTGAAAAAATCATTTTTAAACATTGATACTAAATTTTTACTAATGTATGTATGTATTTTCATATTTAATAAAATGATTAATTAATAAATATGCATTTTATCAGTATCATTGAAAAATGTTTAAATAATGTACTTAATTAGATAAAATGCAATTAGAAAAACATTTTGTCATTTCGCATAAGTTGATAAATTCATTTGTATGTATCTGTTTGTGTTAATTCGTTTGAATGATTGTAACAATTAAGTATCTTTTTGATTTATTCAAATCAATTAACTGGAGAGAAACTGTTCGAAATTCATTTAATTTATTACGGTTATATTTTTTTTGTACCGTAAATCCGAATCTGTATCACATTCATTACTCTTTTAATAATCATGTCGAGATGCAGATACAAATAACAATAAATCATTTTCGAATGACTGTCGATTTTGTGATTTGGTTCTGATTGAAAGTATTGATGAGAACATGTTAGGTACAAAGTTGCGAAGGGAATTAAAACCGTCAACGCGTTCAAGTCATGTTCACGGTACAGAAGTTTTTTTTTGTGCATAGATTTTAAATTGATTTGAATTATTATAAAATTTTATATAGATTTACAGATTTCATATTTGATTAATTCTCAGAAAATAAATCAACGAACGAATATTTTTTGATAATAACAACGATCACTTTTCAATCTAAATAAATTATTAATGTTACAAGAAAACTGCTGCAGTAATATCACTCGTAATTTATCTTACTTTTATTTGCCAGCGTTAGACATTTATTATTAATTGATAATTGAGTTTGTTCTTCGCTTTTATATATTTTTCGTATGTACGATTGTAAACGTACGTTTGTTTCTCTGTGTAGATTTTGTCAAATTTATTAGCCGATTTTGGGAAAATATCTTTAATAAACAATTTTGCATGAACGCTCATGTGCGAAGACAACTTTATGCTATTCAGTGACATCATTAACGTAACTAAATACAAATAGAGAATCACAAGGGCGGAAATTTACGTGATATACATCATAACAGCAATTTCCTCGTACGAGTGGAGCGCCAACTAGGCGTGGCTTTGCCGACGTATATACTTTGTGCAAAGTCGATATTTATTTTGTTAGCGATTTTCAAAGTAAACTTTATGTACGAATTGTAACTTTGCTACATGTACGTATGTACACAGACACGAATCGAGAGAGTATTTTCTTTTTTTTTAGAAAGAAATGTTATCGTTCGAGTCATATTTTTAGTTTACTATTTTTGATTATTTATTATGTGCATAAATACGTTTAGAAAATGCATAAGAAACTTATAAATTATATTCTGAAAAAATTAAACAAAAATACTTTAAAATGTCTTGATGATTATATTTTTTTTACATGATTACAAAAATAATGTCTTTCGTAATAGTGTAGCATTTTTTAATTATGTTTCTAGTTATTCCATATACTATTTATTAATTAATTCAGCGTATATATATTTACATTGTTGTTTATTCCATGAAGAATATAAGGTTTTATTTTTGTATATATTTTTTGTTGTATTAAGTCTATCGAAAAGATCTGTTCATTTTTGAAGTAAATTCACTGTTATTAAACTTACTAAAAATATCTTTTGTTCATTGAAGATTTTTTATTTTCATATTCAAGAAGGATATATTAATCTTAATGGACATATTTATTAGTTAATCATTTCTAACTTAAATAAACAATGTTTAAAGAAGAATGTGCTTAAATATCATTGTTTATTAATAGAGAAGTTATTAAAATAGACACTTATTTTATAGGTTTATTTGAAATTACTTTTTTGCTTCAACTGTGTATTAAATTTCTAGAACAGAAATTCACTTAAAATTATTTTGTTACTAAACAAGAATTTTATATATATAGTATAATGAAGTAACTGCATAGTACATATTTATGGCTGCTACTAACCACTTTATATATTTATATATAACGTTGAAAATTGTTAAGACGATGAACCTCAATATTATACTGCACACCACTTGTTCGTTCACTTTACAGGTACTTCGTACACAGATGTGCAACGAATATATTCTATGTGGTTTTTCCCGAGTTTGTAAACCGCACGAAAACTTTCATTTCGTTCAAATCAATTAAAATTGCATAAGTTACGTGTTCCAGAAGTTTAAACCTAAATGCAATAACGAGTTACTTCTTAATATGATTTTTATCACGTTCCTTGAACTACTTCGTAAAATCAAACTTCATTCATCGTCTTCTTTATATTGAAAGTTTATAAAGTTGTGGAAAATAAAATCATTATATATATATGTCTAATTTTTTCTATAATGATCATTTTTATATTTTAAAATTTTCGCTTTGTTGTTGATCACGAATTTTCTGTTGAATTTTGTCACTTTTATGTATTTGATTAAATAGAATGAATACAAAGTAAAGAAAACATATACAAATACTTAATGATGATTTGATATACATATGTTTTAATTTTCCTGTTAAGTCTCAGTTGTTAATTTCAGCTATTAATTTAGTACTTGGCTATAATTTTAAATTGAATCAACGTCATGCATACAATGTTATACATGTGCGTATGTTGAGAGCAAAGATTCAATATTGACTTTGCTATTTAGTACACCACAAACAGTTAGTACAAGTTGTATTTCTCGTTCAGAGGTTTAAACAGTGTGTACTTGTCGGCTGATTCTAATGCATTCTTTTCAACGTTTTATTATGTACTATGACTTCTTTGCTATGTACAACTTCTCTACAAACTTTTTTGTACACAAGCATTTTATAATCGATTGATTTGTTACAATTATTTTCCATTTATCAAATACATTTTTTGGACATAACTGAGAATTATTAATAAGTACAGATATCTTTTGTTGAAATATATTACATACCTTGTCTTTGATTTAATTACTTTATTAAAAAAATTGTTAAATATAATGTTTAAAAAATTATTATTATTATTGGCAAATATAAATGTATCAAAATTTGTTTATAAAATAATTAATAGTCTTTCAAGAGTGAATTATAATGTTCAGATAAATCCGTAATTAGTATCTTATCTCAGTTTATAAAATAATATAACTTTTATTTCATAAAATTATAACAAATTATCATAATTTGTGTAGTAGTATCGATTATTTATTTCAATATAAATGAATCGTTGATTATAACATCACAATGTTTTATAAATTATTCTGTCGATCCATATTTTGATGACCATATAATCTTCTTTAAAATGATTTAAATATAATAGAATCGTTTAAAAATATAGACAATAAAAAATAATCGTAGAATATTTTTATAAAATCATCATCAGTCTCTCTAACTATTGTTGAATGAAGGCCTCTTCTAAAATTTTTCATTTCGACTGATTCAATGTTTTTCTCTTGCAGTCCATTCCGAAGAATTTATTTATACCTCTGTCTCATCTATCTATAGGACTTTTCTTGAGTCTCCTTATTATATCTAGATTACCAGTTAATAACTTTTCTTGTCTATTGATGGTGTTCTCTTTTTTCTATATGACTAGTCCATTTCCATTTCAATTTTTTAATTTTTGCTAGAACATCTGAAACTTTAATTCTCTTTCTAACTTTTTGTGTTATTTCTAACGTACATCTTTCTATTATATTTTCCAAAGAGCTCAACGTATGTCTCATCAATTCCTTGATTAATATCGCTACGTATTGATTTAGTCGAAGGCTTTTTCATAATCTCTAAATCCAAGGCAGAGTGATATTTGATATTTGCATGTGGTATAAAGACGAATAATTCATTTGAATCAAATTAATAAAATTATCACGATATTATTTGGCATTGTGGCTAATTCATTTTTCGTCGAGAAAATACTATTCTAACACTATGAGGTTTCATCGTAGCGTTCAATAACCATCATTGCTTTATCATTTTTTGTTGCTTGTGCACATTTTGATGTCAGTGCTATTATTTCCGAAGTGCGAACACATAAAATCTGTTTATGTGCTTCCGTTTCGATTTTATGTGTCTGGTATTTGAAAGGTGACGGTGTTGTTATAGAAATATATATAAGTAGCATTGAGTGAACTTGTAGGTGTTTAATATTTAAGTGGTTATTGAATGTTCTAAGAAAAAATTGTGTCGTTGGAGTAATATTTTTTTTTGTTAAAATAAATAATTCCAGAATTCTAAGTATCATTAAAAATAAAAATGTGTTTCTTGTATTGTTTATTTTTATATTTTGTTAAGAAGAAAATGTTTGGATTGTGATAGTTAAACAAAATATGTCAACAGTTTATTTTCTTATACTGATATTTTTTTTATATATTTTTCGTATTTGGAAAAAGTAATTTTTATATTAATAAAAGTTATCAAAAGGAGATATAAAATGTTAATTAATTAAATTTACAAAATAGAAATGATTATTCGTATAGAACAAATTTAATTGTGAACATTGATAAAATTCTAATAGTAATTATAAATAAATCAATAAATAATAATTTTATATACGTTTTATTAAGAAAATTACGATACTGAATTGTATTTTATTTTTATGAACCGATAACAAACCGACATTATTTATATTACAAAATGTTTTTTTCGTTTAGTTCTATTTGTTTATCCTCACATTATTTTTGATATAAAAATACTATTTACCGAAAGTTCATGAAGTTGTGTCCATTTGTCCGTTTATAATACAATAGAAATAATCGTATAACTGTTATATCCGTTTTCGGAGAATATCTTCTGATTCAGTAAACATACTGAATGTCGATTATTACTTTACGGAAGCAATTTTCAAGAATGGGTATTTCAGATGACGAAATATATTTTGGTGCTTATCTTAAATGTACAAGAGAGATGTGAGAATTTATATATATATATATATATATATATATATATATATATATATATATATATATATATTTGAGTAAATGTCGTATTAGTACATAATATTGAATTTTGGGTTTGTTTAGCGCGCATTTCACTTAAAATAAACATTTAAAATCGAAATAATGAAGCAAGTTGTTCATAAATCATTAACGCAAGTGTTTATTCGAAAGACATTATAGTTGTTTAAACTCTATTAAATCGATTAAAATTAAACGATAATGAACATTTAATTATTAGATGTGAAACTGTTTGTTGATAACATTCTAATCAATAATATCGTATCAGTTTCGAAATGTTGATCAGATGGAAAAATAAAGATAAAGATAAATGTGGGGAAAAGCCGTCTACACAGAAATCGTCGTCCTCTTCAGGAGGTTCGAAAAAGAAACGAAAGTTTGGCAGAGATGGAGGTGAGTTGTTGTTGTTTTGTTGTTGATTATGATGTTGTTATTTCTGGTTATTGTTTTCGAACTGTTTTTTTGTAATGTGTCGTAATTTTAAAATGTGTATTTTATTTATGATTTTTTTTGTGAAGATACCGATTATATTATTTATATAGTTGTCTCAAATCAAATATTTTATTTAATTATTTTATTAATTGATGGAAAATATAGAAATTTATAGCAATGATGCATGCAAACTAATAACTTTTTTTAAAAAAATTATAAATAAATGGGACATAATTGAAAGAATTTTTATAGGCTAAAATTGAATGTTTATTAGCTATTTTCATTATTGTTTAAAAAACAAAATTAACATTTCAGTCTTAAAAAAATATTATTCCAAAATGAACTCACAGCTTAAATAATGCAGATGAAATTAATAGTAAAATTTTTATTTATAATAATTTATCATATCATCTACTTTTAATTGAATATCTGCTCTGTTTAAGAACTTTTCTAGTCTATCAGAAATAGACTCAAGTCTTCAGTATATATTTTAAAATTAATGTCTCTTATTCTTCAGTATATATTTTAAAATTAATGTCTCTTATTCTTCATATAAGACTTTTTGAAAACCATTCTTGTTAGATATTGGATGTTTTATTTTTCTCTCCAGATTTGGTCACAAATATTCATTAATGTTAAATTCAGATTACTAAGGAGATATTTCGGTAACTTTCGGGGAATTACATATTAGAAATCCTTCGCTTAGCGAAAAGTACTTATCTTCGTTATTTTGATAAAAAACTGAAGTGAATCTCTAACCTAAGCTTTTATCCACGCTAGATTTTAAATGAATCTAGCATTTTTAATTACATGATTTTATTTATATTTGTTTTTATAAAATTCAAGACATCCCACTTCTCCACACAGCTTCATAATAGAAAGTGGCTTCTACCGTATTTCACTATTTTGAGTTTTGCGGTTTCAGTTTCTCGTTCGGTTTTATTCACACATTGACGTCATTATCCGACTTAAGAAGTTAAATTTGATTTGGTCAGTAAACAAGTGTGGTTTCCAAAATTCTATAGTCTTAAATTGATAACCACGAACGAATTTAATTCTTATTTTTTGTACTAATATAAACACGTTTTTTCTATCTATCCTATTTTTATATATATGATATTTTCGCGATGGCATTGTTTTCCTATTTCTCTTTCCACTTCCAAAACTAATTTTGATTTTATGCATATTATAATGTTTCACTTTGTTTCAACTATTTTCAAGTTTTTAACGTTCTATTATATGTTAGGTAGTTGGAGCATTTTTATTTGAAATTGAGTTATTTTTCTTTGACTTTTATTCATTTTAAAATAAAAATTAATTCTCGTTCTTTAATAGTTGTTTGACGATTCATTGTTAAGTTAGAAAAATAAAATATAAAAGTAAATATCGAGTAAATATTGTTTATTTAAAAACAAATCGTGTTACTGAACGAATTTATTTACAAGTTGTGCTTTTTTAAAAACTGAAAATGTATATATAAGTGTTTTTATAAAAAGTAATGCATTGTTTAAGCTATGATATATAATATAGAAAACATTTTATATTTTTTTGTATAAGATGTTTTTTTTAAATTTAATATATTGGCATTTAGTAGCTAGTATATAAATAAAATATTGTTTATAAAATGAACTTATATCAGAAAATGAAACTTTTAAAAAATATCTATCTTATTTTTATCAAATAAATTGTGAATTACTGTATTTTAGAATAAATTTTAACAAGTTTTATAGCACAGATTTAGGTCTTTATTAAATTGAGTAAATAAAGTACAAGTAAGTTTTTAGCATTGTATTTTTACCAGGTGATATCAATAAAGTGTTTACCCATTAATTAGGTATATATATATATATATATATGTGCATGGTAACTTAGCCATTTTCTTTATATAAAACGATTTAAAAGTTTTATAGTCGAGGATTTTCTTTTATACATATATCTCAATGGTCATAGAATATTTTACGTCTTCAAAAATGCTATCTAATGTAATTTGACACGTCGATATTAAATATACGTTGGTTTGATATAAACGGATAGGGTCGATTTTGCAACACATTATAATTGGTTTCTCGATCGAACAAACGATGCGATGACACCCGAAGGAATCGAAGTATCAACTAGCGAAGAATGAGAAATTTCGATTGTCAGAAACTAGATGTTCATTTTCGTACGGTCTTTTATTTCTCACGCTCGAGTTGAATAAATTTAATTTAACTTTCAGAGATTCGAATAGTTGTTCTGTCGAGAAAAAGTTACAGACCGATTCCTCCGATTGCCGTTTATTCGCCGGAACACGAGATAAATATTCTGTCCGTGAAAATCTCCGTGTATTGTGTCTATTAAAGTGTCGTCGAGATGTTTGACTTTGTGAATTATTTGGAAAGTGGTGAAAAAATAGAACTGGTTGAATAAGAGATTTTTGATAATCGTTTTGTTGAAAATTGATATATCAAGTAATTTTTAAACGTATTTATAGTATATTAATGCAAGTAGATAATTTAACATTATTGAATTTTTGCTATATTAGATTTTTTATGAAAATTTATTCTAAATGATTTATTTATTAAATTATCTTAATTTTACAATAATTTAGAACATTTTAAAAATGTGTATGCTAAAATTCGTCATTTGGATCTTAGTCAAACAAACTTCAATAGCAAAATTATGGTACAGATTTATAAAATTAACATATATTGGTCACAACTGTATTGAGATCTTTTAGTTACATTTTATTGAATTAATTAATATAGGAAATTAAACTTTAAATTTGTTAAAAACATTTTCGATAACAAATTCACTTATTAGATATTTTTACTATCAAGAATATATTTTTCTATTACAAAAATAGTCAGGTTTTTTATATAGACGAATTAAAAATATTAAGAAAAGAATATTTATAAAAGTTATTGAACATTTAAAAAATTTGCAGTTTTGGAACAAGCAATTTATTTGTATAAAAACATTTTATTTGTATGAAATTGTGTTTAATCGTTAATTATATCAAATTCCATGAAATATTAAACGGAATATACAAACGTAATCCATTTTTTGTTTCATTTTTCGTAAAAGATTCACTCATCAACTACACAAGACTTTATAACTGTATTTAATAATCATTATTTACTTTTTGCGTATGCCAACATCCCCAGGCGCAGTTTATAAAATTTGATCTGATAAAAAAAATTATCCCATGCTATTTTAATCATAAGTGAAATTCACGGGAAGCGATTTTTAAATTTGTTGATATAGGTGAGAGATCTTTTGTGGAAAAATGGATTAGAGTCACAGTTGAAATTAATTGTGAATTAATGGATGTTAATTAAAATAAATGTAATTGATTTCGATATTTTAAATTCGTTTTGTGTATATATTTTAATACCTTTTTTAAAATCATTATTGGTGTTAAATAAAAATTGATATTATTAAAACATAATTTGACAAAATGTGTACAACACTAATATGTACGTATATATTTAAATATTTGATTGTACGTGGATTAATAATAATATATGTTTAATTAACATTTGAGTGAAATATGTATATAAACAAGTATTTATGCAAGTTTATAATTATATTAATTTGTTTGATGGCCTTTTGAACATCAATTATGTTATTATTACAGTGTTATCATTGAAGGTTGTCAGAGGTGTATAATAATGAAATATATATGAATTAAACATCGCACGACTTATTTGCATGTCTGTTCTTCGGTACGTAAATTAAAAAAATCGTATGTGCAAATAAAGTATTTGCGTAATGTATTTAAATAATCTTCAACAAGACAATGGCGCCTCGAACAAACAAAAAAAAATTGTCATACGAACGTGAAAAAATTGTATGAAAGATTGTCGTCGATGTGGAATATTTTAATAAGTTTATAAGCGTCGACGAATATGTGTATGTATATAATGAGTTTATTAGTGCAAATGTGTGTGTGGAATAATATAGAGTAAATACGACATAAAAGATATGTGATTTGTCTCTTGAACGTTTTGTATTTGAAAATTCGACAAAATCCGACTGTTAGCAACTAGGGAATCACTTACCTTCACCCGATTTGGTTACTCGTGGCGAATGGAATATCTTAGCATTTAAATTGAACATTACGTTTAGTGACGGCTCATACTTCAAGTCACGGAATCAGTAGCGCTTCTACAGGCCATATGCAAATTAATAATAAAACGGTTTGATTTGAAGACACATATCTTTTACATTGTTCGAAATGATGATTTGAATATATTAAAGCGGCCGATACGTACGTTTCTGCACTGTTCTCTGTATTTTCATGAAAATAATATCAGTGCTTATACGATTCGAATGCTATGAAAATAAGCTCCATTTAGTTGAATATTTTAAGGGATGATTATGAGAGAAGGTAGTGTTATTTTTTCGAAAAAAAGAAAAATAAATAGATTTTTAAACATTTTAAAATTTAGGTCTAACAAAAAGTTCTCTTCGTTTTTCAAGTAAAAGAAAGTAATAAATTTTTATACTGTTTATTAATATATAATCAAAAACATAATACTTCTTCCAATCTTGATGGAAGTTTTTGTATTGTTCTTGGAATCTAAAAAAATACTTCCAGTACCTTTTTTATATTTTTATATTCACTTCGTAGATTCAAAAATAAATGGTAGTCGAAAGGTACTATATCGGGATATTATCTGGGTGATTTAAAACCTCCCAACTATGTTCTTTTATTTCTTTGTGGATTGTTAAAGAAACATGTGGTTTTGCGTTGTCATGCTGTAAGATAACTTATTTTCTATTAACAAAATCTGGATGATTTTTTAAAGTTTTTGTTTAAATTGTCCAATTTTCGATATATTTTTTACTTTTTTTTTTGACTTTAGAATCTATAATGAATCTGTTTTCTCATATAACATTATAAAGACAAAATTCTTTTTTTCATTCTTAAACATTGTTTATATGTTGGTGAATTTGGTTTTCTATAAATCCAATTTATGAATAAGAGTTATTTTGTAGTGATATTACATAAAACTTTCCATTTACAAAATTAGAGTAAGTTTTAAAATAAATTAATATTAAAACAAAATAATACTGTTGTTACACATATATTTTAATTAGAGAATTCTATCTTTAGTGAAGTATACATTCTTGAAGTTTAATTATTTAATTAAAGGCAATAAAAATATTATATTAATATTACTTTCCTTGATGAGGGTATAACAACCACCGATAATCATAAGTTAAAGGTTATGGCTGAAGCTAGATTGTGTGGTAAAATTATCACGGTCCGATACATTTTAAGCAAGTGCTCAACCGTACAAGAGCCAAGAGAGAAAATAGAAACGTCTCTGTTTGGAGCAACCAGAGTGAACTGTACTGGACGACGTTACAAAACGCATGACCTACCCCTTTTACAAGAACACCAGCCACGTATGAACGTCGCGCGCAGACCCGCGTCTAATTTGACCGAGCGAAGTCGAAGAAACTCGATCAAAGGTCATTGATAAGCGATTTTCACAAACTATAAAACTTTAGGTAAAATCTTGGCAACTAGAATGTAATTTATTATATGAATATAAACTTTTAGAAATCTTTCATGACGCACAAACATAATAATAAGTTTATATTAGATGTACGTTTAGATAATTATTTCATTATTTTATGTTTAATGATACGTTTCAAAAGTTTTTTTTTATTTATAGTGCTCTATTATGAATTTATGAAAATATTTATTTTCAATTGCTAAATGTTATTTACAATATTACTCTATCAGTATTATTATTGTTACACTAACAAATTTTCATTTTAAAAAGAATTTATTGCAATAATTTTTTTATAACAGTGTTCTTATTGTGTATAAGTCATTTGTGTATGAGTATTATTTTCGCAAAACTTTTATTATTGTTTCATAACACATATGAATATTGACACTTATTAATTGAAAATTCGTTTATTTGTGCAGTATTGTACGAGGGTGGTCCCAGAAGTACCCGACCCAACAAAGAAAACACAAAAATTTTGGAAAAAAATATATTTATTTTTCAAAATAATCTCCTTTCAGCTCTATACACTTTTCCCAGCGATGTTCAATAAGTTCGATACCCTTTTTATAATAACAACTGTCTTGCTCCTCAACATACCCATTAATTGCAGACATCACTTCTTCATCGTTGGGAAATCTTTGACCACTGAGCCATTTTTTCAAGTTTGGGAACAGAAAATAATCCGAGGGGGCTAAATCTGGCGAATAGGGTGAATGAGGTAGCAATTCAAACTTTAATTCATTAATTTTGGCCATTGCAATAACGGATTTGTGAGCTGGTGCATTGTCTTGATGAAACAACACTTTCTTCTTAGCCAAATGCGGTCGTTTTTGCTTGATTTCTTCGCTCAAACGTTGCAATAAGTTCGCATAATACTCGCCGTTGATAGTTTTTCCTTTTTCAAGATAGTCAATGAAAATTATCCCACGCGCATCCCAAAAAACCGACGCCATGACCTTGCCTGCAGATGAAACGGTCTTCGCCTTCTTTGGAGCCGGTTCTCCCTTTTCAGTCCATTGAACTGATGGACCCATGTTTTATTCATGGTTATGAAACGGCGCAAAAATTCTGCTTTGTTGCTGTGAATCTTCGCTAAACACTCAATTGAAACATCTTCACGACACTGTTTTTGCTCGAGTGTGAGCAAACGCGGCATCCATCTTGCACACAGCTTTCTCATGTCCAAATTTTCAGATAATATGCGATGTACCGCACTTTTTGAAATGCCTACTATGTCTGCTAGCTCGTGCACTTTCAGTCGACGATCATCCAGTACCGCTTTGTGGATTTTCTTCACCATTTCTGGAGTCGTCACCTCATTTGGTTGACCACTACGATGCTCGTCTTGGCAGCTCGTACGGCCTCGTTTAAACTCTGTTACCCAATATTTCACTGTTGTAAACGAAGGAGCAGCCTCACCCAGAGTAGAATCCAGTTCAGCTTTTATATTGGTTGGGTTGAGGCCTTTCAAATAAAAGTATTGTACACGTAACGATGACCAATTTTCTCCATTTTCACAAATTCACTGAAAACGTTCACTATTGATGGCTGCCAAACAAATACTAAACAACGTGGTGTCCTCAAACTTGAAACATATGCTTTATAGATTGTGTACTTTCTAATACAGTGATATTTTTCAAACAACTACTGCCATCTCTAAGTCAGGCCAGGTACTTATGGGACACCCTCATATAATAATATACACCTTATGTGTGTATGTATATGCATTTACAATTTCATAAAATTTAAAGAATAAATAATTCTACTTTATATATGTATATATATATATATATATATATATATATATATATATATATATATATACATGCACATACACATACACACATACACAAACACACATACACAACACACATGTAGATAAACAGATAAATAGGCACACATACATACGTACATATACTCAAAATAAAGTATTTGATTGATAGTATATTACATAAAAAATTATAATTATTTTAATGAAAAACAAAATTTGATTAATCATTGATAAAAATGAATTGGAATTTAAGTTATTTTATCTCTTCACATTTTTCTTTTTCATCCCTTAATAGACCCCCTCCCCGCCCCAATGGATATGTATGTATGTCTGAATGTAAGAATGAATATTCTGTGAAATGTATTTTTTTTATTGTTATGAAAAATATATTTATTGGTTGTACTCTTATATACTACAGTGTTCTTCCCGTATTGTCTATAAGAAATATTTGCGAAATATTTTTGCACAATAAAAAGAAAACGGTAATGTAGAACACATATCTGTATCGATCGTCGAAAAGGTAGATTGCATAGAACAAGTACTACTAGATATGAACAGATGGCGCAGACTTGTAACTGTTGGGCGTGGACCGTAGTTCATTGATTAATTTCGAGTATCTTCAAATCAAAAAAGTTAATGTAAGTCTGCAAATCACTTTATTTGTTCTTAGTTCGAACTTCCCAACTCTTATTGTTTGCATTTACAACCATAATTTTGTTGAATAAGTCAATAATTTTGGTTGAAATGAAACTTTATTCATTAACATAAATTCATAAACGTATTAATCAAATATAATACACACACACACATATATATATGTATGTACGATATATGTATATTTAAAATAGAAAATATAATTCTATTAAAATTGGTATATTCATTTTCTTTCATTTAGTAATATAAGCAAAAAAGAATTTTCCCAATTAAATGTATGAGTACTTTCTACTTTTAGTAAAAGGTTGAAATTTTTCTCAGATAAAAATAACAGCAAGAAACATATCATCTAAAATATATTGTTACAGTTTCCTTTCGTTTGTGGAAAGAAAACAAGAAATACCGTAAATACACGTCACGTTTTCGTTTTATCCTGTGCCGCGTTTGCTGACGTGGCTGTACACGCATATATATATATATATATATATATATATATATATATATATATATATATATATATATATATATTTATATATATAGCATCTATAACATACTCTTGTGTTTTTAAGACGTATGGGTCCATATGACTTCCTCGGTCCACATTATATTTCGTTTGTATGTGTTTTTTTTTCTTTTTTTTTTTGTTGTGCCCTTAATATACGGTCCTCAGCGGAATGGGGAAACCATTTAGATAAATGCGAAAACGGACCTGACATGATTTACGATGTTTTCACGTACTTAATCCACCGTTTCGTGCTCTTCGCGTATTATTCCAGAAATGACAAAGTACTTCGCGTGAAGAATTGGATGATTCTCAAGATAGGCATGTATAATTGTAGGTTTTCTAATGTTGTTTGTGTGTCTATTGAAATTGGTTATTTATGCAACCGTTACAGGTGCTCTAAATGATTTATGGCCAGTGTTGTTTGTTTGTGTGAAATTTATTTAATGGAATTTCAAATTTCTTGAATAACTAAGAGGTACTGTTTTTATTTCGGTGAAGATGTTTATATATATATATATATATATATATATATATATATATATATGAATGTATCCTACAACAAAATAAGAGGAAATGTAAAACTTGTTATTTAGGTGATTTGTTTTCAAAATTTTTAATGTTTTAATATGTTGTAAATTTTTCTTTAACAGTCAAATTATTTTGATTAACTAACTCAATAATAAGGATATTTGCCATTTTTTCAAATTTAATATGGGGGGGGAGTAGTAGTAGTGGACTATTTTAATTGAAAGAATTTAGAAGATGTTTTTATTCAACATTAGATTGATATAGACTGAAAATGACAATATATTAGAATTCCTAGAACTTCTCCAAGAACTTTTTAATTTATAAAATAATGTACTTTAAATTGGTTTCCTTTTTTTTAAAAAAAAATTGATGAAATATTAGATAGAACAGTGTTTCTTGATAAGTTGTTCTTCATATTTATTGCTATATAAATTCATTTAGTTGGTAGTATATTTATTAAGATGATTAAATAAATTTCTGAATTATAAATTTTTAAAAAATAAATTTTAATAACTTATTATCTCTAATAAAATGATTATGAAAATATGTTCTCTTAAAATATCTTTTAACTCAATGTAATTTGTACTGAAAATAATATGAAATATTCTTATGGGTTGTATTATTAAAAACTTTCTGTGCTGACATTTGATTCACAAATTGTGTATCATTATTTAAATTATTTATTACACTTTATTGTAATATAATATTTCTGATACAAATTTAATTTAATTATTTCAATTTGTTATTTATATTCAATTACGTTAATTTTAAAAATTATACAAATTTCTAGAATCTATGTCTTTTTAATTTATTGGAATTAGTTGAATATAAAATGCATTTTTCTATTTTAAAAAATGAAGGTATAGATTAATAAATATTATAAAATAACATCTATTTATAAATTTAACATTTTGTTCATTTATTTATGTGTAAGTATGCATTAAGTTTAACCAATTTTGGAAAATAATAATTTTTAGTATTTAAATTTTTTTCAAGGTCAAGTAGTACTGGAAAAATATTGTATATTCTATTTTTGATACGTTTTTTTAAAAAAAGAACTCTTTCTTTTACTCACAAACATATATATGTATATATATATATATATATATATATATATATATATATATATATATATATATTTATATATAATTTTGTTACACTTGATTGAAACGGTTTTACAAACGATGATATTATTTGCCACATTAGCCGTTGTATCTCCGGACGCGTTGACTTGAAAAATTTCACAGTACAACCTGACGAACACGTCTCCGGATGAGCGATGGTACAGTGACCGGAACCGGTCAGCGTTTCGCGTCCATCACAACAACTACATGACTTTCAACCCTCGGTCTTGTGAATAGCTGTCATCATAAGAAACGTTACATGAAAAAATAATGTTCAAGGAAATGAGAGCGTTTTCATCGGAACGTTTTCAATTTTATTTAAGAAAACTGTGTATTTTTACTTCCGGATATTGTATCTTATAATATATATATATATATATATATATATATATATATATATATATATATATATATATATATATCTGTTACTTTCTATCTATTTTATGTTTTCTATTCCACTCAACAATTTTTTGTGATATAACTTAGTGTCTTATTATTCTTTTTAATTTTTCAAAGTTCGTAATTTTTGTTTTCCTTTTAATATATTTATATTCCATGTTTTTTTTTATGTCTGAAGCTGCTGAATTATTTTGGTATTTAAAGTCCATGTTAAATGAGAAGAATTATTAAAAAAAACGTGGAGAAATATTTTCTTCCCTACCATCTCTCTCTCTCTCTCTCTCTCTCTCTATATATATATATATATATATATATATATATATATATATATATATATATATATATATATATATATATGTATATTGTGAAATAAAAAAGATTTTAGAGCTACATTTTATAGAAGATAATTTTATTATTTCTATATATAATTTTTCTATTGTTATTGAAACTAAAAATATTTTCTTTTGAAACAAACATATGATTATAATATACTGAATTTTATTTAAACATTATTGACCACTTATAAAAAAGCTCTGGCTATAAAAATTCACTTCGAATGATATAAATAAATCGTTATAGGTAGGCAATCATGCGTTGCTCGAGGGATATTATAAACAAACGTGCCTTCAGTGTAACCATTGACTGACGTTATGTTTGGTAGATACTATATAGATACACGTTTGTCCTCCTTTTCATCTTCCAAGCCATCACGTGTGCATAGAAATGACCCACTTACTTTCACATGAGTTAATATTATCCATACACTGGACTACAGTCACTAGAAATGCTAATGAAGTTCAAATATTCAAAACGAATCTAGTCATTTATTCATAACCTTGTTAAGTAGTGGCTATTTTCAATATTTTCGAAATATTATTAAAATTCATAAATAATATTGAATATATGTATTAAATCACAATTCATAATGTATTTTTATCTACGTTATCGTGCATTTTTTAATCATCACAATCAGGTTAACGTATCCATAGATAATAGTTTTTCTTTTCGTGTTGACATTTAACCGTACTGCTTTCTATCTATACAATTTTTGAGCGCCCACGAGCACAACCGAAGCAAAACAATAAAACTATCCTGGAGATTCAGGAATTTATTGTGTATAAAGCACGAGTCGCAACTCTCGTTGTGGGAGTGGTTCGGAGACCATAAAACCGACCGTAAACAAAAACTGGAGCTAAGTTGTTCTGGCAAAGAAAAAATACTTGCATGATATCTACATTGATATGCGTTTCGTACAGAAATATTTATTAACATGTATATATATATATATATATATATATATATATATATATATATATATATATATATATATATATATATGTATATATGTGGATGTATATGTTATAAATAGACGCTGACAACTACGTTTAAGAACGTTTTTTATTTTTTATTATTGTATTATACAAATGTAAATTTACATTTTTCTCGTTGTAATATTTTTTTTGATGAATGATATGCAATTTATTTTTTTTATATAATATTATAAATTTTTTGTATATATAAAGCATGTAATATATAATAGACGAATTTTGAAAAAATATCGTAAATTATCCATAATTTTTCAGTAATAAAATAAATTAGTAGTTTGTTTTTTTAATTGTGAAAGTTATTATTATTATCTTCTAATTTTAATTTAGCTTTCTAGACAAAACCTCTTTTGACTAATTATTAAGTAAATGTTACTTTATACAAATAAATACATGTTAGTTTATTATCTTTTTTAGTCTATTTGCTCATTTTCGTTTATTTAAATCTATATTATTTTCATACACAATGATCTGTTGACAATTCAGACATTAAACTTTTAAATATGACACTTACAATTTTTGCTGCATATTCTAACTTTTTCCTTGCGACCTTATTGTTATTCATAATATATTTTGAATATGAAACTTATGTCATTTACAGGCAGATTAAATATAATTATTATCCATCTGATATAATTTTTCATTAGGTACCTGAAGATGACATATTTCAAAACTGATGTCAGAGTAAATGTAATGTTCTGAATAATCTGAAAATGAGTTAAATATAACATTTAATACGACCTAAATAATGTACACATATATTAAAGAGTTTAATTAAAATCGGGTTCAAAGATATATAAAAAAATAATTTCAGCTATCAATCTCAACAGTTTACTAATATGTGTATATATATATATTTGTGTGTGTGTTAAAATTTATAAAAAATATTGATTATTCAGATGAATCTTTTTAGTAGGAAATGTTTTTAACTTTAGTACATTTGTATAGGGTGGCTCAAATAAGATTGAAGAATGTAATATGTAAATGTGTGTTTAAACCTTCAGTCTTGTTTGGGACACTCTGTATTATTATAAGTATTTTCGTAAATTTATGTTTACTAACGAATTTACATTTTGAACATTGTATATGATTTGTTAAAATGTTCAATATTTTTTTACTGTCGTTTTTGATACTAGTGTTGGATATTTTAAGAACATTTTTTGTATTTGGATAGTTAAATAATTTTTGTAACTTTCAAATTTAAACACTTTTGAAACTTTGTTCAATTTCATTAACGTTTTTAAGGGGTTATACGCAGTTGCGAGGCGCAAAAACGACGTTTTTTTAGGATTTTTTTATAGAAACAGTATTTATTTTGCAATTACAAATTATGGTTATTTGAATAGATCCTACTTTCAAGAATAAAATAACATGTCGATCATAAAAAAATATTGAAGTGCACCGCTCCTGCAGACGATGTCCCGAACGACCGCCAAAAAAAGGTGCTTGTTGGTGATCTCCATATCGGCGGTTTGGATTATCCGAAATCAAAAAATATGGTCAATTCTTTTAAAGGATAGATTAATGCAGGTATTGAACGAAGGAATAATAAAAATTTTCATTTTTGACAAAATGGCGTTTACTTGAAAAAAATTTTTCATTTTTTACTAAAATTTTCGCTTCAAATTGTTTAAAAAAATAGTAATAATTTTTGTAAACCTTATTCCTTCGTTCAATACCTGAGGAATATATCTGAGAAGATTGTGTGAAAATTTGAGACCGATCAGTTCAGCCATTTTTGAGATATCGAGATCACCGACTATGAAAACACCGTTTTGAGATAAACGCGTTTGAAGTTTCGGAAGTAGTTTACACATAGTTAAATTTTTTTTACAAATTCAGGTTTATGTCCGAAAATATTTATCGGATTTACTTCAAATTTTCAGAGAATATACTCAAATATATGTGCATTCCGAAAATGCAAAAAAAATCGATTTTTTGAAATTTCTAACTGCATATAACCCCTTAAGTTAGTTCATTATAAATAATATTAATTTAAATTCATTTAGTACCTGGATCATAGAAAGTAAAATGCATTACGTACTAAAAAAAAAAGTCAAAAATAGTTTAAATAACGTACTTGAAGTATAGTGAAAGTATAATACTACAAATTTGTTTATGAATCTATATATTCATTTAATTTGAAGACGTGCGGGTGACAGCTGTGTCTTCGAACATATTTGTGTAGGAAGCTCAGTCAGCATTGTATGACTTTACAACAGATATTATGTTCATTAATAATGAAATGAATTCTACTAACCAAGTGAACTACCATGACACTGTTCTATCGATCGACCGACCGACAAACACAACCGACCACATTGGCGAGAAAATGCATCGCCGGACGAATTCTTGAATGACAGTGCGGTATTCACAGTGACAGTAGAGTGGAACTCGTGTTTTTGGCCGCTGTGTCAACGTCAACATGAATCTAAATATGTTACAGGGACCAGCTGGAAAAATATACGGACAATTTATCACAGTGTGAAAAAGCTCTCCTCGTCGGTTTTTACCTTGGTAGAAAGTGTGCACCGATACATTTTGTTCGCGCCGTTTAAGTTACTTTTGTATGCAGACGTATTAATCATCCGGTTATTTAAATGTTTTCACGAAATGTAGAATTTACATAATTTTTCTTCTGAAAAATGACGTTTTAAGAGACGGTTATTAGATATAATAATAATATATCTTAGGATAGTCAATCCTATAACAGGTGTATAAAATAAGAATGAATGTTTTATTGACACCTTTTTTAAATATTGATTTAAAAGCTTTTGTTGAAAAAGTCAATAGTTTGATATATGTATAAGACATTCGAAACTTGAATATAAACAATCATTTAACTTCAGTACCACAAGATTTTATAAGTGTTTAATCATCACCAGATTTTCATTTTGTCCATTCGTTTTTATATTATTTTACACAGTATTTCCAATCTAAGTGAATATTTTAATTCTCTAATTTGCGATTTTTATTGGTTATCTAACGAATTTGTATCATATCTTTATTTTATAATAATATTGGATAATTAAATACGAGAATAAGTAATATTTAAAATAATACAACAGTTAATTTGAAATTGTGTTTAATTCACCTTTGCGAAAATCAATCCTTCATCATAAAATCATGATTTAATAAATGTTTAATAATCACTTATTATTCATTTTACTTGCCGAATTGCTTTTCTATGGTTATACAATTATCAATAAAATATTGGGTTGTAAAATATTTATATTTGAAATCTACATCAAAATTAACCCTCAAAATGTCAATTAGCAAATAAAGTGAACTATAAATGGTTATTGTACTACTTTTATAATATTTTGAATTGTGGAGAGAAGTTCATAATTTGTATGTAAATGTACAGTGTTTTAAATTTATTCTACGTATTTTTTTCTTTTAATATAAAGAATTCCTAAGATGTGAAATTGGATGATTTTTATTCAATTTGCAGTTAGTCTACGTTTTGAATGTCTTTACCATCAAATAATGTTCAGATGATTGAAAATGTTTTCCTACACATACATACATTCACTACATTTGTACTCGCTCACACACATACATACATATATATATATATATATATATATATATATATATATATATATATATATATATATATATATATATATATATATATATATATTTTAGCAACACCCGACACCATGTGTTTCACCGAATGACATCAATTGATCATCAACCACTGTTGCTGTCGTATTTCGTTATTTTGTTATTTTTTTATTTATGACACTTATATTTCTAAATCGAATTTTTAAACCAATAATATATAACATGTTTACAAGACACTTGATTGATTAAAGCTATGATTATATTTCAAACTTTTTCCATACACTGTAAATTTCAAAAAATTCATTTTTGAAAATTTATCGAAATTGAATGATTCTTTGTACTCGTATATTATTTAACAAATTGATGTACTAATACTTTTTTAAAAAATCATTAAAAATTAATAATTTGTTTAAATGAAATTGTTTTTTTTGTTAAAGTGATTTACTATCATTTTTTAAAGCCATTTATTATTACGGTTTTATTTTCTCATATTTAACCTTTCTTTTAAAATTTTTCATAGGTTGATAGTAAAAGAAATCTGAAGAAAAACCGTAATACTTGTTGAATATGTTTTTAATTGAAATAACTGTTACAATAATTTTAATTTATTGTAAAAAATTGCTTATTCATTATCTGTTTACTGAAGCTAGTATTTTTATTTAAATTTTAAAAGATTAGACAATACATGCGTTTTTTTTTTTGAAGTATAGAACACGAATTAAAATTATAACATATTTTTTGAGAAAAATATTTTAAACTTCTAAGATCTTCTAGTATTATTGATAAATTTGATTTAAAAATCATATATGTATATACATACGTATGTATTTCTATTTCCCGAACGAGAATGCTTTCTATAGATGTACCGATAATTTATTATTTATGGAAATTATCGACAGGCTTTCAACAAAATTGAAAATATAAACTATATGCATCTTTGGTAAGATAACTCTGTTTCAAGTTACAGATATTTCGGAACTGAACCGTGACAGACGTTATGTTTTGTCGTTCATTTTGTTTATAACGATTATCGTCTTCTCGTAAAATCTTAACACTGTCGAACATTTAGTATAGCGAGTTAGAAATAATTTATTAATACAACCGGTGCACGTGCTTTACTAATTCATTTGAGTTCAGACCGAATACGGCCTCATTCGTATCTCGTGAACGTTACAGTATATGTGTTATTTATAGAAAACTGTTTACATCGATGAATATTTCATAATTTCGTTCGAATGTTCACTAATCACACGCTTCCTTTATTCGGCTGTCGATGTACAGACAATGGAACTGAGCAATATATTCAGAAATATTTAATGTGTACAAATAATTTTATTTAACCATATTATTTTCAGAAGTATTTTTTGTTATTATTGTTGAGATAGATTTTTTTAATATTTTCATAGTACTATTTGTTTTGAAATTATGCTAAATTTACTTTCACAAAATTTAATTATCACCCCCATCACTACAAGATATTAAAAACTTCAGTAATGTTGAATATTGTTCATATAAGTAAGTGTTGAATATTCACATTGTTTGTTCATAACGACAATAACCTAATTTGAATTTCAATGACGATTGTTAGAAAATCCGTTAAAGCCATGAAATGATGTGTGTGATGAAACAAGAAAATCAGAATCGACTACATATAAGAATAGAAAAATAGTTATTTTATATTTACAAACCCATTTTCTTTGTGAAATAATAATTACCGTTAATTTCAATCTAATAAATTAAAAAAAATATTTTGTCTATTTTTGATGTTTAATATTTAAATAGCAATTATTTAATTTTGTAATTTATTTCCTTATAACATATATATATATATATATATATATATATATATATATATATATATATATATACATACATACATACATACATACATACATACATACATACATACAAATATAATTACCGTGGGTTCAGTTCTTTTATGTGTTTAGCGCGCACGAGCTATAATGTAATACAAACATTTTGTAATCGTTTATATATTTTGATATAAAACACTTAAACAGAATTATCTCGAGACGTACGAACCGAACTGTTAATAATTGTAACGATATTTCACAGTAATTGTATTTTATATCATCTATACTTCTGTTTGCACATCACTTCCTGTTACTGTACAACATTTTTATCAATATTGCACGTTTTTAAAAAACGCTGTTTGTGTTCACAAAAGAGCCAGAAGCTCTTTCTAACCTAATTAACGTTCGTTCTTTTGTGCATACGCTCAGCATGATCCATGCAAATTACAAAAGCGGGACGAAAATTTAAATTCGGGACATCCATCATATTTTATATTGTGTTTAATGTACGATGTTTGTAGGTACTAACAACCAACCATTAATAGAAGATATTTTAATAATTTTCGTATGAATATATTCACTTTAATGCTATTATTTATGGTTCGTATAATAAATGGTTACATTTCGTTGTCTTTCTATCTGTTGAATATGGAATTATGTGTTTAAATCGTTTTCGAATTGTTAATATAAAATTATACAAATAACAATTCTAGCTAACATGAAATTTATATAATATAGAACCTGTTTAAAATCTTTTTGAATGAGCTTATTACCAAAATTGATAAATATGTCAAGAAGTTGTTTTGTGACTTTTGTATATTTTCCCTATCGACCATTATCTCTCTTTCTCTTTATATATATGTATATTATTGAATTGAATAAAACGTACCTATTTAATATTTTCTGATTTTTATGTATGTTTGTATTAATAAACTTGCTGAGAATTAGAAATTTGGTGACAAAGGTTCCAAAATTTCCTATTTTGAATTATTAAATTGTGTTTTATTAAATTTAATTTTTAATAAATATCTTTGCTAAATGTTTTCGTTATATATATATTAATTTATATTCAATTTTCGCTTACTATAAATTTTACCAGAATAGGCACAAAACTCCAACTATTCAAAAAATACATAACTACGTCCTTATGCCTTGTTTAAATTGAATAGATAAATATACAAGTAGAAATAATTGTACGTACAATTGTACTACTCATACATACCTTAAGCAAACAATGTTCAACTTTGTTATATCAATTTTCAATTCACAATAGCAATGCATAAACGCGAAATATGAGTTCTGCGAGCACTAGACATTGTTAATAATTGAGCACGGACCCAATTCTTGAAACACGCCGCGAGATGGAATGAATTATTAATCAGGTGAAATTACTCTGGCTTTTGAAAAGTCGTTCGAGGTTATTCTAACAGGTATAAAGTCACATTAATATTATACTGTTTGGGCGTACCGATTTTTCTTCAATGCCATCAGTTTTAATAGTGTGGGTGGAAAGTAAACGCAATTCAACGGAGCTTAAGTGCACGTCAGTTTATGTATAGGCGACGAAATGGATCGTAGACAATTTACTTGAAAACATTTTAAAGATTTTGAATAAAATACTAATTTGAATCTATATTCTAGTACATTATGATTTGCACAGCTCTCTCTTCCTCTCTTTCTCTCTCTCTCTTTATATATATATATATATCAGGATGGGATCAAAAATAAAATAGCTTTATTATATCTTGGAATGTTAATATTTAAAATATGTACAAGTGTTGCTCGTAAAAATAGAAATAAAATAATAGTTCAAAAATGTAACAATTAGAAATACTTGTAACGGTTTTAAAATTGAACACTTGTAAGAAAATAATGAACAGTGTTATCTATAATTAATTTTGTTTAATAAGAATGAGGGTATCAAAATTTAATAATTGGAAGTCATAAGAATAGAACAAGAACAAGGATGTAATTAACAGAAATTGTGGAGAAAATTTTGCGTATGCCATTAAACCTCACTTCACGTTACCTCACTTAATGGCAACCTTTTTGTACCTACTACAAATATATTTTACTATACTATACTTTTTTAAGGAATTTGTATCCGTACCGTTTTAGAATGTAGATAAAATTTAATTTCTTTTTAAATATGTTTGTTGGTGACTTTTTAATTAAATTTTAACATTTTACTCAAGTAACTAATCTATTTTTTACACTTTTGGTGATTTTTTTGTTAAGAGTTTTGTATAAGTAAATATATTTTTCATATGTGATATAAATTACCTAAGAGAATTAAAATAATATTTAAAAAATGTAGAACTATTTTCTTAAAGTGTTGAGCTGCTGTAAAAATTAAATAAAGATCTCTTATTTAGGTAAGATAAATAATTTTTAAAAATGTCCTGAATAGAAGAAGCATTGTTGTGTCAGTATATATATATATATATATATATATATATATATATATATATATATATATATATATATATATTATATGTAAATATATAAGAGATTAATGAAATGAAAAATGTTGGCAAAAAATTCAATTTCATTATTTTTCAGTGATAAGTTCATTTTTTCTAATACAAATTGAACATTCATGTGCTTACTTAATTGAGCTTGCTGACTTTAAATATATTTGTAAAAATTAATAACATAACTGTTTAAAAAAATAATATAATTTTTTAACGCAATTTAAACATAATTTAATAAATATATATAATTTTCCAAAAAAATGTATTGAATAATAATAGAACCAAAAAAATCATCAATAAAATCACAAAATTGATTTGTTACTAAAGCACTCAAACTTCCAACACGACAATCTTGATAGAAACTCAACGAAAGCATCTTAACAATAAGTAATTAGTGCCAGCTATAGTTTTCGAGTTTACAAAAAGTGGAAATATTTTCATAAAACCTCCCTCAAAAAAGTACTCTTGTATGCTGTTTAAGTAGTTCTCGGTTGTTTTAATTGGGTTAATTGCTTCTACGTCAACACTCATTACAATACAGTTTATTTAGAAACCTGACACAGGCAAAGAAGTAGCTTAAACAAAAAGAGCATTGCTCGAGTATTATACATGGCCGCGCTCTGTTTCTTGGATAAAGGAAATTGTTCTGTTAAAAATAGACTGCTATCATTGTGGCTGTTATACATACATACATACATATATACATATATATATATATATATATATATATATATATATATATATATATATATATATATATACACTATATAAATAAATGACGAAACAATGAAATTTAAGTGCTTTCAGCCATTTTAAAATGATCTATGATATACGAAATATAATTTATAGTTCTCTTGAGAGATTTGCGATGAAATTACCTTTCAAAAAATAAAGTGGATAATTAAACACACACACACTATATATTATTTATATATATAAATATAAATGTATGTATGTATGTATGTGAATACTGCGGCTTAAAAGTATTCATTCGTCCGCATTGATATTTTAATTATGAAAAAAGCTATGTGATACCAAATAGTTTTAATATTTTTATTTATATTTATTGTTCATGCATAGAACATAGCAATTTACTTTGAATTTTTATTATAGTTTTATTTTTATTTTTTTTGTTTCACTGCGACCCCAGTTATTTTCAGTAATTTGTTTGAGAGCGCTGGCTATTATTCTAGAAGTTGTGTAAAATTTTGTTATTTTTCATTTAACGTTACAATATTCCATGATTTTTTTTTGTCCATCCATTACAAAATACAAATGTGTATATACGACTATAATTTATAATGAGTTATACATAGTGAACAGAATAAGCTGTAACTTTGGAAATATTTTGATATGGTCTGTTGACAATTAATAAATAATTTATTTTCATATGGGTAATTCTGTATATAATTTATCATATTAGTATCGAATTTTCAGTTATGAAAAAGTTTTTGTTATTATTCGTTTGGTATAGTGACTAATTTATTTTTACGTAAATTATTTACAAATATAAAATTGTCGTATATTTTTGTTTGTACTAAAAAATAACTTTATATACACTGTTTAAATAGAAAAACAGAAAATGATTTTATTCAATGTAAATACAACATTCTATTTCTAGTATTGTTTATATTATTTGTTTTCTTATATGTTTTTCGTGTTTTAGCTAAAGTAAATACGTATTGAAATATTATATGTTAAAAAGATATTTATATTAAAATAAATTATTTAAATGAATATTTTATGCATAATTTATATACAATATTTTTTTAAAAAAAGGCAGTTACATGTATAAAAAATATAATTAATAATATAGGTGACTCAAATGTGGGCTGAAATATAGACAAAAATATTAAATGATAGTAAGTAAGTAAATTTATATTTAAATCCTTCAGTCTTATATGAGCCATATATATATATAATATATATATATATATATATAATTTAATAATGGACTCTTTATAAAATAACTGGTATATGTCTCTCGAATTGTTGTCGATATTTTTTTTTATTTTGTTAAGTAAATCAGCAATGACCTATATACCCTCGTAAAAGTGAATTATTGATGATAATATTCCATTTAATCCTTCTATCGTATTGACCGATAAATTAAATTGTTTTCCTAGATAATCCGATGTAGATAATTTTCTTTCTGTTTTCTTTCTTATCTGTTAAATGGAATTACACATTTTTTTATGATTAAATCATAAATTCATTATTAATTTTATCCTGTGCGTTGAATTTCGTATCAATGGACCAAAATTCATATAATTGTATGTTTATAAAAACAGTATTATTAATAATGCAAAATATAAAATATCTTTATTATGTGATACTAGTCTCAATTGTAAATACAATGTTACTTAATTAAATAATTAGTATTTTTATGTCAGTCAATACTGTTTTTTTTTCAATTAATACCAAATAAATAAATGTTCACAGAAGCAATTGAATTAATTATTTGTTTTGGTACTATAGTAAATTCATTTTCCTTAAATGAATCAATTATTACAACACTACAAAATTTTCAAGTGATCAAACATTATTTATTGTTTGCTTTAATCACTAATTTGAATTTTTTTATGTTGCATTATAAAATTTAGTGGTTTTAATTGTGAGTGATTAATTTGTATTAAATATTGAATAAACATTAATTTTCTTTTCCTTATATGTGCAAATAGTTTAGTGTCGTAATTATTTAGAATAAACAATTATAATAAATGTATTTACACATAACTGCAATTCTATTAATGTAATTTTTTGTTACAGGTAAGCCGCCCGTTTTTCATTCTGATTTTCTTTGAACGAGTTCGGTTCGTACAACCACACTTTAACGTTGATTTCTATTGTCTTGTGCTGTCTTGTGTTGTGGAGTGTACTGTGTTTGTACTACATGTTAAAATTGTTTGTCTTATGTAAACATGTACATTGTTAATGTAAATATAATTTTATGTTACGGTAATTTCAACCAGTGAATACTTTTTAGACAAGTTTATCTGATTTTTATTTTAATCATATTTTATATTATACACATAGGATATTTATAAAATATGTTCGGGTTTTGTTTGAAATTATAGACTATTGTTAGTTGTAAAATAATTAGATATTAATTTCAGGAAAATAAGTTAGTTAAGGAAATGCTCGTAAATGTTATATTGGAACGAATATGCTTGGAAATTAAATGTAATTCATAATGAGATATGAAATAAGAGAATTTAATTACATTTTGGTTTGTTTGAATAAGTTTACATATAATATGCTTTGAAAAATAGTTTTAGGGATCAGTATTCATTTATTTACAGTACAACTGTCAAAGATGTATGTAAAAAATTGATATAAAAAATATTCTGAAAATTTTTATGGAAATTTTGAAATGAATTATTATATTTAAAATGTTAAGTATTGTTCTCTTGTAATGTTGTTTTGTTCTTTATAATATGATTTGAAGGTACGTTTATTTTCTTGATTTTAATTCGTAAATTTCAAACATTTAATATTATTTGGTATTAACCCTACAGTGCGCAATGATTTATATATGAATATTTTTTGATAGTAACTTTGTATCAAACATTTTAAAGAGATTTCGTACATGAAATATACAACTGATAAAATATAATAATCTTTTGTCAATATTTATAACAGAATGAATTGACATTTCTTGAGACGTACGTTAGAAGTGATTTCATCCTGTTTTGTTGCGAAATAATTTAAATGGAAAAATCAAATATCATTTGATTTCTTTCACAACATGTGTGATTAGGTAATTAAAAACATTTTCCAATTTAAAATTACATTAGATTGAGATGTAAAAATTTTAATGCAAAGCCCAAACATATGTAGTTTGTGAAAAATACAACACAGTATTATGTTTTCTTTTCCAGGAAAATAAATACAAAAACTGAAAATTATTTTTCCGATTTTTAGTCTAGTATTTTGTATTATTATACATAGTTGATTTTTTAAAATAAAAAATGCGCATTGCAGGGTGTATTTTAAAAATTATATATTGATTTAGTATTTGAAAAGTTAAGTAATGTATGATTTTTTATATATGTAAATTAGATATTTAGATATTATTTTACAGTCGTTTATTTTGTATATTTTTAATATTGATTTTCCTTTTAAGGAATTAACATATATTTTAATTAGTATTTATAATAAACTGCAGTATTAATCGAGATTTAATTTGAGATTTATATTTTCTCTTAAAATTATTTTTAATTTTATATATTTTTCTTTTTTTGAAAAAAATATATATACTATAAATATGTACATATATTAAGGATATACAGGTTTTTTGGTAGGTTTTATTTTTTTATAAAAAGTTATTAAACGATTTACTAATAAAAATAAATGATTTTTAAGAGTTGATTATATTTTAATAATATGAATAGATGTAGAAAGTAACTGAATGTTTATAGAAATTAAAAATAGACTTCTTAAACAATATGAAGCATTAAGTATAAAAATATGTTTTTTTACACTATATTAAGTATTATTTATAATTTGGGTTTCTAATTTAAGAATTGTCTGGATTTGAATATATTTTAATTTCAAGTAACCAAATTGTAATTCTATAAAATGATTATTTATTATTAAAAGTTTTTATTTATTGAATTAAACCAAAATTAAACGGTTATTCAGTAATTTCATTATTTTATTACTAATAAATAAATAAACTATAAATAAAATTTAAATAATTTAATAGTAATTTTGAGTATTCTTAGTTATAATTTAGTTGTCTAGTATTATTTAGTATGGTGCGGCATTAAAAAAATATATGAATTATAAAAATTAAAACAGTAATATTTTATTGAACTGGTATGTTAGTAATTGTTATTTTTTCTGTTATTTTGAAAGTATTTTTTATTCTATTTGTGGTATATGTGATATCATTTGTATCAATTTGAATTTTGATCTTGAAATTTACCCGTTAATCCTAATAGTACGTTCTTTTTTTTAATTCAAATTCGATTTTCAATTCTACCATTTTTTCTCTATTAATCATATGTATATTTAATTACTCGGAAGAATATAGTTATTAATTAATATCGATTATTGTTTCATATTTGTTAAAAATCTTTTTTGTCTTTATATTTTTTTTGAAAAATAATGGTCATAGAGAAAATTATAACAATGTTATATATTAAATTATTTTTAATTTAAATGCTATTCATATTCATTTCCGTTTATGTTTTTTCTTTTATGTATTAAACATTTTTATTCACTTTTTTATACTTATTTTTTAAACAATCAAATAGTTTGTGTAGAAAATAGAAGATATTGAAAACCGTTCTCTTTTTCTGTATAATATTTTCCGTATTTTAACTCACGTATTTTTTTAAGATTATAAAAATAACAAACATCAATAGACTTTTTACATTTTGTATCCTTTAATAATTTTTTGCTTGAAAGAATTTATTGTTTGTTCAGTAAAAACTATTCGTTTGTTTAGAAAATATAGGATATTTTGAAACTGTTATCTTTTCTATGTTATATTTTTCAAAACGACCATATTCTAAGTCACGTACTTTTTTAAGACTGTAAAAATAATAAACAGCAACAGACTTGCACGTTTTATATCCTTTGATAACTTTTTGCTTGAAAGTATTTATCGTATGTCCAGTAAAAACTATGAACAATGACCTCATTTCGGTTCTCTTTGATGTTAAAACTTCCTAATGAAATACTTGAACTAGTTTCTAATCTTGCATTTCAGAACTTACTTGTTTCTAATTTGGTATTTCGCAAATTACTTTTATTTCGTGCGTTGATTTTTGTTTTTCAGTAGTTTTTTTTTTCAAAAAAATAAATATTTTAAATGTTTAGTTATTGTATATAAATTTATATCATAAATTTCTTCCTAATGAATTAATTATATTTATATTTGAAATGTCAGTGATTTGTACGTTTATAATTAAAAAAAGTATTTATAGTGACTTTTTATTTAAAGGATTTCATTATTCGTATGTAAAATTAAAAAAATGTGTATATTTTAATCTAATAATTGTTTTTAAAAATATAAAAAGTTATTTCATAAGATAATGAATATAGTAAAATGGTAAAAGAATTTTTTATTAGAAAAGTAAATGATCTTATTTTATTGATAATTTGTTTGAAATAGAAAACGCTTAATAATTTACAATATAAGATTTGTTAAAAAAATATTCATAATAAATTCAAAATATTTTTATAATTTTGCTAATCTTGCCTTGATAGATTTTATTTATATTAATATTTTTAACAATTTGAATAAGGAGGATATAAATGTTAATGTTCAAATAAGGTGTATATTGAATTTGTATTCATAATGTAAAACCTCGTATTATATGATAAAACTTTAAATAGTGTAAAATAATCGCATTATACATATATAATTTTAATGATATTTGTTCTACTGTTATCTTTATTACAAATATTTGTTATGTTTTTAAGTACATAAGTTGTATTTTGGTGATGTGGGTGGTAATAATTGAAAACATTGTTTAACATACTTACTGTATCAGTTTTTGTATGTCTCCTTACGTAATTAATAAAATGTAATTTTATATTTTTTACTCTTTTTATTATCAGAACAATAAGTAATTATTGATTACTTTTAAAAAATCGCAGTGTTGAGACGAGTGATTCATTTATGTTAAAATAAATTTGCTTGCCATAATAGAAAAATAAACAGTACCAAATTAGTACTAATAAGGATAGAAATTAAAGACATTTTTAAAAATATAAATTTACTTATTTATTTTATTACTTGGTTTAATATATGTTTAAATAATTATAATGCGTTCATAAAAAGTAATCACGCGTAATATACGATGGCGGTTCAAGTAAAAACGAGAATTTAATTCCTGCCCTAATCAATCTGTGTCTCCGTGCATAGAGTGACGTGTTTAGAGACATGTTTAAGCTTGCAAACTAGCAATCAGTCAGTCGCTGTTACGATGTCTGAGCAAGAAGTGCAAAGCAGTGTTGCGCATCGAATCATTATCAAATTTTTCACCAACGAAAGGGTCAGATCGTCTGAAATTTTGACCAGACTTTAAACAGTTATTTGGGAATAAATGTTTGTTACAGACGAGAGAGTATGATCGAGCAAAATCATTTAAAAATGCAAATATTGTGTAGAAAATTAACTTCACTCTGGTAACTGAAACTATACAGTGTTGACTTAGTTCCTTTCGATTAACACTTGTTTGGACTATTGGAGGAAGGAAAAAATTCTACAAGAATGATAAGGTTATTTAGCTGGTTTGACAAGCAACGAAAAATCTTCTTTGAAATAGGAATCAAGAAGTTTTTACAGAAATGGTACAAGTGGACAGCAGTCGGTAGGGGGGAGAGGACGATTTAAGAAATAGTATGTGAATATTTCGATTGTATTGTAAATAAAATTTTAGAGGGAATTTCTCGTTTATATTTAAACTTTCTTCGTATATACACACACACACATGCACATACATGTATATAATGTTTATAAAATGAATGAGTAGTATGTGAATGCATTTAAAAATATCAATTTCAATTGATCTGTTTTAGTACATGTAAAATTTATAAATACTACATTATATAAAAATAACTGGTAAACATTTTGAATACGAGGTAAGATGTTAAAAGCGTATAATTTTCGTGTTCACATTTCAAGATCGTTATTTATACGTACAAATATTTTCCACTATACAGTGAATTCATCGCTACACGGTATAATTAAAAGCGCGTGGGAGTATTCTGATGACTTAGTAAGCTATTTACAAAAAAAAGAAAAGGAACTTATTTGCGCTATCCACCTGTTGGAAAAGTTTCATTACGAAGTTCATTCAAACTTTCATTAAGGGAAGTGAGACGATGTCCCGTTTTGATGAAAAAATATTTCAGTGAAGTTTTACTAACATTATAACAAAGATGTATATTCTTGTAACATACTTCATTGTGACTATCTCTGCTTCAGAGAAATACGAACCTTCCTTGCGTGACGATGAAACTGTAATTTATATTTGATCATTATTATTCATTCATTAAGGATGTATGGATTCTTCATGATTGCAGAACAACAAAGTGCAAAACAGTTACGTTTGTTCAGATAAAGGAAATATTTTGTTCGTACAAACGTAATATAATGGAATTTACAACATTGAAATATGTTAATATTTTGCAATAGAGTCTGTTTTTACATTTATATACTAAGAAGTGATATTCATTTCAATACTGAAAAGTAGCGTATATGTGAAAAAATAGTCACAAAATCATTTAAAAACTTTGTTATGCATACTTTTTTATTTTTTCTACTTGATAAAAAAGCACATGTTGTTTAAGCATAGTTAGAATAGTAGTCGTCGCTGTATACACTATATATAAATGACCTTATAATATTTTTAAATTATAAAAAAGGTATTATTTCAAGTTTTGATGAATGAAGAGTTTAACGTTCGGTACACATTTACAAAAATTAAACAGTTTAAATAAATAAGTTACTTAGTAATTTTCAAATCATTATTATGGAAACAATTTAATAAATAAAAAGGACTGATGTAACAATAATACTTTTATCAAGTATTTAGTGTCACTGTAACATTCAAAAACTCAGTAACTTGAAATACGATGGATTTAGAAATAACGTTTTTGAAATAATTGTGATTTAAGCTCAAAGAAATTTTCTCTATATGTTGAAAATTTATATAGTATATGAAAAGAGTATAAAACAAAATCTGGATAGAATTCTAAGTTTCAATGCATTTCAAATATATTAATATTTTAGTTTTTCATATAGTTAAAAAAATTATTTCGATTTTTTCACATCTGTTATATTTTTTCATTGTATCATTGATATATACATCTGTACTATTACAAATGTTACTAACGCCGGAAGGTGATTGAAGTGGTTAAATGTGTGCTTCTTTCCGTAGAAAGTCATAAAAATAAAATTTAAATTGTATGTTGCTTTTTATGTGAACTTGATGTACTTATAAATAGTACATGTAATTCTTTTATTGCTGTAATTCCTTAGGATCACTTCGTATTGTATTTTCATTTATGAAAAAGGTACAATATTAGATTTATATTAAAAATAATCACTAATATATAAAAAAATTAAAAAATGTGCAACATGTTTTTTATTGTTTAACAATCTTATTATAATAATGGTCATTTTTATAGTTATGTTCCTCAAACCTATTGCAAAATTGTTTAAGTTTCTATTCAAATAATATAAGTAATTTTTTGAAATTACTAAATGATTCTATAATTATTGCTTATTTTTAATTATAATTGTTTTAAAGATCATATTGATCAAAGTCCATATTTCAAAAAATTATGCACACAAATTTATAAAATTGTATTTAATTTTTTTTCGATATGCTTCCATCATCGTTTTATAATTGAAAATTATTTATAAATTGAAATGTTTTATATATTATTGAAATGTATTCAAGAAACACGTATATGTTTATATAATAATAAAACGATCAATCACAAAACATATGTGTAAAAGGAAAAAAGTAACTTATTTGATTACACCAATGCTTCTATAACAAACTCGTACAACCCTCATGCATGTTTCCCACGCACCTGACATTTATCCAATGTTGTCATTCATTACACCACCCTTCCATTTTTGTACAATCACATTCAGCTGCAAATATCACAACAGTGGGGCCGTTTGCTTTGTCATAGCCCACCGTCGATTGAAGCACCTCATGCACGTGCTCACGTCATATATATATATATATATATATATATATATATATATATATATATATATATATATATATATATATATATATATATATTACTCGCGAACATATACCACACGTTCACGTACACTAAGAAATTTTCACGCACGCAGCAGACTGACTAGAATGTAATCGCAACAATTTTATAACGACCCTATAAAATTGTACGCACGCGAAATTTATACTCACGCCACTACCGGCACTGCTTTGATTTTTATGTGCTACACGTGCAATCTCTTCAATCGAATTTTCAATCTGAGTATTAATAAAAAAAAAACGATAATATAATAAAATCGAATTAGGCTCCGTTCAGATATAATAGCACTTCAGAAATAATGTTTGGAACAAACATGAAAAGGTATGTTGCGTATATATGTGTGTATGTGTGTGTATGTATATATATATATATATATATATATATATATATATATATATATATATATATATATATATATATATATATATATATATATATATGAAACAGAACAACAAAATAAGTAGATACGTGATTTGAAATCCAACCCATTTTCAATTATAATATATATATATATATATATATATATATATATATATATATATATATATATATATATATATGCATTTGTGTATATATGGTGGTGGAGAAGAAAACCTCTGGTCGTCGAACAACTCTTTATCGCAAACCTCCGTATTTCATGTGATCCCCTTGAGCTCGATAAAACTTAACACAAGAATACAATAAATCTCTTAATTCGGTCAACTTCATGTCGTCATTTTTTTTATTGCTAATGTTATTTTAGAATGTTGTCAGCAACGAAATTGATTAATATTCATCATCTTTACTAATAACTTTTTAACACTATCTATTATAAGTTTCTGAGTATCAGAGAAATATATATATATATATATATATATATATATATATATATATATATATAAGTTATATGAAACACATATTACGTTCTCAAAGCTAGTCACACGGGAACAGCATACATTAACCGCGTGTTGATTGTTGAACAATCATCCCCTTGCGAGTACAAGGAAGTAAATAGAACTATAAAAAACGCGACAATCAATTTTTTAAGTAAATAAAATATCCTAGTAATGAGAACCAGAGGTTTCTTTGTTCATTATTACATTTGGTAACATCAGTTCTACACTGGATTTTGCAACAACAACATCAATTCTGGAATGGAGGATGCAACAAGGGGAACTCCTCAAGTCACTGTTGTTGATTGATAATTGAAGAACCTGATTTTAAACGTTGTAATTGATTGATTGATAAATAAAAATGTTTATTTTAAAAACCGTACTTTCGATAATTTTTAAAAAAACATATATATATATATATATATATATATATATATATATATATATATATCTTATGTATAACTCAACCATTTTTTAGATAAAAAAAATATTTATCATTTTTTCAAAATGAGTATTAAAATATTTCCATTTAAATTTGTTAGTTATATAAAGTTGTATGGTTTTATTAGGTACATTTAATATTTTTTTAAAAAAAAATTACTTAAAAATAAATAGAATGTTTCTGGTTTTAGAGAAATATTAAATTATAACTTTTTTTATTACAAAACTAGAAAATGAACTAAAAAGCTTATTTAATTATTTCGTTTCATTGAAATTGTGATTAAGCTTTACACATTTGTTGTCTATGCGTATACGTTTGAGTTTTGTGTATGAATGTGTGAGCACATGTGAATATTTTAATAGAAATGCTCATTAGAGCAGTACACGTATACTTAATGTGCTTGAATTCTCTTAATATCCTGTCCACACAATTAAAACTTAATGCAAACGTTTTATTCACTCGAAAACGAAAAAAAAAACGTCCACTAATTGCTTATATAATACATACATATAAATATATATCAAAATATATGTTGTTAAATCGGTTAGAATCCTTTTGAAATGTAATGGCCAGCAAAAAAAATATTCATCAACCTGTGTCAGCATGACGAGTAGCGGTACATGGTCGTATTACGTAAAGGTATATGTTCTTCTTCAACATGTTTTCGTTCGAAAAGATGCGGATGGTGAGGGTAGCCACAGGTAGCCAGATAGGCGATATCGTTACGGCTACCAGGTGCACAGGTGTTCCAGACATGCGCTACTTTGTCAGCCATCGTCCACACAACGACGCAAATAACACGACTATTTGCGATTCGGGTAGCTCCAATGTACCGCTCTAATGTATCAACAACTCGTTCTGTTTGCAGTATAACGGAATAGATGTGTCTCTCTTGTTGATAATTCGTTCTCACTTACCATTAGATATGAACACGTTGTTTTTCCTCTATTTTTTTTTTACTGTTTCGTTCGTCCAGGTCGCACGAATACGCTTTTTTTTATCCATTATCGTATTGATATGTTGGTTAAGATGGTTTGTATTTTCCCGAAAACATTTACTAGGAAAACTTATGAGCTGGTCAAATAAATAAAGATAAATCTTATAGACCACAAATGTTATTCGGACAATACACACATTGTATCTATGTGTGTTGAGTAAAATAATGAAAATAGAAAAGTTTGTACTAAAAATGTTTTCATTGGAACTATTTGAAAAATGTTAGTTATGTTTGTTGAAATTATTTCGTTCATTTACATTGTGTATCGTTTTTATTAATGCACTGTGAATTATATTAATAATAATTTAGATCTGAGTAAAGCAAAATAGATGACTTAACATCGAAGAAGAAAGGTTGTTGTTGGATGATTGTCTGGAGCAACCGTAGACAAAAATTGCATTATTATATATAATCAAAACAACAATGTTCAAAAGTATAAAGGATTACATAAATTATAGAAAAACAATATCTTCTAAAAGAAATAATAAATGTTAATATGACACTAGTACATTCTAATTGATAAGTTAGTGATAAATTTTGTTGAATATCAATTAACTATATATATATCTAATAAAATGCTGAGAGACATCTTTATCCTGATTTTATTTTGGTGTTAATTGTATAGAATTTCAATTGTGAATGCATCAATGTTAATATTAAATATTTAATGACATTTTTTTTACATAAAGAATTGTGTTTAGATAATTTTTATTGTTGAATGATTTTTTTCTTAAATGGTACTCATAAAATATTTTAAGAAATTTCATTTGCTTTTCTAAAATTCGTGTTTTAGAGCAGAGATAGTTTTTATTAAATTTGGAATGATTAATTAAATTTCATAATTAATTATATGTTTGTTTGTTTGTTAGTAAACTGTAATATCAGGGATTTTTTTATTTACTGAGTAAATATTTCAACTCAAGTAAACAATAACCATTTTTTTGTTTAGGAAATTGATGATTTTTTTATAAAACTAAAAAATCGATTTTACTACTCCTGAATATCATTTAGAATACGTCCAAATGTATACATTTTTCAAATCACGAAATGAAACACGTAGCACTGTACAACTAAAATATAATTCCATTATTATCACCTCACATACGTTTTATCCATACATATATGTTACGTAATAATATATCTGAATCCCTTGTACAATGTGAATGTAGTGTATGCATTAATAACACTGTTCTGGCATGATGGAGTTCCTGGCTAACAACGAATAACCCTTGCCCCATATAAACGAACAGGATGGAAGCCAGACAGAACTGGTTCATTAGGAATACGCTTCAATCGAGTATATATGAACGTATGTTTGTTTTTTTTTTCATCAAATTGTTTACAAAACACACACATTAGCCATCGACTTGTATTGAATTATGAAGTAGCCAATGGGGAAAACGTGCTGAACCTGAAGAATTGTATTCTACGTTTTTCTGTTTTTTTATTATGTCTGATTATTTTTTTACGAGGTATTTATTATAAAGGAAATGTTATTAATATGTTGTTTCGTTGTGGAGAATTATTAATTTTACTGTTCATTACAAGATAAAATTTCGTTTCAGAAAAAATATTATAAATTCGTAATATAATTATATTCAGAGTTTCAATAGATGTACTATTTACTATAAATCTGATGAAAAAAGAAAAGTTTTTATTTATTTATTTTTTTTAAAAAAACGAAACAGTATAAACTGTAACGATTTTAATCTTTTGCAGTAGTAGCGTACATTCATAAATATCTTTTTAAACATAAAGAAATGTTAAAGTTTTAGCTTAATTAAGTTACTAGAATATTTTTCTTTTATTTCAAAAGAAAAATAAGATCATGTTTATAAAACAGTTTTGAAATAAGTAACAATATTAAAGAAAAAAGTGTTCGAATACTATATATTAGGTTGTCAAATATCTCTCTTCCGCCTTTTTGTCTTTTGAATTTCGCAGCTATGTACAAAAAAAAGCGGAAGGGAGATACTTGACAACATAATATATAATAATAAGAGAAGACCATTGATTAAAAAATACACATACAACAGGTTTTTTGAAATTTTTCCTGTATTGTTACAAAATCCTACTAACACATATCTAAAATAATACTCAACCATAGGGACATTATCATAAGATAAGCAGCCTCACTAACCCAGAAAATATCATGTAAACTTCATGTAATTATTAGACAAAATAAATTTTCTGATTCTGATTCTGAGACCATCGATGGATAAGAGAAATTATGGATTTGGAACTTAGATACGTAAAAATGCGCAGGAAGAAATTCATGGATAGATGAGAAGAAATATAAGGAAATTCGTTGGAATGGACTGAAAGAGAAAGACATTGGGTTGATCGTAGTAGAAAGTTTTGGGAGAGGCCTTCGTTCGATAGAAAGAGACTGCTGATTATATATATATATATATATATATATATATATATATATATATGTGTGTGTGTGTGTGTGTGTATGGGGTGATTTAAATGAGACTGAAAGATAATAAAGAATAGTAAATGATAGCAAGCAAATAAATGTTTGTCTAAAACTTTCAGTCTCATTTTGGCCATCCTATATATGTATTAATGTTTTTTATAGTCTTCTATTAGGTAGAGAATTTTAAATTCTCACAATTGTAATTATTTTAGCATTTTTAAAAGAATATAATATTGTATATGTATATTCTGACTTTTATCCAGAGTTGTTCATTCTCGTTAGTATATATTTATATATATATATATATATATATATATATATATATATATATTTATATATAAAGTTTCATTATATAAATAAAATAATCTAATGTGTATATTTTAAGTAATATAGATTTCGAGGAAATATTTACATTCCCTTTTTGCACACTTATTCTCGTTCTCCTTTTTTCCGTTGAAATCTGTTAGAATTTAAACTGTTTAAAATGGAGAGATTATTTAAATGAGAGTGCTTTTAGAGTTATTAAAATGATAAAATGCGAATAATAAAATGATAAGTTGCATTTAGATATGGTTAGATAAGGCAATTACTATTAATGTACTATGGCGAAGTTCGAAGTAAGTTCACTGTTATGAAAGAGAACTTTTCATCTACGTATATATATATATATATCTACATTTCAAAAAAAAAAAATGATTATTAATACAAGCAAAAATTCATAATTTATGTAAACTTCTTTTTTGTATAATGAAAAAAATTCTACTATTAAATGAATTTATATGTAATTATATCACTTCAAAGTTTGGAGTGAAATGAGAGTAAGTGGGAATTGAATTTATGCGTAAAAACTCGTTAAAAGTGGAACGTTGGAACGACAATCTAGGTAAATTAGACTATTTTAAAATTTATTACTTTCTAAATTACATTATCGTGAACTCACCATGTCTTGGGTTAAGTTTTCAATGCCATGTACTGTGAAAAAAATATAAACTATTCTAATTACATTTTCAGCTTGTGAAGAATTTAATTTGTTAATTTAATTAGTTTAAGTACTTGAAAAATTAATAAAAAAGAATATGATATAGTTTATTTTTATATTATAGTTTTAGTCATTAAAATTTCTTATGATAGTTTTTTTTATTATTAATCACTTGCTTACATTTCTAAGAGGTGATTATATTTTATTGTAATTAAAGAGGGATTAGAAATTTAATTATATATAATGGCATATATATATATATATATATATATATATATATATATATATATATATGTATAATGACTATTCATTGCTGAATGAAGATTTTACTAAAAAAAAATTATATGGTTAGTATATGTCTGTTTTAAACATTTCATCTTGTTATAATGTAATAAATTTAATTTGCTTTATCTATATGTCTCTTTCTTGATCATTTTTACATTTCTGAGTTCTCAATTTTTTTTGTCTTAAATAGTACTTTTTTAGCTTTAGGATTGATCCATATTCATTTTAAATTTTTCATTCCTGTTATATTATTCGTATCTCTTTTTCATGGAATATTCGTATCTTTTTTATGTTTAATATAAAAAATTAACATAGCATAGTGTCTATTAATATAATATAGGTAGCCTAAATGAGATTGAAAGATAGTAAATGATAGTAAGTTAATGTATGTCTAAATCCTTTAGTCTCATTTGTGTCACCCCCTATATAAAATCCATGATTTGTTTCTTTTTATTATAATAGTAATTTTTGTTTAATTATATATTTAATATAGTGATTTAAATTTTATAGTTATTTATAAATATTTTTTTGACATTGTGGATCATTGGTATCATTTTGAATCATTTCTGTTGAGTGTTTACTACATATTTTTAATTGTGTTTAATTTAATTCAATAATTTTTAATTTGTTATGAAATGAAAATTTTACATATTGCAGTTGTGCTGTAGTTACCTCAGAGCATATCAGTTGTATAAACTCAATTATTGCTGAATGCAAACATTTGTAATCATAAATAATGCTGTACGCGTTTGGTCATAAGCATACATATCCCAAAGTACCAATTTAGGACGATCGACGCCGCTGGTTTATAATATGCACTGCAGTGTGCAGTTGTTCGCTTAGCTACATCATTTGATACCAAATAAACTTATCCATGTGTGTATATATATATATATATATATATATATATATATAAAGTATGTGTGTGTATAACATTTATATATTTATACTGCAGTCTAGTTACGTCAGATATCATAAAATACTCTTCCATGAAAATATAAGAGTAAAAAGACATTAATCCTTACTTTAGTTTTATATGTTAGTTTTATGTGTTTTTCATTATTTTCGTTCTTTTCAAATACAGTAATTTGTTTTTCAGATTAATAGAAATATATATGTAATGAAGTTTTATCTCAGTAATAAAGTATTTTTTACTCAAAAGTATCACGCATCTCAATACTCCAGTTTTTCTAATAGAAATATCTACTAAATACTTATGTTTACTTTATTCAGTAATATACATTTCAGTGATCATTCTATCATTATTAGACGTGATGTTATAAAATCTATATAGATTTTAGTATAATGCACTTAGATGATTAATCTCTTGACTGTAGATATTAGCATTAACCCTTTAACTGTTTATGTCGAGTATACTCGACAGAGCGAAACGAAAATTTTTCGCATAATGTCGAGTACACTCGTCGTGAAGATAAAAAAAATCGCATTCGTATTATTATTAAACGAATCAACTATAATTTTTTTCCCTGAAAAAGGGCAAATAAAGATCTTTTAAAAAATGTACATTTTAGAATATTCGTTAGTCTGGCAACCTTATTTATTTTAATACACAATAGCTTGTATATTTTCTAAAAAATATATATTTATAAATAAAAAATATATATTTTCTAAAAAACCAACACGCAACTTTTGATTTTTAATCATAATTGCCTACTTTTATAGGCAGAAACATTTTACTCTGTTTATGTCGAGTATACTCGTCTTCGCTGGAAAATAATTAAGCAGGCAGAAAAAGTTTTTCGAAACAAAATTAAACAGTTAAAGGGTTAATAAGTGATTATTGAATATAAAAAATGTTTGTATATGTATGTATTTTAGAAAAGTCATAAGAAATGATTTTTTGCTTCGGAAAATGAATGTATTTTTTTTGGATGTGTTATAGGTTGAAAATCTTGAAAATTATTATTAATTACTATTTTTATCATTGTTATTTTTATTTATAGTTTTTATATTATTTTCATTTGTATCCTCTTTGAAGATAATAATAATTTAATTGAAATATTAATACCACTGTTTGAAAAAATGTTATTAAAATATCATTTGAGAAATATCACTGAAGTATGTTTCATTTTCTTGGTTAAAATGTCGAAAGATATTTCAGTTCGCTATAAAAGACTGCGATCTTCAGCATAAATCATCATTAAAAAGTGAGAATGTGTATATAATGATCACTTTAGTTGAAGATCAGTTAATTATAATTGCAAGAAAACTAATAAATAACTGATTATACCTAAAATATTCCTGATCAGTTTCAACCATGAAAAACCTTTTGTTAGTTTTTATAGTTAAACGTAGGTTGATAGAAAGAGGTTTTTAGAATATCTTTCCGAGTAAAATAATATATATATATATATATATATATATATATATATATATATATATATATAGGTGGTCCAAATGAGACTATAGAATAGTAAAGAATAGTTAATGAAACTAGTAAGTAAATGTATGTCAAAACTTTTAATCTCATTTGGATCACCTTATATATATATATATATATATATATATATATATGTACATATATATATATTTATGTATGTGTATGTAGTTAAAGAACTTCTGTGGTATATTTGTATATAAATGTATTTGTTTGGTAAGACCGGCTAACTTTATTTTTAATAATTAATCGAATTGATTGTTCAGTGTCTGGTAATTTTCTGTTTGTAAAACGAACTTTCCTCCATAACTTTACACGTACTTTGAATCATTCTGAAATAGATTGAAACATTAATGTCGTCGTACCAGTGACCTATTGATTTCTCGTCGAAATAGGATTTAAAAGCAGACATACCCGTCTGCTGTCTGTTTTGTGTTCTAGTTCGAAGATTCCCTTGTCGATTATATTTGGTTCGCTTACGATGACCTATTTTAAATTGATTTTTAATACTACACCTGTATTCTTCTTTCTAAATTGAAAATGTATTCGATAAAAGTATTTGCCTATCTCACATTTCACACTAAATTGTTTTAACACATTTTCATTAAATGTATATTCGTTCTTTGAGATTCATTTTTAGGTCAATTGCATATCCGTCACAATATTTTTATTCAATTTATTTCAATACGATCGAACTGGATATCGCAGTGATACGCTTTTTGTTAAAATTTCTATTTGTGTAGTATTAAAATTGAATTTTATTGAGCACTGAGGTAGTTTTTTATTTTTAAAACGTGTATAGTTTATAAATATTGAAATGGATTTTTATTAATATTTCACGTTTATGAAACCAAGAGAGGAGAATGAGGTTGAGGTGTATTTAATTTATTATTCAAAGTACAACACATCTCACAGGTGAAAATCGGTTTGAAAAGTATACGAGTGAATCCCAGTTTATATCGATTTACACGGAAATGTATTTTAAGTATACATATTTTAGATTCATTTTTTTATTTTATATTATATATATATATATATATATATATATATATATATATATATATATATATAGAGAGAGAGAGAGAGAGAGAAAGAGAGAGAGAGAGAAAGAGAGAGAGAGAGAAAGAGAGAGAGAGAGAGAGAGAGAGAGAGAGATTAACAATTTTGTATTAAATTGTGAATATATATTTGTGTTATGTATTGATTTTCAAATAATTTATTTTGTATAAAATTAAAATTACTGTTCTTAGTAAAATATTATTTATTAAAATTCGTTTTTTTTTCAAACAAATATAATTAAAGATATCTTCTAATAGCCAGTTAATTGGAGCACTAAAATTATTACAAAAATAAGCATATTTCAAGACTCATCTGTATTTCAGGCATAATTTGTTTATATATTTGAAAAATTGTTCTTGATGTATTAGAGTATCTAGCCCATTTTTTTAATAATTGTATATCTTCATTATCAACAACAATCCCTCTCAATTCATTGTTGATTAAGGCCTTTTTCAATATTTTCTACTTCGATCGATCCAATGCCAGATATATATATATATATATATATATATATATATATATATATATATATATATATAAATAAATACATCTGTGAATTTCTCTACGCGTATTCGATTAAAGATGACATCCCAATTTTAACGATTGACAAAGTGTGTCGAATGTTCTAAAAATGTGTGTAATCATTCCTAAATAGAATATTCAATGTAGTTGTCATTTTTTATGACTAAAAGAGAATTGGAAATTATATATGAATGTTTTTACTACGTATTAGAGTGTATTAGAGTATATATATATATATATATATATATATATATATATATATATATATATATATATATATATATATAAACATGTACGGGATGTACGTTTGCGTGTGTATCTTTAAAATTCGTACTGGTGGGAATTCTGCGAATCCTCCTATAAGATGACTGTTATTTTATCTAACGAACTGAAACATAAAATGTCACCCAGCGTCTTCCACCATCGGACCTAATACATTTTATCCATAAAGTTTACCATATGTTGTATACACGTTTTACTTTGTCCGTACGTACAAAATTCAGATGTTTCTTTATATAGGGGGTGCGAGAGTTTACCCAGCATGTTCTACCTATATCTATCGTCATATGCTCGTCTATACGTCCATGCTATACATATCTACAGTCAGGCCCAGAAAAATGATCTATTTAATTGTTTAAAATATGTGATATGTTATTTATTTAAAAAATGTTTTAATTTCATTGTGGATTTTTTATGTATATATACACACACACATACATAACTTATACACACATATACATACAACATACTCACCGGACATATATAATTCAGGAGTTATATATGAAGACATTTAATTTTTATTATTTTTTAATGTCTTTAAGTATAAGAAATGTGTCTCAACACTGTCGTGTTAATAAAAATATATCGTTCATATTGTCGTGGGTGACAACATAATGCTATGCTTTTTATGTGTAATGCTGAAACCTGATGACGTAATCGTAATTCTTGAATTCTTAAGGGGTTATACGCAGTTGCGAGGCGCAAAAACGACGTTTTTTTAGGATTTTTTTTAGAAACAGTATTTATTTGCAATTACAAATTATGGTTATTTGAATAGATCCTACTTTCAAGAATAAAATAACATGTCGATCATAAAAAAATATTGAAGTGCACCGCTCCTGCAGACGATGTCCCGAACGACCTCCAAAAAAAGGCGCTTGGCGGTGATCTCCATATCGGCGGTTTGGATTATTTGAAATCAAAAAATATGGTCAATTCTTTTAAAGGATAGATTAATGCAGGTATTGAACGAAGGAATAATAAAAATTTTCATTTTTGACAAAATGGCGTCTACTTTAAAAAATTTTTTCGTTTTTTACTAAAATTTTCGCTCCAAATTGTTTAAAAAAAATAGTAATAATTTTTGTAAACCTTATTCCTTCGTTCAATACCTGAGGAATATATTTGAGAAGATTGTGTGAAAATTTGAGACCGATCGGTTCAGCCATTTCTGAGATATCGAGATCACCGACTATGAAAACACCGTTTTGAGATAAACGCGTTTGAAGTTTCGGAAGTAGTTTACACATAGTTAAAATTTTTTTACAAATTCAGGTGTATGTCCGAAAATATTTATCGGATTTACTTCAAATTTTCAGAGAATATACTCAAATATATGTGCATTCCGAAAATGCAAAAAAAATCTATTTTTTGAAATTTCTAACTGAGTATAACCCCTTAATGAACTAAATATTTAACAACTTTTTTTCAGTGAATTTTAGAAAACATGGAGGATTATTATTTGATAAAAATTAGAAATTAAAGTTTCAAAAATTCTATAAAAATGATAATCATTTTTTAGTCCCTTTTAGTTTTCCATAAAGATCTTTTTCAAATTCTAAGTTCAAACAATTTATTGACTATTTTTTTACAGTGTTCTATAAAATTTCTAATATCTTTATTTTATCAATATTTTGATATCTTCTTAACCTCAATATATTTATTTCCTAATCAGTGTAATGTACTCAGTGTGTCCTGTCCATTTGTATTTTGGAATTTTTATTCTACTTGCTATATCTAACTCGTGTTTATTTATAAATTCATTTTATTCCCTATATTTTCTTGTAATTATTTTTTCTATACTCTGTTGAGTTGTTCGAAATTTTTGAATATTTTGGAGTTAAGAAGTAATGTTTCAGTGCCAAAAAATGCTGATAATATACATTGATCGAGTACTTTTTCTTCAAGCAAATTGAAATTGTTGATTTGAATATTGAGTTTTATACAACTGCACCTCTTTTGTGCATATATAATAATAATTATTATTATTTTTGATTTAGTGGATCTGCGTTGTTTTGTACGAGAAGTAATTTTATAATTTTAATAGATACTGTAATGCATGAATGCATTACGGTTGAAAATTTATTTACTGTCGAGTAGAAATTTCGATTAAATAAGCTACAAACACATATTTTCATTTCTAAAATTTCATTTCGTTTTCGTAGAATTATATGTTTTTATAGTGACGTTTATTTGTTTAATTAAAATTAATTACCGATAGGTATGGTCGTTTTTCATCGCCCATACAGCTACTCTAGATTTAGTGTTTTTCGGTGTAGATGAGGCTGTTTTTTTTCAATACGTACTATATATATATATATAAATATATATGTATATATTTATGTATATATATATATATATATATATATATATATATATATATAAATATATATGTATATATACTCGTATGAACGGTTCGAAGGGACAGACGAACGGTCGAACGAACGAACGGACTGGTGCTGAAGGTGTATATAACCCTGTAACGTACGTTTCGTACCCTGTATATGTCGTATCTATGTGTATGGAGCGCCAGCTGCATTATTCTGTAGGTTGTCCGGGGTCGTCCGTTCCGTTTTGCGGGGCGCGTGGGACGTCGTTGCGCGCTCGCGCGGCGGCACTGGCGCGAGCCCCCGCCCTCGGGCGCCCTACTTGCCTGTTTGAGCCTAATACGAAGCACAACATACGATACCAAACACACTGGCTGATGCTGCGGCCGCCAAGCCGCGCACGCTAATGGGCTTATCACGCGAACGATAATGTTTCACGTCGTCGATCTTCTTCTTGTACTTCTTCTTCCGCATCATTGTTGTCGTTGCCGATGACGACGACGACGACGCCAACGACGTCGACGCGAGCCGAGAGTCGGTTATTGTTGTGAGAATGTTTGTTAACACGGCGCTGTCAAATACCGCCGGTACGTCTCTGTGTGCATGAATGTTATTTGTTTTCTTTTTTTTTTGGGTGATGTGCGTGAGTGCGTGCTTTCTTTATTCTGTTTTAAAGGAGTGATTTCAATGAAGAAGAAATATGTAGAAGTTGCGTATGCAAAACGGATGGTGTTCCGGTGTGTGTTGTTTTTTTGATGAAGTCGCGACGATTGATCAAAGTCTTGTTGATGATGGTCGTGTGCGGTTTCATGAACGGTGATTAAATTGTGTTCGCCGTTGAGCGGTCGTTTGAATATTATGACGTTGAAGACAGTTATTAACATCTTAACAGATATCGAATGAAATGAGTATCTCGAAGTGAAAAGTTTTCGTGCAGTGCGAATATATAGTAATTAATAGTTTTCTAAAACGAGTGTTTGTTCGAATATTGGTAAATTTTTAAATAAAAAATTATATATACATATATATAATATCAAATCCATTTAATTTAATTACGTATATTAAAAAAATCGCGACTTTTTTATTCTATAACATTAATTTTAATTACAATTTTTGTTGAATGAATTTTTATTGGTTTTTAGTATTTAATATTTTGCTTTTTTTTATAAATACGAGTATGAAGATATAAAGTAGGGTTGTTCACTTTTCCATATTAAATAATAACTATTTATATTTTTTAAATAGTGCATATTTTAGTGTACATTCTTGTGTGTGTGTATGGATATGTTTATATATGAGTATATTTCTATGGGAGTACAAATGTATATACGTGTTATTAAATAATATTTTATTTAATTAATTAATTTTGAATTCCATTTTCATGTTATTCGACTTTTGAATGTATGTATTTTTCAATATGTATTATTGTATTATTGTTTTATATATATATATATATATCTATATATATATATATATATATATATATATTTGTGTGTGTTTATGTCTCAATATATGTCTGTATTTGCATATATAGGTATGATGAATGTATAGTACTACTTTATTATTTATCATTCACTTTGAATATAATGTCAGTAACATTATATTTGATTTAAGAAATCATTTTTATGTACCTATCATTTTTTATATGAAGTTATTATTTGAGTATTGAATTTTATTACCAATTTTTTATGAGACAATTATTTATGTCAAAATTTTTCTGCATTTAATTATATTGTTATATATGATTCATTTCATTATTTAATAATATTACATTTTGGAAGTATTTTTAATTTTCTACCGTCCAGTGTCCAATATTTTTATAATTATTAAATTTAATATTATATAATAATGTTAGACATATTTTTAATTAATGAAAGAGAGAAGCTTGTTGTTTTCCATACGACAGAGTACAATTATGTAAAGAAAAAAAATTATTTATACTGATTTTTTATACTCCAGTATATATATATATATATATATATATATATATATATATATATATATATATATATATATATATGTTTGTATATGAATATATATTGCTTATTAATTTAAATATGTAATATATAAAAAGTTTTACCAAAAATTTATATATTTAATCCTCTAAAGTATTTTTTTAGTAACACGAAAATTAAATATAACTTATTGAGATTAGATCAGAACTAAGTTTGTTATTTTCTTTTAATTTTATATTTGTTAATTTTTTCTAAAACATTTATACACTATTTAGTTTAAACACATATATTAGTATAAGAAATGTTTTTCCATTAATCTTGATACATACTTTTATAAAATTTATAAACTATTTTCATATTACATGTTGGTTAATTCTTGCGATTGAATCTCATTTTTTTCAATTTTTCATTTTGAACAAATTTTATATAACTTCAACATAAATTTTATACGAGTATATGTATTTAATATTGTCCTTGTTATCTTAGAAACAAATCGTTTTTTGTGTATTAATAAAACTATTGAATTCATTAAATGGCGTCTTTAAAAACATACAATAGATGCCTTTTATAGATAAAACGAGCATTAATTTTCTATTCATGTAATAGAACATTTGCAACAAAAATCAATAATATAAAAATGAATGACATTATTGATTGTATTGTAGTTAAAAGTTATGTTTATCTTTTCAAATATCGCATGAAATACACGTGAATAAATTAAATAAATGTTTATAATAACTTTATTTTGTTTATATTTCATTGGAGTTAATTAGTAAATTGTTTTATACACGCTTATATATCTATATCTATCTATCTATCAATCTATATATATATATATAATATGAAAGAATTCTCTAATGTGACAATTTAATTAACTGGAAGATAATTACGTGAATGTAATAATTGAAATTAGGTTAAGTAATTTATTTTTTACCAGTATTCAAGAAATATATCTTATAAATATACAATTTAATTCGATTGATTGAGGGTTATAATTACTGCTGCTCTTAGGAATCGAAATATTCCTGTTGAATTTACTGTGTTAAGGAAAACATTTTAATTTATAATAAAGTACAATTGATGTATTTTTAGAGTAAAACAATCCATCAAGTCACAAGTAGACAGTTTTGTATAACTTGAGACATGGAATTCAAGCTTGGTACTTGAAGAAAATCAGTGAATTTATAGTAAATAAACTCTGTTAGAGAAAATTTGACCCATTTATTTTTATTACACAGTTTCATATCATTTTTAACGAAAAGAAGTCGTGGTTTCTTGATGAAATAATTTGTTCAAGTTTTTAGAATATCGGATTAATTTAAAAAATATTTTTGTGCAAAAATAAATGCAAGCTTTTTAAAAGATGAAAATCGAAATATAAGATTCAACTCCATTACGAAATAATATGAGACTGCGTCTGTTACCAATACTTAATTTTTCATGTATATTCTTGTTTTGTTCTCGATATTTCTCTTTCTTATTGATTGTTTCGTTCACATTAAGAAAGAAATAATGAATGAATGTTATGTCGGACTATAGAAATTCAGACCTTTGTTTTAGTACTCTTTTGGCATTTAGATATTGATCAGTTTTTTTATTTATTATAAAAAAAGAATTTTTTCATCACAGATTACAATTTATTTAAAAAAATCATTTTTAATAATAATACTTAAACAACAATAGAAAGAAAATTTTTATATGTCGCATGTTTTGAATTTCGTTCAGTTCCATTTAGAGGGCCTTTGCACACCAGTCAACATGTAAACAATATTCACGGCCCATTACCGCTCGTCTCACACGCTCTTACCCGAAAACTAATTTTTTTAGGTGAGGGAGTTTGCTGATTAGGGTGTGAGACGAGCGGTAATGGGTGTGAATACTGTATACATGCTGACTAGTATGCAAAGGCCCATATTGTTCTAGTCATTCCAAATCACTGACTTCCTGTCACAAGAGACACATTTAAATTTTAGAATTTCACAGTTTTAGTAAGATCAGTTTTAACAGTAATTCCAAAATGTTCGTTACTAATGACAATGTCTGATCTTTCATAATTTTTTTTGGAAAGATTTCTATCAGTTAAACGAAATTTTAGAATAGTGTGTACATTAACTTTTCATATAAAAACAACTCTTATTTTTTTCAAGATATCATCTTATAAATACTTATGAATAACTAGACAGTCGAAATACAATTCTGGTAATAATATTTCAGATGAAAATCAAACTTTACATGTAATGCAACTCGATATTTAAAATCTTTTTCTAAATTTCATATTAACATACATAACACGTCCGGTCTATAAAAGAAACGATAGTAGAGAAAACTATGTCAAATAATAAAAATGTCTCAATTGGTTTTCTTAATAAGAGTTTTCTTAGTAATAAGAATTTTCATTTTGCTTTTATATATTCTTAAATTTTGATTAGAGATGTATTTTGCTTTTATGTTTTGATTTTAATTACTGAAATGATGTTCATTTAAACGTGTTTTATAGTACATGATTCGTCTAAGGTATCTTGAAAAACATCAATACAACCATTCTCTGTTCAGCTTTGTGTATATAAATATATATGTATGTATTAAGTTGCTCACGTTTATTAAGAAAATAAGATCATAATTCTTACTTACTTACATTAATTTCATTTTGGCGAGGTATATAACCTAGATTCATAATTAAGAGATATGAATCTACATTATATTGATTATGATCTTTGTATTATTTTTAAATATAAACATTCTTTTAATAACAAATGTGATTATTTTATAGTTCATATTTAATGATTTCTTACTATAAAAATGAAAATCTTCTGTAAGTTTCTTATATAATTTTTATATTTTCACTTGATTGATTCAAAAGCATTTCAATTTTTTTTTGGATTTATTAAGTGCTTATTTTTTTTTAAAAACACAAATGTGTAATAATATTTGATATTATTTATGTGTTTATATTTATGCAATATTTTTTATTTTATCAGTTGGAAAAGTTTTTGTTAAGAAAATCATATTTTTAGTAATCAGAAATTGTCATTATTGGTTTATTATAACTTTATTCATATAGGATGACCCAAATGAGATTAAAGAGTTGAGATGTGCATTGACTTGTTTGATTTTTCAGTTTTCTATCTAGATTTTTGTATAACTGTCAAATAAAAAAAAATTAACTTAAATTATTTATATTATTTTGTATTAAGCTAGTTATTTAATAGTTTATTTTTTCCAAATAACTAAAATACTATTTTGTATGAATACAATTTATTTTATGTTCAATTACCATCGATCAGTAAAAAATAAATTATTATTTCTTTTCCATCGAGATCCTATAGTTGTAAATAATCGAACGAAATATCTGTATGAATGATAAAAATCGCATTATGAAATATTGTCAATTATTAAACTAGCGCGTACATACATACATTGTATTTCATTAAATTATCATTAGAGTGGTTCGCTAAATCGATTTTTTGGCTCCACTGAATGCGTTAATAGTTTATATATATATATATATATATATATATATATATATATATAATTATACATACATATACATACACATACAGATATGTATGAAAATGTGAAAAATAAATACAAACACATCAGACACAACAGTATATATTGTCATCAGTCCGTTATTGTGTATTGAACTGTATTAATGTCGATTGATATTCACGGCAATAGGGATATACACGGTGTGTTTGCATGTATTTATTGACTAAAATCTATATAGAATCGGTATGGTTTTAATGACACGAGTATAAATAGCTCATGTAAGTAAGCAGATTAAATACTTATGAATTATAAAGCACTTAATTGCCAGACTTCGGTATAAATTGACCCTCAAATATTGTTGAATCAATATGTTCGTACACATTTTCTGTGCGTAAATTGTACGATGGATGTTGTAATACGTTGTTTCGTTAATAATACACACACACATACATATACAGTCATATGTGTGTATGAGTATATATATATATATATATATATATATATATATATGTAGAGTGAAAAAAATAATAAAAATACTAGTGAACTTACATATTATTTTATTCGTAGGAGTGGGTTCTCCATTTTCTTTGACTAGAACTTATATTTTTCTTGGAATAGATTGATATAAAGATGTAATATTATATCATTCTTGGTATTGAATTTCGTGGAATTTTTGTAAAAATGATGAAAGAAAGATTTTATTTCTCACTTTATTTTTTAAAAATGACCGCAGTAATTTGATTATATTTAAATCTGTCGATTTTCTTATCAATGAAGATACTATCATTTTTATTTATACTTTTTAAAAAAATGTTCAATATTAGCTGTATGTACTTGATGAATTGATAATTTAAAATATAGTATTATTATCTGGATATAAGCTCTGCATTTTAGAATACATTTAGTTACCTTTTCATTGCTAGTAATTCAATCATTCAAATTGATTATTGGATAAGAAGAATATCAAGATTTTGCTATCTAAATCGAAATCATCTTCATGTTTGACTATAGAGACTAACCAATTAGAATAATGTTCTTTTTTAAACATTCTTTAGACTTAGAATTAATCTGATTGCAGTAAATAACTTAAAAGACAATTTATCAAACAATATATGTTTTCAGTCATCTGACATTTTTTATACATTAGCTTTTTTCATAATACTTTTAGTAATTATCGATTTGTAAATGGCTATGGGCACTTATTTTATGGAAATAATAACTTTCAAGGTAGCTATTAAATAATTAAAGCTTTTAAGATAAACGTCAGAATTTAATAGTTATCTTAAAAGCTAACAAACTTTAAGATAAATATTAAATTTTGCTGATATTTTTACTGTTCTAAAATTAAAATAACGTTTAATTTTAATTTTCTACCTTTGTTTCTTTTAGCATATGTTATAATTCATGTATGTCATCATAATTTTCAACACTGTTATTATAAACATATGTAAAATAGGCACAAGTAATATAGATCATGGTAAAACATATTGAACAATGATTTGGGTATAAATCATGTGGCTGTGTGATTCTTTTTTGGTTTCGAAACTGAAGAGTTTGTTAAAAGAAAGTCATTTGAAATGATTGAATGAATAAAAGAAAATTGTGAGGCTGATTTGAAAACGATTTCCAATCATTCTTACAGTAAATGTATTCATGTGGAAAAACATGAGCAGTTTATTGTAGCAAACTATTTTAAATTAGAATATTTTATATTAATAAAATTTAATGATGTCAGTTTGGACATTTTTTGATCAAATATCATAAATAATCTTCAAAAATAAAAATATAAATAATGTATTCAAATTTATTTGTTTTGAAAATACGGGATATTTTTTTATATGCAGGTATGTGTGTGTTTGTGTGTATATATACATATAATACACACACATGTATGTGAATGAATTTATCTATGTATGTTTGTACAACACTGTTGATGTTGAAATTCGCATGTATAAGTAATATTGCCATCAAGATGGTCATTACGTGGAGTAATCTAGTACACTAAAAACCACTATAGTGCGTCCGTTACATTTTAAGTCGTTAAAATACGGTATTAAAACAAGTAGATTTATACTGTTGGATTATTGTAATTTTTTTACATTGTACTTGTTTCAATTTTAAAAATGAATTTTAAATAACCAAATGCTTATACTATAAAGTTTGCTGTTATTTAAATATCATTGGGAAGTATAATTAAATTTATATTTATAAATAAATGAATATATATATATATATATATAAATAATATATATATATATATATATATATATATATATATATATATATATATATATATATGATAAAATTGAAGAGATATTAATAAGAGAATTTTATTAAAATGAAGGAAGCTTTTTTGTTCTTTTTATTTTTTTTTCATTTTTGTTCACAATATTTGTTATTTATCTGTTTGCAATTATTATATGGGCATTTTATAAAATACAACTTATTTTGGAATTATTTTTTTTAAATAAAAATCAAATTTTAATTTTGATTTTATTGTAGAAAATATTTGCAACTGAAATTTTTTTTAGAATGTACTTTTTCATATGAATATGTTTATCCAAGAAATTTTGTTCATTTTTGTTACTTAAGTAGATAATGATATTTCTGACGAAAATATAAATATCTGTTGTAATAATTAATTCTGTTAGTTCAGATTTATTTTATGATATCTCAAACACTGGCTTTTTTAAAATTTATTTTCATATAAATTACATATTTTACAATAGTGAACGATATTTGTTAGCTGTAAAGACTAACACAGTCTACAAATGATTAAAGTTAGTTTTTGAACTTTGTATATACAAATCTCTTAATGATTATTACGTAGGTTTTGAAAAAATATCTACCATTTTTTTTAATTTTTAAATCGTAAGTATGTTTTTAAAATAAAATACAAATTATGTATTTTTAATAAAAAATCAGTAGCTAATAATTATGTTAAATGTTGTTTAAAAAAATTCAATAATTATCTTCAATTAAATAAGCATTTTAATTGAAAAATACTAATTATTATTTATACTCTAAATACGTCTAGCATCGTGCAAAATTTTATATTTAAATGTATCGAACTAACATTTGTTATTAATCATCAAGGTTGAACATTATTTATTAGATCTGAAATATCATGTATATTTATATAAATAAATGTGTGTGTAAATAAGGTCTGCATATAGAAAATGTTAATTGATTTTACTAATTAATAGTTTTCGGTCAGTGGTATGTAATTAGGTATTCTCTGTGTCAGCGTCAGCGTATTGAAATTAATATTTAATAACAAGCTAAATACTATTCAATTACGTACACACAATACAGTACTAAATTATAAATGTATCGATTTTTAAGTCTTTCGTTCGTTGGCCTGTTTTTTAAATTAATATTCTTTTTAACTTCATATATATTAAATACGTATCTCGTGTAATTTTAATTTTGTGTAACATTCTGTTCATCGGGATAAAGTTCGTGAGAGAACTGAGAATTTTTAAATAAAAAACTCGTAGTAAGCGAAATTGTTTAATACGATTTTACCGAATACGTTGCTCCTTATTACCATAATGTTTTTTTTCCAGTGATACGCAGGTAACGATGGAGACTATTCTTTCGAACTATTTAAAACAATCTTGAACTTTGTGTATTGAATAATTCAGAAAACTGGAAAGTTTTGTCTTAAGTTGAATTTGGTCCGTGATGTGAATTTACCTGAAAACGGTTTTAATTTTTAAATACTTTTTTTAAAAAAATGAATGCATGCTTCAGTTATTTGATTACGTACTTTTTTAATATAATTTTGTATATCCGTTGAATTGTTGGAAAATCTTTTCAGTTTTAATGTACAAAATAAAAATATCTATTCTCTTATTTTTTTATTCAATTCATTATTTAACTTTTATTTGTTATTATGTATTCTATATTTTAGAAAATTTAATTATTTCACTCCTATAAAAACAGTCTTTGATTACTTTTTTTTTGAGTGTGTGATTTCTCTTAATATAGTTCTAAAAATATCAAAATTTGGTGTATATTGAATATATGAGTAGATGTGTAAGGATTTTTTAACCAAAATCCTGTAATTTTTTTTATTGCTCTTGACCACATATGATCTTACGTTATCTTAGCAAAAGAATACACCATTTTTATTTACTAAGATTGATATTTTGATATACAGTTTTTTTATTCAGTTCAGTCGATTATTGGTTAGCTATCATATATATCGCTATCATATCACTCGTATTACAGCATCACTTTATTTTGTGGATTTCTATCTTGTTGGTCCTAAGTGATATTTTATTTTTTAGCAACCAATGTCTCCATCTTACTCTATTACTTAAATTTTTTTTTCGTTTCTTGTCATAATTTATTTTTTTAATAATGATTTGCTTGACGAGAATTCAGATTTATTTAAATTGTAAATCTGTCTATCAACCGTTAGATCGTATGGAACCTAGATATCAAATTTTGATTCCATATTTTTTCTGTGACTCAAAATTATCAAATGATGAACTTATAAAATGTATGTATGTATGTATTTATTATAGATCAGAAAATAAATTTTAAAATAAAATTGATTATCCAAAAGTGATTATTTATTTTTCTTGAATTCTGTTTTATTGCAATCTATTTTTAATAAATCAGACATATTTTCTCAATATTCCATCAAACCAAAAAAGCTATTTAAAACTTTATTTCTACCAAGTTTGTTAATATTACACAAAATCAAACCATTGAATTTATACAATTCGTTTGACATCAAACAGAATTATTTATACAAATAATGTTTTTAGTAACAGATGATACCATTTATAAATTTTAATTGATGACATTAAATATCAGTTCAGTGTAAATCACAATTATTCAAAAGTGTTAATAACGGAATTATTACACGGTACGTCGATCAAATATGCTGCATACATTTTTTTATTACTATTTCGGTAATTTCAGTGATGACGATGTAGCACCGCGTGCACAATGAATTAACACGTGAACAAAACAAATCTGGGATGTAGTTTTTAAATTAGAGCTTTAAATTGGAATATAATTTGTTACACTTTTTGTTCAGTTTTTTTTCTCAATTTGCAGTTTCAGAGTGCGAAATTTGTTTTATTTTTAAATTATAGTACAATAAATTAAAGTACAATATTGTTGCACAGTTATATATAGTTATATATATATATATATATATATATATATATATATATATATATAATGACTAATTATTAGAGATGTAATAAAAAATTACATTCAAGATTATGTATAGATTTTATATTATTTTTAATAACGTTAATTTAATATTTTTTTTTTGAGAATTAAGGGGTTAAACGCAATTAGAAATTTCAAAAAATCGATTTTTTTTTTGCATTTTCGGAATGCACATATATTTGAGTATATTCTCTGAAAATTTGAAGTAAATCCGAAAATATTTTCGGACATACACCTGAATTTTTACCAAATTTTTAACTATGTGTAAACTACTTCCGAAACTTCAAACGCGTTTATCTCAAAACGGTGTTTTCATAGTCGGTGATCTCGATATCTCAGAAATGGCTGAACCGATCGGTCTCAAATTTTCACACAATCTTCTCAAATATATTCCTCAGGTATTGAACGAAGGAATAAGGTTTACAAAAATTATTACTATTTTTTTAAACAATTTGGAGCGAAAATTTTAGTAAAAAACGAAAAATTTTTTTCAAGTAGACGCCATTTTGTCAAAAATGAACATTTTTATTATTCCTTCGTTCAATACCTGCATTAATCTATCCTTTAAAAGAATTGACCATATTTTTTGATTTCGGATAATCCAAACCGCCGATATGGAGATCACCGCCAAGCGCCTTTTTTTTGAGGCCGTTCGGGACATCGTCTGCAGGAGCAGTGCACTTCAATATTTTTTTATGATCGACATGTTATTTTATTCTTGAAAGTAGGATCTATTCAAATAACCATAATTTCTAATTTCAAAATAAATACTGTTTCTAAAAAAAATTCCTAAAAAAACGTCGTTTTTGCGCCTCGCAAGTGCGTATAACCCCTTAAAATGAATAATTAAATCGTTGTTATTAATTTTTACAATTCAGAACATTGCAATTAAATCAGTAATATTATATGTAGTAAATAAAAATGGTAATGTAAGGATAGAGTTATGCATTTAAATTGGTTTTACTTATTTTTATTAAAATTGTATCTACACAATTTTCCATTTCTGCTTAAAAAGTTTCAGAATGAAAAGTTATAACATGTTATTGCAATACTACACACATATATACTGTGAACTAATATCAGTGTAACTTTTCCAAATAACATGCTTCTAACATTTATAAGACGCACACAAATATATGTAATATATACATGCGATATAAAAAGTATGTGTCAAATTTTATATAACTAACATTACGAATAACCTGCAATTATTAATATCATTTCCATGTTCCTATATTATTCATGACCATTATATGTATGTACTACGACATATATTTCCAAAGCAGCATTTTTTGACATTTTTAAATAATTGCCATGAAATTGAAAAAATGTGTACTATACATTTTACATTTTGAATCATGATTTATTAAACGAACTTTGTATTTATTTCAATAAAAAGAACCATAAAAATGCAACGTTCAATATATATTATATTTGTTCATTATTTAATATTTGTTCTTAGTGTGATCTTAAAATTCTATATTATGAAGAGTTAAATTCAATGTTTGAAAACTACCATTTTTCATTTCAATTAGTTAAAGATTGCAGTTTATAAAAAAAATATCTTTTTGTGTTTGAATAGCAGTTAACAAAACTTTCTTGTTCGATATTAATAAAATGAAAAAGAAAAGATAAATCGATTCGAAATACCTTCAAATAGCTAAGTAATTATTATGAGTACGATTGAATTGAATTCCAGAATTGTGGAACAAACGGGACTTAATATTAAATCTGTTCGATATGACTGCTAACATTTACCTTTGAGAACGTAACGTATATGTTTTGTTAGATAATTCGCTGTCGTCTATTGATCGTAAGACGTAATTTAATATTACATCTATTGTTAGCGTTCGTTGTGAGCTCGTTATAACGACAACGCCAGACCACATGTTGCTGATGTGCAAACAGCGATCTGAAATCTCATCGCTTCAACCGTTTCACCTGTGAAGCTCGTTTTTGTTGTTTGGTATTAAAAAGATTAAAAAGAAACCTTAGCACTTTGGAATGCTTAGATGAAAGAAACACTTACGATGTTTATCCGTTTTATCGCTCTTGAAAGGAAAATAGTGTTTCGTGTATTGATCAAATATTTTTTTGAAATGTTGAGTGTGATACTTCATGTAAACAATGAGATATTAAATTTGAGCAATTAGTCAAATCCTATTTTTATACTCATTATGGGCTTATTAAAATTGTATATTTAAAAATGGCATAAATTTTTTTAAGACATTTTGTCTGTATTAAGGGGTTATACGCAATTAGAAATTTCAAAAAATCGATTTTTTTGCATTTTCGGAATGCACATATATTTGAGTATATTCTCTGAAAATTTGAAGTAAATCCGATAAATATTTTCGGACATACACCTGAATTTGTAAAAAATTTTAACTATGTGTAAACTACTTCCGAAACTTCAAACGCGTTTATCTCAAAACGGTGTTTTCATAGTCGGTGATCTCGATATCTCAGAAATGGCTGAACCGATCGGTCTCAAATTTTCACACAATCTTCTCAAATATATTCCTCAGGTATTGAACGAAGGAATAAGGTTTACAAAAATTATTACTATTTTTTTAAACAATTTGGAGCGAAAATTTTAGTAAAAAACGAAAAATTTTTTTCTAGTAGACGCCATTTTGTCAAAAATGAAAATTTTTATTATTCCTTCGTTCAATACCTGCATTAATCTATCCTTTAAAAGAATTGACCATATTTTTTGATTTCAAATAATCCAAACCGCCGATATGAGATCACCGCCAAGCGCCTTTTTTTGGAGATCGTTCGGGACATCGTCTGCAGGAGCGGTGCACTTCAATATTTTTTTATGATCGACATGTTATTTTATTCTTGAAAGTAGGATCTATTCAAATAACCATAATTTGTAATTGCAAAATAAATACTGTTTCTAAAAAAAATTTCTAAAAAAACGTCGTTTTTGCGCCTCGCAAGTGCGTATAACCCCTTAATGATGTTTAGACATATAGAATAGTTTATACTCCATACAGCAAAGTTTTCAATTACTTTGAAATAGATTATAATGATTTTTCTGCTTTGAAGAGTACATCGATGATAACTTCTTTCGTTCTTGTATTTTTTTTAGTTTTCTTCTATACTCGATCGTTGTTCTTATAAAAAAAATTGGAAATATCTCTAAAATAGAGATATTTTTATACCAATTTTTCATCTTGTACACATTTCATAATTGTAAAAAAGTGATAAATAGACATTTTAATTCCACCTCAAAATATTTTCTTATTTTTTGTAAAGTATTGTTTAAGGTGGTTCAAATGAGATTGAAACAATAGTAAATGATAATAAGAAAGTAAGTGTATATCTAAATCTTTCACTTTCATTTAGACCACTTATATATGCATATAAAAATTGAAAACGTTTTTTAGACTTTAAAAGTATTTAATGGTTTAATTTTTTTATTGCATTAATATTAATTCTCACAAAGATATCAGTTGTTCAATGATATATTTTTATCGTTTAATGAAAATGGATAACATTAATGTTATTTTTTCGTTCATATCTGGTCATTTATTAAATGAAGGGGTGAATTTCAAACTTTTATCCAATATATATATATATATATATATATATATATATATATATATATATATATATATATATATATATTGACCATTTTTATTTTATTCCGCAGAAAAAATATCATAAAAATACAATTTAATTATACCTAATAAATTGTGGTTACAATAAAACCGTATGAAATTAATTGTTAATTTATAAACCAACATTTTGGAATTAATGAGCATCGTATATTGTTTTCTAATTTTAAGAACATCTTCGACGTTTTAATTTGTCATTTAAATACATTCATGTCAATTAATTCGAATAATTCAATACCTGTGGTCCAATTTATACAACAGTGCTTAATGAATTGTGTTTCAATGTAACTACAAATATTTGTGATATTCTTATATATAAAAATCTATTTATTAATATCTACGTCTAATATTTGAATTTATATTTGATATATCCTACGTTGTTTAATACCTCGGACTTTATCTGTGATAATAATTTTTAATTGAATGCTCAAAGTGTTTTCGTTTATAAATAACAGTGTATAAAATTCTTAAAATGTTTGTGTGGAGACATTGTGTTTCACTTGAAGGTAAGGTTATGATTTTTTTCACTAATCATTCGTTTTATATATATATATATATATATATATATATATATATATATATATATATATATATATATATATATATATATATATATATATATATATATATGTTTTTTGTATGTTTGAATAATTGACATTTAGGTTAGTTTGAGTAGTCGTAAAGAAAGATATAAAACCAGAATGTAAAACAAAGCTTCCATTTTATATTCATTGAATCATGTTCTTTTGCTACTCACTGTTTTTTTAATCATTGATTATTTTTGTATTTAAATATATTTTGTATCTTTATTTTATTGTCACCAGTTTCTAATTGTAAAATTAAAAACTAATTTAAGAACATCTGACTGGATTACTAAATACTTATACATTATTCTGACAATACTGGGATGTGCATCGTCTCGTTGTTTGTAATTCTGTTATTGTACAACCTTTTTATAATGCCTACTCTTAGTGAATGATTTATCTGTGTTAAATTGAATTTATCACCGTACAAAAAGAAATAATTACAAATATTTAGGAATGAAAATTATTGTAATCATATTAATAAATGATCCTTATTTATAACTATTGATATATTAATAATTTTCTAATCTCTCTCTCTTTCTTTCTCTCTCTCTCTCTCTATATATATATATATAAATAAATATATGTATAAATAATGCTCTCTATCTGATCTTACTTATGGCATTTAAATATAAGTCATAAATATCAGAATAATTAATGATTTCAGACAACACAAAGAAGGATAAAAAAATACATGCTAGGATAACACGTGGAGATAGAAAAAGAAACGAGTGGATCAAAATGAAAACAAAAGTTATAGTCATTATAGCAAAAGTGAAAAGTTTTAAATGGAAATGAGCCGGTCTTATAGCAAGAAGAAAAGACCATCGATGGATAAAAGTAATTATTGATTGAGAAATCAGAGACATAAAATGACTTTTAAATATGCAAACATATTATTGTTTGAAATTTAATATAGAAAAGAGGAATTGTATTATTATTTTTAAAAGTAACATATTTATTAATCTTTTGTATATATTTACAAATATACGGTTTTCTCTGTTTGATTCATCCATATTAAAACTTTTTATTTACATTCCTTTGAAGAAATAAATTTGAAAAGGTAGATACAGATTAAATTTAATAACATTGGATAGGCATTAAAATATGTTGTTTCAGAAAATGAATAAAGTTTTTAAATTATTTTTTAATTTGTGTTTCTGTAGTTATATTGTCTTTTTTGTAGTGTCTATTCTTGATTTTTTATCTCATTTGAATCCTAATAGATAAATTTAGTTGGTTTTATAACCAAAATCTATCAAAGATAAATATGAAAACATGCATAATAATAGGGAAAAGTGATCATTTAGTACTTTTTTATCGAAAATTCTATGGAGTTATGAAATACTTTTTTTTAAATTATATATTTCTATTATTTTTTCAGTAGTAAAATACATATCATGTACGTTTTTAAAATAAATAATTCATTGATATTTTAAATAAGAATGTGTCGAATATGATTATTTATGAAAATGTGTTGAATATATTTAATGTTTTCGGTTTACTCATTTAAAACATTTATCAATAAAGACTATTAGATTGATATATTTGTGAATAATTAAATATCATTTTATATACAATGAATAGTAACAGTAACTGTTGACTAGCTGTGTAGTTGTTCATCATTAATACAACTATTTTCCCTTATCAAGACCGTTCTTCGTTTCGCATAAAATGTACAAACATTAAACTTTATGTACATCACTAAACCCGTCGCCATGAAACATAGGTCACGACCTCATTCCGACACAGTCTTTGCCAAATATTGGCAGAATATAAGATTAACGAGCTCTGCAACGTATTATTTCACTTGACATTGTAGTTATGTGTTTTCTCAACTGTATGGAATTCATGATGCCAACTTGGTCATTGTACAATGTATTCGAAGAACGTGTTTATTTTATTAATTTTACATTAAGATTCTGTGAATAAATATTAACGTTATTTAAAATTGTTCTTTAATTTTTTAGTTTGATTGAGTTTTAAAATACAATTAGTAAATATATCCTCTTTACTGTATCTTTTTAATTAAATTTTAATAGTCTTAATTGTTTATTATTATTGTTATTTTGAATAAATTTTTCATTAGAATTCATATTCAAAATATCCAATTTGACTTAGTCCATCTCACATCGTATTACTGTATTATTGTTTCTATATATTTTATTTTTTTTGTAATTTTATTTATTTTTGGCATGTCTTCTTATGTATCTATGTTTTTGTCCATTGATGGTATTTTCTTCTTACTATATGACCAGCTCATTTTCATTTCAAACTTCTCATTTTTCCTGTAACATCCGTAACTTTATTTTTTTGATCCATTTGATTCTCTTTTTATTTTTTCATGTTATTCCTAACATACATCATTACATGCTTCTTTGTATTATTTGAAACCGTTGAATTATTCTGGCAACCCATGTTTCTCATTATCATAAATGTATGTGTTTGTGTGTGTATAATATATCTATATATTCTGTATATTCTTAATATCGGAAATTTATAAACAAAACTAATTGTTTTCATTTAAATAGTGTTCAGCGGAACCAATTCCTCTACAAATAAATATTTCTTGTTGCACATTAAAACAAAACGATAATGGAAATTTATTGTGACGTCTAATTGTATTACAACGTATACTAGGAAGTATATAAAGGATAATTACATTAATACAGAACTAAGAAACTTGTACTACTTTACCAAGAAAATATATCTCGCGAGGATTAAATAAGAGTGTACTGACTGCACTCTTGTCTTGGATGTTAACCTTTAATAATTATTCCAGACAAGGTACTGACTGCGTGTATGTGCGATTCAGTATTTCCTGCGTACATCACGTTATATGAAACGCCTTGAACGTCGACTGCTTTAATGAAATGTTAATACCTGCCTAGACATTTGACTGACTAATATATAATTTGATTCTAGTCTTACATTGGTTATATAGTAAATTCAATTTGAAGACGCTCGTTTGGTATTATCTAGTAGCGGATGTGGTAATAAATAATATGAATGTATCTTTACATACACATACACACACGTGTATATATATATATATATATATATATATATATATATATATATATAATTTTATTATTAATTATTTTCTTTGTATTAATATTGATTGAAATACATTATTCAATTAAAATATTGATTATTTGTATATATTTTTGAAGTTACATAATTTAGTTTAACAAATATTAACTTTTTTCAGCTAATTAACTAGTATTATAAAATATTATTACTATTTTATAACACCATCATCAATCTCTTTCTATCACTGCTGGATGAAAGCCTCTCAAAATTTTTCACTTCGACCGATCTAATGCCTTTCTCTTCTAGTCCATTGTAACGAATTTTCTTAGCTCTCTACCTCATTTATCAAGATTCTCAATCAATAACTCCCAGTATCCATCGATATGTTTCCTCTTTCTTGTTATATGACCAACTCATTTCCATTTCAAACTTCTCACTCTTAACATTCGTAACTTTTTTTTCTGATTCATTCAATTCTCTTTCTATCTTTGCTTGTTATTCCTAACATACATCTTTTTATGCTTCTTTGTGTTATCTGGTGCCGTTGAATTATTCTGGGATTCAAAACCTATATTTCACTGTCATAGGTGAGAACATGTAGGATGCATTGATTGATCGAAAACTTTACACACACACAACATACGTGTGTGTGTGTATTTATATAAACCTAGAAACAAAATTTTAGAAGCTTAATTGTCATTAGGCATAATAATAATTTTATTGAATTTTTACGAATTTATATTTATAATTGATAATAGTTTATGCTAATATAAAATGGAATAATGCGCTTCTTATAGCATTTGTTTTGTATTTGATTTTAAAAAGAATTTCAAGAAGGCAATTTCCTCTTTAATTAACTTTTCTTTATTAAAACGATTCATTCCAGTTTTTTAATAATGTTTTATTTTTCAAACGTATGTGTACTTAAAAAATACAATTCGTATGTACTTGTTCAATAATGCAATTTTTACAAAGTGAAAATTCCAGTGTACACTATTTCAATAAAAGAATCTTCCTAGCGTTAGTATTTAAAAATAGATTAAAACTGACTACAACGTTTAGAGAATATTGGAAAAAGTATTAATTATACAAAAAGTGTTTTAATATTTTTCTAATGTGTTTTATATAAACGATATAATGGATACAACGGTTGTATTTAATAATTGCTTTAGAATGACTTTTTATTTTTTATACTTTTTTTATAGAATTTTAAAATCGATCGAATAGTTATAAAAAATGTATGACCCGTTTTTGAATATTTCCATTATTTATAATACTTCGTCTCTGTTGCGTATGTTTCAAGCGACGTAGAAAGGAACTTTATATGCTAACACGCCCAACCCAACCAATAAATCAACCCGTATAATTAAATAATAGGTAATAGGTTTTCATGTAAAATAGTAAATCAATATTCATTTCCTCTTCATCGTCCCTAAATAGCATATGGAGTCTGTTGGCTTGGAACAAGTAGATATGTTGAGTCGATAAATCATTTACCTTTAGTTATCGACTATGCCGTACTGAAAAGTGGATAACAATGTGTGTACAATGTCTAATACTGTATTTTCACTGTTATCTAATTGGATCTCTATTAGTTATGATATTGTATTTCGTACCCGAAATATTCGCCAGAGTGTTATTATTACCTGTTGATGAACAGTTTGTTTTTCATATATTCGGAACGTGAGTAGATATTTTACGAATAATAGTTTTGGTATATTGTTAATTTTTTTAAAATTTATCTTATATCATCTGTAAATTAATTTAAAGTTAATTACAAAAACAATATATTGTTAAAAAAACATCACACTGAATAAATGATTTGATTTAAAAATCGTTACTGCTATCATAATTTTCGAAAATTAGTTTTTTAAAGTTATCTGTATTAGACAGTGTTCAAAAATATAACGAATTGATTTTTTATATGATGGTTACAATTTATATTTAGATATTCGTTTAATCAAGAGAGTCGTTTACACTCTTCAATATATCGAACCGTCTGTTTTATTCATTTTCTCTGCCTTTGACAGTCAACCAGTATTGAATTCAGTAAGCTTTCAAACACATATACATATGTATGAATAACGTCGGTGTTCGTTTTATTTAAACATATATTTTACACCGTACACGTCTTTATTTCGTTTCCTATTTAACTGAATACATATTTAAAGTATACGAGCGATCATAAAAATGTCAAATAACATTTTTTCCTCGTTTTGTTCTCGTTAACTCGTAGATAACATCCGTTTTAGTACAGTTCATAATTAAATTATCATTTGCACAGTCTCTTCTGATTACAATGGGTCGACGGGCAGCCGAGACCTTGTAAATTTAATACATAACTTCATTATCTCATCACATATACAATAGTACGTCGTACCATGAAACATTGAGAGGTCTTTCGTAAACATTCTATTTGCGTTGAGTATGCTTCGTACAGTTCTGTTAAATTTCATTTCCATAATTGTTTTCGCCAACGTAAACAATCAGTCAGTTTAACGATCGCGTTCAATCCACGTCTTCATAAATATTACGTTTAATAACAATCGGCCGAAACGGGACTGAAATTGTTTTGTCGGATTTATTGAAAACAGTGCAAGTTTATATCGCTGTTTAATATTACAGGACGAGCTGGGTTCATTCTTGAATTATTAAACGGAGAACTTGTACATGTATACCGGTCAATCTGGAAGAGATGTTTTGACTGTACGATATGAATTTATAACGGATTTACCTTTTTAGAACTCTGGGTCTAATCTTCTGGTTGTTGTGCCAATTACTAAGCGAATAGTTTTCTGGTAAATATAAGTATTTACCACTCGACTATTATCACATTTGAAATATGTAATATAGTATTTGTTGTAATAATATCTTGTTTCCAGTCAAATTATTCATATACTTAATATTTAAAAAAAAAAATTAATGCATTTTGTATTTGTCTTATTATTATCATTTTATGCACTATAACCCTTATAGGACTTTAGTCTTTCTAATAATATGAACACAGTAAGACTTTTCTCATCAGATTTTCCTTCGATGTTAATATTTTTCACGAGATGAGGTTATCTACCTCGTGCTCAATTTACAATTTAAAGGATTTTTTTTGTTTAAGATTTTAATAATAAAAAATATATTTAATTGAAATAATAGGTATGAGAAATGAATTAATTTTTAACATAAAAAATGTTTATTATTAAATAGTACTGAATAAACAGATAGTAATCTTTATCGTGTACTATAAATTCATATTTATTTTTTTAAAATCTTATCAAAATTCATATCAATGAATAATGTAAAATTTTGTATTGATACATTTTATGAAATTTTGTAGGTTTAGAGTAAGTGATTCATTTATATGTTAGTGCTGGTACTGTTAAGTCTTTTTTTTACAAAATTTCAGCGTTTGTATTGAGATAAAAATGTGTGTGTTATTCCACTCTCAATTATGTTATATTTTTTCGTGCTAAATAATACTATAGACTATTTTGTATTCTAGAAATTAGTTTATTTTTCATTTAAATATATGTTCTTTAATTGAAATATTTAAGTTTCATCCCTGTTAGTAATACATCTCAAAAAACCATATTTGGCTATGGTATAAAATTGAGGAATACTGACTGATTCTAAATATTATCGATTGTATTTCTGATATTTTTTGTAACCAGATTTTATAACCATCTTTAATCTATTCGTTACTGAAATTATCTACAATTCTACATTCTGAGTTACATTTCAGATTAAAAAAACTTATTTTTTAAATATTACCAAGTAATTCGATTAATATGATTGATTTACTTAAATTTCTTTAAATATTCTTTCTCTAATTATAAATTATTATAAAAGAAATATTATGAATGTTGTAAAAAAGTTTGTTAACAAATTGTTTTTGAAAGTAATTTATTAATGTTCTTTTTTTGTTACAGGTAAGCCAGATTTATAATTCGATTTTCTCTGAACGAGTTTGGTGCGTATTATTTAATTATTATTTAATTTTGTTATCGTCATTTTTTAACAACTATATTTCATGTGACATTCAAAAAATCAATTCACTATTTGAATTGTTATTTAGGTAATTTCACTCATCGAACAAACTCTTTAAAAGATTGACGTATATTTTATAAATTTAATTTTATATTACAGTAGATATACGTTAGGCTATTTTAAAACATTATTTATTTTTAGTTGTGATAAAAATAGACCACTTTTTAAACAATTATTGACTTATTTATAGCAAATCAGATAAAAACAATTCGAATTAATTTTTAATTAAATTAGAATAGTTCTGAAAATAATAAATTTACATATTTATTGTAATTTTAATATAATTTAATTTTTCTCTAGTAAAGTAAAATATTATTGATTTATATTTTAGTATGTTTTTTTTTATTCTACTGCAAGTGATTTTTTATACAATTTATATTTCTGATTTTTTTAGTGCAAATTCTTTTGGTAATAACAAATAATTTTATAATTTTATGACATAATAGTTTGGAATTAAATAAATTCATTTATGTTTTTATGGATAGATCAGTGTACTTTTTATTCACAAAAAAAACATCTACATTTATCTAAAATAAACTGAATGTTTATAAATGATTTGTTCTAACCCTTTAACCATACATGTATAATCTGTGTGAAATCTTAAATTTAACCCAAACTCCGGAAAATCTATAGTTTGATACAGTTTGTCGTCCCATTTTGTTACGAGGATCAATGGTAATTTACGAGCATGAAATTTAAGCTCTTTACGTGGTTCTGTGTTTACTGCTGGTTTCGACAGGTTTTGTGCTCCGTCGGCTTTTCAGACTACGAACGACTTTGTTCGAAAAGATTGGCACATTCCATCCACTTCCTGATTCATGGCACCGGCTTCCGTTGTTCGAACGTAATGTGTTAATTGTGTGCAGTCGACAGTAGGTGATTTTCAATACTTTGTCGACGAAAGAATTTCACACGTATGTACGTTGCTCGAAATTCGAATAGATTTGAAATATTGGTTGGTTATAGAAATGTTTACTTAATTACCTAGTCATTCATTGCGGTAGCATATGTCACAATCATGTAACGTTTTATGATTCTAAATGAAAAATTAAAATTTTTGAAACGATTCAAAAATCCATGTACATTTTTTTTTAAAAAAAAGTAGAACGTGTTTACAATATTTATTTTTATTTCGTATTGAAGTACAGAGTGCTTTTTTCGTTTTACACAATACCTGTATTGACGATGATTAAATACATTTCCATTTTTTACGCATTTTCTATTCTAAAAATATTCTTCAGGTAACAATATAAATAAGTAATGTGTTTCTGGAAAAAAAATATTCATCTACACATATGTACATAAACATGTACCTGAGGAAAAAGGTCGAGAAATCGATACGTGCACCTTTTCGTGTATATGTGGGTTACGTGAGTGTTGAGCTTGAAACTTTTCTGTTATGAAGTTGACTCTTCTGTACAATCAATGAGATCGGGTGTGGCTTAGATGGATATTGGAAATTCTCTACACTAGATCGAATCGAACCATTTATCTACTTCGCTGAATTGAATCGGAACTAATGGCTGTTTTTCTTTTCTTAAACTGTTTGATATATGTATTAATAGTGTTTATTTTTGAAACACCCTTGTGCAGTAAATAAACACACACAATATATATATATATATATATATATATATATATATATATATATATATATATATATATATAGTATATAAATATTTTCACTATCTTTATATTTTAATTTCAAAATACTCTACCATTTTGAATTGTTTAAATGTATCAAATTAATTAAAAAAAATGATATATTAAATATATTAATATTTCGTTTAAGTATATATATATATATATATATATATATATATATATATATATATATATATATATATATATATATATATATATAGTTTAGTAATATATCAGTTGTGTACAACCTTTAAATATTTTATTCATTTTATTCTCCAGAGAAAATATTATTTCAGCTTCTTTTGTTAACTTTATATTTCCATGACAGAATTTACTTTTTTAAATAATTTATATTTAATAAAAATATTTTCTTTTATTTCTAAAATATTACATGTTTTGACATTTCTTATAAAAAAATATTTTATTTGTGTGATCTGAAGCATTTTTTCTTATAAATTGTCGATATGTCTTGCAGTAGTTCGTTAATTAATTAATATTTTAGTATTGACATTTGTTAGAAATTATTTTACTTCCTTCTCTCCTTAATGCAATTAAAATTATTTAGATATAGACTTTTTAGGTCGAGGGAAACTTATTAAAAAAAATTGTGTTTAATGAAGAAAATACAATAAAATTGATATGAAAATTCAGCATGTATTGATTAGAAATATGTATAGATTGACTGATTAACATAGCCAGTTAATTTAAAAAAAATGTGAAATTAATGACGGTTCATTTATTGAATGTAAGATATTGCCAGTTGTAACAAAATTGTCTTAAATGTTGACCTCAAAACCATGACTTATATTTACAAATGTATTGCCTTTGAAGATTTTACTAAATATCTACATTTATGTTTTTGATATATTATTTTTTTGTATTTTTAAGGTTTACAGTGAACTTAAATCTTCTTTACAAAACTTTTGAACTATTACAGAAAGTTACTGTTTATTGTAAAAAATCGTTATATTGTATTTTTTAGAAATATATTTTATAGATTTATTATTTTCAGTAAATATGTATAAAAATTTATATTCATGCATGTATACACATAAATTTATATAGTGTATGTATATATATATATATATATATATATATATATATATATATATATATATATATATATATAGAGAGAGAGAGAGAGAGATTCTTTATATATATAAGATTCCATATTCTGTGATAGTATTCTGATTTTTTTGGTCTATTTTCGAGATTAGTTCTCGACATTTCTTTTTCAAAAATATGAAAAATTCTCAGATTTTAAATTTGGTATCTTTAATAAAAAAGTAATATTTGAAGTAAAATTCAGGAAAAAAATGTACGAAGTTAATATATTGCCCATACTGTAAAAATAATTTAATTTAAATAAAATATTGTACGTATTTAAGTTTATGTATATATATATATATATATATATATATATATATATATATATATATATATATATATTTGAGTGTATATATTTACTTTTTGCACTAATTTATACATTTTATATAAAGAAGAACTGTCAAGCTTAAAAAGAACACGTATAACTATAAATCTCTTAAAAGTGTTTGTCTTCGCTATTGAAACGATGTTCGGTACTAATGACAGATTAAAGAAATAATAGAAATAGTCAATGCTGTCAGATCAATACAACTTGAATTGAAGTTGACACGCCATGTTCAAGAACACAGAAATGACTAATGGATAAACCAACAAAATGTTTACAATAGAATTGAAAAAAGATCACAAGAACAATATACAGAATACTGATTAAAGGAAATTGAATTGTATGGAGTTACATTTAATAAAGTTTGTCAAGTTGATGCCATTAGAGTTAATTATAGAAATAAATTTCTGTTGGATTACAGATACTTTTGAATATTATACTTGTTCGTAGGTATTGTTGTTGATAAAAATTGAAGTTGATCAAACGTTTCAGTTAGTCGTATATTAATTAGTGTTGACAAATCTTAGAGATAAATGCAAATTCATTTGATAATTATTCACTATGTAATTTATTCGTCTATGACTGCCTTTGTTGTAATTGAATTGTTTAATTATGCATACATTTACATATGCATATAAACACATATATGTATGTATATGAAAATATATATGTGTGTATATTTTCATTTTAGAAGATGGTATAATACAGATATCTCGACAGGAATAAGTATTCTTTTTGAATGATATATTGTTTGTTTATTTTTTATGTCAGCTCTTACCTTCCAACTATGAACGAATGATAAATATGGCATGTAATGTAATATTTAAAGGTAAGCGAAATATATGTCAGTTGAATCGTGAATTTGTGCGAATAAAGAAAATATAAGATACTGTAATAAGAAAACAGGATATCGAGATTACATGTACGAATATATATACGTGTGTATAGACTGGAAAGAAATTCTCTATATATTTATATCAAATAACTTCGAAACCATTTCGAAGAAAATAGTGGAAATTGATTTTTCAGATACTTTTTCAGTGATGTATTAATAATTTATTAGATACTATAAGAACTATGTTTCATTTCATTTTATATGTTTTTTTAACAATCATGAAAAAAGATATGTTTATGAGAATTTAATACACTGTTAATTATTTATATACACAGATTGATAGATAGATATAAGTATAACATTTCTCTTTGAAAAATATAGCAATGAATTCTTTTTAAAAAATCGAAATACCACCCGTCTTCTAAAATCATAAATAAATAAACAACACGGACATAAAAGCCTTAGTATAAGAGAACTTGTGAGTTCAATGCCACTTTAGGAAACATCAAGTGGTATCGATTTAACTTTGATTTCATTCAGCTGTAAGTAATAAGTATAATACAAAGTGAAAAAAACATGTGTCGGCAGTGTTTATGGACGATGTCGAAGCACTATCATAGCAACGAAAATAGGATACAGATGACCAGTGGACCGGTAAATAACCTAACTCGTTAACTTGTTTAAAAGTAAATATGTCAATTTGTAGACGAAGCGCACGCGTAATCTAATATTCAATAATTTCAGTGTTCGATTTAAATGCAAACGTGATCAGTTAAATCGATTTCAGTACATTTGGATACGTGTTCGATGTTTTATTTTTGTTGTATAAGAGAAAATTTAATATTGGAACAAATTGTTATATATTTTGTAGTGCAGATTTGTTTAAGGACGGCAAATATAAAAATGTTGTTGTTTGTAAAACAGATTGGTAAAAATTCAGTGTTTTATAAAGGTGTTTGAATTTAGAATTTTTTTTACAATATTCAAATCGCTGATCTTTTGTAAATTTTCAAACTCAGATTTGAAAAAAGAAAAACAAGAATAAATAAAAATCGTTTCTTATTGAAACTGCTTGTATCGGATTTTTGTTATAAACAGGAGTATTATTGTTGTTGTTACTTTTATTCATACAAATTCAACAAAAGTATAATGAGGAATAAGTGGTATAAGAACAATAATAAATGATATCAAATTTGTATCAAGGATATCAGATCCAGATTTCATTTATATTAGAAAAAAATAAAAGTAACGATTCTACAGTGTATTATCAATATTTAAAAAATATTATATATATATATTATATATATATATATATATATATATATATATATATATAATGGTATGCGTGCGTGAATAGTGGTGATTTATTTCTTCGTATAAATCATTACATAAAGTACGATAATTCAAAACGTTCGAGTTAGCATAAAAAAATGTTCATTTACATATCAAACAAATAACTTATTTGGATTGACATAGTTAATAATTATCTGAACATAACATTTAACGCCAAATTAATATTTAACCACACGTTTTGAATATATACAATTCCTTTTCCGTTTCGTGTCGATTAAACACAGAAGATCAGATAATACAAGTTCCAATGTTCATGTAGAAAAACAAATATATCCGTCAAAACCGTTTATACTTTCGTTGTCGTTTGCAAGCAACGCAATTAGATAACAATTTTCGAGGCGTTAATGACAAACACTTTGTTAACACGTCTCCGTCTATGAACGGAAAAAAAGGAAAAAAAAAACGTATTTATATTTAGTAACTTGCACGTTAGTTGCATGCTGTTCCGTTTCATTTTACCATTTTATATGACATGTAGCTTGGCGCTTGTTCGATAGGTCACGTCTCTCGCCATATCTGGTACTACCACGCGATGCGTACAACATTGCCAAGAAGGATCCGCTTTTTTTCCCTTTGTCGTCGGTTCTCGCCGAGAACATTGCAATTTTGGTTGCGTGTTCGTTGATGTTTTACGGCTAACGAACGTGCTACTAAAGCCCATTTCCTTCTTCACTCACGAGTCACTAAAAATTCAACTGCACACGAATGACCCGTTTTATATCATTCATTGAATTTTATATTGGATAAGAACATACTTTTTTGTGCACAGGAGATACTGCATTTTTTTTCGTTATGTTTTTCGGTTGAATATATAATGTACAGGACGGTGAAATCATAGACAAATGTTTGTTTTCGTGAAAATGTTTTCCATATAAATATTTTTTATGTTTTGAGTAATATATTTGTATAAACTATTTTTTACTAAAATTTATTTTTTATTTCTTGGTTTTCATTTATTTGATTTTGTGATTATATATTTTAATTTAATTTTATTGTTTTTATATTAATTTCATAATAAATAATAACCATTGTTTGTTTTGAAACTGTGGCGAATTCACTTTAACACAAATGAATTTTCACCCCCAACATCACAATATGTTTTTAAAGTATTCAATAATTACTAATTGTTCGCTTTGTTGTTTATAACAATAATCGGTTAATCGGCATTTCGATGGCGATGCCATCATTGCCAGATAGCAAAAAAGCTCTGACGATTTTAACCATTAATTATATATATATATATATATATATATATATATATATATATATATATATATATATATACATACACACACACATCCATATATACAGTAATTGTCGTTCTACTTATTTTAAAATAAATGAACAAAATCATTTTCAGTTAATACAAGTGTCCATAGTGAAAATTATAATAAATTGTTGAAGCAGAAATTCAAGATAAATTTTGAAAGTTTTGTATGTTTTCAACAAGCAATATATATTTATATATATATATATATATATATATAAGTTAGTAATAAAATAACAGGTCTGTTTAAAGGAAAATTGAAAAAATATGGTTTAAATATAAAACATCTAATTTAGATATAAATCGCATAGATAATATTTTAAAATATTAAACTCTATTTGATGGAGAATTTCAAATATTTTGTCTATAGAATGTGATAATGAGAACTAATAATCCTCTTCAATAATCCACATAGTTTATTCTGAATGTCTGTTGTAATAGTTTCATTATATTTAATAATAATAAATACGTTATTATTGGACCACTGTTATAATACCTCTCTATGATAATTTCAAAAAGTGGTATATGTTTGATGAGTATTTATTTAACGAAATATTTATCACATTTTTATTTTTTTTCCCCAACAAATCATGTAGATATTTTTTTTGGATTCTGAATTATGTGAATATTTATTTCATTGTATTTTAAGAATGATTTTTAATTAAGGAACGATTTAAAAATGATAAAAAAATTAATATTTTTTAAAAGAATAAAATTTTTTGTCAGTTATTTTAAATTCTACTTGTAAATTTAACAAAAATTAAAATTTAAAGTCATTAGTATGTATTTTATATACATATTTACATACACAGATGTATATTTTGATAATACTCACAATTCAAAAAATTAAACTGAATAAAAAACGCACATTATATTACTTACAAAAAATATTTGTTTTGATTACTTTTATCAAAGAGTGAAATAATAATAAAAGATCATAGAACATTAATTTTTATTTTCATATTTTTATATTCAATACAATTTCATTTACTATTACATTTTTATTCAGTTTATATCCATGTACTCGTACAAAAAGTATGTATATGTTTTTATGCATTCATGTGTATGTATTTTTAAGGAAAAGTACTACCCTTTCCGGTGTTCTGGAAAATGCCGTACAATATCTGTTATATTTTACTATAATATGCATTTTATACAGGAATTTATTCTATACAAATATCTAAATTGAGAATCACAGATGTAAATGATTACTAAAATTACTTTATTTGAACGTAATGTACATAGGGGAACATTGAGTATATTTTTCGTATACAGTTTTTCTGTTTTATCGGAGCGAAACTATATTCATGAATGTTTCAGCCACTGCGTAATAAATAAATAAATTGCTTCTCTGCGTACAGGGTTTTCAGAAAAAATAGTTTTGATGTTTATACTAATATGTGCAGTGTATATATATATATATATATATATATATATATATATATATATATATATATATATATATATATATATATATGTGCGAGTGTGTATGATGAATGTATTTTACATGTGTTTATTATATTTTAGTAATTTTCTTTTTTACTTTTTAAAATACATTTTTGTGGCTATATATTAGGTTGGCAAATATCTCCCTTCCGCCTTCTGGTCTTTTGAATTTCGCAGCTATGTACAAAAAAAAAAAAAAAAGCGGAAGGGAGATACTTGCCAACCTAATACATTGTCTGTAATTTATGAATTGATACTTTGAATATATATGACTTTTAAGAAAAATATTCTCCTCTCTTTCTTTATATATATATATATATATATATATATATATATATATATATTCTAATTGTGAAATACCAAGTTTAATTAAAATTATATTTGAATGTTATAAAATTACATAATTATTTCCTTTAAATTTATTTTTTTTGGAAAACTATAGTAATTATAATGTGTTTATTATCTTTTATATTAATTTCAAATGAGATTTTTTTCGAAATTATATTGATTTATTTTATCTTTTTTTTCATAAAAATCTCTAATGATTATTTAAGTTTGAGGCAGTTTTAAGTGGAATTCTTTTTTCGATATCGAATTATAATAAAATATTATTTACTAGTGTGTTATTTAATATCAGCACATATCAATTTTTTTTAATTGTCCTTAAAATTTTGTGATACTTTTTTCTTAGTCAAGTCAAAAACTAATAATAATTTGTTTTTGATACATTTTAATATATGATAGTTATGTAAATGGTTTTAAGATAACTGATTTTTTTTATTGATTCCTAACGTTAAATAAAATACATAATACATATTTAGAATATTTAGATGCTGGTAATAAAGTGTATCAGATAGTTATATGAAAGAAATTCATTTCGCTCTTAGAATAACTATATTTTTTGTGATTTAATATTTTAATTTTTTAATATATTAAATTTCATCTCGAAACGCGGTATTATTTTGTACAATCATATTGAAGAAATATAAAAACGATATTCAAAATATAATTTCTCTTTTTATATTTTGTTCTCTTGAAAAGGAGATGTACGTATTCAGTTTAGCGCCGAGAAAAATATTGTGCTGTGAATTAAATTTCAATTAATAATCGTTCAGTAGATAAGTACGGTACGACAGATGTAGCTGACATTTTTTGTGACATCCTGTACGATTCCATAAGGAATGCGTGCTTGAACCGTGTAAGACACGTTTGAATGAAGCCGCACGCGAACGATTACATTAAAAATTCAAATTCACCAGAATACGTACGTTATACTCGTAATATAGGACAACGGTAAATAGGTGGTACAATACTCTCCTGTTGCGCACTGTTTTATGAAAATTTAATGCGTACCGAACATCGCCCTCTCTGTCGACAGAACAGTACCGAACGAACGCCCACTATGCTCGACGAGAGACTGTCTCTCGGTTCGATTCTCGCTCTAGTACGTAAGATGTACGTGTTCCTTTGAACGCAGTTCACATTTTTTTTCTTCCCTTCTTTCGTTCGCTACGTCCCCTTACCCGTACGATACCTCCGAATGTTCGGACGTAATGTGCTTTCTACTCTTCCAATTGGGTTTATCTGTGAGATGGTATTTGTTGGCGAAAATTGTGTTATTGATTATTTGATACGATTCAAGGGTTCAGACCGTGTATAATGAACAACGAAAAGAGAACACGAATGTGCGGTGTTGTGTTAATTATCGTGCTTATTTTCACACCTATAAAATACAATCGTAAGCTCGCTTCCGTTCGATATGTTACTTGGATGAATATGGTCCTCGCTTTAATGAATTATTAATGTATTATTAATTGATTAGAAATATGTACGTATCGGATCTTTTTGTAGATTATCTCATTAATTATGGCCGAGTTGTAACGTTTCTTTGTAATTCATTTCTTTATATACCGTTAATTTCTTGTTAAAAACAAACAGTTACTGTATTTTACAATTAATAATGTTTTTTAATATAAAAACATTAATTCGATCTTAATAAAAAACATTCAATAGGTATTTCTACTCGAATTCTAAAATTTTAAAACACATAAACATATCTTAATTCAAATGTAATTTCTTTTAAATTTTTTCAATTAAAATGATTTTTGATTTCTTTTATAAATTAAATATCCAAAAATTAACATAAGGATGTTGTATTCCCATTTATTTATCAATCTTTTTCTATTTCCTCAAGTTTCGAATTTTTATTGCCTCCCCCTCTCCCTCCACATCACTTCTCGATATATATATTCGTTTATGTGAATTTCATTTTATGGAAATTTTGTAATATAGAGTGAAGTGTTTATGAATTTTATATTTTTTTAGAGTTAAAAGTTATTAAATAATTCTGAAGAAATGAAGTTAATGTTACTAATTGATTTTTTTCCCTATTATTGATTATGTTACTGCCACAAAGCATCATACAATACACTATACGAAGTAATCAAAGTGAAACAGTATATAAAAAATGTTATGAACCATTCCACGTTCGTATGTTCTCAACGATAACCGCTAAAATGATTTCAATATTAAAAGACTGAAATCTTTGAACGTAAAAACCACAACAATAAAGTTCTACGATCTTATACTAAATAAAGTTAACCCTCACATATCCACACTTGGATTTTTATGAGCCGAACATAAAAAGTTTACACAAACGTCTTGAATTAATCGTCACTAATAAAATCCACAAAAGCATATCTTGAATAGTAATTACGGTTCGTAGTGAAATTTAGACGCTTCTCGTTTGATGGTTGTACTTTTAGTCTTAACTGTTGTGACGGTTTAAATGTGACATTGTTGTAGTTAAAGCGATGTTTATCTAAGATCCTTTCTATATAATTCATTGTTTTCAAAAATTAATTAAAAATCTTAATTTTAAAATCGATTCACGTTTTGTTTAATTGATAAAACTTACATTTTTTTAAATATACATATATCATGTTTAATTTAAAAAATATATATTTTTATTAATGATATAATATGAGATATTTTGTTGATTTACAAGTATTGCATATATAAAACCATTAAATTCCAGAAAATATTCTGTACTAATGGAATTCAAGAAATTTAAAAAATTCAAGAAATTTCAAAAAGTTATTTTTTTATTCAAAGAAAATTCTATTATCAATTATAATTCAAAATGTAGAATCGTTTTTATGTGAAAACATGTATATTTAAGGACAGTTTTCAATATTTGATAAAAAATTGTCATTTTGAAATTAAGTCAATTGTTAACTCACTTTAACATAAATTGTATTTAGAGTAACAAAACTTCTATTCATTTAAAAAGAAATTGTTTTCAAAGCTGCTTTTAACGCCAAAGCATAAAATCTAAATAGTGCAATTTCACATATAATCATGTCTTTTGTGAAGATAATGGTATCATTTGTTCAGGATATTTGTTTAGTCCTTTTCTTGTATAAAGATCTTTTTCAATAAATATTTTTATGTAGCTAACAAAAATGTCTACTTAGTTTGACTTACTTTTGACATACATTCTCGTATATACAATTTATAATGAATGTAAATGTAATGACTTGTTTGGTGTGTCGAGGTTATTTTATCGTTTGAATAATTCTATTTTGATTAATTTTAATGTATTGTAGATATGATTAAAATAATTGATGTATAAACCTGTTAAACTCAATGAAATTGAAAATATAAACCCAAATAGATATTGTGTATATAAATTGATTAAGAAAGAAATAGAAGTTGTGAAAATATATTTCTATTTCATGGTTTACTAATAGGTTTTTATTATATTTTTCGAAATGTCAGGAAGACTACTTACTTTTTATTTATCATACATACATACATACATACATACATATATATATATATATATATATATATATATATATATATATAATAGAAATACTATTAAATAAAGTAACTATTTCCAAGCTGTTAATTACACTAATGGACTTTGTATGTTATTTTCTTATGCCTCAAAACTTATATTGTAATCTTGATGAGTTAATTTACAGAGCCTGTTACGTATTTTATCAATAAAAATATGTTTGTACTACACATCTTTAATAGTATTTTTTTTCATTTTCGTGTTTTAAATAAGTATATTAATATATTTTATAATTTGTATATAGATGACCTAAATATATATATATATATATATATATATATATATATATATATATATATATATAGAGAGAGAGAGAGAGAGAGAATTTGAGCTATTTCTCTAATATAATGAATATATATGGTATATAGAATTATTTTTTTTAACAAATATATCCTACGAGGGTGGTCCTAGAAGTACCCGACCCAACAAAGAAAACACAAAAATTTTGGAAAAAATATATTTATTTTTCAACATAATCTCCTTTCAGCTCTATACATTTTTCCCAGCGATGTTCAATAAGTTCGATACCCTTTTTATAATAAGAACTGTCTTGCTCCTCAAAATACCCATTAACTACCGACATCACTTCTTCATCGTTGGGAAATCTTTGACCACTGAGCAATTTTTTCAAGTTTGGGAACAGAAAATAATCCGAGGGGGATAAATCTGACGAATAGGGTGCATGAGGTAGTAATTCAAACTTTAATTCATTAATTTTGGCCATTGCAATAACGGATTTGTGAGCTGGTGTATAGTCTTGATGAAACAACACTTTCTTCTTAGCCAAATGCGGCAGTTTTTGCTTGATTTCTTCGCTCAAACGTTGCAATAAGTTCGCATAATACTCGCCGTTGATAGTTTTTCCTTTTTCAAGACAGTCAATGAAAATTATCCCACGCGCATCCCAAAAAACCGACGCCATGACCTTGCCTGCAGATGAAACGGTCTTCGCCTTCTTTGGAGCCGGTTCTCCCTTTTCAGTCCATTGTTTTGATTGTTCTTTGGTCTCGGGTTGAAGTGATGGACCCATGTTTCATCCTTGGTTATGAAACGGCGCAAAAATTCTGCTTTGTTGCTGTGAAACTTCGCTAAACACTCAATTGAAACATCTTTACGACACTGTTTTTGCTCGAGTGTAAGCAAACGCGGCACCCATTTACACACAGCTTTCTCATGTCCAAATTTTCAGATAATATGCGATGTGCCGCACTTTTTGAAATGCCTACTATGTCTGCTAGCTCGCACACTTTCAGTCGATGATCATCCAGTACCGCTTTGTGGATTTTCTTCACCATTTCTGGAGTCTTCACCTCATTTGGTCGACCACTGCGATGCTCGTCTTGGCAGCTCGTACGGCCTCGTTTAAACTTTGCTACCCAATATTTCACTGTTGTAAATGAAGGAGCAGACTCACCCAGAGTACAATCCAGTTCAGCTTTTATATTGGTTGGGCTGAAGCCTTTCAAATAAAAGTATTGTATCACGTAACGATGACCAATTTTCTCCATTTTCACAAATTCACTGAAAACGTTCACTATTGATGGCTATCAAACAAATACTAAATAACGTAGCGTCCTCAAACTTGAAACATATGCTTTATAGATTGTGTACTTTCTAATACAGTGATATTTTTCAAACAACCACCGCCATTTCTAGGTCAGGCCGGGTACTTATGGGACTACCCTTGTAAAGAAACAAGAAAAACGGAGTTAAAAATAGAAGTATACGAAAATGAAGATTAAAAATTACTAAAATAGAAAAAATTTCTTATCCATAAAATTAAGTAGCTGCTTTATTTGCAACTTAATAATTTTTTGAAAAGAAAATATTTTTTAAAAATCATAATAATTGACTTTTTTATTTCCCAGATTACAATGATACAAAATCACAACTTTATTATAGGCTCATACAAACATTTATTTTTTGCAATTTTATTTAATTTACATAAATGAATTTTAACCCCAACAACACAATAATTTAAGGTGTTCAATAATTACTTATTATTTATAATTATATCGGCTGATGCATTTCGATGGCGATGCCATCATCGTCAGACTAACTTTTTATATATACATATACTAATTTGTGTTTTGTGTCCTTATTCAATCCATCTACAACTGGGGGTTGAATCTTTCTTTCGTATATGTAAATATTGTTATTTTTTAATCATATTAAGATTTTGTGCTTAAATGTAGATTTTTGTAAAGAAATGTACGTTTTATTATTTCATTTCTAAAATTTTTTTTTGTATATTAAAATTGTTTAACATGGTATCGAAAATGAAATGATCATGTTTATACAGATAAATAAATCAATCGATAGATGATAGGAAAAAAAAACGAAAACATTACAACATTTTATAATTTGAAAAAATGTTGAAAAGTCAAGAACAATAAGACAAATACAAATAAAGTAACAAAAAGAACTTTGAATGAAATTATACTTTCAATATAATGTTTTTACGTTGTTATAAAAACTGATCGAATTTATTCACTGACTTAATAAAACCGTATCTAATATTTTTTTCACTTCTTTCATTAGATCAAAAACACTCCTGCGTGTAACAATGCAGGGTTGATAAATGTATCACCACTAGCGCGCATACGAATTAACGCTCTACGGTCTAATTAATTTACTAACTAATTAAATACAGAATGGGATTTGCTCTTCCACTTCCTTATACTTATTTATCAACGATGTTCCGCTTGTGTTCACGATGAGAAAACACTTCAAATCAACTTTTTGCGTCATTTGATTCAGAGGATCGTTAGACAGGATTTAAAGTATGTTGCGTGGCGATGGAAATTAAGGTGATATCTACTTATTTACAAGCTCTGAGGGAATTTTGGTTAATTTATATATATATATATATATATATATATATATATATATATATATATATATATATATATATATATATATATATATGAATATAGACACACACACAACACATTCATAAATAAGTTTGCATACGTATAGTGGGCGTAAGCAAATAAGAGGCGCTGTCAGCTCTACGTAGGTTAGTCACGTATTTATCTTGACTTGGTAATGTGAAATATGAAACTAACAAACGACGTTTACCCCTTCGCAGTTCAAATATTATAATATTGCTCGTGGTTTTATCTTACGTCGCTTTTTTATAGCTCGACTATAAAAAAAGGATTTGATACGCGCGGGTTTTGCATATATGATTTTATCGTTACAAATATTGATAAAACTGAAGGTATTGAATGCGTCTAAGCTAAAATGGAAATATGGATCGGATACTCTAATGAAGTGAAGTATTATGTCAAGTTCTCTTTAAAGCCCTCTTTATATATATATATATATATATATATATATATATATATATATATATATATATATATATATATATATATAACAAGAATCTAGTTTTTCATATCTTGTAATTTTTTGAAAGAAAAATATATAAAAAATAGAAGAAATGATTTCTATATTTGTTGAAATTTATCTAATCTGTATTTAATTTTTAATGTGTAATTTCTTCAATTGAAAATCACATTAATGTTGTTTCTTAACTAAAAATGTATTTAGGAATTTGTTAAATTGCAACCAGTAATTTTAATTATATTTTACTGACCTTAATCATTTAATTAACTATTAATAAGATTTAATAGATGATTGATTGAAACAGATTTTAATTATTGTGTTATATGGAATGTTTGATTGCTTCTGAAATATTTAATGGATTACTTGTTTCTACGTATAAAATTTAAGGTACTTGTTAAAATAACGATTTTTTTACTTTAATTATACTATTCCATTTGAACTCGAAGATAAATATGCTTTTCTTATATAAATCTTGATTTTTTAATGAAATAAATTTTTCAGACATGAAAATGACGTCGATGTGATTTAATAAGTGCTTATTGCACAAATATGATTTTTCTACTAAATTAAATACTTTTCAATTACTTTAACCCTTTAACTGTTTAATTTTGTTTCGAAAAACTTTTTCTGCCTGCTTAATTATTTTCCAGCGAAGACGAGTATACTCGACATAAACAGAGTAAAATGTTTCTGCCTATAAAAGTAGGCAATTATGATTAAAAATCAAAAGTTGCGTGTTGGTTTTTTAGAAAATATATATTTTTATTCGTTGTTAACAAACAAAATTTATTTTATTGATAAAAAAATCGTTTGTAACGGTACTTCCCCAGAATTTGTTATTTCAGCTTAATACAAGCTATTGTGTATTAAAATAAATAAGGTTGCCAGACTAACGAATATTCTAAAATGTACATTTTTTAAAAGATCTTTATTTGCCCTTTTTTAGGGGAAAAAATTACAGTTGATTCGTTTAATAATAATACGAATGCGATTTTTTTTATCTTCACGACGAGTATACTCGACATTATGCGAAAAATTTTCGTTTCGCTCTGACGAGTATACTCGACATAAACAGTTAAAGGGTTAAGAAAGTTTCATTATACATGGAATTCATGATTTAATATTAATTTTGTCAAAAATGTTTTCAAAGTTTTAAAACTAAAGGCCATTAACATTTTATAAGATAATTTTTGTGACTTAATATTTTTTCCTTTTTTTCAAAACTTCAAAAAATTTTTTTTGTAAAAAAAACATCATATCTGTTATTTTTATTTATGGAAGGAAATGTGAAATAAATATTTCAATATGATAAAAAAGTATTTTTTCAGTATGTAGTAAGAATGTAAAATGCTAAAACTAGTTGGTTGGATTATCTTAATACATTCTTGTCTTTACATGTTTATTTTTTAAATAGATTTATATTTATAATTTGTAGGAGGTATTTAATTGTTATTTTTATTACTATACGAAATATGTTTTAAAAAATAGAAACAAAAATATTGTTAGTACTTTTGAAAGTTATAAAAGTAATTGCTGGATTATTTAGGTTCGTCGAATAATTATAAATATATAACAAGAATAATATGTTTTCTTTACGTCTTATTATTTAATCATTTTGTTATGAAATTATCTTATACAAAATCTTTCACCGTAAACACATTCACCTTTATTTGCATACAAACATAGAGTAAATATAGCACACACACACACACACGTGTGTGTGTGTTTGTGTCCATATATACGTGTGTTTATATGTGTACAGATTATATAGTAAGTACTTGTGAAGAGGGTTGACATAAAGCTTTGAATAAAGCTTGTATTCTTGAATTCAAAACATTATTTTATAATAAAAAAAATGTACGAACAGACAAGTTCGTTAACTAGTTGCAAAAAGTATACAAGTTTATTCGTGAAATATTTTACATGAGGAAAATTTGGTATTTAAATTTTGTCAATATGAAATAGTTTTTATTGTTTATATATATATATATATATATATATATATATATATATATATATATATTAATAATTTTATTTTCAACCATATTAGTCATCTTGCATAAATTATGTTAAATAAATAAGTTAAATTATTTCTATTTTAACTAAATTAAAAAAAATAACATACATGAAAAGAAATATGTTGATATGTATTTAAAAACTATCGATTGGTTAATGGAATTTGAAATAATATATGGTACATAACCGTATCATAAACATTTATTTAGTGAGAAGTGCACACTCCTTTTCTATTCAGTTTCGAGATGTACGGAGAATATATTGCACTCCGTGAGCTAATGGACTTTCTCCGTTGAATTATTTATTGATACACTTTGGTGCTTGATGTGAGAGGCGAATCTATCCTACGTTACAACTGATATTATCCTTCTTCATGCCTACTGTACGAATATGGACGTATCAAACAGATATTGTTGCTGGTCATATCCCATTTTCGATTTTTTTTTATATTTTGTATTTATGAAATATGTATGTATATTTATTTTTCTTCTACATGGCTTATTTTTATTTTATTAAATATAAACGACGAAATATTTAATTGATTTTTAATAAATGGATTCGAACTTATTTAAAATCGAATCAAATATCAATAGAAATAAAATAACTTTTTTGTTCATTTTTAATAGATATGTTTAGTTTGTTATTTGAAAATAATAATATATCATGTGTCTGTTTTTAGAGTAATATAATAATTTGTTTTATTAATGCAATACAGAGCATTATTAAGTAAATAATAACAAGGAATTATTTTACGTTTGAGTGATTTTATTATCTACTCTTGTATATATAAATTGTATTTTTTTTTGTGCATAAAAATATAAATACTGTTGATTGTATGACTGGTGGGAGTTACTTTATAAGTAAAATCAAAATTTATATACATTTGATATTTTTCTTTAATGATGTTTTATATTTTTAAATAAAAGTGTAGTCAATATAAAATTATTTCTTTCCAATTAAAAAGAAAAAAATATATTTTGTATCTTATTGTGAAATATTGAGAAACATCAAGTTTGATAATTATCTTCCTTTATATTGATTCTTTGAATTTCTATATAAATCCTCTTTGTAGACACATATATGAACAATATATATAAATATATAAATATATATATATATCTATATATATATATATATATATATATACAAACACATTATAATTTTGAAACATTGTTTATTTTGTAAATCAAAAGTTTATTTTTAAACAGAGCTCCATTTGTATTTTTGCAAAATATCTTTTTTATATGTTTTTAAAAACAATATCTGTTTTTACTGTTTGTTTTCATACAATAGTAAATTCGCTTTTAACACAAATGAATTATTCAATTCCACGATATAAGATTTTATATAAATGTTTCACTTTATTCATCATTATTTATTTTGATAGTCATTCATCATCATTTTCAAAGTATTTTAAAGCGAATGATTAAGTTCTGTTTAAATATTCACCTTTTAATTCTCTGAAATATTGTTGAATATTTTTTGAAAATTTTGAATTTTTCCTTTTTTTCTGTTTTATTTATATATCTCTTCCAAAACATTTCATTTCGATCGATCCAGTGTCTTTTTCTTCAAGTCCATTTTGAGGAATTTTATTATGTCTACATATATATATATATATATATATATATATATATATATATGTGTGTGTGTGTGTGTGTGTGTGTGTGCATTGAATGTGAAAAAGTAATTAAAAGCGCATACTTCTGGAATTTTTCATCATAATAAGTATTGAAATAACTTTCAGTCGAGTGATCGGAAAAGTTCTTTGTGCACGGAGATAAAGAACTCTAGACATTCTTAACGTGTTATTGAAAAAAAAACACATAATGATGAACTAAAGTGGACAGTTCACGGTACGTGATGAAGTGCGTTATTTTTTAATATAAACGTTAGAAGATAAAAGGATCCATTTTTAGTCATATATCAAAAATCATCCAATTTAACGAATTTTAATTTAATCATATTTAATAATATAAACATATATGCCACAAAAATTATATACATACACACACACGCATTTGTTGCAAAGACAATTTAGACAATTAGTCTTTCAGATCTAATCCTGTTTATGAGACAGAATCTCGCGAAAAATAAATTGGATGTGGTGAAATATATATACAGTCATCTAAATGTGACGCCTAGGTTTGTGTTTTATTAAAAAGAAACATGAATTTAGGGTGGTGTATAGGAAAATTTAGGGTGATATATAGTTTTATTTTAATAAAACACAAATCTAGGCGTCACATTTGGATGGCTCATATTTAAAAAAATGTTTAAAATATTTTTTCAAGCTTATTTTTCGAAAATATATTAAAATTATTTTGAATTGCTTATTCAGATGAAAAGATAATTTCAAAGCTGAAATATGTATTGGTTAATCCTAAGTTATTGATATCTTAGCTTTGTGTGAAAACTTTATGAATAATAGTATATATATATATATATATATATATATATATATATATATATATATATATATATTAAATATGAATTTGTGTGGGTGTCTATATTGTTCAGATATACCTTTTATGCGATTATATCGTGTGGGAAGAATATACGACGAATATTCGAGAAAAGAAAGAAATGTGTAATAACTACATATCCATTGTAAATAATATTTTTTTAATTAAAATAAAAGCATCGTTCCCATCAACGGAATTCGTAGCTCAAACATTACCTGATATTTGTTGGTTCACGTGAACACATTCGAAAACGTTTTGTTCTGTTCGGATGTAATTTTCTAAGTACGAAAATAGTAATCGTTTCTCTCCAGTGATAAATGTTTTTTTAAAAAAGGAAAGTTGCTTGAATAACTGTTATTAAATACTTTTGGTTGTATTTTTTTTCATTATTGATATTTTATGTGGTATGAAACTTGCTCACTTCTGTTATTTTGTTGTAGAAATATGCAATATTGTAGAGTTACGTGTCATCTTAAGGTGGATTAAATGAGACTGGAGTGTTTAGATATAAATTTACTTCCTTACAATTATTTATTATTCTTACTACTTTTTAGTCTCATTTAGAAAACTCTATATAATTATATTTTAATATACTTATAATTTTTTTTTTTAATTTTAATCAAAATGAATCCTTAGCTGTATATTTTATATAAAAATAATTTAAAATATGTTAATATTTCCTCTTTAGGAATATTATGAGAAATATGTTCATACATCGATACAAAAAAATCCATTGATACGTAAATTCTATGAAATACAAACTTGTCAATTTGAAACATTTATTTTCATTTTATGATATGTACGATTGTCAGTAGTATCCATATAAACAATACTGTATGAGAACAAATGTTGAATGCTCTCTTATTTATCGCAGCCATTGCTTTTGCCAAATCGATACATCAAAGTAAAAGGCGTTGATCAAGTTATACGACTATTGTTTTCAATAATATATTATGAGGGAAGAAATATTGTCTATCCTTAAGTCGTGACACAATCTGTACTTTTTAAATTTACTATTTGACAGAATAAAATACATTTACTAGTTGCGGAGTCTTAACAACAGATCGATGGTTACCTATCGTACTTATTTCAACTTAAGAGATTTTTTGTGAAATAATGCATTAGAAATTGCTGTAAATACATTTTGTCTATATAAAAAAATGCATTTTAAAAACATTGTTGTATAGATGAGTATTGTAACATAATAATAATATGTAATATCGATTTTATTAAAAAATATTATGATTAAAAAGATAAATTCAAATTCGAGATTCGATTTTTTAAAATAAAATGATAAAATTGTGTCATAGTCTTTGTAAATTCAAAACTGGGTTTATAAAGATAATAATTATATTAAAAAAATATTTAGATTACTATTACCAAACATAAAACTATTTAATTTTTAAATTATATCTTTATTGCTTGAGTATATTATTCGTTTTTATGCGATGCCATCACTTTCATTGTACATAATGCGACCTAAATGTAGAAAATAAAACCAGATTTTATATTACGTGTCCGGTTTTATAAAAATCGTTATGGTTTCCTTTTGTTATCCACTGTGTCACTTGAAAACTTCTACGTACTAGAGATATTCCATACTATAAAGTGTAATATTTACCCGCCATTTATTTTTATATCGTTTCGGTTCGGGTTCGACAACAAACAGTTATTGATAGTATTTTGATATTAGTAGAGAAGTTGTGTATCTATAACACATTGTGTTTTGATATGTAATAGATAGAACCTGGCACTGGTTTTCAATACTTTATACACACACACACACACACACACACACACACACATATATATATATATATATATATGTATGTTTGTGGTTGTTTGCATGTGTTTCTTTGTGTTCCCATATGCACGTAGTACACGGACGCTCACGACGTGTCAGCTTCTTAAGGCAGCTGTAACGTTCATCGTGTAAAGTTTTCATGTAGGCAAAAGTTACGTGCCTTGAGGAATTTCAGTCGCGCGTTTCAATTCTCTGGCCGTCACCACGTTTTCAGACTCTATCTCCGGAGAGAGTATTAGGATCGTAAAGTGGAAAGAGAGTCAAGTTGACTCAAAAGCTTGAATTATATCTTAACTTTGTATCTATGAAGATTTTAATTTCACGTTAGAATATTTATACATATAATTACATACCTACTCATCTAACCACCCACCTACGCATCACACACATACACACACCCACGCATATGTATACAAATATATGTATATGTGTGTAAAGAGAAATATGTATTTATATATAAAATTAAAACTTGATTAAATGATGTTGTTACCCAGATCGCGTTATTTCATTTGAAAATCGCTGCTTAATGTAATTCGACATATAATGTTAATCTGAATATTATTAAAATTGTTATCAAATCCCAACGATCGTACTTGTCAGAGATTTTTTCCAACATGCTTTTCACTCAAATATTAGTCTACGCATCTTCGTCAATAACAGCTTTTCTCCATCTTATGCTTCGTCAAACATAACAAGATAAAGCACACGCTGACATTGTATAAAGCATCTACTTGAAGTGCTCATTCCTTGTACGAGAAAAATTAAGTGTCGGATATTAAACGTGGACTTGTTATAACGCGATTGTTTATCCTTTTTCTACGTGCGTCGAATTCAAGGTAACTAATATCAACGTTATATACAGAAACATACCACACAAAACAACGTTGTAATGTCGTCGTTCGTGTTCAAAATTTGCTTGAGTCCTCGTGTAGCCACACCCACACAAACTTTCTGTACGCCAGCCGTTGTGAATAAGAGAAACTTTGTTGAACGTATGCACAAAAACACATCTGTAATACGTATATATGTGAATAATGTTCATGAACACAGGAAACTTTGTTGTGACGAATTTCGAGAATAAGAAAAAAAAGTTCAGAAGAACGATACAAACATGAAATGAAAAAAAAGAACTGTGCATGAAAAATATAGTTTCTCGATTCCTCGTGGACGAAATGTGTAAATATGGAAGAGATGTTTTTGTCTGTTTGTTTGTGTAAGTATTTGTGTCGTTTGGAGTTTGGTTAATGAACTCCGCTTTTTTACTTAGGAGAAATAATAAAATTCTCGTGAATAATGAATCAAGTTATGAAGTTTTTAGTATTTTTTTATTATATAATAAATATTTAATTAATTAGCAGTGTGCTGGTTTTTGTAATAATAAATTATTTCCTTTAATTATTAAGTAAAATATTCATTTTTGTTAATTATGAAGTAAAGAGAAGAAGATATCTGATATACTTTGAATGCTCTGCGACGTAAAATATTCAACGACGTTTTTATAAAATATGAAATTATTAATCATTAGAGAACTAATTTCTGTTACGAAACATTAAACGAAAATGATGTGTATATTTTTTTTAAGATTTGTTAAATATTTCAAAATATGTCATATTACATGATGATATATTTCGGACTATCCTCTTTTCTCAATTAAATTTTATTATCTTTTTGATACAATAAATCGAAATATAGTTATTTCACGGCTCATGTATAGAAGTTGATTTTTATTTTCTGAGATATCGTAGATGTTATTGGACCATTCAGGATAAAAATGAACGCACTTTAACTTCGTACAAATCAGTGATTCGTAATAGTCATTGTTTTCTCTGACATGAAATATATAAATCTTTTTTACGTATTTCATTTTATCCTGTGTGGATGTAGAAGTGTGGGATATGTTTTTTCTTCAGTTTAAACATCGCTCTAAATGAAATCAAGCCATTTTGGATACACACGTGGGACGTAATTTAATTTCTTGTCTGGGAGGAATTAACAAATTAAATAGCATGTAACTGATAATAAGAAACTATAGTTCATTACCTTTTTGCTTATCAATAAAATGATTTTGTCATAAAAAATCATTATCTAAATATTTGTGTTTGTAATCATATGTCACTCCGCAAATTTAATCCAAACTTAATAAAACCGTTTAATTCTAAACAAAAACTCCACATTCGATTTCCACAAATATTAATATGAACAAATATTTGATTGAAATAATTCCTGTTTGATCATTATTAAAATCAGAAATCTGTTCATATATGTCAGTAATGAATATCAAATGAAAATTGTTGTTTCCAATTAATTGGTTTACCATTTGGATTAATTTTTTTTTTGAAAAACGCAAATTCAGTTAGGGCACAAATTTGATAAATTCAAACTGCGAAAATGCAAATTGATTGAAATCAAAATAAATAAGCATAAATTAATGTAAGATCTGAACACAATAATAAATTGGGAAAGTTTTAATCAACCTAATTATGTATCAAAAATGAACATTGCACGTAAAATTCCAAAACGAGTCGTTACTTGTGTTGGAGCTTGAACGTGTGAATGTTACTAAGATATATAAATAATATTCGAGATTATAAAGAAGGGGTGATATTGATGAAATTAATTATGCAAAGTAGATTCCATTATTTTTATTTAGAAAAGAAATTAATTTTACTAATTTCAAAATTTAATTTACAAATGAAAATTATTTTTTTTAAAAAAATAGCGAAATAAACTACTATTTAATTAAATATGCAAAACAAATAACTAAATTAGCCAATTAAATCATTAAACAGTTAAATTAAAAATACAAAATAAATAATTATAGAACATACTACTATTTGATTATTAAAAATTGAATGTTACTAACAAAAATTAATACGAATATTAAAAAATTAATTGTAAATAAATCACTTTATAACATCAATTTATTTATTTTAATTACTTAACAAAATATTTTTTTATTAATTAAGTAAATGGACTGGAGAATTGATGTCCAATATTTTTTAAAAAAACTTATCTCCATGGCGAGGGTAGCATTAAATTAAAATAAGTTATTGCTAATTACTGATTTAAATTTATTTCAAAGTTCAATTTTTTTTGGGAAAATTATAGAACTAACTTTACAAAATAAAATTCAAAAATGTAATGAAAATTAATTGAATGTACTGAAGCGGATTAATATATGTCTTCCTAATCTAAATCATTGATCGCTGAAAATCATGTGTAAAAAAGTCGAGATGTCAGTGATCCAACTTGACTTTAGAGCAATTAAGGATCACACCAAATCACTTAATGTGTTGATTTCGAAAATGACACACAAGTATCAAGAATAATTAATCAATAAAACATTTCAATATGTAATAAAAATAAAATGTGTTAGTTTCATTTTATATATTTTTCCCCCTAAATAGACTAGATTGAATTATTTACATTTAAATGGCATACCCCAAATGTGCTCGTAGTTTATATATAAATTTATTATAAATAATGGTAACATAGATATCGTTCAAACTCTTGAAAACACAATGATTGAGATATATTTGAATATTTCATAGTATGTGTACGATTGACGTGAATCGATTTTACGTGCTGTGCACGAAGAACTGTGCTATGATTTATTTTAAGACTGTTGCGACATCGTATCATATTACCAATGATTCCACTCTTCGATATTGATGCCCTCTCGTCTAAATTGACATCGTTTAACTCGAGAATACTCCACCCACGTGGCATGTTACTCACGACTTGTGATTTGTTTTAAACGTCGTGTTTGAAAAATTACAAATTTATCTTGCACGCCAAAATATTTATACAACCTGATAAGTTTTATTATATTTGTTTATATAGGGAAGAATAAGTTAGGAGAATCATTATAATTTAATTGTAATTTATGGTTTTGGAAAGTACGTTATCAGAATTAATTTACATCTTTTATTTTTTAAAAAATATATTTCACCTGAAACGTATATTTAATTTTATAAAATAATCTGTTAATAGAAAACAATTTAAGTTATATATTTTTAAAGCAATTAAATTTTATATGAATTGATAAACATTTTTAATTAATTATCTGGAGAAGTGAATTTATTTTTATAACAAATGGGTTATTTTAAAAATAACTATATATTAAATTTGTTTTTATTTAATTATAGAAGTATTTTATAGACATACAATAACTATAATTTATGTCACTCTGTAATATAAACTATAGTTATTATATGCCTATAAAATATTTTTAAAATTGAATAAAACCATAAATATGTACTATCTGAAAAAAACACTCCCATCAAGAAAATTTTATAAAAATATTCAATAATTACTTATTGAATATTTTATTACTGTTATGCAATTCGATTGCACATGCCAGTCATCATTAAATTTTTATATTTTATAATGCAATGTTTTGATGATGATAGTATGACTGTTTAATTGTGTTATTTATTTGTGATAAACTATACATGTCATAATACCAAAACAAATAATGATTTAATGATTTTTGTAAAAATAAATGGATGACGTGAATAGATAATATCTTAACTATATAGTAATTGGATTTTTCGAATTTTAATATGTATTATTAAAATATAATGAATTTGTATGATTCTGAATATTCCCTTGATATTTTTTAAAAATTTATAGAATACAAAAAGGAATTAAAAATACGTATTAAAAAAGTATTACTGAATATATAATAGATTTTAAAGAAACGTATTGAAATTTAATGATATTTAATGTGTAATTAAAAAAAATAATATTTTAAAAAGTATTTATTTACTCATATAATGTAGTTATTAATAATTCAATTATAACGTATTACATTATAAAATCTCTGTAACAAAATAAATCCCTATATAGAAAAAGTCATTACATCAAACAACATTTTTTTATGTACTCTCATTATTTATCGACGAGTATACTAAATGAAATATATTTCACTTATTCTTTTTTTTACATAGAACTCAAATGTCATCTTCTTTCCACTTTGCATACAGCTTCGGAAAATTTAGCGTAGGCTTTACTGTAAAGGGACGTTAATTGTATTTTTCCAGTTTTCTCTGTATTTACATACTTTTACATTTGTTTGTTTTACACGTTCAGAATTTTGATTTCGTCTTGTTTTGACAGGATACAACGATTTTTTTTGTAGACTGCGGTAAAAAATACCTATATGATTCAAAAATTGTGACGTGTATTCAAGCCCTGTACGTTTATTTGATTTCATAAAAAATGAAAATTATTAAAATATATGGTAATTATAAGATTTCATTTTTATTTTTTTGATTGTACGCTGAAATGTAACTTGAAATAAAAAAATTAGTTATATTTAGCGTTTATAGAGTATAGATTTAATAATTTCAAATAAATCAAATACGTTTGTAATTATCGTATTCCATAAAGTTATCATTAACTATATATATGTTCAGGTTATTTAGTTTCAGTATATCCATTATATGGGTTTTGGAGAAGACCTTCAACCAGAAATGGGTAAAAACAGGCTGAAAATGTTGATGATGATATTGATGATATATTTATATACATATTACATACATACATTGAAATATAATGTATAAATTATTATTCAATTATGTTTTAAGTTATATATTTAACCATAGCTTTTCTGAAAAACTTTTTGAAATAATGTTTATTTAGAATATTTATAGTGACATTTAAACTATTCTTAATTGTTAAATTGAGTCGATGCTAATTTTTCATTTTTTAAAATATTTTACATTTAAATCGACCTTTCCCAAAAAATATTATCAACTTTTAATCAAATAGTGTATATTTTTTGGAAAAAATCAAAATATAAAATTTCATGATCATAAATATCACTTAATACAAACACTTATAAAATGCCAATTTTGCTGATCTTCTCAACCAAAGCATTAAGACATACTAAAAAATGTATCATTTCTATTCCTGTCTAAATTCCTCCTTGTAAAATAAACTACATGAGTACGCAGGTCTTCAATCATAAATTCATAGTCTAATCATAAATTATTCTGAAGGTTTCCATTTCGTTCAAATCTAATCCTCTCTCTCTCACACACACACACACACATATATATATATATATATATATATATATATATATATATAAAATTAAAAATATAATTAATAGTAGAATTTAGAAACAATTAAAGACTATATATAAATTAAATTTTAAAATGTATAATAGTGCATAGAACAAATAAAATGAAAATTTAAAAATAAGAATAAGTAACAAAGAAATTGTATAAAAAATATTAAACTATACTAATGTACTTAATAGAGTAATAAATATACACTTCAAACTAGAAATGAAACAATTACAATAAATTAAACATTTTTAAAAATACGAAACATAACATAAAACAAATATATAATATATCCATTATTTGTGTTTTTATTTGTATTATTTTCGTTTGTAAAATATATTTTGTCAGTCTCTAATTTAAGACCCCATATATCATAGATTCATCATATAAAGAGTTTCATTTCGAGATATGGAATGATTAGGAGAGTTATTAATGATTGTTAATGTGAACATTTTTTTAACATAAACGTTATTTTATAGTATGAAGAGATTATTTATATATCCTATTAACTCATTTTGATTATATTATTTCATATGATGCATTACTTATCGTCGACTTCATGTCACCAATTATTATCGTCAATTTTTAACATAGTTGATACATGTATTAATTTTACTTTATAATTGCTGACGCAGTATTCCATTAAGGTGTTTCTGTTCAATTAAGATTAATTTATAGTAGACAGAGAGAGGCATTTGACAATTCTGATCTCATCCGATTTTCGATTGTAATATCAATATTGATGCACGTTATCGCTCACTGCCGACATCTTATTACAAGAAGACTGCCAACTACTGATGCTGCGGAGGAGTGAACGTTTTCAGTTGGGAAAGGGTCTAAGTGCTGCTTGCCAGTTATAATCCAAGTGAAACACTCCTGCTATCATGGCATCGTAATCGTTATGGAACTGAATCCAAACTGCGAACACAACTTTTGATAGTTCGATAACTTTTCGGTTCCGACTTGTGTAAACCGATTCAGAACACGTGTAATATCGATTAATTGTATAAAGTGGGATTAAATTACTCTTCCTCATATATTATATATATATATATATATATATATATATATATATATATATATATATATATATATATATATATATAGTTGTGTCGTATATTTCAATAAAACTTCTATATGTGAAACTCGTTCGCCTAAAACGCTAATGTGAATTAAACTGTCTGAAATTATTTGACACTTAGGTAACGTTGGAAACATGAAAATTTATTTTCAATAATCACAAACATTATCATCATTGGTATAACAGTCTGCTGAAAGTTAGAATTGGTATCATGTTTAATTAAGACCAATGACGTTAGTTTTTATACGACTCAAATATTTATTTTATTTGCAATATTTGAAAGTATATTTTGTTGTAATTATAAATGTTGTCCTGTTTATAGTCATAACATATTTTTTAAACATACGATATATAATAAAATTAATTGTAAAGCGAACATTTTGTAATATTTATTTTAATGCAATTTGCGATTTTTTAAATATGTTCTTTAATTACTTCTTTAAGATATTAAGAAATTTTCCTTATTTTTTTTGAAAAATATTCTAAGAATTTTGTAAATATGTATGAATCATAAATATGCACTTGTAACCAATCATGGAATAATTATAATAATTAATAAAAAGAATATTGTAATGAATAAAATCATCACAAAATATTTTTTTGTAAAAATAATAAAAATTTTCTTGGTGGATTAGTTGCAATTTGGAATACGTCTGTAATAAAATCGGCAGTTGAATCGAATGTGAAAGAAAAAAAATATTGAGAAAGTGGTTGTAATTTGGAACACGTTTTTTTTTTCAATTTCCAGTCATCGGTGACATCTGTACAACTGTGGTATTGTCATAGTGATGACCAAAGTGTAATATAAGTTATATATATATATATATATATATATATATATATATATATATATATATATATATATATCATATATATATATATTATGAAAATATATTACAATATACAAAAAAATATTATATAAAATATGTCACTATATAAAATTAATTAAAAGGTAATTGCATTTGTGTATATTAACTGATAATGTAAAAATAACATTTTTATACATAATAAATGAATTAATCATTTAATACTATAAATTTTGTGATGTTAGGGTAGGTAATTCATTTGTGTGAAAATAAATTGATTATAGCAATAAATAAATAGTTACTTAAAATCTTTTAATTACATTTATATATATATATATTTGTAAATGTATGTATGTATGTATATATGTATGTTTGTATGTATGTATGTATGTATGTATGTATGTATATATATATATATATATATATATATATATATATATATATATAAATTTAGAGATATGAAATAATTAAAAAAATAACAATATAGTACACACACTCACACACACACACACACACAACATATATATATATATGTGTGTGTGTGTGTGTGTACTATATTGTTATTTTTTTTAATTATTTCATATCTCTAAATTTAATTTTCCACAGTGAAATACTATAATTTCCTCTTTATATTTGTTACTTAGTTGTCAAATGAGTAGAGATAAAATTTTTTATTAAAATGTAAAACATATTATTTTCTTTTCATCCACGTGTTTTATATTCTCTTCAGAGTGTATGCAATTATTTTAAAAATAACCATTCATCAGATGACGTTCTATTCTGTTGATTTTTTACTATCTTTACATTACAGTCAGATGTGTACACGACATTATACTTTCGGATGACTGGTAATAACCGTGTAACGAATTGCTCCACAACAGAGCATCGCAATAAAATATGCACGTTCGGCATTTCCTGTTCGTCCAATTCATTCCGCGCGACAGCGTATAACGAAAACGCGGTCAAGAGATCAATCCTCCGGGCTCCGGGCGACGACGTTACGCAACAAATGACGTCGGAGCCCGTGTTCGCCCGTCGTTCGCTCACTTTCCCCATCCTCCGTCATTTTGCGTCTGCTGCTCGTTTTCGGTACACCGAAACGCTAGCACACGCATGAAAGATGGCACTGTCATTTGACTTTGCGTCGTTTGTCTGTAGTTTGGAATTCTGTAGACGCATTCGACTGATATCATGGCGTCATCAGATTACTGCTATATAACTTTACTCGGGACTAGTATTTACGGTAGAACCAAAGGTCTGTGGTTTCTTCGGCCTATTCTTTACGATATTTATTCATAAATGGTAAAATACACCATATTTACTTTTTTACGTTTATCTTTGGGTATTACTCGTATGAAGTTTATTTCTTCTCTGTGAGATGTATGATATTTTCTAGAAAACCGTGGTTTGAGCTGTCACTGATCACTCAAAAAATATATATTCTTTATATATATATATATATATATATATATATATATATATATTTAAATCATTTAATACTAGTGATGTATACAGAGACAAAGATATAAAATCAGATTCCTTATATTTAAAAATACGTTTATTTCATTTTCAACAAAGAATAATAAGAAAAATGAAATTTAATACTTTTTTCAAAAACTGAAAAATAAAAATATTACTTCTGTATAAAATATTACGTATATAAGGAAACTTTTATGAATAATAATATTTATTAAAGCAAAAAAAAATTTTTTTTTAAAATATACCATGGAATGTGTTGTATAAATATTAATATAATTTAATTTGGTATGGTTTCTTTTGAAATTTTATATATTAATACTGTGTACAGAATGCAAGTTATTAATTATACTTGTAGGGGTATTAATAATTGTTCATACAAAGTTAATTGTAAACAAATTATTATTACTAGCTGAAATGTGTTAAAAAGTAATATAAATGAAAAAAAAATCTAAAGAACTTTATTTTTTCCTTTTTTAAAAAACTACAAATTAGCTGATATTTTTTTTATTGTTTATGAATAAAATGTTTTAAGGCCTAACACCACTGTAATCGCGAAAAAAAGCGTTTTTTTGGGAATTTTTTTTGAATGGAAAGGAAAGTTGGAAAGAAAAAATATTTTGATACGTTATTGATCTAACATTATACTATATTGACTAAAAATATAAAGTAAAAAAATACAAAATGGCTGATTTAGAGCCAATAATTCGAGGCTCCTTTCATCGGAAGCGCTCCGCGGCACGCAGCATAATTGTCGTATACTTGAACTTGGAACAAACACAAAAAATTCCATTTATTCTTTATGTCAATAGCTAGTGAAAATGTAGGGGATTTTGAAAAAATGTAAATGGCAGCGAATTGAAAAAAAAATCTGTTTATAAAAATTGTTTAAATCAATTTATTATTTTTCCGAAATATAATTTTTAAAAAACTACGTTTAAAATTTCGATCGGCCTGATATTTTTTTTTTATTGTTTATGAATAAAATGTTTTAATTAAATAATTTTGTGTGTTGAGTATATAAATGTTAGTAAAAAAATTGTATATTTGAATTACATTTTCTAGCACGTTGAAAAAAATGATGTAGAAAAAAATGAGCTATACAGAATGTATTATTATAATCCGAATGAAACACTAGTTATTAAAAACAGTTTATCCTTTTTAATACTCAATTATTAAAATACCATTTATAATTCCTATTTCTTGTATTTTCTTTTTCAACAATCCTTATTAAAACAAGTATATTCTTATAAGATTCCATCTAAAACTTGTATTGTGTATTATAAGAAACCTTCTTCAGAAATATATTGTTAATGATATATTAAATGATTTGTTTATTCAATAATGTGATGTAAAATTATAACTTTTGTTATACTTTCATCCGCCTATCTAAGTTTGTTTTATCAATTAGTATTTTAATTCCTATCAAATAACTATTTCAATTATCCTCGTTTTTTTAAAAAAAATAAAAATTCACATATAACAATTTCCTTGTTCGAAAAAGCAATAAAATTCTTGTTTTATTTTCAGTTCGAAAAGATGACACTGGAAGTTTATTTATTGAAAGTTTATTTTTGAAATCCAATAGAAGCAAATTTATTCATATAAATTCCAGTCGCGTTACACGTCATATTCACTATAGCACTGAAAGGAAAGAAAAAAAAAACTGAAACATTTTCTGTATACAATAAGGGATTAGCACCGTTTTATCGTTCCATATTATTTTTTTCCATTCATCAAGTTCCACACGATCTGTCAGTATTACGAGAGTTTTTCTTCTTTGTTTCGACGATGACATGTTTTGACATTTGTATAGTATATCTGGTATATTAAGCTCTTCCGACATCTCTGTAGTCTATGTATATATGTTACAAACCGCCATAAATAAGTATCTAGAATTTAACGGTACTTATGTTCTGTCATTTATACAATGAAATTATTTATGTGTCTCGAGTTTTTTCGCTTCGTTCATTTCTGATTATATAATAGATGAAATTGATATTAATGAGTAGATCGTTACATTGATTAATATTTAGTTATATTGTTTTCTTAATTTACAATCCATAGTACAATTGAGTTTTATATATATATATATATATATATATATATATATATATATATATATTCAATTGAATATATATATATATATATATATATATATATATATATATATATATATATATATATATTCAATAATTCATACAATTGATCAAAACATTTTTAATTAAATCTTAAATTAAATAAAATTTAGTCAGAATTATATAATTATTGTTAAATATATTTTATCGTTTCCATTGTTCGAAATTAAATTGAATATAAAAAATTAAATCTTTTTTCTACCTAAATATTAAGTAATATTACATATTACCTAAATATTAAGTATTAGTAGAAAAATATTTGATCATTGTAATGACTTTCCATGTTGGGTTTGAAATTTTCAAAAAAATGATTTAATCCAAAACAACCAATGATAAAAACAATGTTAAACCAATGATTAATCTATTAAATTATTAATAAATTAAATTATTATTAAATTAAATTATTAATAAATTAAATTATTAATTAAATGATTAATAAATTAAAGATTAAATTTGAAAAATACATATATAAAAATCAAATAATCAGATTTGTGTGTTCAAAATGTGCATAATTGATAGTAGGAACTTTTTATCATTTATGTATATTTGTTATTTTTATATTTTGCTCACAATAATATGTAGGTGTTTTTTTAAATGCTATAGAATTTTAAATTGAATTCTTATTGAAAATTCTATCTAACCTAATAGAACAGTTATCATATCTTTATATATACATACACACACATGTATATATATATATATATATATATATATATATATATATGTGTGTGTGTGTGTGTGTGTTGAGTGTCTAGAAGTTCATCTGATAACAAGTATTCAAATCAGAAACTTTTTTCCATTCTTTTCAATCTGTTCATAACAGTTTTTCCTAGAAGGTAATATTTTTAAAACGCTAGATGATGATCATTTCACAAGATTAAGTTCGTATATAAGGATTAAGAATTCACTTAGTTTATTTCACGTTTTTTAAATTTATTTTTCAGTTAGTTTTTCTTTGTTAAAAGAGATAATATTCATTTTTTATTTGTTTTAATTGTGCTTCTTATTTCAATATTTTAAATATATAGTCAGATATTATGTTTTTTTTGTATTTTTCCTATCCAAGTTTTTTATCAGTTTTAATATATTAATTTTTTAAATATTATTTTAAGTAATTATTCATAAATTTTTATTAAAAATAGTTTTCAAGTTCATACATACATTATTTAAAACAGAATATTGATTTAGTATTACGGCTTGTAAATTTCACTTGAACAAGTTACTATATGAGCATTTTTTTACAAAAATTAATGATTCAAAATTAAATAATTTATATTTATATAATTAAAAAAAACTTTAACAAGCGTAATTTTATTTCAGTGAAGATTTATTGTTAATGATATTATGTATATTGAATAATGAACTTTCACATTTTACGTACAAAAGTTAAAATTTCAGATTAGTATGATCTTATATATATAAGGGAAAAAACTTCTTCAAACAGTTGTTAGACTAAGTATATATTACACAGTGGAACATTTACGTATTTCAATTCGAGAAGTTTTTATTGAAGTTATCACGAATAATCTTATTTGTCAGTTCCAAGTTTTTCCAGTGGACATTGATTTTTTTTATATAAAATAAGTTTTTTCGGAAAGATGAACTTGTCGATCGCGAAAGTATCGGAGATGATCGTTTTGAAAGTGGTCAGTTTTTCAATTTAGTTTTAAAGCTTGTTATTGGTCTTGTGTGTTATCAGAAATATGTATTGTCAACTATATATATATATATATATATATATATATATATATATATATATATATATATATATATATATAATGGTTCTCAATCCACTGCTGAATCAAGGCCTCTTCAAAAACCTTTCACTTTGACCAATCCAATGTTTTCTCTTTCAATCTATTTCGACGAATTTCCTTATTTCTCTATCCCATTCTATATAACTAGCCCATTTTCATTTCAAACTTTTCACTTTATCATAACATCCATAACTTATGTTTTTTTTATGATCCATTAATTTATCTTTCTTTTTTTGTTATTTCCACATACATATTTTCATGTTTTTTGATGTTATCTGAAGTTGTTGAATTATTCGGACATTCAGGACCCATGTTTCATTGTTATAGGTGAGAACAAATTATAGGATGCATTGATCAAAACTTTTCTTGTTCAGCATTGAAAAATATCTGACTTTATAAGAGAATTTCTTTTTAACTGACACTGTCCCATATTTTGTTGTTTTGTTTACTTTGTCTATAAATGTTTCTTTAGTGTTAATGAGTTCTCCTAGATATATAATTTACATATTTTTTTCAATTTATCTTAATTCATTAACCATCATCTATTTTTCTACTTTTTTCGAGTTTATTTGAGTTTGTAGACAAAATAATGGTATCATCAGCAAATCTTAAATAACTAAAGCATGTGTCCATTTATTTTTATTCCATTAGATTCACAATTTAGTCTCTTAAATATTTCTAAAGAGTTTTGGTGATATCCCATTGCCCTATGAATATGTGCCAATATACGAGGGTCGTTTGATAAGTATGGTAAATTTATTTATTGTTTAATTTAATTTTTCAATTTAATTTTTCTTACTTTTTTACCATACTTATCAAACGACCTTCTTACATGCATATTTATCTATCTATCTGTCTATGTCCCTATATATAAAACACTAAATTATTATTAAATAATTGTGTTAATTGAAATTACATTTTTTGTTAAATATTTTATATTCAATGTCAAATTTAATTTAATTCAATTTCCAATGTAATCTCAATTTATCAAAAATTCAGTATTTGAAAGCACGATTATTAGTTAAGTGAAAAATTACTTAAATGTAATTAGATTACATATAGAGCTTTAGAAGTAATTAATTAACATTCGTACTAACGTTAAAAATGAGTATAAAACATACAAATTATTTTTTTATCCATTATCTTGATATGCAATTAATAAAATAAAACGCATATTCCAACTGTGTATACTCTGTTCGTTTTGAAAAATATAATTAAAATAACTTCACAGTTTATGTAGCGTGTAATTGAAAAGGATGATATTTATTTTTTACATGTAAGGAATACATTATGAATATTGATTTAATAATTTAAATTATAATTGTGTATGTCGAGTGCGCACGCAGAACAATTATATAAATATTTATATTTTAAATATCCTATGTAAACGAAAGCAAAGGTTCCTGTATTTATTTATTACGTTTAAAAATTCACATACATATATTTTATTCTTTTCATGTTCAGAATAATTGAATATTAGAGGAATATTAAAAAGGTATTTTGGTTTACATACATACATATATATATATATATATATATATATATATATATATATATATATATATATATATATATATATTGAAAATAATTTAGTATTATTATCGATTAATATTTTAAATTATTTGTACAAAATATAAATAATCTAAATAAATGTAATGTAAAATCAAAGTGTATACATAAATAATCATTTCGAAAATATAATTTTATGGCAGTAAAAAAGAAAAAAAATATGTAGGTGTTCTTTTATTTATCGTAAAAAGAAGTATTTAAATATTCCATTTAAAATAAATACAGAGAAATTCAAAGCATAAATTGTTTAATCATATTTATCATTTCGTTTGCTACTGTATATTTTATTTGTATTTATTCTTCATTGAGCAATTTCAACATATATATGTATATATATATATATATATATATATATATATATATATATATATATATATATACATATATACATACGTTATTTATCAAAAGAAGATTTATAATAATTTAAATATTTTTTTATATAATTTATGAACATTTAAAAATAACAAACATTTTATAATGTAATTTATTTTAAAGCACAAGAAATAAGCGAATTCTTATTCAATCTACTGTAAAAAAGAAAGTACGTGTTTTATATGATTCAAACAAAAATTTTAGTGATTCTTTTTGAAATTGTCATATTTTAGATAATTTGTTTCACTTTTGTAAAATTTTCGGTATTTTGGAAATTTATATATAAAAATATAGGGTGCCGAAATGATGAAACGCACCGTATTTTAACATATTCAGACTACTGCCTTACTAATTGATGTCTAAATGTAGTTACAGATTGAATAAATAGTAGTATTGTTTCTTATTCTAGAACTGCTCTTGAATTCCTTATTTTTTTATATCTTATTTATATATATATATATATATATATATATATATATATATATATATATATATGCATAAGTGTGTATTATGCATGATGTGTACCTTTGTATATATTTATAAGCATTTTTATATTGTGTGTATAAAATAAAATATCAATTATTATAAAAAAAGTAAAATGCATTATTTTCAAATTTTCGTTCTTATTAAAATACTTAAAAATATTCATACAGATGTCACAGATTAAAATAACAATAAAAAAATTATGATTGAAATCATTATTACTATTTTACTAACGAATAATCGCTAATTATTATTGTTATTTATGTTTATAAGTATTATTATGGATCAAATGCAAAAAAATATTAATAATTTATTAAATTGTTGTTCATATAATAAAATAGAATATTTTTTCGAATCTATCTTATCTGTATTTTCTAAAAAGTCAATTATTTTTTCTAAAAATATATCAAATATTAATCAGTTTATAAAAAATTACCACTGATAAAAATATTTTTAGTTATTTATAAATAACAGAATTTATCTCATGTAATTTTTAATTTGAGTAAAAGTAAAAACTTATCATTTCTTTTTATATCTGTTACAATGATTCATAATAAAAATGCTGTATCCGAATTATTTGAAACGATACAAAATCATTTTGCACTTTGACGTTTGTCAATACAAACTACGTTTATAGAGTATTTAATGTTTATTTTTATTTACTATAGACTCTCATTGTATGAGGAATATGTTTTTAAGTTTCTTAATGCACTATAAAAAAGTTATTCTACTTTTATCTTCGTTTATATTTATTAATATATACTCAAGTATAACAATGATTCCGATAAAAAACGGTTTAATACGAGTATATTTTATCATACAAGTCTTTTAAAATCTTACATTTAGTATCAAATGCACTTTTACATGTTTTTAAATACATGAATTTTTTTCGATAAATGATATTGTCATCAATCCTTTTATCCCATCTAATCCTTCCATTTTATCCCATCTAACCATGAGTTATTATATATATATATATATATATATATATATATATATATATATATATATAAAGAGAGAGAGAATCACAAGTAAGTTTTCACTTAGTTTTTGTACAGTTTATACATTAGTTCTTGTACATAAATCATAAATCGTGTATAATACTTGCGACTATCATTCTATCATCAAATATTCATATAGTCAACATTTTCTTTGTGTTACTATTTATTTACCACATTCATCTCAATCAAGAAATAGTTACTTATTTATTTAACACTTATCGTATCATACGAATAAGATCAATGACCGAAAAAATCAAATAAACACCAACTTCCTCATTACTAAGGTTTCATAGATTATGAAATTGTACGTGTCCGTATTTCTGTCAGCTGTCATCACTAGTTTGAAAAATACTGGTAATGGTTGCGTTATTCGGTACGAAAATATTATATTAAATTAATGTTTAGACTGGAGATGATTCTTAGATTGCATATGTTCTGATGATGATTGATTAGACTGGAAATATTAATTATATCTATTACTCAAGTTATTTTTATTATATATTCTTTCTTACATTTTCATTGTTAATGAATTATATATTTTAAAGTATTCATAGGTTATGAAATATAATCAATAACATTATTGATATTTTTAAAGATCTTACCCTGTTACTCTATATCCACCCAAACCCATGAAGTTGAAGTAAAATTAGGTGCTTTAATAAATTGAAAAATAATTATAAAATTTATTTGTGAAATTATATGTATATTATCATTAATAATTTAGAAGGTTTTTGGAAATTTTTGAATATGTAAAAATATAAGCAACTTCAATCGGATGTAAATTATTAACCTTTTTTTGTATGATATTATTTTCATTATTTTTCTTTTAATATAGTTATTTTCTTTTCAGGTGAGTCATTTAATTCGCTGTTTGTGGTAAGAATGTTCTTTTATGTAAATATTACATTTTTCTTACATAACAATAAATTATGTTTTAAATAATTTAGTAGACAAATATTTTATTAAATTTCAATTAGTTAAATATTTCAAATTTAAATTAGCAAAATAAAATGTGACAAATTAGTAAAATGAAATTGAATAAGTATTTACAATTTTTAAAAAATTATATTGATTGTTCAAATTTTCTGTTAAATAAAAATCTGTAAAATCATATTTTCTTTTATATAAATATACATTCTTAGTAGTTATTCTTTACATACTTGTATGTATTTTTTAGTAACGTTTTCTTGTTAAATTAATAGAATTTTTATTAAATAATAAAAATTAATTGTTTTAATTATAAAATAATTTTTAAATCAATTAAAACTTATCTATTTTACATACATTTATATACTATTGTTATACTTTTAATGTTAAGTTAATACTCTCATACTTAACTAAAATTTAATTTACTTCTTGATTATTAATATAGTTCTATGTCTGCATGTTGATAATTTTTTACAATAAAATTATTTCAGTTTTTGAAATAATAATAAGTTGTAATTGATAAAAATGAAGAAAGGAAAAATCTTAAACCTAATTTTGTTTTCTTCTAACAAAATTTCTATTTACACTGTTCTAAGTTCTTGTATTTTTTTATCAAAGTCTAATTATATTCTATATATGTTTGTATTAAAATACTCTTATTTTTTTATTACATTTAATTTTGAATATTTCACCAATCTTTAAAAAAAGTTGTAAGAGTTGATAAAAATGTGATCAAGTATTTCTAAAAATATATTTGAAAATAACTATTGATTTTGTCATTTGTTGAGTATTAAAATATATTGATTTTTCTCTTTTCTATTTTATAATAAGTGTTTATTAAAAATACATACGTTTTTCTTTACCTTGATTAATTAGTAATATGGGTTAGGATTAAAAATAAAAAAAATGACATATTTTTTACTAATTTAAAACATAAGGTTAATCAAAATATTTTCCTTTATTTTCCTCTAGTTTTTACCATCTCTCTAGTAAAAAATAGATTCTATGTCGAAAGACTCTGGTTTTGATACGATAAAATCATCTACCCCTTTTTATTGCTTCAAAATTTCAAAAGTATGTATCCTCTAAACTGTGTTGCATCGATCTGAACAGGCTGTAATCGAAAAATGCAATATTTGGAAAGTATGTGGAGTATAGAAAGATTTCCCATTCCATCCCTAACGTGTCCTTGATCCGTATTGGCAACACGTGTCTTGGCATTATCATGGAAGAGGGTGAGCTTGTGTCGTGTATTGGCTACTAACAGTCGTTTTTCTTTCAATATCCGTTTCAATTTATGCAATTCGAGGTAGTAATAGTTCATAATATAGAATTTCTTTCTGATTTCATCAGATACATATTAGATCATAAATATTTCGTTTTGGTGTCCATATATAGAATCTAATCATTCTTTTACTTTTAATATTATTAAAATATATTCATTTTTTTAAATCACAATTTGATAAAAACTTTATTTTCTTTGAAAGTAACAAAATTCAGATTCTGAAATGATTCAATACACTATTTTTTCATTTTATCAAAGATTAATTTTTCTTCTTTATTTATTTTACTTCTTTTTAAATTAATTAATTTATAGTGCTTTTGTAAAATTAATAGTCTACTTAGGTGAATCTTCATCCCAAATATTTGTAATTCTTCATCTTGAAATGTTATCTTATCCAGGGAATTCCTTTTATATCAAAATCATAATTTTGAAATCTTCAAAGTTTACATATAAATACTAGTGATTATAATATTTTATCAAACATAAAAAGTAAAACATATCGAATATGTTCTTTACTGTTTCATTTATCATCACATTAAACTTAACAATGTCAACAAAAATTACTTTTGAATTAATTAATTTTTGAAGATAATAAAAAAACAGCATTGAAAAGTAAATTTTTAATGAATGTTATTTTATTTTTAATGTATCACAATTAAATGTAGAGTCTAACAAAGAATTAAACTCATAAATTGAACTCATTTGAATTGAAAAAACTTAAAGACAACTTTTTTTATTAGGCAAACAAATAAATACAATAAATTTTCTTAAAATTATAGTTCGATTGATATAAATTACGTACTTAAATATTTATGTATATTGTATTATATAGTATAATTAATATTTATTTTCGTTCAACACTAGAAATATTTATCATAAATTACTTGTTATATATTATTTTTCATAACATAAAGTAAATAGAAAATGTTTGAAAATTATTCGATGTTATAACAAAGTGATGTAAGTATATTATATATAATGTCGTCCAAATTTGACGCCTAGATTTATTAAAAAGAAACATGTATATAGGATGGTGTATAGAAAAACACATATAGTTTCTTTTTAATAAAATCTATCTAGACTTCACATTTGGATGACTTTATATATATTTATTACATAAACACTTGCATATACGTACATGTACAATAAGTGACTGTGAATGTTGTATGTAGAAAATGTGTACAAGGTTTCAAAACGTGTAGTGTTTTAAAAAAATAAATAATATAAGTTTAAAATTTTTAATAGTTTTGAAATAAAAACTCAAACGGTTTTATGTCCATGCTGAGTATTTTAGCAGTTTGTAGAAACTAAAAGACAGTTTGTTAGTGTGTGATGTTATCATTTTGCAATATGAAGGTTAGTATTTATTAATATTGTTTAATGTTTTTTTAACAAGACTATTTTTGAATATTTTACATTTGTTTATAATATATACTTCATCATTTTCTTCATTATTTAATGCATTTAATATTGTGGACTTATTAACTAAGTTAAAGGGTTATTTCATAATTTATAAATTCAAAATAGAATGGTATTTGATATTTGTTGTATCGATTAATAATTTCTCTTACTGCTCGATTATGATCCATTGTGGTATATATATATATATATATATATATATATATATATATATATATATATATATATATATATATATAAACATACATACATACATACACACACATAGGACCTTTCCACACTAGTCAACATGCATACAGTATTCAAGGCCCATTACCACTCATCTCACACTCTCTTACCCGAAAACTAATTTTTTTAGATTGTGAAATTTGGTGATAAGAGGGTGTGAGACGAACGGGGTAATGGGCGTGAATACTGTATGTCTGCTGACTAGTGTGGAAAGGCCCATACACTCTAATTGTCATACAATAAATAGTTTGTATTAAAAATATGGATGATAAAACAGAATTCGTTTTCTGTCGATACACATTTTTAGAATAGATTTGATATACACTTTAAAATATTATATAGTTTTTTCAAGAAATTAATTTCTCTTTTTGTAGAGCTATTGTTAACTACATAATCATTGCATGTTACACAGGCGTTTTATTTTATGAAATATTAATAATGTTTACAGTTGTGCAATATTGCGCATACTAGTTCTTGTATGTCGGTAAAAAATGAATGGGAACGTTATGAATATATTGTTTAATATTTTGTCGGTCAACACATATCGGTATTACATGGTGCTGCTGGTCGTTTATTTATTAAATATGCTTTATAGTTGGCCTGAATAAGACCCCTTTTATGATTATTTAGTCAACGTAAAGAAACTTATAATAAACAATACGGCTATGGTGTATAATACAAAAACGAAACTTTCTGTAAACGAATTTCTGCCCGTAAACGTTGAGATCGTAATTATTTTGCGCCGATCAATAATATTACATTTAGTATTTCTGTAAGTGATCTATTTTTTTATAGATATCAATTTGAAAATACTTTTTTAATATAATAAAGAAGAGTCAAAAATCGAATCATATTCGTGTTTCTAAATGATTCATTTTTCATTTAATTAAGCACAGAAAATAACGTAAATTTCAAATATTTCCAATTTATACGGTTTTTTCGTGAAATTGAGATATGCATCAATGCACAATTTCTTACCAACATACGAATTTTTTCTTTCTGATATTTCAATACGTGACTTATCTTTGCTGGTCGTACTTTCATTTTTTATATTCTTAATGAAAAAACGATGTATTTTATCAAAATATATAAAAATTGTAAAAGTGACATAAAAGACTATTCTGACAATTAAAAAATTTGAAAAATACTTTTGGTATTTTAAAGTCCAATAAATTTCTATGAGTATTTCATCGAAATATTTTTTGTTGATACTTTTTCTTCTGTTCATTTTTATTATTTTCATATGCGATATTCTTATTTAAGTAGAATGTCGTATATGAATGTAGCGATGAATATTTAAATTTAATAATTCTTTAATCAGAATCTAAAAACTTGAAATATTAAATAATCAATTTCAACTATAATTTATCATTAATTCAGTGACGTTCTGATATTAACAGAACTTAGAAAGCAACGTGTGTATACTAAGTGCATATACATGTTGTTGTATATTCGTTTTTCCAAATTGTTGTATATGTTTTATTCCTCACTAAATTAATATCCACTATATAATGGAGTATATAAGTCGACTTAACAACAAAATTGAACATATATACAATATATGTGTATATAAAACATATAAATTAAAAATAAATTTACAAATTATAAAAATAATTAAATATTTGAAACAAACAACAAAAAAATAGTTTGTTTTTCCCTTTTCTGGACTTCTTTAATTTCGATTATAATCTTTTTTAGTTATGATAATTTTTTTATAAATTACATGTTTCTAAAACATGAATTTTATAGGAAAATTATGATTTTATCTTTCATAACAATAAAATTGGTTGCTTATTTTCTTTATTATTTATATTGAGTTATGAATTTGAAATATTTTTTTACCATTCAACTTGCAGATGGTCTTATTTATTCAAAGAGAGAGGGAGAGTCATGTGAAATTCCTATCATTTGTGGGATTTTGAAAACACATGTATTCCAATTTTTCTTATATTTGGCTTTTTATCGTAAAATATTTGTTTTCGTTGAATCAATTGATTTGGGGATAATTTGCTTAACCTAATATCACTTCAATCAATTTTCATTGATTCTGTTTCTAAATTTGAGTATGTTTTTTTCTATTGTATTAAAAATAGAATAGTTATATTGTATATAAAGATAATTGTTTAATTTTTTTAAAAGTTTTTGTACTTTTAAGCACTAGTTTTAAACATTTTAAAAAATTTTTAGAAAATCATGTTTTTATTTGCGATATTTCACCTTTAACTAAAAACACGAAAGTGATGTACATTAAAATTTAATAGAACATTTGCAAAGAAGTTCGTAATAGAACGTTCTGTCAGTTTATGTATAAATATACTGAACCCAAAAACTTTCATATCTTACTACATATTCCTGACGTATATCTTCACTATTGAACGTGTATGCGTTACAGTTTTATTCCTATAAATACTTTTTAAAATCTACTGAGACTAAACTGTACGAACTATTTGGTTATTTGGTGCAATAAAATTTATTTGTACCAGAGAATTTATTGCCATTAGACTATAAATTTTTTTTCAAATAATTACTAATAATTGCAGGTACATTTAAACGATGGAATCATTATCAAAAGGTGTATAAATAACAACAATTTGATAATGAGTAATTATTGAACGTTTTTATATAACTAAAGAGTTTGAATAGACATTTTTCTTTTTCTGTATATTAACTCTCTTAATGTTCAAACCTAACGTCACTATTCATTTGTAATTTTCATTTCTAAAACTCGTTATTTTATTATCAAGTAATTGAATTGATACTATTTTGATTTTTTTGGTGGGTTTATTATTCATTTGGTAAATGGGGTATATATTATATCGTTATTCGATTTGGTTGAAATTTATCAGATTTTATAATACATCATTTTGACGATGATAATCTGGCTATCCAAATGCAAATCTACAAATAAAATAAACAAAAAGTGATATTTGAGTATTTATAAGTTCATGTGATTTTGGGGATGAGTGAATGTGTTATATAATTATATTTTTTATCAATTTATAAGTACAGAATTTAATTCTGTTGAGATAATACAAAATATTATTTTACTGTTGAAATAGATTTTAGTTTATATAAAAAATTGCGAATTTTATCATTTCATACATACATACATATTAAATATCGTTTATTCAAAAATTTTTTTCATATCGATTACTAGTTTAAGTAACATTATTTTATTGTCTCATTATTAACTTTGACATTCATTGTTATGCTGTTTTATCCCATCGAAATTCGATTCTAAATTTGACTGATAACATATTTTCTCTAGCTTCACTGTACTTTTTTCAATCATATATTTTTTCGGGAATTTATATCCAGTATTTTAGGAGGGAGGTCTTTGACCTATGTATTGATATGTTATGTATATATATATATATATATATATATATATATATATATATATATATATATGCGTTTGTGTGTGTGTATATGTATACGTTGGATTCGAACACATCCTGTTGAATAAGAGGAACATGTTGAATGACGACGTCATTTCAAACGTCCGCGCACGCTATCACGGTACTGCAGTCGAGCAGTTCGGTAGCACGGAGCGGCGTGGCGCGGGGCTCCGGGCCGGCGGGGGCGGCTGCGGCGACGTCCTCTTCTCGATCTGCGTAGTCACGCGGTGGCCACTGCGCCCGCCGGATCTGTTTCTGCGACGCGCGGCCGAAAAGTGTGTACGGCGACGACGGGTGTTTGTTTCAAATGCGCTACATCTACGACTGATTGTGGTGGTGTCGGTTGGTGAGTGTGTGTGGGTGGGTGCTTCTGTGCGATGGTGGTGGGACACGCGACATACTCAATCGGGATGACACGTGTGTTTGTGTAGAGAATTCTCTCTTCGGCCCATGGTAGCCGGGGCCGTCGTGATATTCTGTTGCCGTTTTCTGTTTGTTTTTGTTTGCTTTTGAAGTTAACGTATCAGATATATATATATATATATATATATATATATATATATATATATATATATATATAAATACACACACACACACACACATAAACACATATATCTATATATTCGAAAATACATTTTACAAATAGTTTGGAATCTAGGATCTTATTCTCTAAATAAATATAGGAAATAAATCCGTTAGAATCCATTATTTAAACCCAGAACTGTGAATATTTTTCTCGCCTATAAATACAAATATATATATATATATATATATATATATATATATATATATATATATATATATATAATTATTTTATCTTATCATAAATTTGATATCATGTCATTATTACAGTGCTTTTATATAATTTTTCATTAATTTTTTATTTCAATTTTAATATAATATATATAATGACTGAAGCTAATTTTCAGAACATGTAGTCTGAAGAAGCAGTTTTTCATTTGTATAAATAAACGATTTCACGTTGTACATACGAAATATCTAGAACAATTAATTATAAAATAATAATGTAATATATTTTTTTTAATATGTACACATTTGCTCGTGTTTATATATATATATATATATATATATATATATATATATATATATATATATATATCTCGATTATATATTTAAAATTTATACAGCAAAATTTAACATAAACTTTTTTAATATTATTGACTTTGTGTTAGTTTTTTCAAAGTAAATTTATTTTTTCAATACACCGAATAGTTTATTTGATTTTTTTTTGTATATGTAAGTATGTGTGTATTGAGTTGAATAACGGAAAATACCATTTGTTCCGGGTTTAAATAACAGTACAAGTCGGATATAAATCTATCTTTATTTAGGAAAACAGAAACAGTTCTAAACGATCTATTGAACTCCTTTTTTATTTATTTATTGTTTCTGAACCTAAACGTTATTTGTATTATATTTTATTTATTTTGACACTCCTTTTTCGATAGTTTAGTATGTTATATTGTATATTTAAAAAAAATGATTGAATTTATTCAAATGTGTAAAGTAAAATTCAAATATAATTTTAAATTTTAATAAATTAGTAAATTATTAAAATACATACATATATATATATATATATATATATATATATATATATATATATATTCATACACATTTCTGTAAGTTGTGTGCGAGTTTTTTTAAAATGATATAAACGTTTCCGTTTTGATTTATTTCGAAAAATAAACATTTTCGATTCTAAACTATCTGTTAAACGAATTTTTGATTTATTGTTTCTGAATTTCATTTACACTAGTTTTATGTTATGTTTTATTCAGTTTTGATCGATCTTTGTTTTATGAGAATGAAATAAAAATCTAAAATTTTGTGAACAACTTTAATATTTATGAAATGAGTTTTTTTTCAATATTGTATTTTATTTCATATTAATCTTTCTGCAAGAATTATTTCTGAAGTAATATAATTTTCAAGCATATTTATAAAAGATGATATGTCTATATGTATTGTTAGTATAAAAAATGTTTTTGAAACTTTTTGTTGTTTCTCCTTAATAAAATTATTCTTGTAGAATAAAATATCAAACTTGTTTATATATATATATATATATATATATATATATATATATACATATTTAAATGTGAAAGTATCCTGGTTTAAGAGGAAATTGAAAATTTGTATTTAAAGAGAAAAAGATAAATAAATATTTTAAATTATGAACTTTTAGTTAATTATATTATTATTAATTTTTTTATGCTTTCTGATTGTTTAGTGTTTTATTTAATTTTTATTCGAATTTTCAATTATTATGAAGAAAATAGCATATTTAAAATATTTTCTGGCTCATAAATTCTTGAATAATTTTGTCTAGAGTTTAAAAATAACTGTAATTAATATGTAAAATAAATTTTACCCACGGCTATTGAGAATATTTGTTGCATATTTTAATATTTATTTTGAACACATTTTAATACAATTGCAATATTCGAAATGTTTTCACGTATTTAGTTTCTGATTAGATTATAATTGCTTTTAAAATGACTTCCTTATTACTAATATTTAACTCTAAAAACACGTGCTCTCTGTATATACTTATTATATATTATTTTGTACTCAATTATTTTTTAAAATTTAATGTAAATTATTTGTACAAGATTTTGTTATATTTAACTTCATGATGGAATTAAAATAAAAGTAATTTTATAATTGTTGTAAAATTAAAGAGTCCTGCTTTATTTATTTACAAATTTAAGTCAAAAATATAAAATTGAGAGAGTAAGAACAAAGTAAACGTCTGATATCATCTATTTAGTATTTTTTAATAAAATATATATCAAAACTTCTAAATCTGTTCATAATAATGTAATAAAAATGTTACTTAAAAAAGTAATTATTACCTCTGTTCATTACAATAATTTTAAAATTTTATTCAAATAAGATAAAAATTCAATTTAATTCTTCTTTTGGTAACGTAAAAATTGTAAACGTTTCTTTATTTTTTTAGCAAAATAAATTTTATATATAATTAATTTATAACATGTGATTTATTCACTTTTTTTTATAAATAAATTACTTTTTTTTTGCCATAATATTGTATAAATATATTTAATTATTATTATTGTTCAGTTTTTGGTTTTAAATATGTATTTTATTCGACATACCATTTTTTAAAAAAATCAAACATAAAATTTAGATAATGTATATTCTATAAGAAATGTTATAATTTGAAAAAGATGAAATATGGCATCTATAGTCAGTAATCAGAAAGAACTGATTTTTTCAAAAAAAAAAATTGTTCATGACTATTAGACTAATTTTGATAAATATTGCTATTTTTAAAATCATTTTTCCACGTAAAATATTTAAAGAAATTCTTAAATGACCAATTTAGATTTACTTTATATATATATATATATATATATATATATATATATATATATATATATATATATATATAAATGGAAGTTGTTTATGATTCAGTCCAAATTTTTGAACATAGTTTATTTTGTATTCATTAATGTTGTCTACTAAATGAATATATTAAATATAAATTCAACAAAGTCAACATTTTTGGTAAAGGTTTTTCATATAAAGTTAGTAAACATATTTGGTCAACATAAAACGTGTATTCAGGTGTTAATTATCTTCGTACTATCACAAACTAACATTACCAAAAGGACATCGCTATTGTTATTTTAGTACGTGTACAGAAATACAAAACTAACCTTGTGGTTAAGAACATCATATTATTTTTCAATCATCATCATATAGTCACAGTTCAGTTATACACATAACAATATTAAATAGTGTTATCTTCTTCTCTGTATGTGTACATTTTCGTTAGTATATTTTTAATAATAAGAATTACTCGAACATTAAGTTTAATACAAAATTTATATCTTTCCCATTTTGATATATTTATATTCTGTTTCTATTTTTTATATTAACGTCTTTGTTTGATTGTTTCACCGATGCATACGTCTTCTGTGATATTAAAACCTCATTGTGATAGAAACCAATTAATTAAAGAACTACGATAAAGTGCTTAGCGCTAACGCGTCATTAACTTCCAATTATAATAATAATTAAGAAAGTTTCCGAAATACCTAATATAGAGCTGTCTGTATTGTTCTTCTTCGCAAAGCCATAAATAAAAGGGGATTAATGCTTCACGAAAGCTGATGTTGATAAATAAAAAAATCGAAACTTAGTCCTTATCTGAAATCTGACAAAAACATTTTGAGGTCGTTGTGTCTTCGTGTGTGTGTGTGTGTGTGTGTGTGTGTGTGTGTGTATATATATATGTGTGTATATATATATATATATATATACACACATATATATATATATATATATATATACATATACACACACACGCACAAATGCATACATGTGTTTGTATTTTAGCACATTTACGAGCTTTTGTGCGCATTTCTTTATTTTTATATTTTTTCTTTCATTTCATAACATTTGTGATGCATATAAAAGGTATATATACACACACACACACACACACACACACACATATATATATATATATATATATATATATATATATATATATATATATATATATATATTTCGCTTATTTCATTATAATTTTATGTCTATCATTAAATCATGAATTACCCTAGTATTGCACTATATGAGTCGTTAGGTATGAATCTCGGTACTGAATTCTTAATATACCTTAATTGCCAAATATACATAAGAAATTTTATCACATATTAATTTATACATATTCTGTAATTGCAGAATTTAAAAGAAATTTATATAATTCATATATTTTCTTTCATGATTAGCCTTTTAAAATGTTTGTAGCATTTTTAGCTTTTTATTTAATTATAATTTTCATTTTGTTGCGTTGATATTTTTAAACTGTTTTCAAACTCGTCATATTTTATTATTTATATAGTTTAGAATAATATAAAATTCTGACATTTTCAAATATTCTATTTTCATTGGTTATTATTTTTCTAAAAAAAATTAAATTAATAAGTTTAATACATTTTATTTCCATATTTTCACATAGTTAATCAAATATAATTTTTATTTTCTTATTTCTATTGTAGTAAATATGCAGATGGTTTTGTATTTTATATTTTAAACCGTAAAGAAACTAAACAAACTCTTAAGTTGACGTTTCAATAACTTTTCCTGCAAATTTGAATTTCCAAGACAGAGTAGTTTATTATACCATATGTTATATGATAGATTGTTGTATTTTTTGTGTTTAATATATTTTTTAATAATGGTTCTTGACTATGTTGTTATATACACACAATATTAAATGTTAAGATTTTTCAATACTATTTCATTTATATATTGTTTCAAAATTGACAAAAATTTGAGAGGTATTTTTATTCATTTAGTTTCTTTACTAAAACTGTATCTTATTTTGATTTCTATACAACTTATTATATTTTCTATTTTGTTTACTACCAAATAATATGATAAATCATTTTGTAAGTTTTTGATTTTAATTAAATCAAAAAGGTGATTTTTTTATTCAGGAACAGTCAGATATAATAAGTTATCATATTTGTTATATTAATTATGAATTTCAATTTAATAAAAATTAACGATTATTTACCTACACGCGACTATACACATACATATATAACTTCAATATCAGTTTTAGAATTTTAATATAATTTTTGATTAATATCCACGATATTGAGAAAAAATAGAATTGTGAAATACCAATAAAGTATTTAATTACATTTAAAATATGTCGATTAAATTTTGTTACTAGTTTCTACTTTATGATAAAATGGCTCTAATATATCATTGATAAGTATCAAATATTTAAATGTGATTTGTAGTAATGTAATTAAACGCATGGAAAATGATTTAAAAAGAATGAATAGAATTTAAAATTGTATTTTTCTTATCTGAAACATATGAAAAATTAAAGCTTATTATGTGATTAAAGAACTATAAAAATACTTAATTGTATGTTTCGTTTATTGAAACGATATATTATTTTCATTTCATATATAATTTAGATATAAAAGAAAAATAATATATTTTTGTTCTTTATCAAAACAGTGTTGATTTTTTTTATTAATTAATATAATAAATAAAACAGTAATTGTAAGTCGTTTAATTTACCCATTTAATTTTTAAAATTATAGTCATTAAAAAAACTGCTTATAATTAGTTTTTATTATTTCACTCATTTATATCAGTGAAATTTTACATGTTACATTTATCTGTATGTTAATTTTTAATTCTGTACTTGTAAATAAATTAAATTAATCCTACTTATAATTCACAACTTGTACGTCTGTTAAAATTTCAGCGAGTTAATTATTAACAATTAGAGATGAATTTAGATTTTGTAATTTGTTATAGCATTATACTTTAAGAATACTTTTTACTTTCCTTATCAAAGAAGCACAACAAAATGTATTAAAAACTACATAATTTTTGTCTTGTTATTTGTAAATATATTGAAAATTCTATTTTAAATAATTATAATTACGAATATTTTAACATAAAAACAACAAACTTGTCTGTAAAGGTACTTTTAGAAACTTTTAATTACAAAAAACTCCCAGCTTTCGTCTGTTATAAAAGGGTTGTAATAAAGAAGTGGACCTTTTGATAAAGTGTATGATTGTTTTTCGTTTATATAATAGTCTCTTCGTAACATTATTAGTAATTTCTCAAGTGATGTTTGTAAAAGGTTAAAAAATTGAAATTTTTGTACAACTTGATTAAATAAAGTAAATGATATTTTTAAATTAAATAAATTTAATTCTTTAATGACTGATGGAAGCAATACCTAATTTTTTGGTCTTATTTCTTGTTTAATAAATTTCAAAGAAAATGTAATCTGTTAAATGTATCTGAAAAATTATTAAAACATATAAAAGACATTATGAATAATATACTTTAGAAGAAAGACTAATTTTCATTTTAAATAAATTAAATATTAAAATGATAATCAAGTAATATACATAAAATTTTTGACGAATTCCTCTTATTAATTAAATTATGTATAACGAAATAAGTTTTTCGTGAAAAATTTAGTTTATATATATTTATATATATTGTAAGCCTAAAGTTTCGTAAACTGATTAAAAAATAATTATTCATAAATCATGTTATTTTCGTTCTTATTACTAAAAAATATATATAAATATGACAAAGAATTAATGTAATGTACTCGTATCTTAAATCCATCTTTTATTTTAATATCATATATTCCATATAGCTCATTGTCATATTTGTTAATTTTTAAAAAAATGGAAATTTTTGCTAATGATCAATATATAAAAACAATTAAAAAATGCTTTTTAGAAATTTGAATTAAAAGAGCCACATATATATATATATATATATATGCAAAATTATTTGTTGCTTTTCGTTATTTTTTGGTGCTTATTTAATTTTGGTTTTATTAATTACTTTGCTTACGAGACCTACTCGTGTATGTTGTTGATGCTTCAGGCTATAATATCTTTTGTATATATTTTATTGTAAGATCTATGGTATAATTTAGCTTTTGTTAAATTATATACAAGGGTCGTTTAATAAGTATAGTAAATTTATTTATTGTTTAATTTAATTAATTAATTTAATTAAATTTTTCAATTTAGTTTTTCTTCCTTTTTGTCCATACTTATTAAACGACCCTCGTGTGTGTGTGTGTGTTTGTGTGTGAGTGTATATATATATATATATATATATATATATATATATATATATATATATATATATATATATATATATATATAGAGTATGCATATATATTCATACATACATACCTATGTACAATTTTTCATGTTATAATAGTATGTAAACATGACTGGAATCATTGAACAGTTGTCAGTTACGTCAATGGAACATAATTTATCACATAATATTTCTCAAGTAAAATACACATACTATTTGTCATTTATTTCCTTCTGTATAATTATGTTTGCATGTTTGAATATAATAAATTATATTAAAAATAGTCTACCGGTAAATATACAGAAGTATGGGAAAGGAAGTTGAAAAAGTACTAATTGTACGCTGGGCTTACGTGTTTATCACACGTGTTTTTAGTGTTATCAAAACAATAGAGTTTGCTATTATAATTAATCCTAATTAGTACATCTTTCGATAATGTGATTTTTCTATACTGATTGAAATCTTTTCAAAGTCTATAACACAAAAATCTTTTTTCGTTGTCGTCAATCTTGGGAATTGTTTAATTTATATCTATTGTTATGTGTGTTTGTATGTGTGTGTGTATATATATATATATATATATATATAATTGCACTATAAGTTCAAATCAGAGGTATGTTTTATTTACGAGTTGTGGTAAAATCTTAGGGATAATCAAAAATTGAAAAATATTACCATCCAAAATCACCTTAAATCGACATAGAACGCACCTATTCCAACGGCAACGATGCTACGGTCGATCCATAAATTTGTGAAAGTAATACGGGATCGTGTGATGTTGATCATTTTTTACAATATTACTGTACTGCCGGTACTCAGTGGCGTTGATGTTATCTGCTACGAAATATAGATCAATTATTTTACTAGCCTCCTGTTAGTACCGCGCCCTTGTATTCGATTTGTGTGAAATTCACACCTCGAGTTCACGAGGAATGTTTAGTTTTCCTTACCCTAAAATACTCCAGTTGTGTAGTGATTGATACGGATACTAATATAACACGTGGTTTTGTACATGAACGTGATTAATCGATGTACCTTAAGTTCAATGTTCTTCATTCTAATAGAGTAATCTTTTACTCAATAGATATTTCTTTATTGAGTTAATGATGATTCAACTATACATGCAATATGTTACAAACGTTTTCTAGATCAATCAAATAAGTCAACTCAACGAAAATTTATTACCATGTTTGCTTACAAACACACACACGTGTGTTTTTGTATGTATATTGACAAGAAATGTCTATTTAAATATTTTATATATGTAATCTTCGAATAAAATCACTAATTTAGATATTGATTTATAATTATTTTTATTTCAATAACTAAAAAATATAATATTCAAAAAGTATGGTTATTATTTATTAAAAAAATGTTTACAGTTCTATAACTGCATAGATAAAATTATTTTCCATAGAAATAAAATCTATTTTTTTATTTCTTATTATATTTTCCTAGCAATTAATACGATAAATTTTACATACATCATTTTATTTCAATAACTCTCATAATTAAGTTTAGGTCTGTTTCAATAAATGTGAGAATTTTAATGCTATTAATTTTCAAAAGATACCGTGTAGTAATATATTATTGAAAATAGTAATAGTCGACTACAGTCTGGAAAATTACTTGCGATAAATTTTATACGAACAATTTATTTTTCTGTTCACTAACAAATAATTTCTGAGCAATGGCAGCAGTGTTTATTTTCATTGTTTTATTCAACAGTAGATATTTTCTAAAATATTTCTTTATTTCGTTACGATTGTTTATGATACATAGCTATAATTCATTCAACAATAAAGTAATAAATTCTTAACCTAAACATAATTCTTATAATATGTTTTATAAAAGTTTTATTTCAGTTTGTAGTTGGATACAAGCATTTTCTTGTTACAAATGAATTAACCACAATGCCAAATCAGAGTAAATGTGTTTAGAAAATTATATTTCTGCAATTTTATAAATTTTAAAATCACATTTGTTTTCTCTATAATTTGATAATTTTTTCAAATATAATATGGGGATTTTTTATATATTTATATAAACATTCCCAAAAAAAATTATAATTAATAGTAAAATAAATTTTCCTTCACTAATGAAAAATAACATTAACACTGCATGAAAACGTGATAATATTTTTTAATAAATTGTCAGGAATAGTAGACCCAGAGGGAAGTTACTTACGCATTTAATTCCAGACATCCAAAATTGAATCCAATAACGTAACTAGCTGTGTGTTATTGGATTCCTTTCAGGATGTTTTATATTAAACTTGTATGTCATTCCCCTCTAGGTTTATCCCTAACGATTACCAAGAAAGATTATTTGTACTTTTTCATTCCGTTTTAATGCCCTTTTTCACACGTAAAAACGACATATATTATTGGCTGCAGAATTTTTTACACTCTGCTATGTATATGTGTGTGTGTGTGTGTGTGTGTATGAGTGTATATATATATATATATATATATATATATATATATATATAGAGAGAGAGAGAGAGATATTTTTTGTATATCTGATTTTGCTAATTATTACAACGGATAGTTTAAATTTTTTCATCATTTTCAATAAAATTTTGATTTATATTATTTTCACAATTGAAGTTCAGATTATAGTTAAATAGTAAAGTTGCACAAAATTCCTCAAAAATATAATAGACATTGATTATAGTAACAATTCGTAATAACAAGAAACACAACAAAAGACTTCGTTAGATTGGATTCTCAGATAATAAAGCTCGATAATATAACTTGCTTATATAAATACAAATACGTATGTGTACATTTACTTATGTATATGTGTGTGTGTTTGTATATATAGTAAATTTCGTAATATGTAAAAGTTCTTATAACAAAGAAAATCAGATATTATTTAGACAGCTCGTCATGACTGTTCAGAAATTCAAACAGATGTATGACAATGCGAAATATAGTAAAAAAATATACCAGCAGAAAATCAATGCTCTCGCATAGTCGTTGTGTTATTTGACGACTTTTCAACCTCATTGTACTGACAAACGGAACATAAACAGACGGAAAATGAAAATTATTCTACATTTACTATTATTATTACGTCAAGATTAAAATGTATCTGTACAATGAATGCTGGGTCTTATGAATTATGGGGTAAATGTAAATGATGAAAATTCGTTAATTCGTATTTACAAATGTGTTATAATTTTTTTTGCTAGAAATTTCAATAACATTCTTGGAAACTTCTTTTATATCTTTTATGAACATATGTAATGAATTATTATTTCTATTTAACAACCGCTTTTTTGTTTATTTATAAATATTATTGAAGATCATTTTAGAATTTCGTTTTAATTATTTTTTTTATTTGTAAGAATGATTTATTTACATATAGTTGTACAAATATGTCTAATATAAATAATTTTTAAGATTTTATATACCTTATCTCAAGATAAATTCATCAACATTGAATCATAAATAAATCACTTATCAACTTGACAAGATTTTATGAAAATATTTAATAATCACTTTTTGTTCACTTTATTCAACGATAGACATTTCAATAGTCATTCCAGAATCATATAAATATTATATATATCGTATAATAAATGCGTGGAGTTTATGATAGTTCTTTTTTGTAGAAATATGGTCTTCAAGAAGGATGTATAGATCATCTATTACATTTTCTTGAGTAGTTTTGTATTTTGTTAAATACAATCCATTTTATTGCATGGAAATGTCTATAGCTTAATTTCGAATGCCAATTAGTTTCTTTTATGCACACTATTTTTCATGAATTGTGTGCATTTTTATAACTTTGTATGCTGTTGCTCTGGACATATCTAATAAATGCAATAGTTTTCAGTATAAATCTTCCCATTTAAATGCACATCAATAATTTAATTTCTTCTAGTCTATTAAAATATCAATTTTACAATACGTACACATTTTTTCATACTGAAGATTTTTTTTGTTTTTTCCCCCATTTGTCCATGGATTTCATTTTGTACTTTTTAATAAATGTTTAATTTCGGTTATTTCGTTGTTTTTTTTAAAATGAGGAATTTTTGAGTGTATTATTAGTTTACAGTTTTTTTAGTTTGGTTTATATATATATATATATATATATATATATATATATATATATATATATATAAGGGAACAAACAAAAGTAATGGATATAATAGAGCAAGTTAAATCGTTGAAATGGACATGAGCAGGACATATAGCGAGAAGAGAGGACAATAGATGGACGAAGATTGTTACGGAATGGAGACCAAGAGATAAAAGGAGACCCAAAGGAAGACCACATCAAAGATGGAGAGATGAAATTGTGAATTATTGTGGAGGCCAAGGTTGGATGAGATTGGCCAGCGACTGGAAAGAATGGAAGAGGCTCGGAAAACTCTTCTTTTTTAATTATGACATTCGACGAGACTTTCGCCCAGTAGTGGGCTGATGATGATGATCATGATATATATATATATATATATATATATATATATATATATATATATTTATGTATATAAATGTAGAAAAAGTGAAATGGAAGAATAATAAGAAAGAGAAAAATAACTAATGATTTATGAAAACTATGATATAAATTTCACGCTATAGTTTTCGGGGAAATACAAGGTATCTGTCTCGTAGAAACAAAACATCATAAACGGATATAAAAGGGGGCACGAAGTTGACGCAGTGTACCTTATACAAATAAACAAAGTTATAGGAAACGAACTAAAGGTCCCGTACACACAGCATAGGCTGACTGACATCGACGTTAACCTCTCCCACCCATCGAATTGAGTTCGAGTTTACCTCGGCAAGAGTCGATACATATCACATAAAGTCAGCAGAGTTCTACCCCCGCGACTTGGTAACTGATGAGCACGTCATTTGCATCGAGTCACGAAAGTCGTATAACGTAAGAATAGATGCTCTTTTTTACGAGCACTTCTCCGTCGTTTTCTTTGTTTACTTCGAATTTTACGAGAGTCATAAATCATGTTTACCGTGTATCACAAATTTCAATTGTTGGGTGAACAAACGGTCCATTGCTTCGAATATTAGCGATAATTTACAAATAATTAACAAATTTTTATCTCGTGTCATATAACAGTATATCTTTCTGCATAGATAGGTTTCGTCGATTTTTTTCTTTTTCAAAAGTATTGATTTCATCATGTAATTTCAGAGTTAGTGATTTTATTTATGTTCACGATATTTGGTTTGTTATATTTCAAATAAAAAGTATCAAAGGATTGTATAACACTTTTTACATTGTTATAAAATCTCTTTCATATATTCATAATTATCTATTCATATATACAGAGGTTTCAAACAGGTTCACACATACTCATTTTTTTTATACATTATATATAATTCAAAGTATATATATATTTTGGGACACCTGTATATGTATATTATGCACACTCACACATATTAGTCTAATTTTATTCATTTTTAAAATTTATTTTTTGAAATTCATTCATACTCAAAAATAGTATGTGTCTCAAATTTGAAATAATGATTTTTCAAATAATTGAAATATTTTTTTAGAATATGTATATTATGCACACTCACACACATTATATTAGTCTGATTTTATTCATTTTTAAAATTTATTTTTTGAAATTCATTCATACTCAAAAATAGTATGTGTCTCAAATTTGAAATAATAATTTTTCAAAGAATTGAAATATTTTTTTAAAGGATTTGAAATCATAATTTTTAAAAAATCCATATTTATTAAAATAGTATATCTTAAATGAAATTTCAATTATATAATATAGTTTTTCTTGAATTAATTAGAATGACCCACAAATGTACAGTTAATAGTTTATTACTTATTTTATATTTTTTGATTTTTAAAAAAATAAGTAGATGTTAATAATATAATATAGTAGTTTTGTTGAGAATACCATTTATTTATTTTTGAAATAATAAATGTTATAGTTGGTACTGTAGTTATAAATATTTAAATTACGTTTGGAAATGACATATCAATATTTTTTTATTAACTATTTAATATAATCCTATAACTTTTTGATTACCAGAATTGATATTTAATACGTACACAGAAAAAACTAACAAACAATACCATAAATACTTATTGAACTGTTTTAACTAAATGACATATCATATTTTTCAAGTATCACACATGGCCCACAAACAACTTTTCTTCGTGGTATGTTTTCTCACTCACGATGTTTCCAAACCATGTTATCTTATTTCCGAGAACGAACTATATTAGTTTCTTGTTGTCGAGTTCCCAGTTTAAATGTTGTCTTCGGAGTTAAAGTAACTTTTGCTTTAATGTCTTTGATTCGACCAAAATAGTTATAATCACATCGGGGTTGAGATAAGTCAATAAAGAGATGTTTAATACTATGTCAAAACTCAAATCTCTAATGGTACCGTCATCTGAACGATAAACAATTCCCTCATGTCTGTTATATATGTGTTTATATGTGTATCTATTTAAACCGTGATATTTGATCAAAATTTGTACGCTTTGAATAAGTTTGAAACGTATTGTGATTTATAGATGTGTTTAAAGTTATTTATCAGTTTTCATTATATTTTGATAAAATATTTAAAATGGATCTGTGTCAATTGAAACATGATGGTCATGTTTTAAGTAATGTGATTTATATTTGTATATTTTTTTTCTTGAAAAAAATAAATTGAAAAAATGTTTTAATACTAAATATTTTTGATATTATTAAACTTAGTGTTTACATAATTTAAAATAAAATGCAGACTATTTAGTTTATGGATTCTCTACAACAAAATTATAATATTTATAAGTTTACAGATTTTTTGAGCTTAGTAATTTAATTGTAAATTTTGAAGACATACATATGTAAGATCCACATATGAGCTGTTTTTTTTGAAAGTGGTATAAGTCCACTTTTTTAAAAAAAACTAAGTTAACGGTAATTTTAATGAGCTATAGACACCTTCTCTTTATAGTTACAATCACAATTTCAATAGAGTTCTATTTTGATATAAAATAAACAAAAACAGTTTTGCTGTACAATGCTATCGCACAAATATTTCTTTTGAAAGTGGAATAAGTCCATTCCTAATAATTATAATGAAAACAACTTTCTTATTGGAATTATTATTGATTATTGCTACTTCAGTGCACGCTGCTCGTTAGCAGATTATTATGGATGCAATAAAGGCTTGCCGAAAAAAACAGCTTCATTTTGTATGAAATGAAAAGAGAAGACTTTGTCTCAACCAAATCTCTAGAAGAGGCAATATCAAACAGAAAAAAAAATACGGACGGAGAAATTGTAAACTGGCTTAAAATATGTTGGATGAGGTTCAAAAGGAATGAATCTCACAAAATGTTTTATAAAATTAGTATGGAAGAAAATGCTCCATTTAAAACAATTTTTTTATTTGGAAAAAAGGGAAGACCAAAAAACCTCAGAAAAATTAATATGTTACCGCTTTATAAAACTTCAAGGAGCATAACAAGAGAGAAATATAACGATATGATAAGTTTATTACCTTATATACCACCTATTCACCATAAATATTTCAATATGCTAAGTGTAAAAGAAAACTAAGTTTAAAATATCTTTTTTTTTATTTAAAGATCTTAACGAAGTAATTTTCATTTTTATATTTTTAATATAACTGAAATAAACTCTTAATAAACTTAGTTATTCGTGTATTTAAATGTCTTCATTTTAACTATTACTTTTTTACATAAAAATCCATTTCAGTAAAGCTTATGTCTATAAAAATATGGACTTAAATTTGCTCTTGTTTTTACTTCTTGTAATATGTTATTTTTGAAAGTGGTATTAGTCCATGTGGAGCTAAAAATCGTTTATTTTGTAGAATAATGTTAGTAATTATTATTTCATAATAAAATTTAAAAGGTGTATAGTGTAAAAAACATCACTCGAATTGATTAAAGTTAGCCAATATTTTTAAATTAACTCAAATGCAAACCCTTAAATATCTCAATATATGAAAAAATGGACTTATACCACTTTCAAAAAAACCAGCTCATATAATCTATTGTAATTCCAATGTTGTTGTTTTTAAAAATTTTCTATTCCTTGAATCCATACAATCTTTACAATTATATTCAAAGCTCTACAATCATATTAGAAATATCTCTACACCTACATTTCGAATTACAAACCTCGATATGCTATCATCATACTTTCAAATAAAGCGTATTCATTCAAATCTCTTATACACATGTAAGATCTATCGCAGTGTTTATTCGATAACGGGAAAAAGGGACCGGTGCGTGTATGTGTATGTGCGAATGGGAGCAGAAGGGAAGAATGTTTCGAACACAGCGAACGAATACTAAACAGTCTCTTAATCAAGTGAGATTTGTAAACGCATTTATTATTCTAGAGGTGTTTGAATAATTGAACTGCGGAGGAAGAGGATGAACAAGAAGTGTAGAAGTGCGGCTGTGGGGTGGTGAATTGTTGTGTGGAAACAATACGTTTGTACTTGTCATGACCAGAACGATCAGAAATTAACCGAGATCTGGCGACCGTTTATTCGTAAATTATACATTTGCATGGTGTCAGATACATTGTTCGACTTGGGTTATCTCTGCGTTAATTAAATTGTTTCATTTCGATTTTAATCTTTTTATCTCATTTGCACGAAATTACTTTTTGTGCCCGAATTTTTTCTTTTTCTTCAATAATACACACACACACAATTATACTCACTTTTAATACAAAGTGTGTATGGAATAAAACATTGTAATTACCTTAATATAAATCACAAGTAAATATCAATTTTAATTAAATATCATACTTTTATTAAGAATAAAACGAAATGAAAACTAATTTGTATTCATTTACTGTAACAAAAATTATATATAAACGAAAATCAGGCAATTAAATATACTATAAGAAAAGAAATGTTTTTTTTTAGCTTTAAACATTTTTAGAACGTCTAAATTATTATTTTAAAATGTTTAACAGTTATTATTATTTCTAAGTCTTTTAAGGGGTTATACGCACTTGCGAGGCGCAAAAACGACGTTTTTTTAAGAATTTTTTTTAGAAACAGTATTTATTTTGCAATTACAAATTATGGTTATTTGAATAGATCCTACTTTCAAGAATAAAATAACATGTCGATCATAAAAAAATATTGAAGTGCACCTCTTCTGCAGACGATGTCCCGAACGACCTCCAAAAAAAGACGCTTGGCGGTGATCTCCATATCGGCGGTTTGGATTATTTGAAATCAAAAAATATGGTCAATTCTTTTAAAGGATAGATTAATGCAGGTATTGAACGAAGGAATAATAAAAATTTTCATTTTTAACAAAATGGCGTCTACTTTAAAAAATTTTTTCGTTTTTTACTAAAATTTTCGCTCCAAATTGTTTAAAAAAAATAGTAATAATTTTTGTAAACCTTATTCCTTCGTTCAATACCTGAGGAATATATTTGAGAAGATTGTGTGAAAATTTGAGACCGATCGGTTCAGCCATTTCTGAGATATCGAGATCACCGACTATGAAAACACCGTTTTGAGATAAACGCGTTTGAAGTTTCGGAAGTAGTTTACACATAGTTAAAAATTTTTTACAAATTCAGGTGTATGTCCGAAAATATTTATCGGATTTACTTCAAATTTTCAGAGAATATACTCAAATATATGTGCATTCCAAAAATGCAAAAAAAAATCGATTTTTTGAAATTTCTAACTGCGTATAACCCCTTAAGAATATATCCATTCAAATTTTTCAATACTTGCCCATATTTCGATTATTTCATTATAAAATTCATTATTTTCCGTTTCTTCTTTCAATATTTGAATTCACAATTGTTCATAGATATTTTATTGATTCCAAATCGAATAATTAGTGAGATCATTTTAATCACATTATCTAAAATACGTTGTTAAAATCTCCAAAATGTTTTTGAATCATTATTTTATTAGAAAATAAATTTCGAAACATCAATTTTTATTCCAAGCTTTATAATTTTTAAATAAAATTCTGACATGTTTCCCATTATCCTAACGTCGACCAAAAGTAAGCATCTTTCTTTAAACTAATTAAAGCAATTCTATACCGTTATTACGTTGCCACCATGTTTTTTTATTATCTAGAATCTCCCTTTTATACCTTGACTTTCAAACCGAACTCTTTTCTTTACTCTGCATACGAAAACTTTTCTTTGATCCAACCATAGAATTTGTTTCCAAAAACTCATTGATATAATATAATTTTTATTCAAATTTCAATCTCTTTACTTTATTAAATTATCGTATAAACGAATTTTTGTCAGTTTTCTTTTAAACTCATTTCCTTTAATCGACGTTTCACAGCTGACAACAACACTTCAAATCGATGATTTTCGTTAATAAATTTGGTAGTTGTGGTAGAATTTTTGACGATATGTTTTACTATTATTATATTTTCTTGCCCTATCATGTTTTTTTTGCGACCCTGTGATAATTTATTAGTATACTCATTTTATATATTTTTTGATAAATTTCAATATCTCATTTTTTTAACAATTTTTATTATTAAAATTCTCGTTTTCTTACTTTATTTTTGCACTGTTTATATTTCTATATATAATTGGAAAATATCATTATTTATGTAAAGACATTTCCTAAAAAAATAACGTACTGAAAAAATCAGATGTTTGGTCAATAGATGGAAGGGAATTACTCCTGAAAATAATAAAAGTAAATTGAATTTAGTGAACATTTTTATTCATAATACTTTTCAGCTAGAGATTATATATATATATATATATATATATATATATATATATATATATATATATATATATATATATATAATCATTGTTTTGAAATAAAGCTAAATATTTTAATCGAAACAAATTGAATTGTTTTAAAAATCGATTAAAAACTTACAAGTTTTAATTAAAAAATCCCATTAAAAAGTTTTATGTGCCACATATTGAGCACCACTGTCCTAGAGAAAAAAGTTATTGAAAGACAAATCGAATGAACGAGCATGTCACTGAATACACGACTTTGTATTTCTCTGCTAATTAGATTGCTGTCAAAGTAGTCAAGTAAATCATGTTGAGATGTAGAAACATTACAATCAGTACATCGATTTGATAAAGGAGTGTCAAATATTTAATTGGAAATGCTATTAAATAACTCCTTGAATGTCTGCAAAAAGTTCAGTGACAGTGGAAAATAGATTAAGATTTTATTTTTCTGTAAATGTTGTTCGAAGAAAATCTCTAGATAGAAACGAACGTATATTTTTACACATTTTTTTGAGTCTCTAAATGTATATTTAATTCTATTTCATTAATATTTATATACTTGTGTGGTATTTTTAAATTCTCATTTATTTTTTCTATTTCTTTGTTATATTCATATATACATACATACATCTATATATATGTGTATGTATGTATATTGTTTTTTTTTGGTTCCCTAAAATCTTACCATTTTAATATAAAAATTGTCTGTTACAATTTCTTGATTAAAAGGTTTATTTCCTATTTGAATAAAAATGTTTAAATAACATTACAAAATCCTTACTAATATTAAAAATAAAATTTCAATTCAGAATGACGTTATACCATTCTTCGTTATTTTTTTTTATCTTATATTTGGTCATCGAGTGTCAGACACGTACTCATGATAAACCTGAGCTCATATCTCAAGGAAGTAATCCTCATGTCTTGCAGCAGCTGAACTAGTGATAGCATCATTTAAGAAATTACGTATCGAAGAAATCTAGAGATTAGAGGGTTTGCAGTCACATTCCAATCCGTTATGTTCGTTTACAGTGACATTTCTGATTGGAGCCGATATTCTTTTCATTTGATGTCAATAATAGAAGCTCTAGACATTTTGGATTCAAGTGGTTGTTTTTTATCAGCATAACTTGGCGCAATATGTATGTTTTTGGAAAACATATAATACAATTTGTTGATAATTTTTGATACAGTATTGTAAATAAAAAACATAAAATTAAATATATATATATATAATTTTTTTATTAAAAACAATATTTCATAAATTATAAAATTATGTGATATATTTGATGATTTACTCACAACAGGATTTTTACTCCTAAACAAATATATTATTTTTATTATAAAATTTATATTAATTTCAGTTTTATATTATATATTTTTTCATAAAAAATATGATATAATTATCAAGGGATGTTATAAAAATTATATATTATAACACAATGCTCTGACAATGGTGGCATCTCCATTAAAATGCACTTTAGTTTATTATTATAAACAACAAATTGAACATATGTAATTATTGAACACTGTATAATATCTTGTAGTATTGGAGGTAATAATTTATTTGTGTTAAAATGAATTTGTTATAGTTTCAAAATAAATACTATTGAATTTTATATTTTAATAATTTAGTTACACCTATTTATTTATTTATTTAATTGATATGTGTAATGTTTTCATTTAATATAATTTGTGATATTAAAAACCATACATTTCATGAGAAATAAAAGTACTTTATATATATATATATATATATATATATATATAATTTAAACAAATGTTTTGAATTTTATAACAAACGTTAAAAACTGTATTTGAAAGTTCAAAGAGCTGTCCAGAATTCAATTTATAAAATGTCTAGGTATTCGTATACATATGTACATTGCGAAATAAAGCAATTTAAGTTACATGTTAAAATATGTAATTAAAATATATAAATCGGAATGGATTAGTCATAGTTAATGAACAATTACTTGAAATATTTAATTTTAAAAATAAAAATGCTTACTGTGTTTGAGATTTGATAACTGAAATAATTAATTTTATTTTTATATTTAATCTAGATCTCAAATTATATTTATCATTTTTTGTTAGTTATTATAAAGAACATTTATTTCTCTAAACATATGTAAGTTGAAAATATTTGAATGGAAATTAAGAATTGTAATCATCAGATTATTAACAAAAATTTGTAAAAGTATGTATTACTAATTTTCACATTATTATTATTATTATGATTTAAATATTAGTACGTTTTGTAAGAATTTCTTTAGATTTTTATACTGGAGTCATTTATTAAATTTTTGTCTGTATTTGTCATATTTTGGTTGATTATAATTTAGAATTCTGAGCTTTGAGTTGTATTAAGGTTTTTAAAAACACCACACATTAGTGGAAGAAAAGTAAGTGTTATTAATTAAATTGAATTCATCTTATAGATTCACTTGGTTATTGTTTCTGTTTTAAAAAATAAATAAATAAGAATTCAGTATATTAAAGTCGATTTCAAAAAAGATAATTTAATACAATAAACAGAATGATTAAAGGAATTCTATTTTTAAGTTTCCTTCATAGGTCATTTATTTTAAATCTCTTCAAATCACAACAAAACTCTATTCATCTGTACGATGCACAATTATCCAAGTTGGATATAAACTATTAATAGTTTATATGTGTATAAATTTTGTGTTCTCGTTGAACCGGAGATTGCATACATTATTAACGTCGACATATGGAATGTAAATGTGGTGCACGATGTACAGTGTTACAATTCATATAACCAAGTTAATAATGTACATAATCTCCATTTTAATAGCAACATTACTTTAACACAAACAGTGCTGCATCAGCGTTCCAGTTGAAAAATATATCCAATAACTGGTCTGGTGATGCAGATAGTTTTGTTTATTTATTTTAAGAATATTTCATTTTATGCAGTGAAGAACATTAGCTAAATATTTAACATTTTTCAGTTACTATAAAAATATAAAAAAGGGTTAATGTTTTATGTAATTTATTCATGTAATTTTGTTCGCTTTTTTCACAAAAAAAGTTTCTTATTTAATATAAAAACTAATATTTTTTGAATACATTTAAATACGTTTCAGTGAGGTTATTATTTAAATAATAATTCTTTTCTTTTCAAAAAAATGTTTTTTAAAATTTTAAAATGATTTAAACATTTTAAGCTGTTTTTAAAAATATTATTGAAAATAAGATTATTTGTTATATCTTTAATTCGGTTATTTATTTAAGAAAGTGCATAGGTCAGTAATAAATAAATCTGAAATATAAAAAGAAAATGTTATAAGGGTTTGAAGAAAATGCTTTAAGGGCTTAGCCGGTTCAATAGTTTTTCTAAAGGTTTCGTAGTAGAGATTTTAATCTTGAAGACAGTAACCGTTCTGTCAGACCGATAGAAATTGATGAGGACGAGCTGCCTGCTTACAATAGTAAATAATAGCTTACGCTTAACCCTTGGAGAAATATCCGAAATGCATTTTTTTAATACATAATCGAACATCATATGTTTGGTATAAAAAAGGTCAACAAATGTGATTTTTTTAGTATTATATTTGATAAGCGGTATCGCTTTTGAAACTTTTATGTATTATTTATTTCATTTAAAGGATACAAAAAAGTAACATAAATTATACCAAAAAAGTCAATAGAATAAAGTTCATTTACAAAAAATGCTATAAATATATACATTTTAATATTATTAATGTTTTTCTACTTTTAAGGATATTAAATAATCTATAAAGAAGTACTTTATCTAATTGAAATTAAAATTAGTTATATATTTATTGATTAAAGTGCACACATTTATAAGATTTAAATTTATTTAATTTATTCTAAATTTTATCAAGTCACGCGATTATTTTTTATTATTTCACTATGTAAATACATATTACTAATACAAATTATTATTAATTTTTTGTATAAAACAAATTATTTCTAAATGCCTATATTTTTTATGAAATATTTTTTTCTTACTGAGGATAAACTACTTAAACACGATACACTATTGACCTATTCTGTCATGAGTCATATTTTACTGAAGACGTGTTTGTCCGAGAGTTTTGTTTAGCGAGGCAAACCCTGCGAACTGGTTCTCTGAGGAAATAAAGGTTGTATACACCACTAACAACCCTGTCATGAAAAAATAATCGTTATTGTTGTTGTGAAGTCTCAAAAAAGTGCGAAGGACAACGTACGAGTTAAGTTGTAGCACCATTGGGAGACTTTATGTGCATATATATAGGGAAATGTGTGTGTATGTACATGTATACACACACACATAATCACGTTACTACATAATTTTTTATGTAATTGATTTTTTCGAAATAACTGAAATTACATAGTGTAAAATAGAAATGATTGAAGTATAAGAGGCGTATTTTTCTTCTTAAATAATAAATTCTTCTAATTTTAAATCATTTAATAATGAATGGTGGTTTTCAGAGTAATTTAATTTTTAATGAATTTGCTTCAAATATAACATTGAAGTTTAATTAAGTTTTCCTAATGACTGTATTTTTTTTAATTTTTATTCGAAATTTTTATTAAATAATTAATGAAAATATTGTAGTACAGAATGTAAATACATTAAAATAGAATAAACAAATTTTAAAAATAGAGTTTCATTTTTGTTATAATGAAACTCTAAATCAGTTAATGTTATATTATAGTATTTTATAAACGTATTTAAATGTCTTATAGTTCTCTTATTTCATCAGTACATATTTTAATGACTTGTACCATTATCATCAGAGAATGATATAGTCTTCAAAATGTACATTAAGGAAAAATTAAACAAATAATATTTTTGAACACTTTTAAAACATATTCTGGTGTGTGAATAAGTGATTAATTTACTTAAAATCTAAACGAATTGGGATATCATTTCAGTACAACTTTTTTGATTAATGAATTATATAAATAGTTTAATCTAAAATATCAAAACGTACAATAAAAGCTGATTATCAATTTCAAACATCTATTTCGCCAAAATATAATGGTTAAAATTCAATATCCTAATATTTTATCCATTTTATTTGATAATTTTGGAAATAGAGCAGATCGATACGAAAAATAAATAGTCTCAAATTTAAATAAATATTTTAAAACAAAATTGTTTAAGTGAAAATAAAATATTGTGTCATTTTTAAAAAAATGAATTGTTATTGAAAAAAAAATTTGCTTTAAATTGGCAATATAAAATTTATTGGTTTTGAATAAAAATCACCTATAATTTCATTAACCCAACAATGTATGAGTATCGATAATAATTTTCATTGTATATTTATAGAAACATTTAATGAATATTCTATATTTAATGCTTTGTAATTTGAAATGGTTGAATGAAAACATAAAATTTAGATGAAGTACTTAGTTACATATGCATATATATATATATATATATATATATATATATATATATATATATATATATATGTATATGTATGAAATCATCCATATAAATGCCTAAACAAAAATATGGATACATAGAGATATTATTTGATGTACATGTACTCGTATATATGTTTAATCGTGCGAATCTGTATGGATTTTTTGTGTAGATATGTGTACTCAACGAACCTAAAAAAACTGTTTCATTCGAAATAAAATCAAAAATAACTCATAGCTACACGTGATAACAAACCGACGAAAAAAAAATTAAAAACACATTCACCGATTCGTTCAAATTGAAAATGGTAAACTTTTCTAATAACAAATATGTACTTTTTTAATCTATATTTGACACGTGGTCAATTTGTTTTCATACGTGCTATTCGACTTGACTTCATTGCATAGAGAAAAAAGAAAAAATAACATACACGTATGTACATAAACACACACATACACTGATATAAAATCATTTCTGGCGAACGGTAAATTTAGCGCTTCGGGGTGCAAAAAGCCGGATATTTGATTTGGGGTTGCGCGCTGTTTCCTCAAGCGGGATACGAACTGTAACATGATTACCGACCGACTGAATGTGATGTCATCATCGGGAGGGTCACAAGGGCATAGGCGATGAACAGACAGTCTCAAATTTCGTGGTTTTGATATCAACGTCAACATTGATGATTCAACAAACATGTGTTTGTGTTTCTTTCACATTGCTCACATTTTTTTATTCAATACGAGTTGTTTCATTTGTCAGTAAGTGAGGTGGATCTTATTAATTTTTCATGTATACAAACAATACCTGCTATTCAAACAGTAATTCAAAAGTAATATTTATATTTCTAATATATAAAAAGTCTTATTTATTATAATATGTTTTAAATGATCGACTTATAAAACTACTTTGCCTGTTGAAAAATAATTTATTCCTAATTTATTACTTCTCAATAACATATCGTGATTTTTATAATATATCGTGATTTGGTATTCGAAATATTTACTGTATTTTATAGTTCATAGAACTCTTTTTGACTAGCAAATTTATTTTGCTATAAAAATACTTTTAGTAACATTACAAGATTTTTAATGTAGTATCCAATAATTTTTGATTCTATAAATTCTTTGCTATTTATGTCGATATCAATCCAAACATAAGAAGTACTTAAATTTTTATACGTAGATAGAGATGCTGCTGCTGATGGTGTATATTATAATAGTAAATTTATTTACTATTCCGATATCTTTAGAAATAATCGCTCAATTCATTATTTAGTAAGAATGTGAATTTTTTATATGATTTAAAAATAAATCTATATAAAAAATAAAACAATTTCGTGGACAAAAACTTTTAATTTTCTTTCATTAAAATAATTTAGTTATCAAATAATTCATATTTTAGATATTTATAATATTAAATAGATATCTTAATGAATAGATAACATTTCCAGAATATTCTAAATTCGTCATCTTTAATGATAGCTTTGCGTCATCGCCAATTGATTAACATAGATATTTAATTCTCAAATATATATATATATACATATAATGAACGAGCGAGTATAGAATGTAAATTCATGGATTCATGTAGGTCAAAATGTTTTGTGCGGACGATATTTGATGAGGGTCATAATAATGTCAGTCAGGTTTGTGTTCTCAACGTTCGTTCTGATTGATGATAAAGTGTTCTGCGTATGCGTACCAAGTGTCGCCGTGAGTACCAAATGAGTGTTATCAACACAAGAACTTATAATTGTCCATGAGTTAGTAATGCCATCTGAGAGTTGCCCTTCCATTTACCCGCCTGTCCTGATTCAGTCCTTAATTATTTAATATTGTATATATAATCTGATGAAAAGCTATTTACACATCCAACTGGATTTATGTAATTTATAATAGAAATGCTGGAAATGTTGACATATTGTCATACGAACGTGCAACTGATTCATAGGTTCTGACATTTACAATTATTATTAATAGATCGAATGGAATTGATTTATACATTTTTTAAATGCTTTTTTCAATCGTCTTGGTAATATCGATCGTTATTAGCTATTTTAAATATTGAATGATATTTAATAATACATATTTTAATTTTTCAAGAAAATCCATTTATAGCTTTGAATGAAATATAAATCAATAATTGTATATATATATATATATATATATATATATATATATATATATATAATTAAAATTTAATTTATAAAATTAAAACTATATAATTTATCAAAATTCAAAAATTGAGTTGAATAGTAATTGTCGAAAATTAATGATTTTTGTGATATTGGAATGTAAGAATTTTTTGAAAGAAATAAATTACCATAGTCAAACAATTTTGTATTAAATCTTATTTAGTAAAATTTAAGAAGCTATATGACATAAAATATTATAACATGAAATAAAATAAAAACCTCATGTCTCACCAGGTTTTTTGAAACTTTTCCTGGTCCATCCACATCAACATTTAAAAAACAACACATATCATTATACTTACCCTCAACGCATATTAGTATATTAGGATAACCTAGAAAGCTAAGTTTTGTAACTCAAACATATGTATCACTACATGTATAGTAATTTCCTATAATAAATTTATATTTGATTTTTTTTAGCTATATGATAAACTTCTATAATTTAAATTGTCATCAACTGAAATTTTATTAAAGCAATTTATTTCAATGTATTACAAGAACTTTTTAATCATTTGTAACATTGCTATGATAATTTTTAGTATGGTGTTAATTAAATTAAAAAAAATATTATAGAAATCTATTTAGAGAATTGTGAGTTATGTGTTTTATCGTAAACCTCGATAAAATAAAATAATGATAACAGAAGTGTAAAAATGAGATGGTGTCAGTTTGGAAGAAATTCGAATTAAACATTTGTAAGAAATTAGATTAAACAATTAAGAATTTCAACATAATATTTTTTCAATTAAGAAGAAATATTGTATTATTTGTAAATAAAAAACATGAAATTTGTGATTTTTTTACATTTTGGCCACTGGATGTATAGAAAAACTCAAATACGAAAAATCATTTTATAAGAACTTACTACCTGTTTTTTTATTAAAAAAAAGTAATAAACTTAAATCATCAAAATTTAAATTTGTTTAATTAAATATACATATTTATTAATTTATCATTTTACAATGACAATACAAATCACATTTTTCTATTTGACATAGTTTTTTTTTCTAAAAAAAACTATATAAATCGATATCCCATTATAAAGTGACATTATGTTCCTTTTTTACATTTTTTGTGCACATAAATATTTTTCATGCATTTAGTTTTTCTTTTATATTTGAACAATACATTATTCATGTTTTCCAAGTTATACGATTCAGTATAAACGAAACGTTAAAGTTGAAAATGTCATGGTAATGTTTAAAGTTGTTCCTAAATATATGAGTGTTAAAAATATATATGCTCATGTATATAAAAAATATAATGAATAGTTAATTTTTGTTCCGTTTATTTATATATAGAAGTTCTTTAAATTTTACACTTTTTAAACTTTTTTCTATAATTCTTATCCAATATTAATTTTTACACGAATGGTATATAATGAAACTTTTTTTATTTTACAACTATTGAATACTAGAAATTTTTAAAAATGTTCAATAATCATTTATTGTCCATTTTTGTAAAATCTTTTGGTGTTTTTTAAAATGATTTATTTGTGAAAGTGTAATTATTGATCCTAGTTATAGTATCAAATGAATAGTGCAATTTGATTTCTTATATTTGATTCAAATATAAAATTATTAACAATTTGAAAATTTAACAGTAGAGAAATTATTTTCTATGATTTATTCAAAAATTTTTATATGAAAATTATGTCTGCAATTTCACAGGTATTTAAAGTTTAAACAAGGCTGATTTGTATTTATTGCTAAATTAAATAAGAATTAGAAAAGAACCTATTACCAATTTTTTAATTGTAAAACGTTTATATATATATATATATATATATATATATATAAACATTTTGACTCTGTACTATAAAGTCTATTTTACATGACATTCTTAAATGACTTTAGTCTTGTAAAAGTAAATAAAGTTAAAGCTGTGGGTGAATTTGTTATGTTGTGGACTACAAAATAAAGCGTTGGTCCTGTGTCTTGACTACGTCAAGGCCGGAAATCCGGTCAATGATACAATATCCTGGCAGGCGTCGTTGTTTGGCAAAATGCCATTGCTCCGGTTCCGTATCATAGACAACGCACGCATTTTTCCCATATCGTAAAACTGTTCGTACGACTCGAAACCATAAAATGTATATTGTTAATTTAATATTGGTATTGTTTCGCCATGATCGATTGTTTATCAATGCAATAAACATCGATTATATTTAATTTGTTTGACAAGGAACTGCTTACGAATCAATTAAAAATGTTATTGTTAATAAATGTTCATCATTGATGCTATGATCACAAGTTGATTATATCATATCTTTATTTTGTTATCACTTGAATGAGAACAGAAATATAAAATATGTACATGGAGATGTGGAGTACTTTTTCATAAAACTGTATATAAAATTTGTACGCAGTCGTTTCATAAGTCATTTTTTTATTCTGGATCTGATTTTTTTCCTTATCTATTTTATTTTCAGCTATATTTTACACTTCATCATTTTATATGATATAAAATATTTTATTATCACAGTTTTTTATTATATGTATGTAGTGTATAAATTTAGTGTAACAGAGATATAGTAGCATAGTATAATTTATTTTTATAACAAATGTCTGATTTAAATGATTCTATCTAAGATTACAAACTTTAATGAATATATATATATATATAATTTTATCATCATCAGGCTTCTCTCAAAACGTTCATTTCCATTGATCTACAAATATTTATTTTCATTTCCCGTTGATAAATTTTCTTTCGTCTTTTATTCATCAATTAATCGCTTTTTTGGACCTTTTTATATTTATAGGTTTTCAATCAGTATTTTCTGATATTAATCGATTACCTTTTCTTCTTTCTATAAAACTTATCTTTTTCCATTTTCATTTTTCTACTTTTGTTATAAAATTTGTTCTGAGAAATCACTCGATTTTCTCGTCTCTGCGTGTTGTTTATAAAATACATAATTCTATGTTTCTCTGTTTTGTCTAAAAATATTGAATTATTCTAGCATTTAAGTCCGTGTTTCACTATCATACGTATTAATAAATAAGATTGCATCGATTGAAAACTTATTAGAAGTGTAAAAAATTGTTATGTCTTCCCATTTTTAATGTTTTGTTTATTTCTCTGTATATAAAACCAATTCTAACCTTACATTTTTAACTCAATCTGTCTTCGTTTCATGAAACTTCAATTTATTTACACGAAACAGATAAAACCTCTCAACATGTCATTGTTATTGAAAAGTTTGAAAATTCAATACCATTAACGCGTTTTCTTTCATATTTTTTATTATATTTATATATATATATATATATATATATATATATATATATATATATATATGTATATAAAGTGAGTAAAATATAGATACTTTTTGAATTATGAACTTTGTAATTTCTTAAATATCAGACTTTTAGCTTTGACGAAAATTATTCGTTAAAAGTTCTTATTAAATTTCAGTTATTCTCACAGTTTTAATAATTTAATGAGAAAGTTTTGTATATTTTGGTTCATTTGATTTGCGTTTATTAAAAAAATTACTTCTTAAGATATAATACGTATACTCACACACACTACATAAATCCTTGAAAAGTTAATTAAAAATATGATACTTCGAGGTGAATATCTGAGTAAATATAATTTTAGTTGAAACAGCTACTAGGATGTACTTACCAATTTTCGTGGTGTAACTTAGGTAATCTTTGACAATCCTTAAAACAATTTTCTTAAAAGTATTAAGTAACTTAACAAGTTGTTCATATAGTTCTGGTTACCCCCACATATATATATATATATATATATATATATATATATATATATATATATATATATATATGTGTGTGTGTGTGTGTGTGTGTGTGTATGTGTGTACTAAGTTTTTCTATTTTTAAATAAAAAAATTGAGGTATTTGCATATTTTATTATCTTAGTATTTGATGTAACAGTAGAATTAATGTCACTTATAATTTTCGTAGAAAGTTAATCGATTTAATTTAAATTCCGTGTTCATTTTTTTTAAAAAAAATATTCCGGAATTTTATGCTCGTCGTAAATTACAACTCTCCTTGATAATCATATTTGTTGAAGTGTGCTTTTTATAAATTGCCTGAATTCTTCAGTTTTGAACAAAACCAATAGACATTTGTTTACGGTCGTTCACTTCACCCATTTCCGGTTTATGTAAACAAAGATTTCTGTTTATCGGCGTACTTAATGAAATATTTGGAATAAATCAAAATATTTCGCTTCGGCAATTCGTTGTGCAAGATCGCGCACGACCAAATGAAACGGAAAGTAAAACATTGATATTAATTAAAACTAATCTAATTTATTACGCGAACGGAACAGTTCGCGTCAGATTAACAGCGTTATCGTGTCAGATGAGCATGTGCGCCCGACTTCATTCATAATTAGTGTTCCATCCTGTAAACGGGATGACTTGTATTGGAGCGAGACATTTCGTCCGACGTATGACGTTTCATCTTTGTCGTTTAGGGGCGAGGTTGACCTCCTGTTGCCGGTTAACGATCGCATGCCATCCTAGCTTCGAGGTGAGATTATCACCGCCGTCACATGGCGCTTCTGTAGTGGGGAAGAGGTACATTTTACAGCGCGTACATACTTTATAGGAAAGCTCTCTGCAAATAAAATAAATACCTGATGTGTCGTTTTTCATAATAGATGTTACACGGGAACGGTTCTCTTTCATTTATACGATAATTCCTTTGTAAAACAATGTATGTCATGAGTTCAAAACTGTGCTTGCTTTTAACTGTGCCATTGTTTTTATAAATAAAACGGTGGTAAATTAGTTTTGAAAACAACTTTGATTTATTTGACTGTTTCTCATGCCATTTTTTTCTGGTCACGTATGTTTCTGAATGTTGTTTTCTCTTATAATGATTTAATTGTTCTTAATATTAATATAGATTATTTCCTTCATGAAGTTCTCTATCATGAGAATTTAATATTATGTTTTTTTAAATATTTTTTTTAGAAAAATTGCAATAATTTTTTTTAAATATCTATCAGGTTGACTTTGTTTACTGTTTAGATTTTTTTTAGTAATAAAAAATAGTAAAATATTCATTTGGAATTGTTGACTAAAAAAAATCTCTTATTCACAGAAAATCAACAATTTTAAATATCTTTTTTCTTATTTGAAAACACACACACATATATACGATTACATTTATAATCATTTGAAATTCAAATAATTTGTACATTATGTTTTATTTAATAAAACATTTTAAAAGATTTATTTTCGTGATAAACATTTAATTTAAATATTGTGAAACATGTTTATATGAAATTACATTTACTCCATCAAACTACTGTTTATATAAAATTATAAATCAATTTAAATATACATAAATGAGCATGTAAACATATTTTAATATATGTATGTGTGTGTGTGTAAACATATGCATTCATACATACAGTTTTAATAACATTTGTTGAATTCTCTTTTTAAATTGAGGTTTGAAAATAAAGATAACAATCCTGTTTCTTAAAAAAATACAGAATTCAAAGACAAAAAATCAAAATATTTTTAATTTTTTGAAATACATTTCAAATACCAGATTCGGAAATAAACATTGTATTAATAATTGAATTGATATATTTTTTGTATTACAATAAAATAACTCCCATATGTATTAACCAACTTTTTCATATTTGTTTTGGTACATTTTTTAAAAAAAGTATTAAAAATACCATTTATATACAATACATTTAATATCAATATTTGTTAACAACATTCATGTATATTTTTTTATATTGAATTCTTCAAACTTTTTACCTTTTTCATTTTTACAAAAAAATGATCTCCATTTTACTAGAATTATCGTTTCGTCTTTTAATTCAGTTATGTTTTTGTACTTTATTTTATTTGGCTCGTAACTGATTTGTATTATTAATTATTGTAACAAATCAAATTTATTTATAAAATATATGTTTTTTAAATTTATTTCAACTTTTATTTAAATTAATTATAAAAATATCTAATATGTTATAAAAATTGTGTTTACACACACAATATATATATATATATATATATATATGTATATATATATATATATATATATATATGTATGTATATTCAATAATATTTTTATTTGTTATCAATATACCGAACAACATCTAATAATTCTACCTTCATTCGAATCCGTCGATTGAAGATTGATTAGCTTTGAACATTATTACACAAGTTCATGTAAAACACTCCGTATTTCCATCCAATAAAACCATGTTATTGATTCTCAATCGAGTTGAGTCGAGAAGGATGTTTATAACGAAATTGTGCCCATTTTGTACAGTTTGAATCGACGATAAAAGAATAACTGAACAGTTGTGTTTCATGGTTCAAAGAATACATTCATAACATAGTTAGCATTTAAAATAACACACCGTCGATTCGATGGGTTTATATCAGGCATATATATGCATATATAAATTTTTTGTATGGTATCATTCGAAACAGTAAATCTATTTTTTTTAATAAAATAAAGCTTTGAAAGTTTCCATACGAGTTGTTATTGTACGGTAACTGTATAAGGTTTCTTTGTATTAGACAGATAGATGAAAAGAGTAATTTTATTTTTGTTATGTTATTACAATACGTACACATCTGAAAGATAATTGAGTTAGTATTGTATACATTTTTAAAGTAGCTATAGAACTGAAAAGGGGCTGTTATATTTTTTATATAAAAAATAATGTTGTGTACATTTTATTGTATTATACAATATTTTAAGAAATGAATTTAACATTTTAATTGTTTGTTATTTTATTGTATATAAATTAATATTTTTTTGTATCTAATATCATTTATTTAAAACAATTATTCACATAATTCGTAATCATTAATTATTTTCAATTAGTGAATTTAAGTTGAATAATTCTATAATTCTTTCAATCATTACGTAGAATATAATATATAATAAAATTAATAACATATGAATCGTAATTAGTGTTGAACCATTTCACAATGGATTAAATGTTTAATCTCGCACAATAAATTTCGTCAAATTAGTAAAAAAAAATAAATGACACGGTTTCTATATGAGCAGTATCGAAGCACGTATGTTTTTTTAGTATCATCGTACTTTTTCTCACGGGACGACGGTATTACAGCATCGTATATAGAAAAGAATCGTGGAAAAAGTTCGCGAAATCAGTTGTTGGCGAGGTTTTTTAGATTAATGTTTCGATTTGGAACGGATCGTTTAATTCTATCGACTCGCCAGGATTATTTGTTCTCCGACACAGTTATAAATGGCGATGATACTGTCATTTGTGGTGGCGAAAAGAAACAGGTTCATACATTAATGTTGTCGTATTTTCAAGAGACTTGTACACGGTTCGTTCGATTACACCGAAAATATTTTCCCGGTACACGAACTTTTACTATAATTGATTACAACAATTTTCGTGTTTCTGGTGCGTTGAATTTGAAGTATTTCAACTATGAGATGTGTTTACGTTCATAAATTACAAAAGTGAAACTAAAATATCCTTCACTCACGTACTTTTGCATCATGCGTATAAGCACACACACACATTATATATATATATATATATATATATATATATATATATATATATATATATACACATGTGTGTGTATGTGATGTGTGAATAAGAAGTTAGAAAAGATTTTAAATGGAAACTTATATTTATTTATTTTTTTAATATATTTTTTAATACGTATTTGTTATTTTATTTTTGAAATGAAAAGAAAAATAATTGAACTTTTTCTGTATAATAACAATAATGAGTATAAATATAATCAGTTGGTGAATCCAATCCAAAATACAATTATTAAATCAAAATATTGTACCATATTTGCTATTTATTTTTTATATAAAAATATAAATAATAAATGTAACTTTGAATAACTAGCAATGAAATATTGATTTCAATGTTTTTCTATTTATACTACTTTTATCTATTCTGTCCAAGTTTTACAAATATACATTCAAACATTTCTATATTTTTAAATTTATATTCAAAAATTATTTACAAAGTTTTGAAAATGTTTGTGAATTATTTATGACTGTATAAATAGTTCAGTATAGAATCAAATGAATATTGTTGTTCTATTCCCATGTCCATTAAAAATACTGGTTATTTAATTTTCATCTCTGGTTTTAATTAATTTTTTGATGGTTTTACAACTCTCTTGTTTACAAAATTCATAATAGATTATTCCCTCAAGTTTTAAACTTGTTTGGTTTTTGTTGTCACTTATTCTAGTTTTTAACTTGACAAATATATTTTTTATAATTATTTACATAATACAAGAAGGTATTTGTACGTTTGAGGTAATTTTAAAATTAAACTGTTTAATTTTAATTATTTAATGTAAATTTTCTTATCACTTGTTAATCAAAGTGGTTAATTTATAATCACTGTTATTTAATACATTCGGTTTTGCAAATTAACCACTGAATTCATTACAGTAACAATGAACGAATATGTACATAAACTGAATAATTGGAAATAACATGCAAATCATTAAATTTGGGAAGGAAGTTGCTTTAAATTTATTACATTTGAATGATGCTAATAAATCTTCCATTACTACCCCTGATATAATGGATGAATACGCCGTTTTTAATATGAGATCATAGCATTAATGTATGGTATGTCATTTAAAAACCTGCAGATTACTACAAATTGCTTATATGTAGTATAATCAATTTTGGAAAAAATGATTAGTTGAGCTTTTTATTAAATATGGGGTTTTATTAAAAAAAAGTCTTTTTGTACAAGTTATATTGATCTAAATATATATATATATATATATATATATATATATATATATATATATATATTAAGCTCATGTTAAATTTCTAATTTCAGCTATATTTATTAAACATCCTTTGTATTCTGATTGTTACTATACAAAGTTATAAAAGGAATTTTCTTTTACAGAAAATATTTCTATTTTAATGCACAAATTTACTTAATTTGATTATTTTTTAAATCAAATCAGTTATATTAATTTTATTATTTACATATTTAATTATTTGTCTTTATAAAAACATTCACTAATATAGCATATAACAACTATTCCAAAAAACAAATACAACAGATACTCCATTTTATCAAAAAAGTCTGAAAATTTTGAAACATAAGCAGATTTATGGATCAGACAAATATGTTTTTCCTATGCATGTTTTATATAAATCATCGTACTATTTGGAATATCTGAGAAACCAAAAAAGAACCCTCAATCAGGAAATTCAACCGTGAGTTGAATTTGAATTAAATTCCCAACAGACAGCAACCACTTTTGCTGAATGACTGCATTACGTAAATCGATCTTTTATTGCTTCTCAATCTCATTTCCACATGCGCTATTTATAAATTAGGTTATATTTTACATATCAGAAATTATTAAACACCATGAGTAATAAATCATCCCAGTAGTACCTCTCACTGTCTACGTTCAGTATTTATATTAATGATATATCGACAGTGTTACTCGTTTTTGTTTGAACATATTTGCACTCTCTCTCTCTCTCTCTCACACACATACATATATACATATATATATATATATATATATATATATATATATATATATATATATATATATAAACATGTGCCCAAAAATTTAACTTAATTATAATTAAGTCAATAAACTATATTGTCTGACAATAAAAACACCATTGAATAAAATTTAATATAAAAGCATAAAAAATGTACATTACTACAAAATGGTGTGATAATTCTAAAAAGCTCACGTTTGTACTCTCATTATATTTAGTAATAATTTCTATAATATTTAGTAATAACTTCTATTTTGAAATTACTGTTACTTTTTATTACGATTATAAATATAATTCACAGTGATGTAAAGTGGAAGTAATTAGAATTTAATTGGGTCATTTTATTATTTTTGTATTAGGTTTTCATATAAAAATTATATTTAAATACTTTTATATTACTCATAAAAGAAAATGTGTACATTTATTTTTATAGGAACTTTTTTTTGTAAGAGAATGCACAGTTATATTTTTATTGATATTAAAAAATAATGATTTATTATCTTTTTTTATATGTAAAATTTTATATATATATATATATATATGTGTGTGTGTGTGTATGTATGTATGTATGTATGTGTGTATGCATGTAGATGAACAGAAAAGTTCTTACGTTATGAAGTCAAATATTCCTCTATGTTTTAAAACAAATGTTTTTGATCAATGTATCCTTCTTTTTCCTATTTGTGGTAGTAAAAAATGTATCTATCTTCAATGCTAGAATAATTTAGCTGCTCCAAGCAACATAAAGAAGCATAGGAATATAACATATTAACAATATTACGTAATTTTTGTCTTTAATTATTATTTACGTACAAAAAACATTAATGAACAATAATGAAAAATTTTAAATGAAAATGGTAGGGCCATATAGCAAGAAGAGAAGACAACCTATGATGAAGAAAAAATATTAATTGAGAATTTAATAATATAACAAAATCCAAGAAGAGATTTATAAATAAACTGAATGGAAGTATGAGATAATTCGTTGATGCATATTGTAAGAGAAAGACATTAAATGGAAAATGTTATGGACAATTTTTTGATAGATCCTCGTCTAGTAGTTAATAAAAAGAATATTTCCATATGCTTGACAATGAATTATCTTAAAATGAATTAGTGTTGTGAACTCTACATGTAAATATGTAAAATGATTACAGAAAATAAGGAAAAAACAAATTCGTAAATGTTATATATATATATATATGTGTGTGTGTGTGTGTTTGAAAAAAAGGATAGTAATCAAAGGATAAGCTAACGTAGCTTATACGTGAGCTCTAATATCCCCTAGAGGTCTACAAGCTTATATGTATTCGTAACAAGCATCCAGAGGTCTTAATCACTCTTTGTGTTAGTCAGCTTGTCTGCTTTGAATATTTGTATTATAAAATCTTTCCTTTTAATCTTGGCAAAAACATAAAAAATATAAATATTAAAAAAGAGTAAATTATACTTTTTATCTCTTAAATTTTAATACATATGAAAAATATTTTTATACAACTATATTTGTAGTTGTCTGTGTTCAATTCTTGCAATAAAAAATGTGTATGGGTATTTTACTACAAATGGAAATAAATTATGTTCTAAAATATCGTCAGGATAATAACATTTCTTTCTCAAAATCTTAGATGTCAGAAACTGTTATAAAGAATATAAAAGATATTTAATTTTATATAAATAACAAATATCATTTTTAAAATTCGAGTTCGTAATTTCTGTATTTAATCAAAACTGTTTCTATTAAAAATGTTTTTTTTTGGATAATTCATTAAACATACAATTAAAATTTTTTTTCACTATTCTATGATTAAAGTTGATATTTAAAACCTTATTTATTCTAAATTCTGAGAGTTTTATTTAATGTGTGCTTCATATAAAATATAGAGACATTTAATTAAAAGAGAATTGTTTATTAAAAAAATATAATTGCATTTGTGTGCAGTAGATGTTTGTATAATTCTTAAAAAATTCATTTTTCTAGAAATATAACAGGAAGACATGTAATAATTTTCACCGAAAAATCCAGAAAATTAATTGTTCAGTTATGTTTCACTTATGCATATTTACCATCATCCTACGTTCTGAAACTTATTAGTACGAGCAAAATTTTTAATTTTCTCATGACGCCTTCGTTTCGTTCCACCTGCGCCCTGATACCGTTGCGGGATATGTTTTTACGTCATTAACCGATGCCCGCAACACTTCTTCCTCCTATCGGTCCGCCTCGACCGGATGGATTTTAATCAGATTTATCATTCATTATGCTGAAGCTGCGTTTCCATTCTGCTTACGTATCATCGCCACTTATCCTTTCCTCTACATCACAACTCCAGAAACACAAGTGGCTCTCCTATAAACGCACCAACGTATCTCATAAGTATTTAAAAAATCGCTTTATAAATGTAACTTTATAGCTCGTTCAGATAATTTGTACGATAAGGTTGATGTAGGGAATATGTAAATGACAGAGATAATAATTTTGGAACATATTTAATAAGGGTGCAAACACGTTTACTTAATTGGAAGTTTTAATTAATAAGTTAACATGTGAATATGTACGCATCTGATGTATGGTATTATCGAATGAATATTTTATATATATATATATATATATATATATATATATATATATATATATATATATATATATATTATATTATATAGACTAAAGTCTGTAATACTGATTTTGATTTCATAAATCCTTTATTTTAATTATTTTTTTATTTAGTTTGTATCCATGCATATACATACATATATATATATATATATATATATATATATATATATATATATATATATATATATATATATATATGAGCAGTTGTAATTTCACGCGTCGATAAACGAAAATTCAAAAATAACAAAGAAATTACTGCAACGTTTTAAAAATAACCCAAGCTCGGGAAGATTTTTAGAAATATACGTGAGATAATTGAAACAGATTGGTGTGTTTCATGGTAGATGAAACTCATTATAGAAATTAACGCGCTTCGCCATTAATTTAAATACGTACACATGTACGTCGCATATATAATATGAACCGATTTATCATGTGTATAAAACAGTATTGCTAAAATATCTGAAAATGATAGAATGGAAATTTTAATGAAATTTATAATTGTTCGATATTGATTTAATTTGATTAAATTTTTCAAGTACAATTATTCTAAGTCATATCTTTATATTATATATATATATATATATATATATATATATATATCTATATACATATACATATACACACACAGTTGAGTCTGTTTTTGTACGGATTATTTTAATGTGATTTTGAAGTTATGCAGTTCATATTTCTTCTTAATATCTTTTCATGTCAATTTTTTTAATGCGATTTTAAAGTTGTGCGATTCATATTTCGCCTTAGTATCTTTTTATATGAATTTTTTTAAGAATTCCTTTAAGGGGTTATACGCACTTGCGAGGCGCAAAAACGACGTTTTTTTTAGGATTTTTTTTTAGAAACAGTATTTATTTTGCAATTACAAATTATGGTTATTTGAATAGATCCTACTTTCAAGAATAAAATAACATGTCGATCATAAAAAAATATTGAAGTGCACCGCTCCTGCAACGACGAACGATCCAAAAAATGCGCTTGGCGGTGATCTTCATATCGGCGGTTTGGATTATTTGAAATCAAAAATATGGTCAATTCTTTTAAAGAATAGATTAATCAGGTATTGAACGAAGGAATAAAAAAATTTTGCATTTTTGACAAAATGGCGTCTACTTGAAAAAATTTTTCGTTTTTTACTAAAATTTTCGCTCCAAATTGTTTAAAAAAATAGTAATAATTTTTGTAAACCTTATTCATTCGTTCAATACCTGAGGAATATATTTGAGAAGATTGTGTGAAAATTTGAGACCGATCGGTTCAGCCATTTCTGAGATATCGAGAATCACCGACTATGAAAACACCGTTTTGAGATAAACGCGTTTGAAGTTTCGGAAGTAGTTTACACATAGTTAAAAAAATTTTACAAATTCAGGTATATGTCCGAAAACATTTATCGGATTTACTTGAAATTTTCAGAGAATATACTCAAATATATGTGCATTCCGAAAATGCAAAAAAATCGATTTTTTGAAATTTCTAATTTCGTATAACCCCTTAAGCGGTTATTTAATTCTACGAAAATCTCTTCAGTTTTATGAACAAATGAATGAATCAGAGCCATTTACTTCAAACTGATAAGGAATTTTCGGCTAGCAACGGATGGTTAACCAGGTTTTTAAAAAGGAATGCTCTGCATAACGTGAAGATTTCAGGCGCGATTGTATCGACAGATGAAGAAGTTGCCAAATTTTTTTTTAACAATATTACGTTAAACGCACTTTTCCATTTATATTGGATAAACTAGAAAATGAGTCAATAACAGTAACTGACACTTGGAAAAAAATTTCTATCTTTGATTGTATAAATCATGTTACATTTGCTATTACTCAAATAAAATAACACATTTTAAATGCCTGTTGGAAAAAAGCTTGGTCTACATGTCTTGAAAACAGTGCAGCTATTCATTTTCTTTTTTCTTTTCTTATTTTTATTCTAAACAGTGTAGATATTATTGCGATGATAATTAAAATATGTATGAAAAATTCTAAAATAAATTACACACATATGTACATATTGCTTTGAATAAAATTCAATACTTAATTGAAAAATAAAGTAAAAAGCTTTTTTTTGTATCAATTTTTTGCAGATATTTGAAATTTTTTTTAAGTATTCTTTATTTACTGATTTTTTTTATGCGAATTTTAGAGTAATTTCACTTTGTAGCTTAGATTTTATGCGGTTTTTGAAAATTACGGAACGTATCCCTAATTTTTCAATGTAAGTTAGGTCTTTTTTTGTACGATTTTTTTAATGCTGTTTTCTGCGGAATGTATCTACCGCATAAAAACAGACACAGGTGTATAATAATTCAGTAACCGTTTGTTAATATCATGAATTTTTATTTTATATAGGGTGACATAAATGAGATTCAAAGGTTTAGGCATACAATTACTTGCTTATTATTTTTAATCATTATTCAGTCTCTTTTGAGCCACGTATATTAATGTTCGATAACAATTTCTAGATTTCAATGGAGGGTTTAAAAAATCTTTCATAATAGTTCAATACTAAACTGTTATTGTAAGTGAATATAAGAACTTTTGGTATTTAATCTGTGAATTTTTAAAACTTAGAAATTATTTATATTAACACAGGTTATCAAAAATATGCTTTATCATTTTCATGTACAATTTTTTTACTCTACAAGATTTCAATTTTTAAATCTTCTTTTAATTTAATTAGTAATTGTAATTGTTTATTTTTAGACAACTTTATTCATTAAATTACTTAAAAAAATATCTTCTTCCAATATTTTTTCAAAAAAACTGTTGTAAAAAATTATATACAGATTTATATAGATATTTAATAGTTTGAATTTAAAACAGGTCCTTTTTCTCATTTGAAAATTGAGATTTATTTTTAATTTTAATTATATTTGTCTTTTTTTATTTGATGTAATTTCTTTCACTTAAAAAATATAATTATATAATTATTTATTTTATTTTATTATATATCACTTCTTTAATTAAAGAACATTATATATATAGAATATATATATATATATATATATATATATATATATATATATATATATAATATTTGTAATTCAATTTAGAAGAAAAAATATTAAAGTTGTTTCATGTATTGTTGTCTATTATCCCATCACTTATTAATTTTTATTGAAACCTTATGGTAACTTTTCTTTAGAAGAGTGGACTCTAAGGTATTAATAAAAGAGTGAAAAACAATATTCTTTCAGAACATTAGATAAATTTAAATTGAATTTATTGATAAAACTTTTAAAACAAGTAGTGTTAAAAGAACTTTTGTTATAAACTAAAAAATCTATTTATATTAAAAACGAACTTTAATGAATGTCATTGTATTATTGAATTTTTAATCAAATAATATTTAGAAAGAATATTTAAATCTCTCAGGTTGAATTGTTATTATTGAAATAAATATAAAGTTGTTTGAATCGTTTGTTAATTAATGTAAACAAATATCCGTATATCAATTATTCACCTGTGATTTTAAACGGAAATCAAAAAATACATATATAAATAATTTAAATCGAAGCTCACGAAAAAGCAAAATACGTTTGGCGGTAAAAATGTACTCATTCTTATAAAACAATGACAATAAAACCAACACTAAATACAGCGTTGCGGTGACGTTAGTTTTAAGCAGATTTTAGCGCGAATTTTAAACACAATGTGTTCGACGTGCAGTAATTGTTGTCATAATGACGATGACGTCATCCCGGAATCTGACACTTGTTCAGGTATAAATAATATTTTTCTTATGTCCAATAGATGAATTATTCAATTTATTGAAATTATTTTATTTTTTACAACATTACTCTATATTATTTGCAAAATTATATATATATATATATATATATATATATATATATATATATATATATATATATATACAATTTGTATTTATATGTATAGTTAATTAAAATCGGTTTTTATTTTTATTTACCTACGTCTACGTTGGTTTTGTGCAGCTTATATATGTGTTTTACCTACGTCAGAGACGAGTTCAGGTACATAAATTATTATTTTTTTATGTTTGTTGAGTGATTTCTTATGTTTATACTGTGTCATAATGTGGATATATATGTGTTTTATACAATTTTTTAGTAATTTTTTTTATACAAAAAGCATGTGCAACCTGTAATAACATTATATTCAAATGAAATATTTAGCTGTTATGTTTTATTAATAAAAAAACTTAATAGAATGTAAATATATTTTTAAATACTATGTATGAATATTGTCATGTTTTGCCGTTGAAATTTTCATAGTATAGTAGTATATTATTTAATAACAGTACATTATTAAACAGGATTGACAGAAGATTAATGGAGATTATGTCGGATTTTTCTCTCATAATGATTTTTTTCATCTCGCAATTTACAATTTTTTTATTACATTTTATATATATATATATATATATATATATATATATATATATATATATATTATATAAATGTGTTTCGTTTATTGATTTGGCTTTTTTGAAAAATATTTGATGTAAATGTTAATTAATATATTTTTTGACTTTCAAACGAGTAGATTATTTTTTTATTTTTAATTGTTATTATTTTATTGATGTCTTTTGGAACTAACAAAAGCGTAATGATTTTACAAGCAGTCAGTTAATCTCATTTGTAAGCTAATTCTTTCAGTTTAAGCCTCATCTTTCAATACTCAACTTTTACAATCTTCTTATTCTGTTTCACAATTTATTTCTTTAAAAAATTTATAAAAATACAAAAATCTCTACTTTGTATGAATTTTGATATTTCAATAATTTTACATATTTTAATTAAAGATTCAGATCATCTAAATATATCTATGGTTTAATAACAGAGTTCGATCTCTTTTCTTTCAAGTAAATAAAATAAATTATAACAGTTGAGGTATATTTAATGTTGTACAGAAAGGCATATATTAATCTTAAAAAATCAATGAATGATCTTTAAGAATTCTGATCATAAAAATTCTGTTCAGAATTGAAGTATGAATCAGTTATATGCATATCCAGTAGTTCTTAAATATTATGTATGAATCTCAAAATCAATGCAGATTTCTTTAAAAATTCTTCAATATCTAAGTTATTGAATTGATTTTGTATGAAAAATAGTGAATATTTAGATAAATATATATTATAGTTAAAAATGAAACCCATAATTCTGTCAATCTGAAATTATTAAAAAATATTTAAGATATTATAATTTTATCTTGTACTTTAAGACGACGGTATTATTTCTATTTATAAAAAAAATAAAAATATTTTCATTCTATTTACTAAAATAAATTTGTATTTCAACAAGACAATTATTAAAAATAAATCGAATTTAAATTTAAAATAAATAGAAATAAAAGACAGGAACATGTTTGTTCTATACAGTCAATTTATTTTAACTCAACTGAAATTTTAAGAAAGTACAAAAAAAGTTATAAAAATTATTTTTGTTCAAATAGAAAAAAATGTCAAATTTTATACAGAAATTATAAATCACCATTTTGCTATAAATAATTAATTAATATATTTTTATAATATTTAATTCAAGAAAAAATATAAAAATTATTTTTTTCGACGAAAAACATTCTGACATTATTTTTCCAAGTTTATATAATTTTAAATGTGTATTTTTTTGTAAAACATTTTCAAACTTACTAAAATCATTTTTAACTTTTTTTTCAAAAAAGTAAGTGTTCTTGAATTTTGTGGTAGTGAATATATATACATATATATATATATATATATATATATATATATATATATATATATATATATATATATATATATATAAACATCTTTTTGCATGCAGTGTTGAGTTAAACATAATTGGTTTTGTTCCTAAAGTTGATTGAAAGCTTGTTAAAGTTTCTTTGTTGTAGAATAAATTTCCAAGTTTATGTTTACTTGAAAATTGAAGGTTGTACACATCTCCTTGTTTATTAAGTTTAATTTTTAATTGAACTCTTGTGAATTATGTAAAATGTATTTCGATTTAATTGGATTTTTCGAAAGACAATTACGTGCATGTTTAATATTTAAATACTTATTGAACGATTACTTTGTGGTTTGTAATATAATTACAAATACCATCTCGTAACTATAACGTAAATTAATCAAAATTTAGTTTTATATATTTATAGTATATCATTTATACTGTCATTTACTACTATTAATATTTTAATGTATTGACTTTATTTTGAAAGATTTCTTAAAATTCTATATTTGTTATATTATATGTATATATATAATAAATAATATAGATGAATCCCTTTTTGTATTGTACTATTAATAGAACTTTCTGAATCAAATACTTGCCTTAAAAATTCAATTTTTAACTATTTTCTTGTTCCTAATTACAAATAATGGTTTAAAAAAGTTCAATTTTCAACAAGTACTTTATATTAACATTTGTTAATTCCTGTAGAAAATAATTAACTATGGATATTCTAACTAATTTCAAACTGTATGTTCCAGTAGTATTAATTTTTTCAACAATTATTTAAAGAACTTTAAGGGTTTGAGCCCATCTATAGTATTATAAAAAAACTATCTAAATTATTAAGTAATGAATGTATTGTATTGTTGTTCAAAATTTGAATTTGGCAATATTTATGATATCTATCAATATTCTTTTTTTTCAATTAAATGTATTTTAATTTAGAAAAATAATTTGTGACAAAATTATTTCAGTATGATTATTATTAATTTTTAAAAAATGAAAAATAATTGGTATATTTTATAGTCATTTATATATGAATATTGTTGATACAAAAATATTTTTGAAAAACAAATTTATATTTACAAATAATGGGAATTAACATTTTGTAAACGAATAAAATAATTATTTCAAATAAATAAAATGTCGATTACAGGTTTTACATGTTTAATAGTAGTATAAATAAAAGTTCAATATTTGGTCTGCATATTTTACAATTTGATTTTTTCATAATTATGTTTATTATAATGTTTTATATCCAATTTTGATTAATATTTATCATTTATATTTTTGTAATATCCACCAAAAATCATTACTTATATTTAAATTTGAGTTATGGGTAGTAGTAAAAATTATCATTATTATTTTTTTTATCATTTTTTAAACATTGTTATAAATTTATAAATATTGTATGTTGTATGCGCTCGTCTCTTTATATTTGTAATGTTTTATTTTTTATAAAATTACGTATGTGCTTATTAATATTTTTTTATTAATATATTTGTGTATGTATTAAAAATTAATATTTTTGTACAGTGGTATTCTTTTACATTTTTAAACTAATTTTTATGCCTTATTTTCATTTTCTTTTTAGTATATATATATATATATATATATATATATATATATATATATATATATATATATTATTTTTCAAAATAACTTCGTGTTTTTCTATTTTATTTCTATCTGTAATTCAAGTGATGTTGAAATCTAAAAAAATAATATTTAATGTGTTCTGTTGTAAAAGATATTTTCATTTTTGTTGTAATTAGGTAGGTGTTCATTATTATTACGTTGTATAATGTTCTTATTTTTTTTTAAAAAAATGTAGTCATAATAATAGAATGTTTATATGTATATATATATATATATATATATATATATAATTGTTTATATTTTGTGTAACTACTGTGGAATATTTTTGTAATTGCTGTTTTTTCTTTATGTTTAACTTTAATGTTTATTCTCAGTAAATTATAATATTATATTTGATTTCTAAAAATATTTCAATAGCTCTATATAGTATCAAATAATACTATTTCTTATTTTATTATCTCTCTCCTCATTCGTCTCTTCTGCTCGTAAAAGTACCTTTATTAATTCTTCTTTCATAACTTTAAATATGAAAATATATTTAGTCTGTTTTTTTTTACAAATCCCTTAAACTCTTTACTAACTTCATTTATTTTCATTTGTTTTAGAAGAGGAGTGGAACGCAGATGGGAAAAGTCGCGGGCCACCCGGAAGCGATTCCGGTGAGTTTATTTAAAACTCATTATTGAAAATTATATTAGATATTAAACGGGCGAAATCAAATTTTAGTTTTTAACTATAAATTCATGTTTATAGCTCATATATAAATTATTTTCATGTCAGTGTATATTTATATCATTATCATCATTATCAGCCTCTTTCAGTCAAATGCTGGATGAAGGTCTCTCATAAAATCTTCCACTTATATTCATCCAATACCTTTCTCTTCCAGTCCATTTCGATGAATATCCTTATTTCTCTGTTCCATCTATCTATGGGTCTCTTCCTGGACCTTTTTATATATCTAGGTTCTCAATTAATGACCTCTTGGCCATTGGAGATACCTTTATATATTTATATATATATATATATATATATATATATATATATATATATATATATATATATATATATGGTTTAGTATAGAAAAAATTGCAATAAAAAATAGTGTGTTGAATGTCATAAATGAAATTACATATGTTTGTATTAAATGCAAAATGATGGTGTAATATTTTTAAATAATTATTTTTATAGATGTTTTTTTATGTAATTTGTTGTTAATGGAAATTAATTGTAAATGGTATTTTCATTATTTTGTAATGTACATGTAAATTGGTAAAGTTTAATTAAATAAGGAATTTTGCTCTTTACAAATTATATTTACATATACCATTAAGACATCTACACGTATATGTAAGTACATATAAACATGTAGTTATTTTTATAACAAATTATTGGTTAATGATTTTCAAACTGAAATTAGAAATCTATTATAGAAGAACGTTTGAAATATTTTGCACAACCAATAGTTGTTAAAATATTTTGATTAGTATAACTGATAAATTTTTTACCTGTATTTTTTTATTTCTATATTCTTGTATGTATGTGTTTCCATATGCTGTGATATGTTTAACTATTTTATAAAAGAATCCATTGATTACTAATTTTACTAATTACTTATAATTCTTGTACATTCATTTTTAAAATAAATTTTCGTGTACTTAAAATACTTATAAATAGACATGTTATATATACGAGGGTTGTTTGATAGGTATGGTAAATTTATTCATTGTTTAATTTGATAAATTAATTAATTTAATTAAATTTTTCAATTTAGTTTTTCTTACTTTTTTTACTATTTTTATCAAACGACTCTCGTATATAGTCATTTTCATAAAAAGCATTAATTATTTGAAAGTTTAATCAAAAACCTACTATAAGAATTCAGAATCGTCGGTAGCAAAATGTTATTATATATCAATAACGAACACGTATATTATATTCTTGTACGTATATAACTCTTTATATAATGTGACACATGTGATGTATATGAAAACTTGCTTTGACAATTTTATCTAAACTGAGGTCTGGCACTTCCAAACTCACAACTTTGTTATCTGTAATAAGATTTGTTGAAATAGTTTCGTAAAGGTTTTAATTAACTAGTACTGTTTTGCAAATATTTCTCATTTGACTACTTAGTTTAATTAAATTGCGAATATATTTTATATTTATGGGTATATAGTAGTTCGAATTGTACTGTGTCATTAATATTAAATTTAAATACTTAGTTGAGAAAACGTTTTCGTATTGGTGGTTTTCAAGAAATAATGAACTTAAATATTCGTTATTTTACCAATATAAACGTATATTGCATTATTTATTAATTTTTTTCTTTAATATCCTGAAATGTGTATATTGGTAATATAAAAAGTGAAAGAAAAGGAATATTTATATGTATAATATATGTATATTAAAAAAAACATATCTAATCAATTTTCTTAATATATAATCAAATATTAACAAGTTCTTAATCTGTTAATAAGGTTTTTCTATTATTGATTGCATGTAATAATTAAAAATTACGATATTTATTTTTGATTAGAAATTGAAATAATAATTTTGTTTAGTATAAAATTTTAAAGTAAGTAGCCAATAAAAGGAGGGTTTTTTTTAAAAAAATGAGATTTTTAAGATTTTTAAAAAAAAATCCAGTGATTCCAAATTAATGATTATTTGATTTAAGTATTTTCTAGTTGAGTTATTAAGTATTATATTGTCGTTGTATGATCAATATATTATTTATGTACATAAGTGCGGATATATGAAAATTCCCAAACATATTGTGCCAATTTCACCGGTTGGTTGCCCCACCCGCATCCGGAAAAGCGAGTTATCCTTATATGTGCTGCCGCCTGGTATGCGAACGACAATCTAATATTGATTACAACTGCACGAGCGTCATCTCTTCTCTGAGTGCTCAACTTTGTACGTATACAGTTTTATGTGCGCGCATGTCGACGTCTGTAATGTAAATATTCGCAACTTGCTCTAAATGTAGGTGTACAAGTATATAATTAATGTTCTGTGTATATTTACTCATGTAATTACTTTCTCTACTCAACACCAATCGATGATTATTAATGTTAACTAACATTTAGCTTAAGAATATAATTAGAATTTTACGACGTTATATCTGCAGTGCTCGTATAGTACCACTGTAGATAAATGCTTGCCACGCCTTTACTTTCTTCAGATGTACCTATTTTACTCACTTGTGTTGACATGTGGGAAACTCGTATATTGGTTAAATTATAAATATATTTTTAGTTTACATTCTGGCTATGAACACACACACGTATATATATAAATATATAAATATATATATATATATATATATATATATATATATGTGTGTGTGCGTGTATTCATATATATATATATATATATATATATATATATATATATATATATATATATATATATATATATATATATATTCATCATCGTGGGGATTATCATCATATTAACTTATATCAACCCACTGCTACCCAAAAGCCTTATAGAATATTACCATTCTCTAGTAATTAGTCATATTTGCTATGCTAATAACCAGACGAGTTGATAAAGATTTTTCATTCAGGGTTACTCCCTTTTCACGTTGCCTTCAAATCGGCTAAAAAGCTCCGCCTGTCCTATTTCTGTGACCGGGGATTGAACTCACTCTCCTGCAATAGTATGTATGTGTGCATATGTATATATATATATATATATATATATATATATATATATATATATATATATATAGAGAGAGAGAGAGAGAGAGAGAGAGAGGAGTTAGCTTTATTTTCGTAAAATCTTTATTTTCTAATTATCTACTTTTAACTTGTATTGTGTATGTGTTTTAGATTTTATTGATATGTTATTAAACTAAAAAATCGGCCATACTTAATATCTTTATATAATTATGATTTTTTTTTTACTGAATTAAATCATTTTATATTTTTAAATGAAGGTTGTGAATTGTTAATTCCTATTTATTTAAACGTTAATGTTTAATTTTTACATATTTCATTTTACATTTATATTGTAGAAATAGAACCAAATATAAAACTGTTTAAATCAACTTTAGTTTTATTTTGTATCGAAAGCATTTAATTATCTATAATTTCACTGCCTGTCATTTATGTAACATTATTAATTATGAAAAGATCTATAGTATTTTGTGCTCTACCAAAAAATATATATTTTGTTCAATTTATGATAGCATAGTCAAAAAAACTCATACAATAAAACTTTAATGCACTAAAGCTATCTTATATAAAATCCAGCTAATTTTAATTCCTCTAATAAGTATTGTACTAATATACTTTGAACATAATATATATATATATATATATAGTTTAGTGTGTGTGTGTGTGTGTAATATACATTACTATACACTTGAGTGTGTATACATTAAATATATCATAATTTCTTTGTGATTGAAAGTTTGTTGATAAAACTTTAAGTATTGTGGTAACTTTATCAAACAAAACTTAAACCATTTATCATTATAAAGTTTGCCAATAAAGTTATGTACGTACAGCATTGTTACACTCAAAGTCGATTATATGAAAATAGCCAGTCTGCCAGTATTGTAAATTATGTCTATTTCAAAGTACTTGAACAAGAAAAGCGTCGTTGAGCCGAATTTGACAATGTTTATATATATATATATATATATATATATATATATATATATATATATATATATATATATATATATATATATAGAGAGAGAGAGAGAGAGAGAGAGAGAGAGAGAGAGGTTTACAAATTGCATTAATATTGAAATAAATTTGTCCGTTTTTGTTGTACTAACTATTATTAAATTACAACAAAATATTTTAAAAGTAGAAAACTAGCAGTAATTGTTTTTTTAATTGAAAAATAATGTAATAATAGATAAAAGAGTGAAGGCCTTTTCGTAGCATGTAAACCTAACTTTAATAAGTTAATTCAGTATTTATAGATGAAAGAAAAAAAATTGACTGATTTTTGAGAAATATATTTATTATCATTGCAAGAAATTTAAATTCAATTTTGATATTTGTTTTTCAATTTTAATTCAGTTCATTAATTTTTGAAAATCTATAGTAGTAAACATTTTTTTTTTAATAAAAAGTATTATAGGTATTTGAATTGATAATGTCATAGTTTTAATAATATTATAAAAATGGAATTATTAGTTATTAATTATTAACAACTATTAATGTAAATCTTAATTTTATTTAACAAACATGTCGTTATCAAATGTTCATATATTAAATTATATTTTAATATTTAATGCAAATATAAAATCATATTCAACTTTAAATAATAGATTTCGGATTTTATAAAATGCACTGCTTAATAATTTAAATAAAAATAAACACTACATTTGAATTGTATATTATTACTGTTTTATCAAATATAATTCTATATTAAAATGAATTCATATGAATTTATTGTATCATCAATAATCTTTTTTAAAATTTTATTTGTATATAAAATTATATTGAAATATTTTGCTAGTAATTTTTACAATTTTTGATAATTTATGTAATATAATATTATGTGTATATTAAATAATATGTCCAGAAAGTGTTTATGTTCTTATTTAGTTTTTATTTAAAAATTAAAATCATGTTAAGGAGTGCATTCTTAAAACAACATTTTATTATTATTAATATATATATATATATTTGTGTGTGTGTGTATTTATATAAGTCGAACGAGTTAAAGAATTATAATTTTGATTGGAAATTTCTGTGAAAACGAGAAAATTAATTTCTCGAACTGAAATAATATAAAAATAATCTATCAATTGAAATAATCATAATTATTTATAAATATCGAAATTAATAAATATTTACGCATGTATGAAATACAGATTTTGGTATTACTGTCCAATTAAAACACTGTCATGAAAATTACGAATTTTTAGTAAAACTCAAGTTATGTCTGGCGTCAACAAGGATTAAATACACAACATAAAGAGAATTTTAATCCGGCGTTACATTGAAATACTTTAGATCTCTCAAGTAGTTATGAGTAAGGCGCTCGTCAACCATAATCCTGATGTTGGTAGTGTTTCTGTTTGTAACCATATATGTGTGTTGATGTTATCTTCCTCTCACTCGATTTGCCAGAGGAACGCTTTACGCACGCTCTGCTTTTCGAGTCTGTGAGATGGAATCGATATTTGTTGCATAATGCATTTTGCATCTGTACCCCAAAGTACTTGCGACGAGTATCCACTTGTCCCTCAGACGACCTACAACATAATACATATGGTATTTGGTACACTTGTATGTGATACAAGTTTCTGAAACAACTTGAATTTCAAATGTTAAATGTTCAATTTATATTCAATTCTAAGTGTTGCTGAGATTCAATTATTATCAGCGTTAATTTCGATCTTCAGCAGTTAACTTGTAACAACTAACAGTTTTTTAACAGAATTGACTTTCAATAGCATATCATTTCAAAAATGAATATATTTCAATTTAATTTAGAATTATCTTCATACTTGCATACACAAATTATAACTTTGTTATTCAGTAATGTTAACTGATCTTTAACTAAAGTAGTATTTAAGCATGCAGATGTATCGTTTGTACCTGTCTTCTGAAGAGACTTTCATTCGATGTGAATAACACACAGGAAATTTAATCTGCTTACAAGCTCTTCGTACAACAAGCATGTAAATATTTCCTTTCAAGGAAGCGTTTAAAGCATTGTTGTTCTGATTTGTAATTATCTAAAGCGCAAATTCCTTTGAAGCTTAATTGTTTATTGCAAAATATGTGAAATTTGATTACTTATTCTGTTGAATTGCTGCATTATTTTTTCATAAATTCTCTTCAAATATTTAATAATAAACATGTATATTGAGATTTTTTCTGTTTTAATTATTAGAAAATGACTAGAGGATTAAAATAATTATTTTTAATTTTTTTACCTAAGATACATTAAAAAATAAATTCTGTACCTACCTACAAAACTAAAAAAAAACCATTGTTTTTTTTAAAAAAAATCGAATAATAAAAAAGTAAATCTAATTAGGTACATACATTTCCAAATGTATTTAAAAGTCATAAAATATATCCATAAAAATGATAATCAAAAGAAAACCCAAGTTTTTATTATATGTTCCAATACTTTTAAGTCGTACTACATGACATACATACATACATACATATACACATACATACACACACACACACACACACACACACATATATATATATATATATATATATATATTACACATTTTTATCATTAGCTAATTTAAAATGTAATTTAAAAAAATATGAGAAAGTTGTAAAACTTATAAAATTTTCATGATATTTCAACGTAACTTGTTATTATTCATTTTAAGTAAAGATTGTAAACAACTCAATAAAAAATAATTATTTCAGTTCATTGTAATTTCTAATATAAAATTGAATTATAAGTCGTTTCAACGATAAAAAAAACTTTTATGTAGTTTTCGATTAGTCATTTTTGTATTCATAATCTTTAATTTTTTCAAGTATTATAGATAATCTGGAAAAAATCCTATTAATTTTAATTAAATTCTGTTCTTTGTAAGTCTGGAACATTGAGATAATGTAGCACTCTTATAATACAAATTTTGTAAGAGAAAAAAATTCATTTCATATTTTTTTATCCATGAAGTATCTTATTGAATGTATGTGTGAATTATTATAAACAGTGTTGTTAGTTTATACATATATAAATTGATAGAGAGAGAGAAAGTAAAAAAATATTGATCGTTATTCTCACATGAAGTATTAGCAAGAAGTCTTAACGAAAAATAAATAATTGTATTCGTTTCAATGTTAGTATCCATACATTAGATATGCTAATGAACAATGCTAGTTGAGAACGTGCTAAATTCTTTGATAATGGTATCAAAGTTGATTAAGTTGTTTATTCGAAGAAAAACACCAACGGCTGATTACCATTTACATTATTATACTTTTTGCATAAATTATGCATTCGTTTATGTACACTGGACTGGAGGACGTTGACTTTTTCATTCATAATTAAACACTTTTGTTTCGATTTTACGTTCGTTGTATATTTAAATAACTGCACATTGTGCAAGTAAGGATTATGTATATTTTATGACGAAGGAAACTAAAACTAGTCCTCGTTTAATTTTATTTTATGCAAATGCTTTATATTCACGTTTTTAGTTTATGTATTTATCCTATTAAGTTAAATGTTTTGAAAATATTGTCAACATTAAAGTTTAGTATATCGTTTTATATTTTTTTTCATTCAGTAAAAGTAATTTATGTATTTTAATAATAGATTAAATTATTGTATGGTAACGTTTTTTTAGGATGTTAGATAAAAATAAAGACACTATAAAATAATTTATTGTCTTTACTTTTATGATATTATTAAATTAGAGCTCTTTGCATTTGAATTTTTCTGGTTTTAAATATGATGTAATTTTACAGTCAAAATTCAAAAAATATATTGCTTTTAATGGTCCATTATAAGTGATTTATATTTATTCTCCGAAGTACGATTAAAGAAAAAATATTTTTGTTTTATAATTTAGAAATCAAAAGTAAAAGAACAAACAGATGATCAGTGAGAAAATTTTCAATTTGTTATAATTATTAAAACTTACTTCCATTGATTTAGTTAGTACAAATAACGTATTTTTGTTATTCGTATCTTTTTTCTGTAAATGTTTATAACAAAATAATAAGTTAATATTAAATTTCTTCATTGTAGCATTTTCTTGCACAAATGAAACATTCATTTCAAATCCATAAATACACAAGCACACACACCCACACATTATATATATATATATATATATATATATATATATATATATGTGTATGTATGACATTCTTACTAGTATATTATCGATGTTGACAACCTTAAAACATATTTTTTCCTTTCGTCATACGACACCATTATATGTCAGTATCAACATGGGAATTGCTTCTACTGTTCTTCTGAGACTGATACGAGACAACTTATTGTTGTTAGGGTCAGACGAAAACATATCCATAATAATGCCATATAATGTTAATATGTTTGCGAGGGTTAAAGAAATGAAATGTTTTTTATATATACATTTTGTTTTGTAATAACTATGTAGGACGTGTCGTCTTTAATGTGAATGTTACTTTATGTTAGAGAATGTGATTTATTTTCTGTTTAATGTTTGGTAATGATTTAGAAGGGAGTGAGTTTTTTTATGTCTCGGTGAAAGATATATATATATATATATATATATATATATATATATATATATAAATATATATATATATATATATATATATTAGGTTGGCAAATATCTCCCTTCCGCCTTCTGGTCTTTTGAATTTCGCAGCTATGTAAAAAAAAAAAAAGCGGAAGGGAGATACTTGCCAACCTAATATATTTAATAAAAAAAATGTTTTCTAGAAAATTTGTATTTTTTTCTTTTTGTTTTTAAAATATTTTTTTTTAAAAAAATAATATAATGAATACATAAAAAACGAAATAAAAAATGTATCAAAAGAAAATATAAAAATTGTGTTTTTGTTTCCATTAAATTCTATTTTAATATTAGAATTAGAATTTTCCAATTCATCTTATATAAAATTATTTATTTTATTATTACTTATTACCATTATATGAATCAATTTCAGTCATATTATTTATTAATATATATATATATATATATATATATATATATATATATATATATACCATAAACATTTTAGTATTTATTATATGATTATATAATTTTTGTTAAAAAATAAATAAATATATATAATCATAAAAAATTGAAATTTGAAAAAAAAAACAAAAATAAGGTCATATTCTCTAAAATACTGAATATTATATTATTACTTTTAATATTTATTGAGTAACATTTAACGATTTAAAAATATAACATTTTTTAAAACGTTGATAATATGACTAATTATTTAAAAAATAATAAATTTCATAAAAAATGACAATGTTGAGATAAAAATATGTTTTTTAAAAAATAATATTTCATATTAAACAAGATATTATTCTTAGAATTCATGCATTTACGTTCACATGTACAAAAATACATTTGAAATTTATTGACATAAAAAACACAGAATTCTAAAAAAACATACACGTTAAATTTTATTCATGTTTTCACTCAGGAAATGAATGAAATTGCATACCAACAATATTTGGAAAGTTTCCTAAATTTGTATCTAATAATACACACGTTCATACGTCCATAGTCGTTTGACAAATAAACATTTTGTGTATGAGTTTTTAGTTAGGATTAAAATATGATAAACTCAATAAAATTTAAAATTATTTGTTATTATATACTATATTGTTTCCTCATGTATTCATTCCATATATATATATATATATATATATATATATATATATATATATATAGTGCATTATGTAAATTTATATCTATATATAATATGTAAATATTTTGAAAAATCAAAATTAAAGAAATTTTTGTATATAATTTGTACAAAAAAATAATAATATATTTTTCAATACTGTGTGATCTATAGATTTTCTATCTTTCACAGTAATAAAATATAATTATCATTTTAAAACAATATAACTAAATAAATAAAAAATATAATTATCATTTTAAAATCAGAAATATTTTCAGTAAATAATCAATAAAGTCTCTTATTCATGAATAACCAATTTAAATTTTATTAAATTCGTATACTTATAAAATTTAGTTAGGATTAAAATATGATAAACTCAATAAAATTTAAAATTATTTGTTATTATATACTATATTGTTTCCTCATGTATTCATTCCATATATATATATATATATATATATATATATATATATATATATATAATGTATTATGTAAATTTATAACAAAATATAATATGTAAATATTTTGAAAAATCAAAATGAAAGAACTTAATCTATATAATTTGTACAAAAAAATAATAATATATTTTTTAATACTGTGTGATCTATAGATTTTCTATCTTTCACAGTAATAAAATATAATTATCATTTTAAAACAATATAACTAAATAAATAAAAAATATAATTATCATTTTAAAATCAGAAATATTTTCAGTAAATAATCAATAAAGTCTCTTATTCATGAATAACCAATTTAAATTTTATTAAATTCGTATACTTATAAAATTGACTTATTTTTACACTTTAAATCTATTTTCAGTAATATATTCAAGTTGAAAAAAATCATACGAATTGATTTTTGTTGTAAATAAATTCGAAACGACATTCAATTTATAATATCGTTTTGGCAAACGTCTACGAATGTAATTTTTTGAAATGCACTGTAATTAAAATGTACTGCCGATGTAAATTCAATTTAATACGTGCGAAAAGTCGAACGATACCAATATTTGTGCCCGGAAACTTATAAAATTGTCATCTTTACGACTGTTGATTCGTTTTATGATGTCATCTAAAGCTCCATTAAACTATAAATTGAATACGGCGCGTTTATTAAAACAGTTTAATTATATTTCACCGTATGGTCTATGGTTATATATATAATAAACATTTACACATACACATTGACTCATATTATATATATATATATATATATATATATATATATATATATGAATGTAGATATGCACACATTTGTATTTGTATCATGTGTTAAATGTTTCTGTAGCAGAAAGATGCAGCTAATTCAATCGCAGCGACATGCGACAACTTACCGGTTTGGTCCCTGTTAATAGAAGCAATCGATTACTCGAAATTTCACAGAGAAGGCTTCCACGAAATTAAGTACACCTGCTCCTCGAAAACTCACATAGAATAACCGCGTAAAACAATTCAATGTAGTAATTTCAATGTGAGCTTGCACAATACTAAATTGTGTATTTTAACGGATTTCACTTCTCATTTTGATTGATGGAACGATGTTATGCGTAGAGAGAAAACATTTTTTTGTGTTCTAATTGATGACGGTAACGAAAATTGGTTTATTTGCTGATAATATTTTTTTTGTGTAAGAGTTATTTTGGAGTTTTCTTTATTCTTGGTAAGATTTAAGAAATGGGTATTTTTATATCTCATTTATTTATAGTTGATATTTTTATCAATATTTATATATATATATATATATATATATATATATATATATAGTTTATTTGCTATATATATATATATATAGTTTCTTTAAGATTTAAGAAAATTTTTATATCTTTTATTTATAGATATTAGATATATTTTTGAGTATTTATATATATTCTTGGTAAGATTTATATAAATATGTATTTATATCTCATTTATTTATAGTAGATGTGTTTTATTTATATAGTAGATATATATATATATATATATATATATATATATATAAAATTTTTGAAAATATAAAGAATTAAAAAAAAATTGGTTACCAACAGTTAAAAGTTAATTTTAGTATGTAATTGAATAAAAAGATTCTAACAAATTATTTTTGTTTGAATAAATTTATAATAAAAAACAACTAAAATTTAGGTTATAGAAAAAACCGTATATTTATTAAAGTTAATTTATGTGATATTAACCACAAATGAAGTTAAAATAGTTCATGTATTACCACTAAGTTAGTGAAATATAAAATAAAAAATAACAGTTTCAATATTAGTTTAAAATGTGTTTTTAAAAAAAATTCGTTCATGTGTAGGTGATTAAAATATTTGATTTTAAATAAGGAGGTAATTTTAAAAAATTATACATAAAATATGGGAAAAGTAAAAATAATATTTTAATAAGTGGCTCGATGAGACTGAAGGGTTTAGAGTTACATTTATTTTTTTAGTATTATTTACTATTCTTCATTTTCATTTGGACTATTCTATATATATATATATATATATATATATATATATATATATATATATATATATATATTTGTGTGTGTGTGTGTGTATGTTGTATAGATCATTCCTGCATATGTATATGTTTTTTTTTTAAGAAAAGTGAAGTATAAAAACATTGATGTAATTTTAACGAAGCGTATTAAATTTTCATATTTTGGTTTTAGTCATATTAATTAGTTTTTATTTTCCGTACATCTCTTTGAAAATATTTTCTATTCATTACCAGGATGAATATATATTTATATTATATATATATATATATATATTTATATTATATATATTCATATTCATATTCATATTCATATATATACACACACACACAGTGTTATAAGTGCATACATGTGTAAGAGAGAACGAGTTCTAAACGTTGACACCATTACATCCTATAGCGTATAAATATTTCGTTGCAGTTCATCAACATTTGTCATATGTTTACTATCCACGCGATATTTGACGTGGTATTCCTCCCCTAAAGACATCAGGTTCGCTTCGAGAGCGGACCACGACATCATGCATAGAATATAAAAACTCAATTAGGGGATCATGCGTCGCGAACAGTAGGGTGTATTTTCCAGTTTTCGGCTCGGGGCGGTACAGAGACGGACTGTTCGATGACCGGGGGATGTTTAGATGGGTAGTTTTATATTTCGTATACTTCAGTTATTGCTTGGGCGTCTGTTTATGTGAGGCTTTGTGTTTGTTTTGCGGACGATCGATGCTAACGACGGACACTGACGTTGTACAGAGCAAGCTCGGGATTTAACTTGTCAACCGCGTTGGATGTTTTATGTGCTTTTGTTAGGCCGTGTCTAAAACCCACCCGCTGCCTTCGACAACGAGGATCAACTGAGAAAAGATAAGAAACTGTACATATACTGTTTGAAATCAGTGATTCTGCGGGTACTAACTCGGATAAGTTAAAGTGTGTTCGATAATTGTAATTTAAAATATGGAATGAAAGACAGATAGGAGATTTGTAGCCCTAAATAAAACTTCAATTATGTATATAGATAATTTTTTACATTTTATTTTACATTTTTCAATTTTTGAGATTTACCTAATTAGATATTATTATGTACATATTTTTAGTCAACATGTTATTGTTTAAATATATTCAGTGGCACCCCCCCCCCACACACACACACACAAAATCAGTATACATAAGATATATAAATATAACCTCTATAACTAATAAAATGAATTATCTATTTTTTCCATAAATAATATTTTTAGGCTTGCACATTTATTCTTCAGTATATAAATACCTATTTTTTCATAATTTTGACTAAAAAAACACATAGAATATCGTTTAAAGTAATTGTAAGAAGAATTATTTATTAAATTTTTCTGTAAGATTTTTTCTTAATAATGATATTTATCTTCTTAAACCGTGCCTGAATTGTATTTTTTAACTTCCTTTATTTTTTTGAAAACGTAATCCAGAGTAAATTATTAAAAACACTTTTCATGAATAA
>CP092095.1:20337228-20424728 GCA_029203775.1 Neoneuromus ignobilis
ATTTGATTTATATATAAATATATATATATATATATACGTATTCATAATTAATTTTAAACTCTATAGAAAATATTATTTTTATGAACTTTATTATTATTATTAATGTATTTTAATTTTATAAAATAACTGTTTATATTTTATAGATTAGATTTTATGTGCTGTGTAGTATTGTAATATCTCTAAAAAAAATTAGAGTGCACATTACAAAATTAAAAAACCGCAATCAAAACAATGTACATGTGCATACACCATTTCATTAATTAATTAGTATGATTTTATAAACAGGAGTAGCTTTATTCAAAGAAAAAACAAGTATTACGAATCTCGAGGAATCTTTTTATACAGATGCCAATTGACGTAGGTTGATTAGATACACATAACCCTAGGGCATAGACATATCCACCTATTCAGTGTATTATGGAAAGTCGAGAAAGAACGTCGTTTTTTTACCACTCTGCGCTGCATAAATACTTTTTATCAACCCTTTTTTATACAAACATATATGTTCATTTACTGTTTTTCTCTGTATGTACAATGTATATATATATTTAATTATAAAGCAAACATAACGTTAGTGTACATTTTGCTCCATAAAATTTATGTAATAATCGTTTTGTTCACATTTTAAATACATTTTTGTTTTTCTCAATATTCTCAATTTTTTCATTATAAAATTAGTTTCTTTAATTTTGTAAAAGTATTTTTTGATGTTTGGTAATTGTGATTTCTCAATAAATTACCAGGCGAAAATAAATTCTTTTATATATATATATATATATATATATATATATATATATATATATATATATACACACACATACACATATGAGTTTAAAATACTGTCCGTCATTAAGCGTTTCATTTTAAATAATTTAAGCATGTAGGCTTAAAAACATTTAACTCGATTCTAAGCGTATCGTTAATTGTTTCATTAAAATTGTACTATATTATCGGTACGTTTATCTGCAGGCGTTTAATTATTGTTAAAACATGAATTTTCACTTAACTTGATCATCGTTTTAGAAGTAAATTGTAAAATAAAAATAAAAAAAATTCTTGATTTATTTCGATATAATGACGATATAAATGTTTAATTTTTATTGTTTATGTATTAATAATTATACCATTATTCATTTTGAAATATCCATGTACTATTAATAATATTTTTATAATTTAATTAACATCATCAGTCTTTATCTTTTCACTACTGAATAAAGGTGTTGCTTAGTCAACTCCTTTCTCTTCAATTCCAAATCGACACATTTTTTCATGTCTATTCTATTTGTTCGTGTGTCTCTTTTTGTTTATATTTATATATATATATATATATATATATATATATATATATATATTAATATATGCAAATTGTAATTTTATATAAAAATATTTTCAATGTGTTTATTTTAGAATTAAAATTTATATATTTTACGTTCTCTTATTTCTATTTAAATGAAATTTAACTGTCATAAATATTTAACTAAAATGTATTCTTTAAATTATTTCATAATATTTTTATAGAAAATTTAATGTTTTATGAATATTATATATATATATATATATATATATATATATATATATATATATATATATATATATATATGAAAATATTGTTACTAATTGAATTTCTTTTTTATTCTAGGTAAGTTTTGGCAGTAAATCGTTTCTTCTGTAAATAAAAATGTCGCATTATTCGCAACATTTCGTCGTTTATACTATATACTCTTGGTAAGAAATTCTCTAACTATATTTGTTATTTTTATTTTCTTTTTGGAATATTTAAATGTATATTAAATAAGAACCAGTCATCTGAATATAGATTTATATTTTAAGAAAGAAGATATCAAAATACGTACGTAATTTTTTTCCGCAGTAATATTTTCATGGTACGGTTTGTTGGAAATTTCAATTAAATTCAATTTATATGAATTTCACTCTTAGACTAGTATTTTTCCATGTTATTTGAATAAATTAATGTAAATAATAAAAGTGAGTCAATAACTTTCGTCGTGACAGTTTCGCGTGCAACGTTTTCTGATATTTAACCAACTATCGTCTGGGTTTTTCGTGAGTTGGTCGATTTTTATTTACTGTAATACTGTGGATTTTGTGTTATCGACGAATATTTAATTTTTACAAATTGCAACTGTAATCAATTTTATTTCTTGTAAGCTTTTATGTATAGAATTTTCAAGAATCCTTGTTATTTTCTTAATATATAGTAAATATATTAAAAAATATATTAATATATTAAAAATGTAATCCTTTTTTCATTAAATACTTTTTTATATATCTTCTCCCCCAATAATTAATTTCCTTTTTAATTGAGTGTTTATTGTGTATAAAACACTAAATTAAATGTATTAATTTATAATTTTTTATGTAATTTATTTTTAAGATATCTTAATGAAAAATGATGTACCCACTTAGTTCTATAATTGAGTTATTAATTTATTTTTATTGTTTTAATTGCGAGTATGAATGCATTTAGTCTTGTTTCATTTTTAAGACAGTTTTTATCTAATTTGTTAATTAACCCTGATAGAAGATAATTTTATTTTTTTCAATTAAGAAACTAAAATACCGTATTATACAATATTTATCTCATTTAAAAAGCAGTAATGTAAATTATCAATTTTAGGCAAATTTTGTATAATTCAAATCTTTATTAATTGAAACTAATTTATATTGGTATTATTAAATACATTATAAATAAATTTATTAATCACATTTTCTGTAAATAAATCTCGCTTGTATATAATTATAAATTGTGGATAATCAGTAAGATAAATGAATAAAGTATTCTATGATTTATTTAATTTATTTCATTAATTATTTTGTTATATATAAATATTGTATTATATTATTTTTCATTTGCTTGCAATAATTTATTATGTTTATATTCAATAAATCACTGAAATCTATGAAAACTTCAAACACATTTAATTGTTTTATTCATGCAGAATAAATGTTGACATATAACGTCTAAAATAATAGTTAAAGGATTGATAAGTGAAAGGCAATTTATTTGAATTGGAAATAAACGTTTTTTGCGATTACGTGTATACAGTTTTCCAGTAATTATTTCAATGAATCATTATGTATATTCTTGTGCATTGCACGCAACCGTTGAGGGTAGTTTGAATTTGATTGAAACGAGGATTTCGTTTGTTGATAAACTTGCAATGTTAGACAACAAAGTTTTGAATTATTCAGTTGCGTAGAAAGGAACAGTAAAACTTTAATGTATAAAAGTGCTACGAAAGTAAAACGTTGACTGTATTTTTTTGAAATCGTTCTCGTTCGATATGTAGTGCGACAGGTTGACGGTGATCTATTTGATTTTCTATTTTGTGCCCTGCAAGTGAAATTTGTTCGGATGAAGTTTTTTGATACGGGTAACAGCTGAATACATCTTTAAATAATTTTCGTACAAAACCTCATAATATAATTTATGATGTACGTTTTTTGTGTGTTTTTATATCGATTTATATTTTATATTATTTTCATAAATATTACACAAGATTTTAATCAATGATTCATATATTCAAATTTTTGTTACTCATTGTATATTAGTCAATCGATTATAAAATACGTGTGCTTAAATAAAACAGATATATTAAAACTTATTTATATTTTAAATAATAATGTAAGTTCAATTTTTGTTCTTTAATTTCATTCAGTTTCATATATAAATATTGGATTTTACTGTACTGTTGTTTTTAGAAACGAAAATTAATTCTCGGTTCACGGGAAAATATAAATCTGTTGGGATAGATGTATTCAGTGATTTTAAATATTACACACAAAAAAATGACCAGTTATTATAGTGTTTTGTTAGCGTCAAATTGTAATTGATGTATCTATTTTTGAAATTGTGGTCAATTCGCTTTCATACAAATGAACTATCACTCCAACATCACAAGATATTGACAACACAGATTTAACAATTAATAATCATTGAACCCCTTTTCAATAGATTGTGGTGTTGGGGTGATAGTTCATTTGTGTGATGTATCTAGCGTTTTATTTTTTTTTTAAATGAATCATTTTGAATATCACATAGTTATTTTTTTAAATAAAAATTGAAATTACCAAATTCAAATAAATAAATAAACACATACCAAATAACAAAGTTTCATAGAAAATCTTTTCAAAATAATCTAAAAATGATCATCAAATTAATGTAATTACCAACGAAATCGCTGCAAAAATAATATAAATGAACCGGATGACATCAAAATGAAAAAATAGGAAATTGTTATTGCTGTTTGTATTTCACATATTGGTGGTTTAATTCTAGTGCATTGTCGCTTAAAAATATCCAAAATTTTTATAAATGATATTGTAAGTAATCATTGACATTTTTTTAGAACAATGTTGATTATTAAGTTTATACTTTCTATATTAATACAAAATAATATTCATTGAAATCTAAATTGATCAGTAAATGTTATTAACACATATTGTTGAATTTCAGATTCACTATTTAATATTTATTTTAAATTAAATAAGAATGGCCAGTAGGTCTCTTTAGTAAAAGAAGAAAAAAGTTTTTAACTAAAAGTTAATTGTTTGATAAAACAGATGTTAACTTCGTTTCATGAAATATTGAACGAACGTGTATCTTCTATTCTGAATTGTAAATGAAAAATGGACTAACCGATGGGTACATTGAAATCCCATTGAAGGCGTGAAACGTTTGCGAACGACCTTGTCATATCATACAAAACAATTTCTGGCCAATAAAGATAATTTCCTCTGAGATTTCCTTGTCTGCTACACATATAAACGTGGCTGTCTCGCATTTGAACGCTACGGAAAAGAAAAATACCGAAACGTATCTTAACGCTTCAACGATTTTTTTATCTACAGAAAGATACATAAAAGAGGAATAGAAATATATACAAACGTACGTTGTGGGCTTTTTATGAAAACATACTAATTAATCATGGAATATTAAACGGATATTCGTGAATGACGTTTTATTATAGATCGATTTATTTATTTTTCTTTCATATTTCTAATAGTGAAATAAATATTATTTAAGAACATTTTTGTTAACAAATATCTATTTAAGCGAATTAATTTAATGAATTAATTATTTTATAACTTACAATTTACGATGTAAAACATTTGTTAACTTGGAATTAATTTTCTATTTTGATATGTCCAAGTAAAATACTTTTTTGTTATAAAAATTATATACAAAAATCTAAAAATTATTCAAGATCAAAACGAATTACAAAAAATTGAATAAAAATAGAAGTACAAATAAACATGTTTTTCTGAAAATATTTCTTGTGGAAAAACATGAAAAGAATATTTTGAAAAATATTTCTTATAACTTAATAGTCTAATCAATTGTGTTATTCCTATTATTTTTGATTATATCTTTCCATTGTGCTTGCAGTTTTTCGATGCCATTTTTGAAGAATTCTCATATTTCGATGTAAATAACTGATACAGTTATTTTGGTATCATTGATATTGTATTTTTTCCTTTAAGGGAATGTTAGAAGAAACAAATTAAATAGTAGTCCGTGATGCAATATCAAGTGAATAAACTGAATGATTTATAATATTCCAATCGAAGTTCTTTAATTTCCGCTGTGTTAATTACTACACGTACTCGCGTTGTATATCTTGATGAAATATAACTGTCTCTGCTAGAGATGACATTTTTATTAAATTTCTGCGTTCAGACTATAATTATGTTTAGTATTTTGCATCATTATAAATTTTATCGATTTTGTAATCACAAAAAATATACTTTTACAATCCTATCAAACACAAATCATTCTTTTTTAAGGTGTAAGATAGCTTTTGAAATAGCATAGATAGATTTTTCATGTTCAAACCAACTTTTTCTCTCCACATTATTTTTTTTTTTGTTAATTTCTCTTCGCCCTTAACTAAACGATCATAAAATGAATCATTTTTATTTTAGTCGAGTAATAAAACACATTTGAATACTGTCTATTAATTTTAAGTAATTAATTTGTACTAGCTTTGGCCACTCTTATCATATTCTTAATTTGAAGTCAATAAATAATTAAATATTGTAACTTTTATAATTTAGAATTCTTAACAGGGAAGTTATTAATATTTGTTCTCATTTCTAATTAAAAGTAACTCTTCAACTTTCTATAAATTTCACAAACTAGCGCGTTGGAAAAATCGATTAAGCTTTTCACAAATAAAGCTATAAATTAGCATGATGCGTCGTATAAAAATATAGTAAAAAAAGTCGATATTTTTCAGTTCATTTTTCATATTCGTATAGGACGTACTTGATAAATCGTGTACTCATTAATGAGTAATACACACTCATTCACAATTATACGATACAAAAGGCAAGCAGAGAATGACCCTCATAATTTACACGAAGCAATTATATAGTTCATATTGGCTGAAGTCAAACACGAACACGAATGGAAAATGACGTTTTTTGCTGCCTAAATACATATATTTCGTGATACACGGACATATTTCTCTATTTACATATTGGGCACAATCGAACATTTATAAACCTAGCTAACATATTAACATCAAATCATTTGTCCATGTATATATATATATATATATATATATAGTGTGTGTATGTGTGTGTTTATGTATTTATAAATTAATACACCTCTAATATAAAATAGATGTTTTTTTTTTAAATAAATATATTCAAATACATTTATATATTTATGAACATCATTTATTAAAAAAAATGTTACATTTTTTTATTTTTCCTAATCAGATTTTGTTGGTTTCTAAAAATAAACTAAAAGTATTTTATTAAAACTATAAATGTGTAATTGTTCCGAACACTGTTCATATATATTTTCTTCCAAAATAAAAGTATAAAATAATAAAAAATCATCAGAGGATTAAAACTTGAATTTTTTTAGATGTACACTCATAATATTTTCCCAGCTGAATAGGTTTTATGAGCAGGACGAAATTCTAAACTTTATAAATATCGCAATATAATGTAACGTACTTGAAATTTATTTTCGGCTCTTTCTAATTTAAATTCGGTATAAAATGTATGAATGTTCAGACACGCCAGTAGACATTAAAAATAATCTAGTGCATTTAATGTAATAGAAAATTGCAATTAGACTATAATAATATCGATAAATATAATTATGCATAAGTGATTTTGATGCAATTCTATCTTATTAAGTAAAACATAAAAAATATACAATTTTAAATTTTTTTTTACGTCCCTCAAATATTATATGTGATTCTAATTTGAAATATTTAATGATAAATGTGATGTTGTATATCAAAAAAAGGGAAGTGAAATGTGTGTTAGGAATTTAAAATTATTTATATTTACATAATATTGTATAAGATAGGAAAAATATATCGTACTCATGTGTTACGCAGATTGTGGAAACAATGTCTCTTGAAATTGTTTATATAAATATATATATATATATATATTTTTCATATTACTCTTATCTAAAACATAAATCATAATGCTTTGGTGAAGTACTGTTATGGACTCTATTTTGAATGAAATCTTTTATCTCTTTCAAAGTCTTTTTTTTAATCTCATCTTCATCGCTTTCCTTCTATAACATCCTCGGTTTACCACGTTTTTTCATTCCTTGTGGATTCTATGACAGTACTTATTTTTTTCAATGTCTTATTTTTTTTGTAAAGTATGCCCAAATCACTTCGATTTTTTCTATTGATTTGAGTGACGTTTAAGTTTTGTTTGCACTTATCTCCCTAGTTATTCATTGAAGATATCACATCATCAGATCTTCTACAAGCATCTTTTGATAAATAATCGAAAGTTTATTGTAATATCTACAGTGATTTTACAGACCTTGTAATCATATAATAGCACTGCCTTAATAATGATCCTATAAATTGACAGAAATATTTGTTAAGCTTTTTTGTCATGACTTTATTTCCCTATCAAATATTTTTACTTCGTTTCATGTCATATTATGAGACCAAAAAGGAAAACTGATTACAAAGTCTGTTTTATTGCGTTCATTTTAATAAAAGATTAAATTAATTAATTTGCTTGAAAGTTAAATACATGCTGTTTAGAAATGTTTACAGATTGAGTTCAATGCATAGAGTCGAATTATTATGAAAAATATGTTAATTAATATTCTTTATCGGTTGTTCTGTAATTACAATGATGTGTTATAAAGTATTTTATTATAAATGTCTGTTTGATTCATCCCTTATACAATTATTATTTGATCAAATCCAAAAATTACATTGTCTTACTGTGAAATGTGAAAAAATATTCATCGTTACATCGTTTTCTTTTTCAAACTCGCCTGTGGCAGTCTCATCAGTCCCAATTAAATTTAATTTGAATGCATTAAAAAGTATAATGTTTTCTCAATCCTTATAATTTTAATTGGATCTTTGTTTTATTTACTCATACTTCTTGATTGTTACAAATGCTTTTTTACTAATGATTTTTAAATAATTTTCACTAGCTTATTAAATTTTTAACTAGAATAGAAAAATAACTAGGGATACTTTTTAACTTATTTTTCTATAAATGTAGTTTTTTTTTAAATATATATCTATTAATAATATCTATATCAATAAATGATCATGAAGTGAATAATTAATTATTGAACATTTTTGGAAAGTCTTGAATTTATTTGTGTTATAATTATTTTTCTTTGGATAAATCCTAGTATTAATATAAATGAAAACCACATATGTATTTTTTTATATTTTATTGTCAGGTTCATGTTACCTCCATAATCACACCAATATTACAATAGTAAATGAATCTAGTGGATTTTCTTGTAGAAGTTAGATATTACACTTTGAATAACATCTAAAAACTTATTATTAACAAATATGGAAAATGATAATAGATGCCTTGCGAACAAACGTGATGATCGCTTGATTTCATCTAATATTATACATCGTCATTGTATGAATGAACATCATCAGTAGAACAAAAAGCGTGTCTCGTACAATATTGTGATCTAATTTCGGTACACACTTGTGCCACCCTCTACGCACTCATGCATGTACACAAAAATAGATACGTCCACATATTTCTACAGACTAAAAGTACAATACAGTTGTTATTTTCGCGAGTCATGTCACATTCATTCCTCGGTAAATATGTGCGCACATAAAAAGAAATAGTCCCTTATCAACTTACTGCTCTATCCACCCTCTGTCGTACCTCGTCGTCAGCCCCTCTTTCGACGGTTCGTCCGTCTCCACAACGCAACGCTGTCGGCGGCGCGGCTGAACATTTGACAACCAGAGTGCGCGCCGTCGCACATTTCGTGATGCACGTGACGCCTATGGTGTTCACTCTGTTGTACCCGTTGCTGGAATAATGATACGGACGAAAGAGACGCCAGTACATATGTCTGAGCGTCAGTCTTCGGCGATGCCCGCTTACTCATCGTAGCTGTTTGTTGGCAGCGGCAGCGTTTCGTGAAGTATCGCGTTTTAGTTTGATTTAGAAGTGGTGGTTGGTGGTGGCCACGACGGATGTACCGGAGGTTCGAGTGCGATAGTCGATTAAAAATGTTTAAAAAATACAAACATCGACTCGGTGTATGAACGTTTTTCCGGTTAACTTTGCGTTAAACACGACGTCTATATTAATATATATTTTTTTTTCATATGGTGTGTCTGTGTGATGTGTTATTTTTTTTATCATTTCGTTGATTCGATTCTCGTGTCGTAAATTATTCAACACAATTTTACAAATAAACATTCATACATTAAGTATATATATATATATATATATATATATATATATATATATATATATATATATATATATATATATATATATTATATATATATATATATATATATATATATATATATATATATATATATATATATATATATATATATATATATATATATATATATGATAGATATATATATAGATATAGATAGATAGATAGATAGATAGATAGATAGATAGATATATATATATATATATATATATATATATATATATATATATATATATATATATATATATATATATATATAACATTCCTATTAATTTTGTAATAAATGCTTATAGTAGTCAAAAATAAAAAATATCATTTTTGTATTAAATCATATTTTAATAAAATTAATTTAAAAATTTGTCCAATAATTAAGAAGTTATAGTAGTCAAAATAAAAATATATGTATATATATATATATATATATATATATATATATATATATATATATATATATATATATATATAAACCTTGAAAATCTTTAATGGATTTTATTATTGAGTTTAACTCATTACCTTTTTCACAAATAAATTAAATTTGTAATATAAAAAATATTTAATTGTATAATTTTTTTAGAGATAAATGTATTATAAAGTGAAAATATTTTTTTAAAAAACAATGTGTGTACTGAAATGAATATTCATTTATCAAAAAATGATTTTATATTATTAATTGAACGAAGTAATTAGTAAAAATAGTAATGAAATAAAATAATTAATGAATTATATTTTAATTAATGATTTATCTACTATATATATATATATATATATATATATATATATATATATATATATATATATATATATATATATATATATAGGTATTCAAGGAAAATAAATAGTGAAAATAAAATATTCTTAAAACTTACAAGGCTTATGTTTCTAATTTAAGTATGTTTTTTAAAAAAATTAGGTTAACAGAATTGCATACATATATATATATATATATATATATATATATATATATATATATTCCTGCCCAGGAAAATCGACCTTATATAAGTAAAAGAAAATATAAAAAAAATGATTTTAATACAAAAAATACATTGTATATCAGTTAGAATCTATTTCGTGAAAATATTCTGTACGAAAATGATAAATAATTAAAAATATATTGCATATGAAAATATTTTCTAAATATATTTACAAATTATTCCTTAAATTGAGTTCTAAATATAATTTTCTATTTATATTCCCATCATTTTTCAGCTAGTACGTTTACTATAAAAATTAACCAACGAGTAATCCTATCAAATTCTTTCAATTTCGACCACTTATTTTTTTATGTATTAAATATTCATTTTCGGATATTTTTTCCTAATTTATTCGTTATTATTAGAACTTTTTGCATGTTGATGTTCATTTTAAATTTCAACTATGTTTAACATTTTTGCGAAGAAATTAATTAAAATTAAAAAATTATATATAGAAATAAAAAAAATAGATTTGAAAATGTACATGTGTTGATGACTTTTTTCGGTTTTATTTATTTTCAGTAAATTAATAATTATATTTGAGAATGTACAAATGTTGATAAATTTCTTTTTGTTGGCTTATCTCGAGTAAATTAATTATTATATTTAGTGTAGAAAAACTTTCAAGACTTTCTAACTTTATTGATTTAATATCTTTTTTTCCATATCACACAGATTTGTTTGTATATCTCTGTTCCATTCATCCAAAAATCTTTTAGTGTTTTATATTTATGGATTCCCAATAATATATATATATATATATATATATATATATATATATATATATATATATATATATATGCAAGTGTGAATGTGTAAATTTATTTGATCAAAAGTATCAAATATATTATGAATATATGTATAAATTGAAATTATAGTTATTTATATAGTCTGTAGTTTTTGTATATCGTCGTCGGTAATAATTTTATAATAATAAAGTGTCTGTTATTTTCTAGTGAACAATGCATTATGAATTATATGAGTAGAGAATGATGATGTAACGCAATTGTATTCACCGGGAAGGCAATGAGAAAGGCATGTGCTTCCGATACGAATGTATCGAAATTGTAGTGAACGGTGTGTTTTAATAATGTTTTGTGTATTGTACTAAAAATGTGGTGTGAAAGTGGATGAGGATTTATATTTTTATTGTGTATTAACGTTGAGTGAAAAACGTTAAGGATATATTTATCAGGTAATTGAAATTAATTTCTCATTTTATAGAATCGTCGTTTAAATATGTACAAAATGGATGTCGATGCATATCTATGAATACATATATGTATGTATGTATTTTTATTTATAGTTACGATAAATAACTATTGTTGAAAGAAATTTTAGTTAACAATATTTATTTTAATATATTAATTGTGATACATAGCTGTATTCATAAAGACTTTGAAATACAGAATTTTTTGTAGTTAATTTTAATAAATTCAGTATTTTTCCACACTTGAAGTTATTAATTTAAATTTTAAATTAAAATTCTGCGTACAAATTAAGAGTGCAGAATTCATTACACTAACACGATATTTTTTATTAAGAAATTTATATACATATATAAATATATATATATATTTACACACACATACAATAAGTAAAATTGGTTGATTCGAATTTACTAGATTATTTAGTGTTATTTCCATATGTATTTAAATTTTTCTCAGATGGCAAGTAGAAAGCCTGAAAACTTATAAGATGAACTAGAACAAATGATATTAAGATATATGACGATAGACGGGGTATATCGTACACCCCTAGGTATGTCCCAGAATTGAGCTCTCGAGACTAGAAGGCGAATAACATCAAAATTTAAAAAAATATATATATAATTATATTTTGACTAATATATTGATGTTCTTGTTATTACATTATTTAGTAAGATTCATAAGTTACAGTATTGTTTGTGTGCTGTATTTTCTGGATGGTTAAATATGTGTTATGTGTTCAACGATTTCGTTACACAAATTGAATATAAAATACATGATTTTAGGTATTTCACTTTTATGTTCGTTTTATAGATATGAATTTATTATTAAATAACAGAAATGCAATAATCTTAATACATCATTATCATCAAATGAGACAACTGTATATATTATTTATTTATTCACGTATGGAATAATTCTTTTTTTTTAAATGTTCACTTTTGAATCAATGTTATTTGTTTGAAGTAATTTTTCATTTTAAGACTATGAAAATATATAAATTTATGCATACAAATCTTATATATATATATATATATATATATATATATATATATATATATATATATATATATATATATATATATATATATATATATATATGGATATGAGGGTCGTTTGATATGTATGGTAAATTTATGTATGTATGTGTGGTAAATTTATTTATTGTTTAATTTAATTAATTTAGCTAAATTTTTTAATTTAGTTTCCTTACTTTTTTACCATACTTATCAAACGACCCTTGTAAAATAGAGAATTTTGGGACGTTATAATTTAAGACAGATTTCTGTTTTTAATTTTGTTCTGTTTTAGTACAAATGCTTTTAGTTTTATTATATGTCTATTCAGTAGCTTAATAATATACAAAAAATATTACTATACTTTTTTTAATTACACATTCGAGTATCATAAATGAGTACTTAAAATTCTAATGAAGTGTTAGTGTTGCTGAGGTCAGAGAATAAATATTTTGTTAAATTATAGTTTCTCATTTTGTCATTATATCTTTTTCTCTTTTACACACACACATATATATATGTATATATATATATATATATATATATATATATATATATATATATATAAATTTATTACTTTATATTACTCTGTAGAGAGGTTCGTATATAAATATTGCTTGTTTAGAATTTATTGCCACAATTAATAAAATTAATAGTTTCAGGATTACTCCGGTTACCTATATATTATAGATAGTTTAGTTATATATGTATATACATACTATTATTTATATGTATGTTTTATATATATATATATATATATATATATATATATATATATATATGTATGTACACACACACACATATATATTTAAGGGAGTAAACCCTGAATAAAAAATTTTCCCTAACTCGTCTGGTCAGCGTTGTATGACCAAATATCAGTGATTGGTACATTCATTAGACTTTCGTCCAGCAGTGTGGGATAATGTAAGAGTTAATGATGATGATGTTTATATTGATAATGATGATGATGATAATGTTTATGTTGATGATGTTGTTGATGATAATGATTATATATATATATATATATATATATATATATATATATATATTTATAACTATCGTATACATGTGTTATTACTGAGAAATATTATGATTAATATTCTTAAGAATTGTATAATATTCTTAAAAATGTTTTTTTTTTAGATAATTTAGTATTTAAATTCCAGATTTAGCATATATTTTTTTTATTATACTCAACAATTGAAAACATAATTTGAATAAATTTATATTTTTGGTTTTCATTTGACATTTTTTTTTCAAAAAATAACATCTGTATTCCTTAATATTTCAATTTAGTTTATAACAATTACAAGGTTGTAGAACTTGCTACATTCTAACATTTTCTGATTTTTATTTAAGTGAACAAGATTTTATAGTATTTTTTTACGACCTGCAGTCTGTTTTACTAACAATAACTGCCTGTTCGAACTTACAATCATTACTTTCGTACGTGTTTATTACAGAATGCTTCCTCACAGTTGACATTATAACAACCCTTGCTTTATATTGTTATTTGATCACTTTGTGTATAGTTACATATTGTAGTTAATCCTCAAACATATTTTTATACTGTGAAAATAATGTAAAAAAATCATATTTTTAAGTATCGTATTTTTTGTTCTAACTATATTTTTATTCCTGGATTATATTTATAAAAAGGATCAATTGAATATGAATTTAAAAAAAGATTTTTTTTAAAAAAATAATATGTTTGATTATTTTAGACATTCCATATTATTTCAGGCTAATAATAATAGCTAAAATTCTATTATTCCGTTTGTGACTAGTGCAACTGTCATTAATGGTTGACAAATGTATTGATTTAAGTGTAACTTGCTAGTGTACAACAGAAACATATATTCAGAAGCATATATACATACACGTTTATTTATATATACATATATATATATATATATATATATATATATATATATATATATATATATATATATATATATATAAACCTGAGTAATAAAAGAGATATTTCTTTTGTAACAGAATTTATGTCTTTATTGATTAATTTATTTCATCAACTTTTTATGAGATCGGATTTTCTTGGAGACTATAACTCTGAATAATACTTTATATATATATATATATATATATATATATATATATATATATATATATAATTTTTTTATTTTTTATATAGAATGACATTTTTTTATGAAAATAATTAAATTTTTATATTTCATTTCAAATATTAATATTAAATATTCGTATTTTTTTTAATTAAGATATATTACATTGCTGTCAACTTCAATTTTTATTAAACGTTTTTTTAACTGGCAAAAACGCTCTCTCTTGGGACAATGCTGTTTTTTAAATGAGAAATGATATATACCGTAAGGTTGAATTTAAGCTTGACGACACATTAAAGAGCTGTATAACGTGCTAATTATTCAATTGGAATTATTTTATTCGTGTTTAAATTTTTATAAAGAGGTTTCTTTGGTATTTTCACAATTTTGACTGTAACTGTAATTATTTGGAAAAAAGTTTTAAAATGATATATCTTTGGCACATTTTAAATGTTTCCTGTGTTTTATTAGAGCTTTTTTTTCTTTTAATCTGCTATGTATATTTTAATTTCGTATTTTCAGCAACTTATAGCAAATAATGAGAATGTAAATAATTTTTTAGAATATGTTAAATAATTATTAAAAAAAACGAATAATCTATATGTTCTTTGATTTTATGAATGTTTTTTATTGCTATGGGTTTTTATAACAATCGTTTTACAATTTTAAATATTTTTATAAAATAAATATTATAAATATATAAACTTAATAACTTTTTTTAAAAAATAACAATACTAATTATCTTTAATTAGTACCAAAAAACTCTTATTTGATTTTACATTAATAAAACAATATACATATGAAATTAATATTTTTTTATATTTTCATATTGAATCGATTTGCATACCCTTTTGAATATAAACCTTCTTTGAGGTTTTAATTTGAATTTGTTAGGTAAGCTAATTTAATTTTTTATATCATTGTGTCATCAGTTGTGGTTACAAAAGTTTATTATTTGAACCCCATTTTAAAATTAATATTTTTTCTTAGAATTCTGTTCTTCTTTTGACTATGCACCTGAAAGGCTTCCTATTTATATATATATATATATATATATATATATATATATATATATATATAAAGAGAGAGAAAGAAGGGGGGAATTGAATTGATCAAAGTGGATAAGTTCAACAGAGCCCTTCAACTTGACTACGTTTTTCCAAAAAAAATCTTAACTATGTTTTATAAAAGAATCAATATTTTATATAACTATTTTCAGATTAATATTAATTATTTATTCTATTATAATTTCTTTAAAAATTTTCACATAAGTCTCAAATATAGAACTGTGTAAGGATATTTAAATTATTATTATTTGTTTTTTCTTACTAATATCTTTCTTAATAATTTTTTAAAAGTTTAAATTAATTTTTCATTTTTGATTCGCCAATAGAATTTTTTTCTAAAATTATTTCATCGTACAAACATTTATATTCACTATTTTCATTTTCACAATTTTTGTCATTGTCTATTTATAAAATAGTATTTTATTAATATCAACAATTACTTACTATTAAGTTCACTTTATCATTATATAACCATTGTCTTCAGATTTTTAGTCTATAAAATATCTTGCTGGTTCACATTTCCGGTCTAGAAATGAAAACATCTCATCAATTCTATAGTTCGTTTATTTCTATTTATGCATATAACATTATAGAAATTATTTTCTGTTACATTGATAGTATATACAAGTATTTACTATATGTAAATGTATGTATATATCTTCACAATGCGTGTATTTATGCTTGAATGCTCAGACTTTGTTTAACATATAAACAGAAGATTTAAAGATTTATTTGTTTTGTTCATTGTATTTTATGTGTAAATATTTAAAAATGTTATCTTATTGTTATTTTGAAATATTAATATGGATTTTTAATAGCATAATATGATTTATTGCTCTTTTCGTTTTGTAGATCTATCTGTATTTCTGTTTCAATATATATATATATATATATATATATATATAAGTATTGGAAGAAGTCTTCATTTAAAATTGAATTAGGAGGACCTAATGATGATGATATATAAATACATGTATGCATATGTATATACGTATATGTGAAGTAAATGTATCTCTGTATTATTATTACATTAAAATCAAGAATCTAGGGAATTGCTGGATAATTTTCATTATTTAATCATTGATGTCATCAGATTATATCAGTTCATATATAACCAACCATTGGAATACCTTGGGAGTAGAATTAAAAGGGGTAGATCGTTGTTAGGTAGCCAAAGGGCGATGACCCTTAGAGTGTGTTCATTTATTTGTCTATTCCAATGTACACACACACATACATACATACATACATACATACATACATACATGTATATATATATATATATATATATATATATATATATATATATATGAATTAATGAATGTATGTGTGTGTGTATTTGTATATGTATGTGAAATGAATAAATAACGTAATGATAAATTTTGATACTCTTAAAATTTGATTATTTTCGAAATCAATTTCGTTATTTGGTAATGATTAAATTTAATTTAATTTTAAGTAAATTGCGTCAAATTAGAACACAGTTTTCTTGTTATGAAATAAAATATAGAACATTATTAGATCTGAAATTTGTTAAAATAAACAATATAGTTTCACAAACAGATTGAAAAAATATTTTAAGATCGATAAGTTTTTTTTTATTTAAAACTAATTTTTTTACAAGTTTTATATTTTTGTCACTTATGTATAATTTTCTAAAATAACTAAACAAATATTCATACATATACACTTTGTATTAAATTTCCTATTGAGATAATTTAAAAATAACAATTAATTTATTAGTGAAATTGATTTCGGTATTCGATAATCACAGTGTATTTGAATTTTTTAACATTTCTGAGTGCTAAAATAAAAAGTTCTACTAAATATGTGTATTATGTGTGTGTGTGTGTTTGTCTCTCTCTCTCTCTCTCTCTCTCTCTCTCTCTCTATATATATATATATATATATATATATATATATATATATATATATATAAAATGTAAATTTGATCATAAAGTGACATAACATATTGATGATTGATTTCAAAGTAAACAAATTGAAATAAATTATATATTCGTAGTCAATGACCCCATTTCAATTGATCTGTTTATTGACTACAGATGTGTATTAAAATGTGATGTGGTACATTTATGACTGAATTTAAAATATATTTAAGTAACATACAACTTTTACTACTTACATTATGGTTCATAAAAACTTTTTTTATATATTAATAATTAATAAAATTATAGTCTAATGAGCATCTTGATAAACTGGGGAATTATTTTATTATAATTTTCAGTTTATTCTCATTAATAAAATAATTTCATATATTAAATTTGTTTTAATGTGGGAACTTTTATAACATAAAATATATGTTATATGTGTCTAACAGATGCATGAACATTTTTATATTTTCTTTGCGTATTTTCCTCGCAACTCGAAAAATATAAATATAACTGCACTACGTATAACTCATAAGGTCTATTGGGAATTAAAGCCTTGTGAGTTATGTGTATATTTTATTAGTATATGGAGTATGAAGTGTTAAATTGTAGATGTAATGATTATTTTTCGTTATGTTTTATGTTACTGAAATATTATTTAGATTTTTTTTTAATATGACGAGATTTAATTACTAATTCTTCATTTTAATTTTTTTAATTATTTCTCACATACGAGTATATTATCTTTAATATGAAGTTGTAGAACAGAGGAAATTACTCTCACAGGATAATACGACTCCGCAGTTCACTTATTATATACTATAGCTCACAGTACTATATTATTATATATATATGCGTTGACATAAATGGAGATAATATAACTGGAAATTGCAGTTTAAAGGCGTTGAACTGTTGCAAAAATATATACGAGATATTCGTATATTTTCTATTTATTCATGCATATATATATATATATATATATATATATATATATATAATATATTTGGAGTATATCGTTATTTATTCTCCATTATTATTACAGTCGAACATTATGAAATATATTTAGTTAGAATCCAATAAGTGTTTTGAAAATAAATTGAATTTGTGTATATTTATATATTTGTGTGTGCAAATAAATTATTTGCTCTTTTTAGATTTCGTACTGCCCTATCAATAATCACATGACTGTTGTAATTTGTATTAGCAAATAAAATGAATAATAAGTTTATATTAAATATCTTTATAAAATCTTATTGTGTGGTTGTAAGTGATTGAATTTTGAAATTGTGTAAAAATCAAATATATAATATTTTAATTTAATTTTTGTTATAACCATTTTTACATCAAGTTAAAGTTATTAAATTGTTAGATATAATTTATAGTTAAAAGATATATCATGTTATAATCTCTTCTTGAGATTAAATCTCTAAAAAAAATAATTTTTATTAAGTTTTATTTCTATTAAGTTTCGTTACAGTTTTTACTTTAGAAGAAATATACATTTTAATCATTTTTTTTGTATAATTTTTATGAAATTTTGTAAAGAATGACGTTGACATTATTTTAAATGTTAATTGTATTTCTTTAATTTAATTGATTTGGGAAAATAGAAAAATTACAAGGAGGTAGACTAAATTATAAAACAGTAGATATCTTGTTTTTTTTTCTTAATTAAAATAAATTATATTTATTATTTTCTATTTCTATAACGAAAATGAATCTATTCTTATTTCATATTATAATAACCGTTACATTTTTTGCAAAATGTTTTATAATACTTTTTTATTAATTGCAAATTTCATTAACGGTCCTTTATTCTGGTTAGTTTACTTTTTAGACTGTGATAACGCATTTATCTTTCATCTGATGTGAAAATTTTGACAAAAAACTATTTCTTTTCTCCAGTTTATATCACTGAACAACAGCACTCGAAACCATACTGACTTTCATGTTGAATACTTGTATACTTTCGACATAGATTAATGACGACTGCTGATTAGGATACCAAACACAATAGCCTTAAAGTTTCCACAAACTTACGAAAATAAAATGATTTATTGTAACGAAAACTTATAAGTCTTGAAAATATCTTAACAATATTTATAGATCTTGATGGGTAATAGCAAGTTGTACAAAAACTATTAATCGAATTAGTGTTGTGTTCTATTCATTCTTAATGTATCAGAGAATCGAATGAAATCTATCTTTCATATCAATCATTAAATCTACTTAAAATTCAATACGATTATCTAATTTATATTCTCACTCATACTTCAAACATATCGAGTCGATCGACAAATCATTTACTAGTTGTGTCTTTTTTTTTGAAAATTGATCACGGATTTAATACAACGAAAAAAATAGAATAATTCAACGAATTTAATAGATGATACGTACATACAAAAAGATACTAGTCATGCATTTTAATACAAGCTGCCGCGCGATATGTGCACATTTATCATGCACTCATCCATAAACACGAATCGTTTACCATTAGGGTCGAACAAAAACTTTTCGGGCACATGTCCAACTGCTTATACAACATTTCTACTCGGTCCGCGTAAATAAATTTCGGTATGATGCGATTCGAGCTATAAACAGCTACACCACATAATACCAAAATGAAAATTCTTTCATGTGGCTATGTGGCGTTGGTGGTGTTGGCAAGTCTGAAAAGATATTCAGACGTGAATTTCCACTTTTGAAGTGTACGTAATGTCGAACGTACGCTGTGTGTGTAAATATCTCTCGTTCTCTGTGTGTGTATTATGTTTAACATCCGTAATACAAAAAACAGTAGAGTATATAATTTTTTTCTATGAAGGAAAAACAACACAGAATTCGGCTTGTTTTAAAAACGGATTAGTGTAGGCTTTTATTACGAACATTAATGGTTTTCAAAACTTTGTTTTATATATTGTTTGAAATTTAATGTCATTGTAAAAGTTCATTTTTGGTGTTAGACTTTTCTTACTTTCCACGTCTCTCTTTCTGTTGATATTTAAATCATTATATACTTTATCTTAACAAACTTTTTTTTCATTATATTTATCTGTAATAGTAATTTAAATTTTTTTTAGTCATGTTTTTTTGAAATTTTTTATTTGAATTTGAAATTAAATTATCACATAATTAATTTATAAATTATCATTTTTTTAATCCATTTTCAGTAATTAACTATTTTTATGAAAAAGAACATTAATGTATATAAACATCTATTAAATTATTTATTTATTTATCAGCTATAAACAGAAAATGAACAATAAAAAATTATTGCCTAATTTCTTTAATTTCGTACGGTGTTTGGGGTGATAATTCATTTGTATTTGTTGTATTGTTACATTTTGATTTACTGTAATAAATTTTTTTCATTTCAATGTTTGATAAAAAAACATTTGATTTAAAATTGAAAAATCTTACATTACCAAAATGTGCAAAAGAACTAAGAAGACAAAAATATGTTTCTTTGGAAGTGGCAGATATAAACACACAAGATTTAAATTTGTGAAAAAAATCAGTTGATATGTTTTCTTATTTGTCCATAAATCTTTTCTAAGGCTTTATATTTCTGGGTTTTCAATAAATAATAATTTTTTATACTTTTCTGTTTTGCCCGTAATCTCTGAATTATTCAATATATATAGAAAGAGAGAGAGAAATAATTGAAATTTTATAATTGAATGTTAGTTTTAAAGAAACACATTTTTCTACTATGAATTATTAGAAATAATAAATTAACAATAAATTAAAAAAAAAGGTTAATAATATTTTTTTTACAATTTTTAATATCTTCACAAAATCTTTATAATTTTATAAAAGTAAACTCTGTTACTGTGTGAAGTATATGTTGAGGGTAAAATTAATGAATGGCCTGTGTGAAAGGGGAATGTCAGTTTTTTATTTATCTCAGCTTAGAAAGTATATAAGGGAAAATCTGAAAATAAAGCAATTTAGATAAATTACAGCTTGTAATCTGTAATTAAATTTAAATTAAGAAAAAATAGTATCTGCTTGTGGTAATACATGGTATTATATTACTGGCTTGATGCATAAGTAATGAGATTATATGTAATAAAGAGTATTTATTACGTATAATCTCTTTTCTAAAAAAAGTTTGTTTTATTTTTGCCTGTCTTATTTTATTTTTATTTAAACTTTAAAGAAATGTTTTATTTTATAATCACAATGATTATTTATCTTGTTAATTTTTTTCTATTATATTAAATAAACTAAATCAGTGATAGTAAAGTTTGAGAAATTCTATTATAAAAAACTTCTTATCAAGAATTATTTTAATTAAAAAAAAACTGATATAAATTATTTAACAGAGATATGAAATCAATATAATTTTAATAATTTTTTTTTTAACATTAAATTATAAATCTTACAGATTTTTTTAATATATTGATCAGATACCAAATAACGACTAAAAACCTATAAATATTTTAACATATATAAAATGTGACAGTTATTTTAAGCATTTCCTTCCTCTTATTCTAATTTAAAATTTAATATTTCATTTTATTCGTAAGTTTAAATTTCTAGGAACAACTTCGTCTTTTTCTAAAGGCATACGTATTGTACGTGCCTTCGTAAGGGTCGTGCTTTAGACTTTTGAATTCATTACGTTAAGGCGTGACCGTTTAAAATATTCAAGTATTTTTTTTAAATACTACATAAACTGTTTAATATTTTGTACTCAAGTTTGTGCATGTTTCTTTCTAGCCACGCCTTGAAAATATATATAAATCAAATTAAATACTTGTGTATAACATATTATGTATGTAATTAAATATTTATGTTTGTGTTTAAAGGGTATATGTAACACCATTCGTTTCCATATATATGAATAGATGGATGGATGGATTTGAATTGCAAAATCAAATTTTATTAATACATATTTGTAAATATTTACTTTATAAATTTATATCGAATATTTTATTTTAAAATAGACAATGGTTACTGTAACAGTAGTCGTGATTAAAATTAAATGTTATTAAATTTTGACTAAGGTGAAATGTTGTTATTCAGTACAATAAACGTCAAATAAGTTATGTCTGTATTTGATGATAAATTTATCTACAAAAATTTCCATATCGTTAAATTTACGTTTCAACGAAGCCATTTCGTGTATATAAATAAAGTAATACGAATTGGCAACGTTTATATTTTTCAATTTTTGTTTTTAATATGTGAATGAATAGTGTAATAGAATAGTTTAATGGATGAAGTATGAAACATTAATTTATCAAGAAGTACATTTTATAAAGAATTAGTATTTTTTTTGCATTGTAGCATATTTAGTTTAACATAAATGAATTAACTTAAAAGCATGAGATTTTATAAAAATGTTCAATAATTACTTTTTTCCCCTTTGATCATCGATGTGCATTTTAATGACCGTGCTTATGTCAAAATTTTGTCGTGTTAGAGATGAGTGATTTTTAAATACACTCAGTTTGTTACTTTTTCATATAAAAAATATTTTTTTAAAGTGAAATAATATTTTATTTCAAGAACAACTGTCATTGTAAATTTAACAATATAATAGAAAAATAAGAAAAAATCGAGTTTAAAAGTATATTTTTCACTCGATTATTTTGTGGCTTCAGTTTTTAATTCTAGTTTGTGTTGTGATTATTTTCTTATTTACATTCATGTTATACAAGAGAAGAGATTAAGCCATTAACTAGTCTAATGTTCATTTACACTGCTTTTTCTGAATCCTTTATTATTATTTCACCGTACATTTGCTACATTTAAATTTTTGTAAAGGTCTCTAAATAATATTAAAAATGATTTTTGAAAGAATTAATTATAAAATTTAAATACGTTTATTATATTGTTATTACATATGTATTTGAAAGTATGAATTTTCATTTTTTTATTAAAAAATATTTCATATATTATTTTCTAAACAATATCTTTTTATTAGAAGTTATCTAGAAGTATATCAATATTTAATCCCACGATCATATTTCATATTTGTCTACTTAAAATCAATTTTTCTGAAGGTAATTCTGTTTTAATATAATCTTTAAGCACTTTCCATAAACAATAACTACCTAGAGTAGTAATACGTTATTCGAGGGAAATAAGATTAAAATGGAATGATTTATCCATCCCTTCTAAGAACTTCGGCTTAATGAAATTTTATTGTAGTAGTAATTTCCTCATACTAACTGAAATAGAAAATAAAGCAACAAGTACGTGCTCATTTCACTCACCGTTCGCAGATAAGGGTTACCTGTTTATTGGTTAATTTATTATCTTAATGATTTACAATTTATTGCTAGGGTAAAAACGTTCAGATAAGGTTTAGGTTCGTAGTTTGAAAAAAGTACGGCTGTAATTAAAAACGAAATCGAGATAAAGGAAATATACGTACTCGTAGCGAGATTGATAAAGAATTTCAATATCTAGACAAACGTTTTTTTTTCAAACAATTTCAATTAGTTTTATGTATTTTTTGAACTTGTTATACGTAAATTACATTGTACAAATCAATTATTCCTCTTTGAAAATACCATTTCTTAACAGTTTTCGAAATTTCAGTGATATAGTACTTATGTCAATGTCTCAATTAAAATCATTCGTACTTGTTTTGCGTACAATAGTTTAATAAACAAATTGAGCTTAAATATGAATTCTAGAAATTCCTTAAATACGATTTTTTATGATCAAGATTTATAGTTTAGATGTCAGTCTGAGTACATTGAGGTAAAAATAATGTAAATAAGATGGCATTTCAAAACCATATCTATTTTTTACACGCCACTGTATATATCCATTATATGTATGTATATAATGTGATAATAATATATCTCTTTAAAACAGTTTCATTTTTCAAAAAGTATACAAATCAGTCGGCTTCTTTTTTAAAGTTCTTTCTGCTTGCTTTTATACGAAGATATATACAATATTCTTATTGTATAAAGTATCTTTGCAAATCTTTCTATTTTAACCGCTTTAAATACTGTTTCATCTGCCAGCATTTTGAAAATATATTTGTTTTGTTTTTATTCTGAGGAAATAAGTAACAGATGCTCTAAAATATATCAGGTTAAGATTGATGTTAAGTTGAATTTATTTGATTGTCAAATAAAAACTCTCCTTTTTATTATTTTTTTGGTAAATATATTATTTTCTTACAAAATTCAGATATAAATTTTACTATTTTTGTTTGATTTTTTTCAATGCATTCATTATAAATGTCGATAATTGATCGAAGAGATTAGTGTCGTTTTTTATACTTTACGAACTTATTTTGTTATTCAAATACAAATGAAATATAAAAATCATCATACATACTTCTTATACTCGAAAATTTCAATTTTAATATAAAATAATGTTAATTCTTTGATTATTCAACAATTTTTCGTCGTGAAACGTGCTCGATTCTCATCGTTATCTTTCATGTATTGTTACAATAAACAGACTAAAACTTGTATATGTGTTATTTATGCTTCAATTTACAGTTCTGTTTGATCATTTTAAAAAAGATACGTGAGGAATATGTACGAATTTTATTTTATAATTTCATTTCGTAGTCTGTATACGAGAGAAGAATTAAAATTAATAAAATATGGTTTGAAAAAGTAATCTACAGTATTTTTTCATCAAGTATAAAATCTGTAAAAAAGTTATGTTCAGTTCTTTTCTAGACTTTTATTAATTCATACTTCTAAAAAATTTGTAAAACTATTTAATTGAATTACTTTTTACGTTTTGTCTACTTTTATATATATATATATATATATATATATATTTGGATTGTCTATCAGATTTGGAGCTCTATATTCTGGCCTTCGTTCTAAAAAAATGAACAATTTTTAAAAAAAGTTTTTGGCGATAAATATGTAAACAGTCACTTATCCATCACAATTTATTTATCTATAGTGGAGTGTAAATTGTAGAAAGTATTATTATTTATCTTATTAACAATAATTAATTAAACTATAAATTATCATTGCATATCAATTTTATGCTAAAAATCAAATTTATTTTTTAATTTTTCATTTAAAAAAATTATAATAAACATATTAAGAGATTGAAAATTTAATGTAATAAATTTTGTTCCAAATTTTAAACCTTTGTTACTGAATTTTTGCTTATCGCAAGTGGTATTGTTATTAAATAATATTATTTGGTAATTCAAAAAGACATTATTATTAAATTCCAATTAAAAATACTAATACTGATTTAGTAATCAGAATTTAGAAGTAATTTTGAAGTGTACAAGAAAGGTCGTTTAATTTTATAAAATTCTGTCATATCGCCTTTAATTATATTATTTCTGTGTATAATCGATAAAATATAATAACGAAAGATGTTGGTATATTTTATTAAAATGTATTTTAAACATTATTATAAAAATATTCGTTTTAAATTCTCTTTAAACAGTGTAGTCTTTGTTATCCAGATTTTATTTTTAAAATTTCTCTTGTCAAATTTATTGCCACAAATCTATTTTCAGATAGAAAGCTGAGCTTTTTTTAAACTAAATGTTAAAGATCAGTCAAATATAAATTTTTAAAGTATATTTTTAATTTTACATGGATAAATTTGTTAAAAGATTGTACGAAGCAACATTTATATATTTTTATTCAATAAAAACATATTTGATTGTCAACAATATTTAATAAATATTGTTGAATGTGTTTATAAATAATTTCAAAGATTTGTTACACAAAGATATAATAAAATATAATTACACCAATATTCACTGAAAAACATTCATCGTCGTTTGCTTTGAATAACATAATGCGGACATTGACAATCTTCTGGCTTTGTTGTGGAATCATTTCTAACATCGGCAAGCATGCATACAAATTAGTTGATAAAAGCAAGAGAACACTTTGTGAATAACAAATATAAGCGGATCAATTCGATTTACAATTTCATTGTTTGTCAGTTGAAATTTTATCTAACACTATATCAGTGAATAGCGTAGAATAGTCAAAATAGGATCAAATCTTTAACTACTAAGGTTCAATATTCTTACTGTTTTTACAAGCATATATATATATATATATATATATATATATATATATATATATATATATATATATATATATATATTTACATACACATATAATATGAAGGGGTACGTCAACTAAGTATAGCTGTGTGTCAATTGTCAGAATGTGTTTGTATAAAAAACATCGAATACAAATAATAATATTTATGTAAATTATTTTTCTAGCGACGGTTCTGGTTTCTTATATACACAAACAAGATCTCTTCGTATCAACATTTTTGAAATAAAAATAGACTTGTTTTTTTGTTTGTAGAATTTCCTGCAGAGATGTGAATGCTGAAAATATCAATTACTAGTGGTTGAGATGCAAACCGATAACACTTGGTTTTAATATGACCTAATAAGATTTATTTATATATCAGGTTACATACTTCTGTTATGAGGAATCTTGAATCGATATTATATACATATATATATATATATATATATATATATATATATATATATATATATATATATATATATATATATATTTTTTAAAATATCAACTATTCACAAGATATAAAATACTATGTTATTGTATTTTTCATTTTTGTTGGATACCAAATTTTTTCGTAAATAACAAAAAATATTCAGTTTTTTTATCAAGATTCAATAATGGTATTATATCTGTCATTTTAATTAACCCAGGAAAAATCATAAAGGTTTTCTCTTCAATTTTGTATTTAAATAGAAATTATTTTTTTAGAAATAAACGTTATATATATATATATATATATATATATATATATATATATATTTGTAGAACTGGATTAACTTTTTATATGTACGAGATTTGTTTAAATACACTTTTCCTACCAATTGTATATACAAAACACGTAGACTTCGTTTCAGATTACATTTTCTTACCGAGTATAATATCGTCTATTAGATTTTATAAAATTTTCGTGAAAACTAGACGTGATTTGCGAATCAAAGGAAATTCTGTTCAGTCGTGAACTCATTTGAAATTATCAAAAGAATCAGCTCGATGCGATAGATACTGCGAACGATGAAACGTGGTAACTACCCCGTTCGATATACATTAATCGAATTGAGTTCCAATTGAAACTTGAGAAGAAGAAACTATTATTGAATGACCTCGATTACTTAATCGTAGCTCTGTTGTCGAGAGGTTAACATCCGAACGGTGAACGTTCATAGATGAACGAACGTAGCAATGGGTTGGGTCGTATAAGAAAATAAGTGGAGGAGACACATTAACGTTTATGAGATGTTCACCGCTTAATGGTCTAAATTAATTAAATGTGTCTCGGATAGTTCCGCAACAGTGCTAATTCCTTTATTCCCATCCTTTTGTATTGTCTCACGTGCAACTTCTGTGCGGTGTAAGTTGTTAAAGATTTATGTATCGGTTTTAAATAAAGTACGTGGAATGTTTTTAATGAACTTCAATCAATATTGCAATTGAATTAATTTATTTGTTTTATATAATATTATTCCATTATTCAATTTAGTTACTCGTATAGAATTACTTTAGAATATTTCTCGAGTTTGAAATTATATTCAATATTCCAGACAGAAGTCTCAGAACAAAATGTAGCACATCTTGAAAAATTTGGAAAATAATCAGTTACGACAAAATCGAATTTATTTTGAAATTATTTTGACATAACTAGAAAGTAGATTTTAAATCGGAAATTCAAGCGATTAAAAAATTGTTATGTATTATTTTTTTTATTTTAAAAAATAATATTGTGTGGTTATAATATTCTGTAATTAGGTTTTTTATATAATTACTAATATTAATTATTCAATTTTTGTATTTGTATTTTATAATTAAAACTTCATTACTTTATAAGACATGATTATTATCTCAGTTTCCACTTAGTAACTAAATGGTTCCTCTTAAATCTCTCTCTTCTCCTCCTCTTTTCTCTATAATATATATATATATATATATATATATATATATATATATATATATATATATATATATATATTAAATTGAATTCAAAATCATCAAAGAGTTACGTTCTTAATCTACATCTTGCCATTTTCATATTTTTATACCTTTATATTCTTTACTCGTATATTCTTGGAAGTGTATTTTTTTAAATCTTTACTATAAAATAAAAATACGATTTTCGAATAGTACAATGAAGCTACTCAGAAATTCTTGAATAAAACTTTTATGGTTTCTTCAAAGTATATTCTTACTCATTTGGAAAATATTGAATCGATTTTTCAAACATATCTTTTTCAGTTATATGTCCTAAGGAAAATAGTGGGTTTTTTTCAATAAGAAACTTCTTTTTGATATAAATTGATAGATATTTTTTTTAAAAAAAAGAAAACATTGAAAATAATATATTTTGTTTACTTGACCATAAATGTCTCTTTTAGTATTAAAATTTTGATCTCAATTTACTCACTCATTATCTTTTATGTGATCTTTTTTAATATTATGTATTTATTTCAATAAGTAAAATATTTAGTAATATCACAAACACTTGAATTAAAATCAATCTGTTATGTGAATTGTAAAATAAGTGGGACTTGTATATTTTATACTCTATTAAAAATTATATTTTAACGATATTTTTTCATATAAATCTATTTTAATTGAATCTCGTAGAATAAATATATGTATATTTACCATGAAATAGTCAAGAAAAAATGTCTATCGACGAAATTTATTTACAACACTGTATATTTTACAAATATCAACAAAGAAAAATGCTGTAAAAGCATATAGAAATTTATTAAAAGTTTTTGGAGCAAACGAAGTACCTGAAAATTTAAGAATAGACTTCATCCTTTAATCAAACCACGCTCTGGAAGACTTTCTATAATCTATGATGATATTCTTTCCAACATTTTGGAAGAGCATTAATTTTTATTCACATCAGAAATATATTCAAATATACAAGATGGGAATCATATGAATTTACTGCTTTATACAACCGTTTAGTTCTTTTTATTTTTATGAAACAGAAATGAACCATTTTATGACTGCTTCATAATTGGGGATAAAAAGTTGATTACATATAAAAATCTAGTAAGGAAAAGTGCATACTGAAAAACTGGACATTCTGCTCTGTCACATCTAAATCAATTTTAATTTTAAAAAAGATAATGTTATCTTTATGGTGGGATATGAAAGGACCAGTTTATTATGATTTTTTTTTAAAAAATACGATTAATTCAGAAAAATATAATTAAAAGTTGGACAATTTGAACAATGAACTTAAAAAAAGTCTGGTTCTTGTTAATAAGAACAATTTATCTTACACCATGACAACGTAAAGTCACATATTTTTTATCAATCCAGACAAAGTATTGGATCTGGGTTGGAAGATTCTTAACACTTGGTTTACGGGACGCGTCATTTTGACACGTTTTATTTTTTTTTAGAATTTCTCAAACTTTTAATAGAATTATGATATGAGAATTGAAGAACAATATGCAATTATTTGTTAATAATAAATAACAACCGTCCCCTCACAATTTGGATACAATGTTTGGACTCATTTTTTGTTTGAAGAAATTATCGTTTCTATGATTCAGTTTCCTATTCTTTCTTAAAACATTAAAAAAATAAAATCATCAGTCCATTGATTTTTAATTAATCTTAGATTTATAGTCATTTTGTTTGTTATTTATCTTCAAATTTTACAGTGTACTCATTTTCAACAATTATTTAAAGTGAAAATTATTTCATTTACTTTCTTTAAAATGAAAATGGATTGTTTTATTTGACTTTATTTGTGACCTTATTTTTTTAATTGTTTGTTGTTTAGTTATCTCTTGTATATTTTTCTATGTTTAACATTAAATTCATCGTAAATTTTTTATTTCTTGTTTAAAAGTTTTAAAAGAAACAAATTGGCATAAATAAATCACTCATCTCAACATCACAATTTTTCATAAAATTGTTCAATAATCATTTATATTTCTCTTTCAATGGATATACCGTCATCGACATAGATTTATTATAAAATCTAGATTTTATAACGCAGTTTTCTAACAATAACGACTGGCTGACGAAATGCATATTCGCAAATAAAGTAAATAATCAGCAATTATCAAACATTTTTATTAAATATTGTGGGTATTTATTGACTTGATTTTTGATGAAGTGAATTTGACACTGTATCAAAACAAATAATGGAAATGAATTAATTTCAGAGCTCTTTCAGTGGAATATATGAATCATAAAATTTGGTGTTTATGATTAAGTACGAGGAAATTAAAATAGATGTATAAAAAAACTAAAAAAATCATTTCAAAAAGATCAGTTTATTATAAAATAATAAGCTTTTACATTTTATAATAAATTAATTAAATTATATTATCAAATGACATTATACAGCTAATTTCAATTATTTTTTTTATTATTTTATATTCATATCAATTAAAAAATGTACATTACAAAAACCTTCGATTCTTATTTTTTGTGGAATTAGAGTTCAGTATTTTTGACAGTTATTTTCTTTTGTAGCTTGGCTTTGATATCTCAAAAATATAAATTCAATAAGCATATTAGTGTAACAAACTTTATAATATACCTAGAAATATGTAAATAAGTCTGCATTCGCCGTACATAAAATGTTTATATTAAATGTTAAGGATAGAATTTTGAATTTAAAAAGTAATAAATAAATATTTATTTTATTTTAAAGGAAATGAACTTTCAAATGACAAGATTTTATTAAATTGTTCAATTTATAATTACTGATTAGTTTTATTTCCTTTATTATTTTTATAAATGATATTTCATGTACGTTGCCACTTCTACACCACGTTGAGGTTGCAGACATGTAGAAGGCCCTAAAAAATTAAGAAATATTACTGAATTAAAAACAAAACTAATTCTAAAAGTATGTAAATGCAATAAACAAAAAGCTAAATCCTAAGCTAGATAAGTAAAAAAATATATATATTCCGGATCACTCAATAATTTTTACCCAATATTCCAGTGACAAGTACCTGGATTTTTTAATTTATATATTATTTATTCCATTGAGAAGTATTTAGTCCAAAATTATCTTAATTGTCCAAATTTTAATATTTATTCCTTGAAATAAACTTATTCTGAATATTGCTTGATCAATTTATATTCATCCGATTATAAATCATATATTCATTTATATATTATCTTAGTGTTTCTATAAAACAAATTCAAGTATAGTTTTAAAAAGTTCTTAATGGTGCTAATATTTAAAAAAAATCTGAAACAAACAATTTATAAATAATAAAAACATATACATATATATATATATATATATATATATATATATATATAGGAAAGAGAGAGAGAGAGAGAAAGTTTTGTATTTCATATAATCTTTTCGTTACTTCTCATCCATAGTAAAAATTTGCTTTCATTTGGTCCATCATTATTCAATTATATTTTGAAAATCTTATCTAATTTTATTTCACATCCTTTGACATTTAATTTTATTCATATTTAATTATATACCTATATTCATAAATTTAACAAAATCTGTAAATGGCATACAAAAATAAAATATATAAACAGATTATTACATTGAAAAAAATATTAAAAAACGAGAATATGAATATAAGAAAGACAAAATATATAAAACAAAACATAAGAAAACAATATCAAAAAAGAAAATCAAAGATTACAAAAAACATAAAAATATAAATCGCAAATGTTAAAAATAAAACAATATATAGAAAATTACAATAAATAGTGCTGAAAATCAAATCTAATAATATACAATTAAAAGAAAATAATATGCAGAAAATCAAATAATATTATATAAATCAATGAACTAAAAATTAAAATAAAATAAATTGGGCTCAAAATAAAATAAGAAAAAAATTAAAATAAATCAGAAATTTTGCTAAAAATCAAATCAAATAATATCTTACAGTTTAAATAAAATAATATGCAGAAAATAAAGCAAAATAATATCATATAAATAAATGAGCTAAAAATCAAAATAAAATAAGATAAGAAAAAAATTAAAATAGAAATCAAAATTAAAACATAAATCAGAAATTTTGCTAAAAATCAAATCAAATAATATCTTACAGTTTAAATAAAATAATATGCAGAAAATAAAGTAAAATAATATCATATAAATCAATGAGCTAAAAATCAAAATAAAATTAATTAGGCTGAAAATAAAATAAAATAGAATAAGAAAAAAATTAAAATAGAAATCAGAATTAAAACATAAATCAGAAATTATGCTAAAAATCAAATCAAATATCATAAAATTTAAATAAAATAATATGCAGAAAGTAAAGTAAAACAATATCATGTAAATCAAATAAAGTAATGTGCTAAAAATCAAAATAAAATGAAATAAGTTAAGCTAAAAATCAAAATAAATTAAAAAAATCAAAAAACAGACAAAGAAATAAATGAGGCAACAAGTAAGACTTAAAAAATAGAAAATTAATAGTTACTTAAAACATATTAGCTGAATTATCTTACTTCTTATTTTTATTATTCTGAAATTAAGAAAATATTAAGAGCTGAAATAAAACAAATACATTAAGCTGAAAATCAAAAATTAAAAAATATTACCACAAAATACTTATTTCCTTTGTCAACCATTCAAAGTTGTTCTTTTCCTTTATGTTTTTTCTTTTAATATATATTTATTATTAAAAAGTTATTTCATCAAAATTCTAATTATCTTTTTTCGTAGACTGATTTTTCTTAATTAGGTACATCTGTAGAAATAATTTTTATTATTCCATTTGTAGCCATTAAATATTATTTGAAACCAAAAGTTGTTTTACTTGTTTTCATGTGTTAACTTTTGAGAATTACTTTTGAGTTTTTGTAATTTATTGGGAAAATATTCATGTTTCCTGAAACAGTCAAAATTTATATTAATAGAATTAATTATTAAAACATTATGAATTTTTCCAATGATTTCTTATTGAAATTTGCATCTTGTAATTATTTTCAAAATGAGCTTTAATCACGCTGTGATAATATTTTCATACAATGATTCCTTTGACGATTTTTTTATTGATCGAATAACAAAGAAAATTTGGAATGTCTTCGTATATCTGTAACAAATAAAAAAATATCGAAAATTAATAAAAGTATGATCATAATAAGTTGTTTTGTTGAGGTTTGCCATAAGACATATTTTTTAACTCTTTATCCAATTCTTCTATTGTTTCTTCAAATTTATTTGGAATTGCTGAGAAAATAATGTTATTTATTATCCTAACCCTCTTACTATCCTAATCTACTTCGAAATTCTGCTTGTTCTGGAGCGTATGAAAAATTCAGTTGATTTTGTAATCACTTTGAAATGATTGTTCGAAAATTTTATACATCGTCGAAAGTAAATTTGTAAAAAAGAACTAATGTAGCTTCATTCCATTCAATTAGTATTTTTCTTTTTTCTAAAATATCGAGTGAAGATATCGGCCAATACTTTTTTCATATTTTCTTCTGTAATTTGTAAATTTCTTATTCAGTATGATTGCATTTGAAACTTTTATTAGAACTTATGGAACGTTTGATACTGTCTGCCTTTTTTAGTTCTAGATTTTTTTCTGTATTAATTCTTCTATTCACTTGGTTATTGTGGATCTATTGTATGTTTTGCTTCTCTACTCTAATTTCAGAACGATTTTTGTTTTTTCATCAGGGGGCTCTCCTTCCCCTACTCTCTTCGTTCATCGACACCCAAACTTACTTCTGTTTAACAAAAAAAAAATAAAAATTTTAAATTTATTTCATAAAATTTGTTACTTCGGCAATTCTCGGAAAACCTCGAAAACGAAATTTTCACATCTCATCAGAAAATAATTATTTTCAAATAGGAGATTATAAAATTTCGTTTTATTTTTCGGTATCTACCATTTTCTTTAATAGTTTTACTAGTTATACTAGTATGTGTAAGTTTAATGTGTGTTGTATGTATGTGTGTAATATTTGAATTGGAATTTTATCCAATTCAAAAAGTAATAGAAGATAATTTTGCACTTATCAAAATAAAATTAATATAGTGAAAATTTTAGATCTATTATACATTATTAAAAAATGTTAAATTTAAATGAATTTGGAAAATACCCTATTATACATTTTAATTCCCATTAACCACTCTTACATATTTTATCCAAGATGATCATACCAAGAAATATAAAAAAGGTATGTAGACGAAAGATTAATTGAATTATTCAAAAAAATAATTTTTAAAATTTAAAAAAAAATTTGAAAAATTAAAATAATAAATTACGAAAGAAAAATTGAATTTAATGCGAAAGTTAATAATAAATTTCAAAATTATACTATCCAGGACCATCTACTTGGATTATCCACCATCTATGGTATCTGAAACATACAATAAAATTAAAAAAATTCCATTGAAAAAATTAAAATAATTAATTTTTTTTGTAACTAATTTTCTTTGTAAGTTCTTCCTTTCACTCTATGAATTTAATCAAAAATAAGTAAAATCCTTCAAATTGAATGAAGTATTGTAAATTTTATAAACACAAGATTGCATCAATTATTTCTCTTTTAATAACTCTCGTATGATCATTATTAAAAACAGTGCTTTTTAAAATATACTAAGTCCTTTATGTTTTTGAAAAAAATGAATAATTTTGAAAATATTTGAAATTTAATAAAAATTAATAAAATTAAAAATGTTTTATTTTGATTAATTGGAATTCGCAAATTCAGTAGATCTTTCTCCTTGAATCAACCATGGTATCTGAAACATTCAATAAAATTAAAAAATCCATAAGAAAGGGTATAAATAATTCACTTTTCTTCATACTAATTTTCGAGTTTTTTCTTTTATTCACTAACAGCGCGCGATTAAAAAACTGTACACAATGCAAGCGCAAGTTCAAAAAGGGACACATTAAAATCAAAATTATTATTACAACGAACATTACATACAAGATTCCAAAACTCGTTATCACTTGTATTGGCACCTTCAATATGCAAGCTCAATTGTGGAATAGTTTTGATTTTATGGACAATGGTACTATTTGTTCCATTGCCCCTGATGAAGCTGCAGTACGTTTCCTCCAAGTTGACGAAGACGAAATATGTAGAAGTAAAACATGAAAATCATGAAATAAATTGATTAGTAAACAAATATGCTATAGAATTTCTTCGGAGAGCTAGATCGTTCGCTCTCCAAAGAGATCCTGCCTATCTACACCTGCTACAAGGTGAAACATACATATAAAACCCGTGAAGCGGATTAATATATGCGTCCCTAACTAACACTGCTAGAATGCAGCCTATTCTAACGCTGGAAAATCATGTGTAGAAAAATGGTGGAGTCGGGGCTTCAACTTTGCTTTACAGCACTTCATCCACCCCGAAATCTCCGTGCGTTGATAACAAAATCAACAATCAATCAATATAACATCTTATATATTGAAGACCGTTAATTTGAGAATCAACGTAATGTGTACAAAAATATATAAAACATATATACATAAACATATGCATCATGACAACGTTTTAATAAAAAATTAGTTAATTAAGAAAAAATAAAACGATATCTGATGAAACTTATTCTAAATATTTGGGAGGACAAGAACTTGCGATGCGTGTACAGTTTTAACTGTAATAAATAAAATAATCTGGCCTTATTCTCTTCGTCGTTTGATAGATTCTCCCTCGATTGGATTTGGACACAAGAACGACAAGAAATCTGTAAATAAAAGAAAAAACATTATTTTCAAACGAAATTAAATATACAAAAAAAAATATGCATATATATATATATATATATATATATATACATTAGTAAAATATGCATATATATATATATATAATATGTGTGTGTGTACGTATGCGCGTACTTACACTAATTATTAATATCAAATGAGGATGATGTAAATAAAAATTAAATGAAAACTACTAGAGAAGAATGTAGATAATAAGAAAATTATTGAAAATTGGAGAAAAAAGTAAGTTAGTTTATTTAAAAAATGAAAAAAAAAATAGAATGAGATTGAAAATTAAAGAAGTGTTAAAAAATACAAATTTATAAATCAATTGAAAGAAAATTCAGAACTAAAAGTGAAAAAAATTAAAAATAATCAAAATTGTTCTTGGAAATAGAATAGCAGAAAAGACAAAGAAATCGAAAACAGAATCGATTAAAAAAATATAATTTTCAAAAGAAATTAAATCTACAAAAAAAAATATGTATATACAATTATATGCATATGTATGTGTGTGTATGCCACGTATACTCTAATTATTAATATCAATTTCATTTTATAACATTTAAATTAATTCGAAGACAAAAACAAGTACACTAACTTTAGTTTAAATTCAAATAATTCATAACCAAAAATTGTCTTTTCTAAATTGTAAACTGAATGTAGAAATGAATTATGATTGCACATAGTCACATACAATTAGTTGAAAATATAATTACGTATTTTTTTTAATACATAAGGATTTATCACGAAAACAACTATAAATTGAACTGATAATTATTTTCATTTGTGTATATTATCTACTTGTTTTACTTGACTATGTTACAATGAAATAAAACATTGAAAATATATTTGAAATTATTGAATATCCAGATGAAAATTTCCTGCCACTTTACAAGTTAAAACATGGATTTTGTAAATTAATTTTATATTATATAAAAGAAGCAATAAAATAAATTCAAACATACATTTTTAGTAACAAGTTTTTTTTCATTTTACTACCAGTTTTCGAAAATGAAATGTAAGGTTATACTAATTGTCAATTTTAAGAACCCCACTAAGTATTTTTTTCACTTAAATATGAAAGTTTTCTTTTATGTTTAGAAATAAATACGTAATATAAAACAACAAAACTATCAAAAAAATGTACAAATTGAAAAAAAAAACCTACCGAAGCTGCAATCCTTCTTATTATCCCGCCTTCAGTTGAAATCACAAAACACAGTTTCACGACACTACACTATACTACACTCTACGAATGACGAAATCAAACTGAATTCAAATTTGGAACCACCTAACGATTTTGGGTTAATACCAACCCAAGAAAAATAAATTTGAAACCTATGTTCAGAGTCTCTGTTGACAAGTTCTTAAACGACCCAAGGATAAATTAATATTTACAGCCATTTTGGAAATCACATACGAATATTATAAAATAAATATTCGATAATTTTACGGGAAATTTAATTTGAATATCTAAGATTTCTTACTAGAAAAATTTGTGTTCTTGTGTATTTGTATGCATATGTACGTATGTATGTTTCAACTGAAGGTGGGATAATAAGAAGGATTGGAGCTTCGGTAGTTTTTTTTTTAATTTGTACATTTTTTTGATAGTTTTGTTGTTTTATATTACGTATTTATTTCTAAACATAAAAGAAAACTTTCATATTTAAGTGAAAAAAATACTTAGTGGGGTTCTTAAAATTGACAATTAGTATAACCTCACATTTCATTTTCGAAAACTGGTAGTAAAATGAAAAAACTTGTTACTAAAAATGTATGTTCGAATTTATTTCATTGCTTCTTTTATATAATATAAAATTAATTTACAAAATCCATATTTTAACTTGCAAAAGACAGGAAGTTTTCATCTGTATATTCAATAATTTCAAATATATTGTCAATTTTTTATTTCATTGTAACATATTTAAGTAAAACAACAAGTAGATAATATACACAAATGAAAATAATTATCAGTTCAATTTATAGCTGTTTTCGTGATAAATCCTTATGTATTAAAAAAATACGTAATTATATTTTCAACTAATTGTATGTGACTATGTGCAATCATAATTCATTTCTACATTCAGTTTACAATTTAGAAAAGACAATTTTTGGTTATGAATTATTTGAATTTGAACTAAAATTAGTGTACTTGTTTTTGTCTTCGAATTAATTTAAATGTTATTAAATGAAATTCATATTAATAATTAGAGTATACGTGTGCATGCACACACATACATATGCATATAATTTGTATACATATGTACGTATGTATGTTTGTTGAATGTGTGTGTGAGCGTGTAGAGAAAAATCCTTAGATATAACCTATTAACATCGATCAGTTTGTTATAAATAAAATCTTTTATAAAAAATAAAACATTTTAATCTAGAGTACAATAGTTCTGTTTGAATTGAAATCAAATTATTAATATTGTTATATCTATATTATTTCCAAGACTTTACAGTTTACAATAAATTAATTTCAATCAATTTATAGAAATGTTTTTTTAAAATCATATTTTAAATAAATATATTTTACGAGTAATTAAAACTCTGGATTACTAAAACAATAAAACACGAACATTAATGAAACATACTGTGAACACCGACGAATTTTCAAGATGTGTCAAAATAGTGCAATAACCATATAATTTTAATTTTAAATTACAATTAATACGAATTAAAAACTTTAATTATAAAATTACATATATAAATATATTTTAATATACTAATATTTTAAAAGTGTTTTATTTCATATACAAACACATTTAATATAATGATGACACTACATAAAATGATGACCTTTATGTTGATTTGCCGATACATTTTAAGAAATGATAAATTGTTAACGTAACTAACTTACATAATATTTTATTTGTATGTGCAGTAAATATGTTTGTATAATGTTTTCACGATTAAATTCGAATGTATATACTGTTAGAGTAACAAATATCTGTAGATATTTTAAATCTTATAATACTGCATTTGAAATATATAGTCATCCAAATGTGATGCAAAAATTTGAATTTTACCCAACATATTCTCCAGATATAGCACTTTTCTACTACCATTAATTTTTAGCTCTTTTCAGGCGGAAAAAAGTTAATGAAAATAGAAATCTGAAAAATATCTATAGGAGTTTTTAACTTTCAAGGACGAGTCATTTATTAGAGAAGAATTCAAAAGCTTTTATCAAGATGAGAAGTTGTTAATATTAATAAAAAATACATTGTTAATTAAATATTAATAAACATTAAAAATTTATTATTTTCTGCTACTCAAAAAACGGATAGAACTTTCAGTAAATTGATATATACAAAAATAAATATATGTGTATATATTTGTTTATGTAAATTTATCTCTAGCGTATATTAATATAAACTTAATTTTTTGAAGCTGATATCATGATGATAATTTTAGTATATTCAAATTTTAAATAAGTAATAATAAGGTTTATTTTTATTTGTTTAATTTTAGTATACTAAAATATAAAATTAAATATTAATAACTCTTCTTGTATACTTATGTGTAAATTATATATCTCATTATTTTTTCAATTTGTCGATAATGTTTCTCGTAGTCATATTAAAAATTTACTTTTAGTCAATATCATGTCGAAGCATTATTCAGGTACGAATACACATATGTGTAACGATTACGTGTCAGTTTATTATGACAAGACTCGGTAGACGCATGTGTCAATCGATACTAACATCAGCAACCCATCTTTAATACCTCAACAGACATGTGTGTTGGCACGTAGTTTAGAATTAAATATAAACAACATGAAATTTAGAACGTTTTTTTCTCCCAGTATAATAACATAAAATTTGTTTATAACTTTCAAAAGTTAGTCAGATCAAGTTGTTTATAATTTATCAGAATTAGTTTCAAATAAATTTTATAATATATATACACACATATACACATATAGATTGTCTTAATTAAGTTTTCATTTCAATCCATTTTCATATCTTCTAACAATATTAAATAAACTACTAAAAAAGTAAAACATGGTTATGGTTTTTTAAATATTGAAAAATAATTAATAGGAATTCTCATTAACATGTTTTATAAAAAGTAACTGATCAGTTGTTCAAACTAAATTATGACTACGTTTGATTTTATTTTTAAAAAAATTAAAAAACTTCTAAACTGCAAGGTAACGTTTTGAAATAATATTATTGATTTAATGTTTTACATTCTATTAATTATTGAAAAGAAACAATTTATATAAATTCTTATTAACACGTTTCATGAAAAATTAATTAATAGCTTGTTCAGACTAAACTATGATTTTTTTTAAAAAAAAAATCACTTCAAATTGTAGAGCCACATTTTGTAATAATATTACCAAATTTACTTCTTTTATGTTTTAATATTTTCAACTGCTTGTTATCGATTATTTAATATATATTTTTATTTTTTTGTGACTTGAACTTAATACACAAATAAAAACTTCATAGGTCTATTAAAATAAAAAAAATTACATTGTAATAGTTCGTTAATATTTTCGTTTCATTTTTTCAAATCCAAATAATGTTAGTTCCATATCGACCCTTGACTTTGACTTTATAATGTGTTATGTACTTTTTGAACATTTCTATTTTATAATCCATTAATACGATAAAAGTTGAGAAAATACGAATACCAAACGAAACGTTTTTCTAGCACATACGTGTGTTTATGGTATAATAGCTCGTCAGGCGACCACATTTTCATAATCGATTTTTATTTTGGAGATTTCCCGTTTCGATATTCACGTGCAAGCTTAAGTAAACGAACGTTATTTTTCATAGGTCCCATAAATGATTTATAAACATGTGTTATAGTGTACTTTAATCACACACTTTCATACGCACATATATAGGTATATAATAAATGTATTGTTTTTATTTAAAAAAATATTTAAACATATATATACACATACATACATCACACATATTTATATAGTATATAAAAGAATAGAGTAGATTACCATAAAAAAATACATCATGCAATGTAAATACTTTTAGAGTTTTTGTTTATGATTATGTTTTCACTTAATGTTTGTTATCGGTTAAATATTTACTGAAATATAGTAATTTGATATGCTATTTAATTAAATAAGAATAATTTTATCTTTTTATTAATATTCGTATATGATCTGTTTTGTTTTGATATTTTTATTATACATAAATAAAATAATAAAAATACTTCAAAATTAGTATATTGTAAAAATAATTTAAATAAAAAAATCAACAATATAAAAAGATGAGTAGTAAGTAAATCGATATTTCAATTAATCTAAAATTACTATTCCATTTATATACATCGTGTTTTATAATTAAGCATTTACAGAAAACCGGATTTAATTATACGTGTATATTAATCTTCCGCTTGTACACAAATGTATTTCAAACAACAGATACATACAACATTTCAGTAGAAATAAATTTCATAATTTTCAATGCGCATCTGAATTAGTTTTAGTATTTCGGTCTCATGTCGAAGTGTTGTAACATACAACTTTATTTCCTGTACGAATCCGCCAAAATAAATTAAACCGTAACTATTTGCACGATGCTTTTTACTTGTTTCGCAAAACTATTTACGTAGAGTACAAACCATCCGATGAGTTTTCTCTGTTGTGTATATTTGTAATTGAATTATAAAGTTCTTGTATTAGATACCCGATAGACTTGTCCGTTCGTTGCGCTTTTACATAATAAATCGGTTTAATTTCACGGACGTGTACTTGAATATCTTAAAAGCTTTTTCGTTAGTATATAAATAGCTATTCTAAGAATGTTCCGCGCATCTTGGCCGAGATTTTAATTTAAAATTCAAGACTCGTTCGATGATTTAAACGTTCGCCTTTTATCTTACAAAATTTGTATTTTTTTTGACGTCGAGTAGACTGAATTCATTTTTTTTAATGTCGACCTTTGCTTTTATATTTACATTTGGTATTATGAAATATAATTTGAAAAATATTTCTATAGAATAAAAAGGCAGCAAATGAATTATTCTGATCTCTGTAATAATATCATTGAAAAATATTTTTCTAAAAAATTATTTATCTTGATTTTTTATTTTATTTGAATTTTTAATAATCCAATTAGTTTTTAATATGCTGATTTTAAATCAATTCTATATTTTTATAAATTTAAATATTTGTTAAATTCAATTAAAAAATGTTTTTCAATTAAAATTATATATATATATAAAAGCACATATACATAGAAGAGAGTAGTCAAAAGAAATCTGAGAAAAAAAATGTTACTCTAATCCAGTTTATATTGACTTAAATATATAATAATTGTAATTAGGTTATAGTATTTGAAACTACTGATATAAATGACAAATTATTTTCAAATAAAACATAATAATCAATTAAAAAATGCTTTTCTAGCTAAATATATTTTTCTCATGTATATATTAGAATAATGATTGATTTTTATATATATTTTTTAATAAACATATTTAATATGTCATGAATCACATATGCATTTTTATATAGTGCAACATTTACCTGAGATTCTCAAGATGTATACTAGTCAAATATTTAGTTTTCATGAAATTCAAATTCAACCATATAAGATTTATTCATGATTTTATTTTGAAAAACGAAATTCCACCCATATGTGACAGGTGTGACAGTACTCTGTGTCAGTGTTAAACGTTTGAGAATATCGTGTTCGTTGCAGAAAAGTCAAGGATCATTTAAGACTTCAAATGGAATCGTCAATGTCATCAGTGACGATTTTGATGTCAGCATCGAATTCTGATGTTCTGATGTAGGCTAGACTGTTTTTATGCAATTTATTGTTTTTGATTTTATTTACATGTATATATTGTTTATATATATATATATATATATATATATATTCGTTGTAAAAAAATGATTAATACACATTTCATTTAAAGCGACAAATAAAGTAGTTAAATTATTTAGTTTGACGAATATTTTTGCTGGCATCATGTAGATAAGCACGTTATTAAATTACATTGCTCGTAGGTAGAAAATACTATAATTTAATGATGAAAATTACTTTATTTACATTTACTTGAAACAGATGTTTCGTTGAAATATGTTTTATTGTTATATTGGGGTGAAATTATATGCTATATTAATTTTATGTCAAAGGTCAAAACGTTATATTACTTATACTCTGTAAGGAAATTAAAGCCGATTCGACGGTAATATATGAACGGGTAGTATTTGCACCGTTGATTCCAATATATATATATATATATATATATATATATATATATATATATATATATATATATATAATAAATCACATGTTGTAATAAACACGGTTGTAATATTTTACGCTATAATTTGATGTCGAAGTAGATATTTTCTATATATATTTTCATTTGAATTCAAACATAAATTGTATTGATTTTTCAATTATCTACGGTTTCGTAGTTTCAAGCATTGTGTACTTTGGAAATTTTGTGACCGTTTTATTATCTGCGCAACCATTAAAATAACTGATTTCATTATTGTGTATTGGGTAACTGTAAATTGTTAACAAGGCTTTTTTCATTTATTTCAAATATGTAGTGGGTGCATTTCATGATAATTTATTATATATACAAGCATACATACATACATTTATATATATATATATATATATATATATATATATATATGTATGTATATTTTTAATTAATAAAAATAAAATCAATTTTTTGAAGAAAATGTATTTTAAAATATGTCTTGTTATAAAATGGAACTACAATAGAATTTGATGTTAATATTTATTTTTTTATATACTTATCATTACACTAATAATAAATTATTATATTTGTAATTTTAATAATAACAAATAAATACGGTTTGTTTGGTCTAATTCTTGATTTATAGTTATTTATAACAACGTTATTTTAATTTTAAATGTTCGACGAGCACAAGAATTAGTCATAATACTAAAATGTGGAAATAATATAAAACGTAAGTCATCTGTTCGGAATACCAAAAATGACTTATAAAATTAAACCAAATTTTGTACAAAAATTTAAAAAAAAAATCATAATGTTCATATAAGTGGCTATATTTGTATAGGTTTTTTTTTATGTAAATTATACATCACTTTTTTTATCACTTATTTGGTTATATCTATTTAAAAGCAATATATATGTAGTTGATTTTTAATAATTTAACGATATATATTATTTATAAAAATAGTTTAATTATTGTTAATTGTGTAGAAAAGAAATATGTTCATTAATTAAATATAAAATAAAATACAAAATTATTATGATTTCTCTCTCTCTCTCTCTCTCTCTCTCTCTCTCTCTCTATATATATATATATATATATATATATATATATATATATATATATTTAGAATGTAAATCACTAAAAAAGTAAATGTAAAAAGTTAAAAATACACTGTTTTTCATGTTCTTTGTACAGTTTTATTTGCTTAAATCTTTAATAAATATGAGTATAAAATTTCCATATAAACTTGGATGAGTGTGTATGGTCATGCTTTTCGTTTGCGTTTCGCGTGTATATGTCACTTTAATGTTCATATGAAAGGGAAAACTTAAGAGAGGCTTAAATATACGAAATCTCAACATAAAACCAAAGCTTAATACTTTGATCCCATATAGAGGTCAGTGTGGTTGGAACATAGACTTACCACTTTAAAGGATTTTGTTCTAAGCTCCGTCACAAAAGACATAATTGATATTCTCGAATATTGGAATGCCACATTATTTACTAAGTTTTAATTCTATATAAGTTTGTGTGTATCTCAATAAATTTTATATTTATATTTGTTGTAATAAAGATTAAAAAAGTTAATTAATAGTGTATTTCAAAATTGTGTAATATTTTATAGAATTTTAATTGAAAAATTTTACAGTTCTCATATTTTATTCAATATGTATTTTTAACTAAAGTAATTAATTTATTTATGAATTTCTGCATTTTTGTGAATGCATTTTCTGTATTATAATGATATTTAATTTGTAATTTACTACAGTTTTTATATTTATTTAATTTTCATTGTATTATCGTAAAGTTTTATTAAAAAAGCATCTGTTGTAAATATTAAGAAAATAATAAAGATTTATAGTCATTGTTTTAATGTTATTGCCATTTATTTCTGAAATTAAAACACGTCGTACAACTGGTTCTACTATACTAACGTATCAATAAAAAAGCGATAAATCGTTCATTCAGTAATAAAATACATCAAACTTTTATAATGAAATTAAATCGAGCGTTGTTCGAACCTCAATACCGATATAAATTTAAAATTGTTTCAATATGTTCGAGTTCCGAAGTGAAATTTTCCGGTTAAAAGTTTATAATATAAGATCAATGCTTCTCAAGTCGAAATTTGATACATATGAAAACTTGTACGGAATAATATGAACGTTCGTGGAATTTAGTGAAGAATTTTAATGCGACCACTTTCGTATGATTGAACATTTCGAAAATGTCGAAAGTTCTTTTCTTAAAGATATCGTTGATGAAGATCGATATATATATATATATATATATAAATTGTGTTTTGTTTCGGATTGATGCATTCACAACGATTTTGCAATCCAATTTTCATTTCAAAACGTTCTTCGTACAATTCGTTTTTTCAGTTGTTGTTTTTTCATTATAACTGATAGGTTACTATCTGCATGTTTATTTTATATTGAAATTACGTTCGTCGATCTATTATTTTGAACGGATGATGATTTGAGTGAATAGCATTGAAAATGTTTTTTTAATTATATAGATATTTTTTTTTATTTATATGAATTTCAAAAAATGTTTAAATACTACCAGAAACTGTATAGAGAAAAATGACTTGTATGGATATTTAAAAAAATATTATTTTAATAAAGAGTACAGAAAAAATTCAGTTTGTATTTGACTGATCCTTGGATTTAGACTTATTCAAAAAATAAATACACAATGCTGTGTATAAAAACAGATTTATTAAGGTAACATGGTTCAAATTCTGTGCATGATTTTCTTTAAATAATTAAATTTGAACATACTACTCATACTATTTTTAATTAATTATTCTATATGTCGTCATTTCAATATTGACCATAATTCATTTTAGTTAATTTTGATAAGTAGTATTGTTTAAAATCAAAGACTTATAAGAAGACCATTATCTTATTTAATTTGTGTAGAAATTTTAAAATTCTTTTTTGCACAAACTATATTAATATTATGTTGTTTTTATTCCATTTTTTCTGGCTTTTTGCCATTTCGTCGCTTTGAAAATCATTTTCGCTTAGTATCCAATAGCCATCTTCCAATAAATTTTAATAAATCTTTTTAGTTTTGAAATAAGATAATATTTCTTGGATGTTACATTTTGTTTAATCAGTAACCTGCAAATATCGTTTGATATTTTTTTCTATGAACAAAAATAAAGTTTTTCTCTCTGTAGATTCATATTAAAAAATTATATTTAGATGTGATTTCAAAAAATAAAAACATGTTTCATCTGTACAATATAAATAGAATAATTTGAACTATTTTAATGCACATGCCAAAGAAATTGTGTTGACATTTTTCTTTGGAAATTCTTTAAATATTTACAGTGTAATAACTCTATTATTTTTTTGATATATTTGAATGTGTAATATATAAACACAAATGCACTGACATAATAAATTGTTTATATATTTTTTAAATTGATAGATAAAAATTAGGAAGAAGTTCCACTTGACAAAAATACATTTTGTAATCCTATTATATATATATATATATATATATATATATATATATATATATATATATATATGTATATATAATAGATTGCTATATAACGTTAGAAATTTTCAGTGACAAGCAAAATTAATTAAACTAAATTATTAATTTATGGTATTTTAGAAGAAAGATATGGCCATTTACTATTATAAGTTATTACTTTCTATACTTTTTAAACAAAATAGGTTACACTTATTTAAATAAATAATGAAATGTACTTAACGAAATATTAATAAAAAAAATGTTCAGAAGAAGTGAATTATACTATATCCTTCTAATGAAGTAACAAAAAGTTACATACATGTGTTAATTTTCTTAATTGTATGCTATGCATCTGTGAAATATTTTTTTGAATTTTTTTATATATCCATACACGTTCATTGACATATGTATAAATTTATTTAATTATTTTTTTGTAAGATAATTGATGTTCACAAAACGTTTTTTTTTTTTTTTAATTTTTTATTAATATTATGACATGTTATTTATTAATTACTTCTTTTTTATCATTAATGAAAAAAATGTCCCATAACTGAATTAGTTAAAAAATATTTCTTTTTTTTTGATGTAAAATATGTAGAAAAACACAACTGTATTATTTTTATAATTTTGTATTAAATTCAACATACTTTATTGGTGGTTTAACACATCAAATCTACAATTCACATATTAATTTTGTAATTTTTAATTTGATTTATAGAGTCTTTGACCAAACATTTTTTATTCTATGTTAATCTACTTTTTTACAATTTTTCCTTATACATTTTCTTTGTAAATATTTTTTATTTCACATACCAGTATATAAAGACTGAAAACAGAATAAAAAAATAATCTGTTCTCTCAATCAACAACAAAATATAAAACTCATTTCTTTATATGTATGTCAGTGTATTTGTATATATATATATATATATATATATATATGATGTACATGTATGTGTATATGTTGGTGAATGAGTGAATGTACGAAATTACTTTGGATACATGAGTATACGCCTTGTTAACTTTGGAAATGGGTCAGTGGTCAACATCCTGTGGTGGTGCTACAGGGCACAATAGCTTGTATTTCGCCATTGGCGTGCATTAATAAGATATTTTGTAACGTTTTAGGTTCTCTCGTTTCTTGTACATACGTTTTCCATTCCCCGAAGATATGAGAAACGTTGTGGTCAAGTAACGTGAATTGTTAATATAGCAATATATAAATGGTTCTATAAATTCGTATCGAGCTTTTATCTGTACATATATATGTATATGTGAGAATTATGTATATTACGTTTATATATATATATATATATATATATATATATATATATATATATATATATACCATTTCTCATAAAGAAAAAATATTTTTAAACAAATATATTTTCTAACTGGAAAATATTAATTTATTTTTTTTTAATTTGCATTTCTTATGTTGTTAAATAAATGTCTATTGAATGATTTTTATGTTAGTAGAGCCATTTGAATTCTAATTTTATCTCCCTTTTGTATTTAGTTAGATTTTTGGACATGTTATTCTTATTATTTAACACTAAACCTACCGATACTTCATGTATACCTATTCCTACCACAGCGGGGTCAAATGACCCCTCTTTAAAATGTTATATATATTACTATGTATAGCGAAAAATATATCATTTAGCACAATTTGGTACATGAATAAAACAATTTTTTTCAAATAACGATTCAAAATTGTTTATTTATTTATTTATAAAACCTATTTGGCACCTTTTTCGCATTTGCACATGAGAATCCGAACATTTATAATTTCTTTTTCTTTGTTGCTTATGTTGAAAATCTTCGGCAAGTTCTTCAAGCTAATTGGAATAAAAATAGAAATCTGTATAAAACCCACGAGTTGATTTTCAAGAATATTAATCTGCGCAGGCCATCTTTGCGATTTCGATTTCACGGAGTATTTTCTTCATTTGATCCGTATGTCTACACCGTATTTAGTATTATTTAGAATCTGATCGTTTCAGGTATACGCTTACAGTTTTTTTCGATGTTTATAGATTTATGCTTTGAGCTTAGTAGAAGCACTTTTTTTTTTGGCTTACTTTTGTAAATGGTAAGTGAACAATGACTCGATTTATATAGTTTTGTTGAGAAGCGTGGCATACCATCTTTCGCCTGCTTGGCGAATTTTTAATCCAACAATATTTTAGTAATTTTGCAGCTAGTGATGCGCTCTATATCTGTAGTGACGCTTCTTCCGCATCCTGTGAACGGTTCCAGTAATTTGAGAACAACGAATTCCACAAGCGGAGATGAAGCTCCTCTATTTTCATCCTTTCCCAAATATGGAAATCCATTTATAAAATTTGGTGTTAATAGCCAGAATTTAATACCAAACTTATTATTGCGTAAAATGGGAAAAGCTGTTCATCGATAAATGTTCTCCAGACTTGTAACAATTTTGGCTATTCTCGATGAATTTGTACCATACTTCAGAGATTAAATCCTCTGTTTGTAAACGCTGGCTTCGTTGACTTTTTTATCGCTCGCTTGGAGTAGAGTGAAATTCGCTATTCATTCGTCAGCCAACAACAAATATAACGCAATACAGCAAAATATATGATGGAATATAATGCAATGGTTTTGTAATATGTCATGATATCATAGTCAAATGACCCGTTGCATATATCATGTAAATTATATCATAAAGTTTGATAACGCTTTATGTGAGAAATTTTAATAAAAGGGTCAAAGGTTTAGTGTTAACTAACATTTTACTTCACTATACTAGAAACACGTGTCAAAGATTCTTCATTAATTAATAATGAAATTAGAAAATTTTCTGATAAATCTAAATTTTTTAATTTAAAATTTTTTTTTCAATTATAATTGTTATTTTATACTGTAATATGTCATTAATAGTCATATATCATATGTATTTATTTAATGAAAACTCTGTTGTTAGTTAATAGAAAATTTTGTTTACTCGCAATAATTTTTTGTGAATTCGTATAAGAAAAAAAATAATAAAATAAGTGTTAAAAGAACGTAAATATGTTTAGGAATTGTTACGATACATTTTCACTCGAAGCATTTCAGTGAACTGTAATGTTTACAGCAGTGAAAAACTGATAACAGGCTTTGATGCTCTATTTAACTCGTCCGCATTTTATTCTTTCTATTTCATAACGGCATCGTACTGTAATAGACACTAGAAATTCGATTCAGTACTCTGTGGGTGGTTGGTGTAATATAACATTCGATCTGTAAGCATCGGGTGTGTCCGGTGCAGAATCATCAACAGCGACAACAAAGAGCTCATAATTGCGTCTAGCTGCGGTGCATTGACCCCTGTGGAGGGTGGAGATGTGTAAAGCTCTCTAGGGTATTTTTAGTCCCCCGTTGCTCCAGTGTCTGTGATGAGGGGGCGGTAGACCAGTTCTGTTGCTTGCAACGTATTCAGGACGTCCGGAAACGTGTTTCCACGAAAGCAATGAAATAAATTCTTTTGAAACACGTTCGAATTATTTTATTTGTTAAAAATAATAGTTTGTTCGAAACCGTGCAGAGTTAGTAACATAGGAAAAAACTTTTTACTCTAAAGTTCTTTTTTCTATAGACATATATAGAACTGTTCATAATCGTATTATACGATATAGAAGTTTTTTCATTGCTTTTCACAAAAAAATCATTAGACGAGATGCATTATTTTGTTGTTTTGCTGTTGAAAATAAATATTTTAAAATCTAATATTAATAATAATGGAATTGTAATTATGTGTATATATATATATATATATATATATATATATATATATATATATATATATATATATGAATATATAAAAGAAAGATAACATATATTGAATAAAATTTATTTGATGTATATAAAAAATGAAATTATTGTACAAAGCATATAAAAAATTGTTTGACTACAGTTTGTTAGCAACAGGAAACGGTAAAAATGTTATTTACTTTTTAATATAAACGAGTCGCACAAAGCAAAATGTTTATTGTTGAAAGTATAGCTTCATTTTCAGTAATATACGTTTTCCAAACAATTCTTTGTTTTCGAAAGTAACGAGCATCAAAGACATTTTTTCTCGCCAGGAGAGAAAAAAATCCATGTCTTTGATGTCGAACTGACAATTTATTACGAAAATCTCAGACGCTCTTTTATAATTCGACGCGAATAAAATGAAAAGTACACATCCGTGCGTTTACTTTGTTTCAGAACAAAAGTAATGTTTTATTTATATTGACGCGTGCAACTTAATAGAATAATTTTTTATGTAAATTGGTGATTAATTAATATCTACTCGGTGGAAGAATACTTTTAGTTTAGTTTTGTTTATTATTGACGAATAATTATATATATATATATATTGAATACATACACACACACACACACACATACACAGATGTTTGTGTTTGTAAAAGTACATGTGGTTGTGAGTTTGTTTGATTAAATCGCTTATCGTGGTTTACGTCAACTCTCTAAAATTAAAACCGAATCTATTAATCTACTAGTTCAACGGACTGTCTAGTCAATTTTAATCAACAACAGAGATTCGAAACTAGCAGAGCTTTCATAATAAACAAAACAGAATCGTTGCGCTTGCGCTTATTCACGCAACACTGAAGTTGTGTTATATAACGTTGTTTAATTACTGATGGAAAATTCAATCTGCGACCGTTTTTTTCCTTCCACATTCATAAAAAGTATGTGGTTATGTTGGTATTTACCATACTTTATGACGATGGCCAGATGTTATTAAGTAGTTGGATTTACGGTATTTTTTTTTAATTGGTATTTGTGAAACATTTTAGTTTATCACATTGATAATTGGAATTAATGTGTTAACTGTAAAGCCTGTTATTGGTATTTGTGTTATCCCTACCATTAATCTGATTGGAATTTTTTTATCGAATTTTTAATTATTTTTTTTTAATCTCCTTTCATAATAATTGAATATAAATATTCATCATTTAGAGTTTCTTCGTTTAAAAAAAGATTATACAAAATTAGAAAGATAATTTATTTAAATAATTGGAAATCTTGAATATTTATATTCATCTGGATTAAATTTTAATTAGATAAAATTACACAAATAACTAATCATCTCTAACACCACAAGATATTAAACAGTCTTCAATATAATTACTTATTGTTTATTTTATTTGTTCATAACAACATAAGCTAATGCGCATTTTGGTAGTGATGCCATCATAAAATATAGTCTAAGTAAAGTGAAAATCGTTATTTTCTTTAATTTTCATTTTTTTCATCGAAATTTAAAAAATCGAAAAAAAATATTTATGTTCATTATATCATCGAATTCCATTAAAAATTAATAGTATAGACCTAGGAAATATTGTATTTTCATTGAACAAAGATAGAAACTGGATTCTCTATTGGTAAAATGAAAATTATTAATCATCATTCGATTGAGACATAAATGACATGGAATGAGCATAATTTATGGGTTTTTCTAAAAAAAAATCGTCTTACGTTTAAAAATAAAATTTTAATCATCGATTCGTTATATTTTATACTCAATCTTGGATTTTAAATGAAAAAAAATGATTTTGGAAAATGTTGATTTTTCGTGAAATTTTCCATACCATAGGTCGTGGTTTTTTTAAGTAAAAAATTTGAAAATTTTTAAAATCGCTCTAAGTCAATATTTTTTATTAAAAATCGATTAAGTAAGTAAAAAATAATCGCATTTTATCAAAAATTACATTTATTATCTAAAAATATAATTATTGTAGCCAAAATTCGATTTTTTTTAATTTTCATTTTTTTCATCGAAATTTAAAAAATCCAAAAAAATTATTTATCATCATTATATCATCGAATTTCCATTAAAAATTAATAGTATAGACCTAGGAAATATTGTATTTTCATTGAACAATTGTAGAAACTGGATTCTATATTGGTAAAATGAAAATTATTAATCATCACTCGATTGAGACATAAATGGATATGGAATGAACATAATTTACGGTTTTTTCTAAAAAAAAATTCGTCTTACGTTCAAAAATGAAATTTTAATCATCGATTCGTAATATTTTATAGTCAATCTTGAATTTTCAATGAAAAAAAATGATTTTGGAAAATGTTGATTTTTTGTGAAATTTTCCATACTATAGGTCGTGGTTTTTTTAAGGCAAAAAATTGAAAATTTTCAAAATTGCTATAAGTCAATATTTTTTATTAAAAATCGATTAAGTAAGTAAAAAATAATCGTATTCCATCAAAAATTACATTTCTTATCTAAAAATATAATTATTGTAGCCAAAAATCGATTTTCCTTAATTTTCATTTTTTTCATCGAAATTTAAAAAATTCAAAAAAAAATTTATTTCCATTATATCATCGAATTTCCTTTTAAAATGAATCGTGCAGACCCTAGGAATTTTTTTTTATTGAACAATCATAGAAACTGGATTCTACAATATAAGGATCAAATACAAGTTTATCAATGTATTTTCTATAATTCTATACAATTATTAATTGTTATCATTAAAAAATTTTACCTAGAAAATTATTAAACAAATCATATCAAATGTTGTTTCTATTCACTAATTAATTAAATTATTAATATATATGTGTATTATTTGAAAAATTACTCATTGGATTAAATCTTTTTAGTAGATTACAGGAAAGCCCTATTATTCTACATGTTAAAATAAAGTATGTGAAAGTGAATTCTAATTAATTAGGCTGTCAAACGCTTTATTTATATGCAAACTCGTTAAAAATATAAAAGAATCAATTTCCCTTTTCGATAATTCAGTTTTATCTCGTTAACGAATGACGTTAAATAAAAAGGAGAGATATTTTAATGAAAAAATTCATATGTCGTCAAAATTGATTTGTGTGTACATGGCTCGTGTCGGCATTGGAACGATGTGCAATCAGAATCCGGGACTGCGCTTATCGTTTTAATCAGTTTAAACGAGCTAGAGTGAGCTGACACAACAAAAACTAGACGATATGTTCAATGCAGCAGTTTTTGACGTCTGTAGTCGTTGATAGCAAAGCAACCATATCTGCCATAAACGTGTGGCGTTCATCCTCACATTATAACAAAATGAAATTGACACCTCGACGATCGATACGCAGACGTATATTAAATGTTGAACAGATATAATTTGACAATAGTCCAAACAATAAGTTTGTTTTCGAATGATATTTGCTTTTAAAAAAGTTTTGGGCGATTTACTATGAATGTATATTTTTTCAACTACATTATGACCTTTTAATTAAATGTATTAAATTATTATATAAATAATTCTATCATAAAACTAAAAAAAAAGTATATTATTTTCTAATTTTTTGATTTAAAATTATTTCAATTGACGAATACTTATTTCAAATATTTAATAAAACTATTCAACACAAAATTATATATATATATATATATATATATATATATATATATATATATATAATACTTTTTTTTAAAAGAACTCATTTTTCAATTCTCCTCCGAATGTCAAAAAAAAAAACACCACACATACGTAGAAACAGGATCTATATATTACAATACGTCTTAACTTATTTCAATCACGTTTCAAATAAATCTTAGGTAAGGCAAAGAAACTTAAATTCAAGTAAATAATATAGTACTGGTACAATATTTTTCTCTTTCTATCCATTTTCCATTGCTTTGACCTTTCAAGCAGTAATCGACCGAACTTACAACAGACGCTACCTATCTCAATACTACGAACGTTGGTACAAAAAAAATATAAAGAAGCACTCGATCTAAAAATATACTCCTATAACATTCGTACATAAATATGTAATATATATATACACCTATATATTTATCCAAAGAACGATTCAGAGTGAATTTAAAATGAAAAATGAACACGTGGCTATTTCATTTTATGAAATAGCCATTTTCTTTTATGTTGCTTCTGTATAATAATATTTTTGATATTTATATATATATATATATATATATATATATATATATATATATATATATATATATATACAAAGTAGTAGCTCAATAATTTTTATTCGCTAATTCGAACACCTAAGTAATTGAAACAAAAATTTGTTTACATTAAATAATTGTAAGTGGGTTAGTTTTAATAGTGATATACTTAGAAATTCAAACATACATCATTTGTAAAAAAAATTAATAATATACATGATGAAAGATACTGTCCTGAAAATAATCATTTTATATTTTATCATTTATAAATTTTATCATTTTATAAAAATAATCATATCATTTTATATTTTATATAACAATTCCAGCATTACATAAAAAGTAAGGGTTTGAAAAAAAACGTTTTATTATTGTTGTATAATACAATGAGCCATTTAACCAAAACTGATCTATAGAGTGACGATATAGGAAAATAGTATTGTATTCTTACCGTCAAATTTTATTGCACGATTTCCACTCATGTTATTATTAAGGGGGTATTCTAGTCTAGAATTTCGAAAAAATCGATTTTTTGCATATTTTCAAAGTTTAGACTATTAAGAATATGTTCTTAAGAGAATTTTTCGAAATTCGAATTATTTTCGGAGTTATAGCTATTTTTGTGACGCGCCAACCAATCCAGTCTAGCCGGAACGAATCAACTTTAAACGCGTTTTTCTCGAAACTACTTTTTTCGACACGGTTGATGTGATATCTCGAGTTTTAATGGACCGATTTACTTGAAATTTGGTACAGAGCTTCTCAATATAACAGTGATTGTCCCTGCCTAGGATTTTTTGAAAATTTTGTTTTTTACTATTTATAAAAAATTCCGAAAGTTGAAAAAATAGGGCAAAAAATGACTGTTTTTCACACTTGCGAATTTTTTTTTTATTTCCCTAGATAGGAATACTACTACAACCTTCTTTTTTAATAATTTCAAAAAAAAAATGTTTGTTTCAAATGACCGGAAGGGTTGGAACTACGTCAACCAGGAGACACCTTTTTTTTCGAGCCCCCATTTACCTTTTTCAATTTTGATTTTTTTGTTTTTAATAATACTTTTTTATATTCTTAAAATGTCAATAAATAACTGATAAAAATGGATAGTAAAAATATTTGTTGGTTTTTTTTATAGCGCCCGAAAAAAACACCTAAAATTCGTGCGTCTAGACTAGAATATCCCCTTAATAATAAAAGTTAATATTGTAATTCAAAAATAATTATAACGTTAATCTCAGACAATTACATGATTAACCCTACAATGCGATTTTTTTTATGTAAAAAACTATATTAATACAAAATACTAGACTAAAAATGGTAAAAATAATAAAGAAAAAATTTAGTGTTTCGTTTATTTTTTTTGAAAAGTAAGTTTCTTGCACAGTAGGGTTAAAATAATAACTGTTTAATTAGTTTTTAATTAGCAAATATTTTATAATAATAACAACAACCCAAAATAAATTATTTAATAAAATAATTATGCTGTCACTAAAGTCTAATGACAATATTTTTTTAAAAAAATAAATCGAGTAAACAATAATATTAAATCAAATAGAATAGAGTTTTACATAAATATAATAATTAGGCAACAGGCAAATATACTCATAATTATTATAGTAAAATAAAACAAGCAACGATAAATCTAAAACAAACTTTTAGTATTCTAATTTGCAAATGAAACTAGTCGACTCTACTTCTATTCATTTCGTACGACCATTGTATAAAGAACTGCATTTATATACAAATTTCCGACAGTTTCGCAAATTGTGCACTACGTAAAAGTGCTCCTCATTGAAACGGAAGATACAAATAATAACATTGCAACGGTCTAAAAAGGATCTCTTTACAACGTCTGTTGGCGCATAGTGAGTTTCATTTCACAGACGTACAGAGGATCGATGCCAGTATACGCGACATTACGTGACTTGTGTCGTTGGTGATGTGCCAGACAGACATGTTTTCTAGTCTGGTTCTATGCCAATGTCGGAGCTCTACAGTACAATTTAATATGTTCATATGTTGAGGTAACATCGTTTGGACTTAAATATGTTGGCATCGGTATTGTTTTATTTTGACTACGGTATGGTTTTGAACTACTTTTAAAAGTAAATAAATAAATGCGAACACATTTTTATTTAACCAGTGGAATTGAGAGTTTCATGCCATATTTCATGTAGTTTTATTCGTTTTTCTTAACGAAATTCAATAAATTTGATAACATTCTAGTGGAAAATTTTATATATCATTCATATAAATATATGTTAAAATATCTTTATTTTCCTATTTGTTTCTGTACTGTGACTAATTCACTTTTACACAAATATACCATTCGTTTAAATTTACTAAATATTCAATAAAATTAATTTCATAAGAACACTACAATGAAATGAATAGAAAATGATTGAACATTTATTTAAATTTTGTGATGTATGAATAATAATATTATTAAATTTTATAAAGTAATATTGATCATTAAAATGTCTATCAATGAACAAAAAAAAATCTTGTAGAGTTGGGCTGAATATTTTTTCATTTTAAATATTTTATTTTATATAATATTGTAGGTTTAAAATTACCATCTATTCATTAAAAATGTATTGGATCATCTCAAAAACAATGTTTTTTTAAAAAAATAGTTTTGAAATGAAAGTAAAAAAATGATATTTTAATTTTAATCTAAAATTTCAGTTATAATTCACAACATCTTCCTATCTTAATCTTCGATTTTCAGTACCCTAGTAATAAAACTCGGTTTTGCATTAAAGAATACTCGTAAATCGAGCTCCCTTCAAACCCCAGTCTCTGTTTCCCACTAATGTGGTTTTGGAAACTTTGAAATAGATGATAGTCTGATGGTGTTAAATCAGGACAATAGGGGGATGTGCGATAATTTTCCATTCAAACTGCTTTAAACCCAATCACTGTCATTGTTAAAAATGACTCCTTTTTTGTTGACTAGTGCTAGCTTTCGATAAAGAAATCAAATATGAATTAATAAATCATAAAATTGTTAGAATCAAAAAAATAATTTGCAGATAAGTGCTGCTGTCTTAAAGAAAATAGATTGAAAATTAAAAAGTTCTTTCTTTTGATTGGAATGATACCGTTTTAATTTTGAAGTTATTCCATTTGAACTCGTTTTTATTTTTTAAAAAAAACTTTTTAATCTCTCCATAATTAGTTTCTCAATGTGGGTAATCGTTTCTAATTAAATCACTCATCTAAACATCACATATTTAATAAAAATAATTCAGTAATCCATTTTTTCATCAATACGTATAAAATATTGGTTTTAATGATTTTTTTAAAAAATAGAAATTTATGTTATAAAAAACTGAAAGGTGGTTATTGAACATCTTTTAAAATATTATATTATTATGTATGCTGATATAAAAACATAATTCTTATCACAAATGAAATTACAATTAAACAAAATTATTAAATTTCAATTTTAATAATTAGACTAAGTATGTTGTTTAAAAAAATTAAATAAAATATATATTCATATAACCTAAAGTAATATATATTTATATATCTGTAGTTAAATTCAGTGTTGGTATCATTACAACTGATTATTATATAATATGAAGAGAAGGGAAAAAAGTGTAATTAATCAAACAATGATCCTCTGCTATCCGAGTTCTCGTCGTACATAGTTTACAACTTTCATCTGCTAGTAAATCCATTTGTCATAAAGATCAAGTTTATGTGAGCCAGACAGATGTTACTGCCGCTCTATTACAATCTGAAGTTGGTCTATTGTGTCTGTAAATTAACAACGAATAAAATAAATGCTTTGTTATAATCTGTACTTTTTGTTCGACGAACTCCGTCTCTTCACTTGAACATTTACTGCATTTATCATTCTATATTCTTTAGAAATACACTGATAAGTATAGAAATGTTTGATTTACTTTTAAAATAATATATATATATATATATATATATATATATATATATATATATATATATATATATATTGTATTTCTTTATGATGGTTGCTATTTAAAATTCTTATTTACAATTAACTTATTTTACAATTTTGAATATTTTGTCATTATTCATTTATTACATTTGATTGTATTTCAGTAGAGAGTATTTAAAAATAGCTTAATAATTACTTCATAGTTATTAATAAAATTTTCAATTTAACATAACAGATTTCTTAATTGATGCTCCTGTATATTATAATTTATTTTTAATTTCATTTGATTTAAAAATATTGCTGATGATTTGTATTTTAATTAAAAAATACTTTTTTTAGTGTCATTAATAATAAAAACCTATCACATTTTTATTACAATATTTTTTTTATTTTAAACCAAAAAAAAACAATATTTTTCTAAACGTCTCTCTTATTTCGAAGTCTGAAATTTTATTATCGATATTCCTAGAAAAATATGAAATATATCATCGAAAAAATTGTATTATGACCATAGCCTTTTTCAGAACAAAAACAAGCACGTGATGTGAATAAAATATCGAAAAAATCAGACACTTATGAATTAATGCTATAAGAAGAAACTGAAAAACGCACACACACACACACACACTTTATATATATATATATATATATATATATATATATATATATAGGTATGTGTGTGTGTATGTGTAAATAATAAAACAAGCTTTTTATACATACATAAGTGTTTCATATCTGTTAAAAATATTTTAAGGGCTTTATATTCGATCGTAGTTTCAGACTTCAGTAACATAACGAAGGCGAAGAAAAAAATGTAAACATATTTTTTGCTTCTCTGAACAAAATATTATTTATGGATGAAAAAACTTTTTACCGTAAATAATTTCACGATGAAGTGTCAACATAGAAACTGGATACTCTTACTGATGTAAAAATATAGAACTGAATTTATAAAAAATAAAATAAAAATGTTACGTTAGATTATTACGAACGTTCGAAGTGAAATTTATTTCAGTATACGATTAATTTTATTTCGCTATATCAGGTTTACAGTATATATATATATGTTTAAGATTGATTTTTTTAAAATGACTGATGGAATAATTTTTTTCATCATCAATTATTTTCGTAGTAATTTAATATATTATTTTCATTTTTTATTACAAGAGTACTAAATATTTTTTTGACAATATTTCATTTAATTTTAAAAAATGTTTTTTTTATTAAGAATTTGTTATCATGACTTTGTAAAAATTCAGAATTATTTTTATAAATATAAAAATATTACATACAAGTAATATTAATAATAAATCTACCTAAAACTATAAATCTATTAACAAAAGCTATAATAAAAAATAGTTTTTACTCGAATGAATGCCCATAACTTTTTATCTAAAATTAGTTTAATCTGAATATGTAGCAGTAAAACAAAACGTACATTATTTGAATTATATTTAAAAGAATAGCTCTGCAGTCTAGATAGCAATAAAGTTTGTTTCTCTTTTAAAGTATTACTTCAGTAATTACTATATAAAAGTTAAACTTAGTTTTCATTAAAATAATTAAAAGAACTTTCTTGTACAAATTAAAGTGATAATTTTCTTGTACAAATAGTGATACATTAAACGTTGTTCATTTCATTCTTTTCTTAATGACATTATATATATATATATATATATATATATATATATATATATATATATAATATATAATTAATAATTTTTGCATATTTTCTAGAGATAAACCACAATTAGTAAAGTAACTATTACAAATTTACTATTGGACTTTATTTACATTACAAGAATTGTATACAGCTAATTGCGAAATTTTTATTGTCGTAGACTCCACACTATACCTTAATATAATATAACATAATGTCTTGATTCAAACTTGCAAGTCATTGTCACTTATAACAGATAATTTAGCACCACCGGTAGCACGAAATAGGATACATTGTGTTGACTAGTAAATCTCCCGATGTCTGTTATTAAATGGGGTAAATGGAGTATTTTTTCCACTTCATTTATTCTGCATAATCATTGTATAACAGACTGATTCGAAAATAATTCTATGAATGTTTGTAAAACTTTTTTTTCTTCAAAAATAATTCATTTAAAAAAATCGCATTACTTTGTAATTATATCTAGTTTATTTATGTTCATTACATTTATTTTTTAATTATACATTTAAATGAATTATATTGTTTAAATTCAAAGAGTGGTTAAGAAAACAGCACGTATATATTCAAGAGTAATTTATTTCACACTCTTTAAAAGTTCGCACCGTTTTTATTTCCTTATTAAGTTTTAAAGAAAAACTCTTCTGCAACATCGTACGTACATTTAATTACATTTAATTTTGATTTATTTAGTAATTTTTTATATCGTTTTCTGTCGTTTCGAACATAAATATTAAGTTATTTTTTCAAGCACTTCTTTCACAGAATTATCACAACAATAAATCTTTATTTATATTTATTTTAAACGTTTCGTTTTGTTTGTTTTTATTGCTATTGTATTTCACATTCTTGTTCTAAATAATTGGTATTTATGTATTCATTTGAGTTATTTTCTTTTTTAAAAAAATGTTTTATTTTAAATGAGGATAGTAATAACATATAGACATTTTACAAAAAAAAGTAATAATAAAATGTTTTTAAAAATATATATTATTTTTTTATGAATGATTAAAAAAAATAATATTAGTTTTTATTCACAGACGTAAACATTCATACAAAACTACAAAACCATTCTAGATATTCGAGTGAATAAAAAAATTGTAACATAAAATAAATTAATTTTTTTTGAAAAAAAAAAATAAAAATATATAACCAGTAAGAGTAAGATAATATTCTATAGAGGTGCACAGTTTATTTTCCGTTAAATAAAAAATTAACCGCTACTTTATTATTCCTGTACATTTTCACTGGAAGATGTTTTCATGTTTCTGTTTTGTCGAACGAATAAATCCACCGTTCTATATTGTTTTATATACGTATATTTTTGTTCATGTCGATACAACCGTCTGAATAATAAATAATGTTTCATACAACACATAAATAAAAAATTCACGTGCTCGAGTTATAGACACAACGAAATTTATTCAAGGGATCGTCTTCAATCGACTATTCACCTGTTGGAAAAAATAGATTTCATTAGGGAATTTGCGAATTGCAAATAAGAACTGAGTGTATATCTTAGTTCCAGAAAGAAACATTTGTTGGAATTTCCGGATACATATAAAGTGTCAGTGTATTTAAAAATATATTTGAAGCTACTTTGCATTTGCCCTTTTATTAATTACACACACACACACACACACACACACATATATATATATATATATATATATATATATATATATAATTTGTAAAATATTTCTAATTATATATATTTTATTATTATTGTTTTTATAATAATAATAATTATGTACTTATATAATAAATATATTTCATTCTATTTATTTAAATTTTTCACACTCATATTTTTTGATAATATTTCTTTATCTCTTCTACTTCAATGTAAAACTCTTATCCTACCTAAATATATTAAATTCGCTTTTATTTTAGTATATAAGGATTCATGAATGAGATTGAAGGGTAGTAAAGAATAGTAAACAATTGTAAGCAACTAAATATATATATATATATATATATATATATATATATATATATATATATATATATGTATCTAAACTTTTCAGTTTAATTTGGACCACACTATATTTCAACATTTTTGCGACGAATTTTGGTATTATTTAATGAAATCAAATCGATTTTGTCGATTGATTTTCGAAATATATCGCTTTATTCATTCTACTCGTATTTTATATCCTGTCGTCTTTAGCACCCTTCTAACAATGTCATGATTAACATTGATGTGAAAATATTGGTTTAACTTCGATAATATTTTTAGAGCACTCGCTTGAGTGATTTTGATTGACTAGTTGTACAATTTTCTATTCTTCTCCGTCAGTTAATTTTCTTGGTTGAATTTATCGGCTTGTATTATGTATTTTATTTTATTATTGTGTATCATATTTTATATATATAAGTAATCTAAAATTCCATTTAAATGTATATTTTGAAGTTAAATTTTAATTAAAAGTCACTGAACTTATTTACAAAACATTTATTAAATAAAGTACAATGCATCAAGCTTATAAAACTGACATGTATATATCTGTATTATTAATATTTATAAACGTCTAATAAATCAACAGAAGCTTTCATAACTTCCTTCAGTAGGTTTTCATTATAAATATTATATAGGTCATCGATGGCGAACTTATAAAATATTCAGTTTGATTAATAAGCAACAGTTGATATTGATTAACAGCGAAAATATTCGTTTATATTAAACTAAAAATCGAATATTAAGTTTTCATTTTATACTCTGTTAAAATTAATTCAAATCAATTTTGTCAAGATTACTTTGTGTTATTCGATTTGTATTCAGTCATTTTAAAATACAATTGTTATGAATTTTCGTTATTTTATCCTTTGATACAGTTTATCCAAAATTAATGTTTACACAAAACAACAGTAAATACAACTATTCGTTTTCCTAAACATATTAAATGGTGTACTATTACGTTCGTGGAATTGTCGGATAAATCTCCTTTAATGGTACACTAAACGTCTGATTGTAATCAGAAACTCTCCCAGTTTTAACTTCTTGAAAGATATTGTAATGAATGTATAACAATTTTTTTAAGTGTGATAACATTTCTAGTCTAAACTTGTTCTCTATTTTGAGTCAAGTGATTATATTCACATATAATGGAATTTGTTTATATCCAATTTTTCTACAAAATACTTTTTTCTGTAATAATAAAATTTCGTACATATTTGATAAATAATATTAAAATGTTTTCATTTCTTAGTCATTTGTAGTTTAAAAGTTTAAATTTTGTTGTAAACGTTTAAATATTTTTCTATAAAAAAAATTATATATATATATATATATATATGTATGTATGTATGTTGTACATTATATGAGTTTAAAAAAATCTTTACATGTAAAACACGCGATTCGAAATACAATTGAACAATACGCGTGCATGGGCATTTTTAATTTCGACAACTTCAGACGCTTTTAAAGCTTTGAATGGAGAAAAAAAGACCGGTATTGTAATTTAAATACATGGTTTTTTTGTGAATATTCGTTTCGGCGAAATCAATAACAATATAAAGCAATTCAACCACTCATATACGTGCATAAAAATGAAGACACTTTATAACAACTTAATATGGTAAAAGATACATTTTTCTGACACAAAGTAATGTGAAAAAAAGTTCGTGTACACACATTCACTCTCGCGGAAAAAGTAATAATGACACTCTTATAGTAATTTTTTGCACCCTCCAATAAACTCCCTATCATATTTTGCTATATTCGTACGTTCGTACCTACCTACCTACATATATATATATATATATATATATATATATATATATATATATATATATATATATATATATATATATATATATATATATATATGTATATATTTTATTATGTACAATTTTATGTAGCAAAGTGTATGCTTTCCATCGATCATATTTCATTGAAATGGAACTGACACTCACATCTGAAAGATATATTTTCATTCAGCATGAATAACATTTAATGTCAGATATGAGAAAAAAATATTCATGAATTTTTCCATGTCGATCATAATTTTATATTGATTGTTCTTTATAATTTCATGCGTAATTTATGTTCGTGTGCCATATAATTTTCTACATTTGTGATTCATGCACACACATGCGCGTGTTTGTTTGTATACATAAATTAAAATTCTCTAATATTGATAAAACTGACTAAATTTACCTTAAAAATAAATAAATACAATATGTGTAACAAAATTCTGTTTAGTTTTTATTATCAGGAAAATTTAAATTCAGCGAGGTTACTCCATAAGATGAATTTTCGACAGTTGAAATTATTTTATATGGAAGTATTTTTAAAAATTATTTATTTACCCCAAGTTATGATTTAAAATCAGAAATTGATTTAATATCTGTTATTTTCTGTATTTATACTGTTTTAACATTTTTAGTTCAGCAAGGAATATAAAATATTCTATCTTGAATTTTTGGTAATTTCTATATGGAAATTTGTATTTGTATAATAGTAAAATTGATAAATAAGTAATGTTTCTTGTTATACATGTTCTTTTCTAGAAATGACAAAAAATCAGAAAGGTAAATATTTTGATTAATTTTACACTACCCAATCAAATATAAACCAAACTTTTCCATCTTCTTTGTTAAATTAATATTTTTCATCAATCGTAGAAATTATTTGATTAAAAGCAATTATGATATATTTAATATTGAATTAGTTCAATTTTTTCCTAAAAAAATACTATTTATTTAACACTAGAACTACCGATGTTAAATATATACCTAGTTTTACCGCACTCGTCAAATTGACGTATTGTTGATCATGGCTTTCATTTTAACTTTTCACTTAGTTTATGTAAATAAAAGAATATAATTTAACAAAAACAACACTTAATATAATAATTCATTAATTATTAATACAAAAAAAAAAAAAACAAACAAAAACACTTTCTATTTGCATTTATATTATAGCACATTTGATATGTATGGAATAACTATGAATCACATATTTTACAAATACATGTTATCTGTGATGAACACTTGCCACAAACATATTTGTCAGTTCGTAAGCGAACACTCCTCTCGCTTTTTTTGTCGAAACGAATGAATCTCATAATTTCCGAAAATCTGTTTCTACTCATAGTTTCGGCAAAGAAAGAAGGTCCCCATTTTTTGGACCACAAATACGATAACTTCATGTTTCTTGCTTCGTAGGCTCCTCGAGCATACAAAATGGCTATAAAAGCATATAATTCGTCCATAGTAATTTTCCAGTCGTTCTGTAAAATGTTTCTGGCCTGTAGCTCAGTGCAGGCTTTTATGTGGCTCATAATTCTATTATCAATTATAAGCCGAAATACACTACTAACATTACCAAGCATAATGTTTCGCTTCGCATAACCAGTTGGGCCCGAAGTATCCTTGAATATAGTATGTAATGGCAATCTACCAACACAACCATTCCCTAATTCTTCCCATTCAGTACCATCGACAGCAATGTCTTTTTGCTGTCTTGGTTCGGTTTCTGTTTGGCTATCCGATTCAGTATCTGAACATATTCGCAATCGCTTACTGCGTTTGTGGCTATTTTGGGGAATTTCATCTTCACTCCTTGAATCTTCACTTTCATATTGATCTTCTTCACTTTGTTCAATATCTCGTACTTCAATTTCATCCTCAGCTTCTTCAGAGTCTGAAAAATCAGTTTTATTTTCCACGCAAGATATGTCTAAATCATTATTACTTGAATTAGTATCCGAACTGTCTTCATTTATACCAGTGAGTTCTTTGAATTCTTCGAATAATTTTTTGCTTCCTGTAAATCGTTTCATTGTTGCCTAGGATTTACAAGAAATAAATTTGAATTTTTAATAAAAATATGTTCATACTTTTTTCCCAGATTGGACTTTTCACAGATTACACTTTGCACCAAGAACTTTATCACATTGAAAGTACAACTGATAATGATTGCAACCTATTTTTCATATGAAAAATGTACCTAAAATTTTTCCAGGAAATGTCTGAAAGCGATATATGTGTATGCAAGGATGGACATCAATACGTATTTACATTCACTTGAATATAAATTATTATAAATTTTGAGATTGCTAATGTCGTCAATTTGACGTGTCTTGGTATAAATAGGTATAGGTCATACTAATTATGGAAATTAAAGTAGCTAAGTGGAAATTGAATAGGAATATTTAATTGTTCTTATATTTCATTAAAAGTCGTCATAAAATTCTAGAACAATACATAAATCATATCGAAATTTTTAAGCACGAAATTTGAAAATCGTCAAAATGACGCTCTTGGTAGTTCTAGTGTTAATAACAATCAATATTTATTATATCGATAAAAGTGAAGTATAAAATATTTTGACGTTTATTTCAATTTTAATCAATAACAATTATAGTACTTTTGATTAAATTTCGTTTAGATGAATAAATTATGTTGATTTAATAGTTCTGTTATATTATTTCGTGCCTATGTTAATTACATTCATTTAATTTAATTAGTGAACATTGAACGTATATCGATATAACTATTTAACAATAAGTATTATTCTAGTATGTTTATTTATCAAATATATAATATACAAAATTAATTACATTGTATTATATATACATCTCGTTTATAATTAATTATACATACATAGACTGGTTGTGTCAATATACAAAATAAACGTAAAACGTGTGTAACAAAGAATAAAGTAAATTCAATAAAATAAATTATCCGATGTTGTAACCTTTGTCCTGACCAATGTACATATTTACTTTTGTACGTGCCCTAATCTTATTGTGTTATTATTTTTTTTTCTGATGGCGCCAAGTATAAAAACAACATTACATTCGCTTGGAGCAATTGTTACTAATCAAATCAGGGATGTGTCGACAAAGTTTATTTAGACACATGTGCTCACATGTGGTATTTATATCTCAGCAGTTTATTTCAGCGAGCGCACAGAAGGCCACCAAGGTGTCTGTTAAAAATAACAATATCGTGTTTACATTGTGTCTTACACCATTTTACATGTCAATATAATATCACTGAATTATCCAGATTTGGATTCATTTCATATTTGAGTAAAAGTCATTTTCGTTTCAATTCAACAAGCTAATCATTCACAGGAACTTTATATTTCGTTTATACGAATTTGTTGTTTTTGATATTTCATTTTGTACAAAATTAGTTTTCAAAATGTTCGGTAGAATATTGTGAATTTTAAACTCGAATATTTTTGTTGAATAATATAATTTTATTACAAGTTTTTTAAATTTACTTCATGTCAATATTTTCTATATACGAGTGATGTGTTTTTAAGTTTTATTGTTTATAAAATCTTTTTCCCGGGTGTAACAGTTATTGATGATTGTTATATACAAAAACTTTTCAGATATAATTCACATCAATAACTAACAAGTAGTGTAAAATTATAGCGCATTACAAAATATGATTGATATGAAAATTTAACACAGACTTATTTTGATGAAGTGTAAATAGTTTAGAGTAAAATATAGTTTGAACTAAATTATTTTTTTTATTAATGGTAGACAAAATTATGAACTATTTTTTTAAAAAAATTATTAAACCACGGAAAATGTCAAATCTCTTAGAAAAATATTTTTCGAATTTTTTTTAATTTTTATTCTCGATCTTAATCACTAGTTATAGATAAGATCATATATTTTTTTCAGGTATTTTATTTCATCTACTTGTTCCAAACACACACATAAATATACAAATACACTTATTTATATGTATGTTGTATATTACTATTGAGTCATATAATTAAAATTGAGTTACCTTTTTAAAAAGTCTATTTTTATACTCATTACTCATACATAAATATACCTCGGAGTTTTATTAAAAAAAGAAACCTAAATTCGTACGTTGATGTCACATTATTTGAAATAAGCAAATAAAAATAAAATGTTAATCTGGTCCGTTTGAAAAGAAAACCTATTTTCAACAATCGTTTCTGAAAACGAAATGAGTTCGTAGATGTTTTCCTCATTGATGTAATGTTGAAAAAATTCGCTTAGTTCATCGATTTGTTTTGATAACGTGTACATTTCGATTTTAACGCCGTATTATAAATCTACGCTTGGCAAACTTTCCTAGATTTAAATATCAATTTATTTTTAAACTTGCGTTAATACATATACAAGTAGAACATTGCATTTGGAAACAGTTCGTGGATCAAATTTCAAAAGAGATAAGGAAATTAGTTACATGCATACTATTAAACAGATATTTGTTATGTAAACCAAATGACATTCATAAATAAAGATATAATTATTGAATGTTGATTTATGACTAGTTTATATATTTTTTAAAAATTTTATATCATTTAAATAAAACGTAATTATTTTTTAATAATAAATATGTAAGATGTTTCAGTTCTGGTTTTTTCAAAAATCGACAAGAAGTGACATAGAAAAATGTTTATTCATATATCTTTATTAGTATTTAGCAAAATAATTAATGAACTGTTAATAATTAATATACAGTTTCATGGTACTTTCTTAAACTTACAAAGAAAAATAATTTGATGATATATAGGGCCACCTGTCTGATTTTACTTATTACTATACTAAATTTCTTTATATTCGTACAATGAATATAAATAATTGTTGTTAATTCTTATCTTACACCATTAATCATCCTGTTATCTTAAATAAATATTATTTTATTTGTTTAAGGTGGAGGAGGGGGTGGCAACGCCGACGTTGGGGAGCTGAGAGGCGGGGGGCCGCGAGGCAGCCGATCTACGCGCCGCGAGGACCCCCGCCGCCATACGCTGTCGGGGGATCAGCATTTATACCCCCCGGGGCCCGGACAGGGGGGTGTCCTCACACGCACTATGGATTTAGAGGTGAGTTTATATTTATTGTTTTTGCATTCAATGTTTTTCATGAATTTCTTCTTCAACACACCGTAAATAAATACATACATACAGTACCAATTTATGAAAACTGCCCTTAGAAATTATGTGTATCAAATTTGTTATGAATTAATCAACATGAAACGTGAAAAGTATTTTTATTATTTTTAATTATATTCATTGATAAATAAATATGAAAATAAATGTATGCTGATATAAAATATTTATTTAATTTTACTTTGTATAACTAATAATAGTTTTTATTTCTTTTTAATTATTATATTTTTTTAAAAAAATCGTAAAAAGCTAATTTTTTATTCATTTTAATTCTAATACATTATTGTAATTATTTAGAAATTAAAAATATTTTACTAATTGAAATCTATATAAAAAAATAATAATTTCATCTTTTTTTGTAAAAGTTATATTTAAATTTCACAAAAACGAATTTTTACCTCAATACCACAAAATATTGAAAAAGTGTTTAATAATTATTTTATTGTTCACATTCTTTCTTTATAAGCTAATACACAGATTGATAACAAAACCGTCATCCTGGACACTGTTTTATGACAAATAATGATTAATCGAAATGCATATTAATGAATAAAAGTGATAAATAAATGATTATTAAACAATTTTTATTAGATAGTGTCATTTTGAAAAATGATTCATTTATACACAATCATTTTTTTATTTTACTCTTTCCAACTGTTAATAATTGTAGAAAAGTAATGACATTTTATACGTATAACTTTAATCGTTCTGTCTAACCGATGCAAAATTGTAGATTAAGAATGTCCATCAAGTTCGTTGATTAAAGAGAGATTGATACTTTTTCATAGGATTTAATTGCGAACTTGAATAAAATTAAAATCGTTCAGTTGAAAAGTGCTTTGACGGTTTTATATAGATTTCACTTTGTTACGATCAAAAACGAGGATAAAAGTGTGGCATATAAATATAAAAATCTCTTTTTTATTGCTTTGTTTGATGATGTATGGAATGTTGTAGTTTTGAAACAAATTAGATATAACTAAGTATATTATTTTTAAAAGAAATATATTCTAATGTAGTATAAAAATATACTACTAATTTATTTTGGCAAGAAAAGTTATTAAAATTTTTAAAAAATAGTGAAAACAATTAAAAGTACTTTAAATTTTTTTATTGTATTCAATTGATTGCTCTTAATGTATTCTTAATTGAAAAAAAAGAATATTTCTCAACCCAAATACTTAATTCAAATGAAGAGTTTAAGTATAAATTAGCGATTGGAAAACATGAATAAAAATAATAATATTTGATAGAATCGAAGAAAATATTGTACTCTAATATTTACAGTCTTACTCATAATTCATTTAGTGATTGATGTAGGTTGACCCAAATGAGACTAAAGGGTTTAGACATAAATTTAATTGCTTACTATCATTTATTATTATTTACTATCCTTCAGTCTCATTTAGGTCACCTGTACTTCAGTATCAGTCAGTGTGTAGAATGTGAAAGATTATTATTATTTCATATTTTGAGCCAATTCATGTCTTATTATGTCCACTAAATTAATAATTGTATTTTGTCAATTGAATTTTATTTAATTGTACTTAAATTTCTTCGTATAATTCTTTTCAACTGTGTACAATAATTATTAATCTTAAATAATTTAATTAGTATAAAAATTACTAAATAAATTAATATAGAAACTAATAAAATTAAATCAAATTATTAATCATGATTTCGAAAACATAATTTTATACTTCAGTCATTTTTTTATAACAATTACCCACATAATCATAAACACAAAACCAAACGTACGTTATACAAAAGTTCTCTTTTATCGTATTATTTCGATATTCACTAGAAATAAATATGTATAAAAATATTCTCTTAAAAGAAACAATCGTCTAAATAACGAAAATCGATTTCATAAAAACTTTCTGTTGAAATCCTTCCGAAAACGATAAGAGTTTTTATGTTTATTCAACACAAACACATATTTCACACAGGCACACAAATATCAGAACCCCTCTTCAATAAATGCATATTTATTTGAATTGAACTCGTCGCGTCGAGTCAATATTAGCCCTGTGCATATTTTATTTTATAGGAAACTTATTAAAGCTTACAGAGTTGGTGGTAGTGAAACGAATTGATTTTTTTGTGTTGTAGAGAAATTTATATATATATATATATATATATATATATATATATATATATATATATATATATATATATATATATATATATATTTGTTGAAAATTAGATAAACTTTATGAAATTGTTGAGAGATACTTCTGTATATTACTTTTGAAAAATCAAAGTTATATATTTTTTATTTTATTATATTTTTTTCGTGTAGTAGTACAATTTTTATTCTATCATATATTATTCTTTTATAAAATTTCTCTATTTATTTGATCTTCTTGATATCTTTGTAGATACGTTTTTCTGTTCATAATAAAGACATTCTTTTAATATATGATTTAAATTGCGTTCGTCTTTGATGAAGTAAACATTTTTTTTTATTATTATGGATAATTAATTTTTTTTTATTACCTAATAATATTATTTGAGCTACAATTCAAATACATCTTTCTAGTAATGATAATATTTGTTCAAGTTTATCTTAAGTGTTAAATTTTTATGGAATTGGATATATATATATAAAATTAAGATAGATTGCTTTTTAATGAAATGAACAAAAATGTAATTATTAAAATGAGATCTCATTAAAATATTCATATAAAACATATTAATCATTTTGACAATTGTTCTTAGAAAGCATTTCATTGATTTTAAGTCCTATGTAATAAAATTACAATGTTGTATTCATTTTCTGCATGATGAAATCCATTTACGAAGATCGGATCTAGGAATTTCAAATATCTTTCTTATAAGTTGTGTACGACTTTTCAAAGAATTTCATTGTGCATCTTTATTTAGATCGTAAAGTCTTAACAAAGTTGTATAGTCGTCTTTAATCGTTTCATACACAAGAACAAAATGTTAAAATTATACTACACACACACACACTTATATATATATATATATATATATATATATATATATATATATATCTATATATATGAATTTATTTGAAAATCTTATAAAACATTTTTTCGTTTTTTTTATATTATTATTATTTTCTACAATTTTTTCAGTTTCTGAAAACAATTTCGATAAGACAAATCTCTATTAATCCTTTTTTACAACTTTGATCACACACAATATATAATTCGAAAAACTTTGCAAATGTTCATACTGTCTTTTTGTTCTCGGCTATATTCTTAAACTTATTTAATAAATCGTATACTAGTTATTACTTGCTATAGTTTGTAAATTTCTTCCTCGGATTTTTTTTCTTTGCACGCAAAAAACATATTATATTGTTATATGTGAAACATTGGATTTTTCGTTCAGACTGCGTTAATAATTGACGTCATCATTTAAGATCATTATTAATAAATGTCATTTGTTAAAAAAATTCTAACTTGATTAACGCGATATTAATATATAATATATTGCAATTTTATCTGTAGATACTTGTCAGATAATTTAAAATGATTATTGTTCTTGTTTGAAAATATAGAAAACAATTGTAATAAAGTCAATATATATATATATATATATATATATAAATATATATATATATATATATTTAAAGTTGAAGACGATAGAATATTAAACACATATCATTATTTTCTTCGATTTTACATATTCTAAGTATATTTCGTACATAACCGTAGATATATAAGACTTTTAAATCAGAGATAAGAATCGTCGTCACAAAAAAGGGAAGTAGAATAGATGTTGAAATCTTGTACAAAAAGAAATCGTATCCTTGAACGGAAAAAAGATACCGGAGACAAGAGAATCTACGAACCCTCACACCTTCGACAATGGCTTTCTGAAAAGTATTGATTAAACGTCCATTTAAGAAACTAGACTGAGAACTGTCAAAGTAAACGTAACTTTCTGCACTATACATTGAACCGTACTCTCCGTGAAATGATTCTTAAACAAGGTGTTACACATTCTCACGTGTCAGTGTTATTTCATTTACGTTTATTTAAACATTTCACGTTAGACTAGATTAGAAAATTAAGTGTTGTTTGTATGTAAAATGGAGTAAATACCCAAGTTCAAAACGTGTGTACTGTTTTTTGTTCATAATTATTATAGAACCGTTTTAAATGAAAATGAAGTATTCGAAATAATTTGTTTTACTTAATGACACAAAATGGGTAATATTGAGTACTGAAAACATTTCAAGAAAAAATATTGTTAAAATTTAAAACTTTATCATGAATGTTGTTAATAATATTCTATATATCTCGTATTCTTTCATTATTCTCATTTTTTAAAAAAAGAAATATACAACTGTCTTACAATTCGACCCTTTTTCGAAATATATTTTTTATTTCAATCTCTTCAAGTCTGTATTTCATGCAAGATTTCACATTAATTCATATCTCGAGAAACATTAGAGTTTTCCCTCTTTTCATATTCATAGAAAATTTATCTTGTACCTTCATGCCAATATGAGTTATAAATCAGTATGAAAAGTTGTCATCTCTTATTATTTATCAAATTTTTCATAAATTGTATAATACAGATTCGTTTTGATTAAATTTTGAAATATTGCATTTTACGTACATATTTTTTATAATTTAATTTATTCGTTTTGTAAATATATTCAACAGTTGATCAATGTTTATTTTACTATCAAAAAGTATTTATTTTATTATATAGCGTGGTACGAATAAGAAAAAACTAAACTATCAATGTTTGTGTAAATCCCTTTCATAAATTCGAAAACAAAAATAAATCTAAACTGATATTTAATTTTTTATAAAATATATAGGATAGCCCAAATGAGACTGAAGAATAATGAATGACAAGAGACAAGTAAATGCATGTCTACTAAACCCATCAATCTCATTTAGGCCATTCTATAGTAATTCAGTTATTTTTTCTTTTAATTTTATTTATTATGTTTACTAGTTGGTATTTGTGTTAATTTATACAGAAAAAGTCTGTTCTGTAAAAATTACATTTATTTATTTTAATATTTCAATTCATATTGACTTCTTTGTAATTTGAAATATATTTGAAATTAATTCATAATTTGTATTTTAAAATTGGAATAAAATATAAATATATTGAATAAATCTTTTTGAACATATTTTCAATTTTTATTTCATTCAAAAACTTTTTATTCGTATTTTTGGTTTTACACATTTGTTCTTAAAATCTTTATTGATGATAAATATATTTTTAAAAAAATGAAATGTTATTTTACCTGTATATACAGTGACTCAAATGAGATTGAAGGATTTAGACTTACATTTAATTTTTTACTATCATTAACGATCCCTTACTATCCTTTAGTCTCATTTGAACTGCCCTATGTTAAAAAATATGTTGTATATTAAAAATATTTTTCCTATATTTATTATCACTCAAAAACGAAAAATATCATTTTTTCTCAAAATTCATTACTTTCCGAACATTCACCTCGTCTCAACTCTTTCAAAATCGTCACTCACCGTGTTTCTACAGCATACGACACGTTCCTGTCGTTGGCCAAAATTGAGATTTCTGTTTAAGATCTTTTCAAGTATTCAATTAAATATAATTTTATTGTGCTTCTTTGAATTAATTTTCACAACATGAACTGCACGACGCAGCGTTCTGTAACGTTTATCGTCATCGCGCAAAGAGACTCACGCAAAGGGACTAACTACGTCTTCGTCGACGTCGTCGTCGAGTTCGGGAGGCCGGTGGGAGTTACGTTCGCTCCCTACGAAAGTTTAATGGCGTATCAAGCGTCATTTAATACTGAGAAAAAGTTTGATGAGGGTCGCAGTGTGGCGTTTCTCGGAGCATATTACGTTCGGTTAATGTGCGTTGTGTACAGGGGGGTAGTTTAATGTCATTTCAATTATAATGTGCTCTATTAAAAGAAAAAAATAACGTAACGGTCGTCTTTGTCTAATCGTTTTCGTCATGATTGATACATTAAGATCGAACTGAAAATGTTGAAACGGTAATAAAATTATATAACTATAATAAAAACTCCCCTGGGTGTATTGTAAATCATTTGTACCATATTGCGATTATTACAACTACACGTACTACCAGAGATATCATTTTTAGATTATTATTACCATTTGTACTGTATCAGAAAAATAATCTTGTTTAATGTTCAAAGCAATAAGTTCGTAATTAATATTGTATACTACTAATAAGTGTAATTATAACTAATATTGTTTTAATTAATTTTTTCTACTTAAAAATGAAGTTGATTTTTTTTATATAATAACAATAAAAACCAATAATTTTTTATTACTGTCATTAATCTATTTTTCAAAAATAAATAGATCAATTTTTATAGAGTGTGATTTTTACATTTGTTATTATTTTTTAATTTCATGTGTAATTTGTACCTAAAAAATAAATATTAGGTAACCAAAAAAATTCTGTCACTTTGAGATTAAAATAACAACACTTGTATTTTTTTACTTAAAATAGTTAACCTTAATTATTTTTATTGTAATGTATTAATACACTCTTTGTAGCTGTTATTGTAAATTTTACTATAATAATTTGATTAACTTGTATATTGTGATCCAAATAAGACTAGAAAGTAAATTTATATTTAAACTCTTCAGTCTCAGTTGGGCTACCATATGGATACTCAATAAATATATCCTCTTAAAATCCACCAAACTCAGAGAATAATTTTACTTGGATTTAGTTTTGTTTTAAGTGTTTGTGGCAAAGATAGTGATAACTTTGTTTATAGTTAGAGTAAGGAATCCATTTTTTGTTGAGTCAAAATTTGATCTAAAAAGTTTTTCATTTTAGCCATGAAATAAAAAGAGATGTACAAATGCTAATTGTAATTTGTTGTTGGAAGTTGAAACATCTGGTCTCGTTTACTTAATTTCCACCTCTTCTATATTAAGGGGTTATACGCAATTAGAAATTTTAAAAAATCGATTTTTTGCATTTTCAGAATGTACATATGTTTGAGTATATTCTCTGAAAATTTGAAGTCAATCCGATAAATATTTTCGGACATACACCTGAATTTGTAAAAAATTTTTAACTATGTGTAAACTACTTCCGAAACTTCAAACGCGTTTATCTCAAAACGGTGTTTTCATAGTCGGTGATCTCGATATCTCAAAAATGGCTGAACCGATCGGTCTCAAATTTTCACACAATCTTCTCAAATATATTCCTCAGGTATTGAACGAAGGAATAAGGTTTACAAAAATTATTACTATTTTTTTAAACAATTTGGAGCGAAAATTTTAGTAAAAAACGAAAAATTTTTTTCAAGTAGACGCCATTTTGTCAAAAATGAAAATGTTTATTATTCCTTCGTTCAATACCTGCATTAATCTATCCTTTAAAAGAATTGACCATATTTTTTGATTTCAAATAATCCAAACCGCCGATATGGAGATCACCGCCAAGCGCCTTTTTTTGGAGGTCGTTCGGGACATCGTCTGCAGGAGCGGTGCATTTCAATATTTTTTTATGATCGACATGTTATTTTATTCTTGAAAGTAGGATCTATTCAAATAACCATAATTTGTAATTGCAAATAAATACTGTTTCTAAAAAAAAATCCTAAAAAAACGTCGTTTTTGCGCCTCGCAAGTGCGTATAACCCCTTAATGGTTATGTTAATAATAAAAAAATTATTATTACAAAAATAAAGTAGATTCGAATAAAATATTTGTCAACTTTTGTTATAGTCAGTATAAAAAAATATTTTATACACAGTAATGGTTAATTATTAAGTATGATATATGAAATTAAGATACAAAAAAGAACGTTATTTCAATTGTAGAATTAACAATCAACATTTTCGTACAGATGCAAGAACTACAATTCGTAACCCTATATCATATTCCATTAAACATTCATCGCACGTCTCTGATATATACTGGTATTTTACTTACAATGGTTGAACATAAATTAAGTTAAACCAGTTAAAACCCTTCTCCAATGTACACTTATAAATATAGGTAGGTTCAAGCACATCGGACAGGTTAACGACGCGATATACAGGAAGGACTGAGAAACGCCTGTAACTATGACACGTGGGATGACCCACGCGACCCAAACACCGCCTCAACAAGGAACTGTTCAATTAAAGCCGGGCGCGTGACATCATGTCAATTTGTTGCATTACGCACTCCAAATGTGTATGTGGAGCACTGTAAACAGGGTTTGGCAAAAGTCCCATTAGTTTCGTCACCAAAATCAACACATATACAGATATACAGATTGAAAACAATCTATAGATACGTATATAGAAAATATGCTTGTTATGTATAAAAGTTTTTTTCCTGCTGTTTGTTTATAATAAGATTATCAATAAATGTAATTTCTACTGTCAACAAGGCTAATAGACCACAAAGGTCAGTCTCGATGAAAGATATTGTGTTACTGGTGTTCTTTTGAAGTTTATTTTCATCAGATTGTTATTAACGTATGTTTATTTTTGATTTATCTCTATTTAAATCGAAATAAATACTAATATTCCTACTGTACCTTTAATTAATCATTGTATTATAATTTTTATAAAACGATTCATTAAAACACTACATTTAAAGCAAATATTTAACAAAGACTAAAAAAATATTTAACAATCGTTTGATACATGTTTGTCATATATTTACATGTATTTATTTGCTTGATATACATTCGTTTTTGTTGACAAAAACGTTTTTAACATTTTTTTAAAACACATAAATTATTAAACATTTGTTAATATTTTCTTTTTATGTTCAAAATTAAATAATAGCACAAATATTAACTTGAGTGTGATTATAGTCAATAAAATACATAAATATATACTCTCATAAATTTTACTCTCATGTCTCTTTATCTAGGATAATACGAAATATCTCTTGTAATACAAAATAATTATCACTATAATAGGTTATAAAAGTCTAATAATCACTTATTGTTCATTTTTTTGATTTGATAATAGAGAACTAGTGACGATGGAATGGTCATTGAAATAGACATCAGTTTAAAAACAAATAAAGTAAATAATAAGGAATGATTTAGACACATCTTGTGGTGTTAAAACTATAACTTATTTGTAGTGAAATTAACCCTTTGCACTCGAAGTTTTTTTTCACTCATATTACCAACAACTCGAAGCAATTTCAATACAAAAATCATATTCACATATAAGAAAATAATATGCGCAGTAACAGTTTTTTTTACAGTTACATAAATAACACTTTCTTGAACAGATATAATTTGCAATTTGTTAAAAGAATAAATGAAGTTATTACGATTTGTTTTTGTCCTTATGTTATGAACTGAAAATTATTTGCATTGTCTCCATAGCGGAGCCCTCGAGTTTGAAGATAAATTTTAAATGGCTCCGCTCCGGAGCCCTGAGTGCAAAGGGTTAATTTACCAAAATATGAAAACAAATAGTGAAGAGAGATATCTGGTCACACAAAATAAATGTATTTTTTTGCCTATAACATTAACATAATTTATATGTTTGTGAAAATATAAGACTATAAATTATCTCAGAATGAATATTATACATATATATGTATATTACTTACCCAATACCATTGATTTATAGAATTTCATTTTAATAAAAAGATTTAACACAGATGTGCTTTACATATATCTTCAGTCCTTAGTTAATATTTGTTTCGATACTCTGGCAAATTCACTTTGAATAACATAAATAAATCATTCGCCTCAACACCAAGAATTATTATAAAAATATTACATACCCCTAATATTTTTTTTCTGTTATTCATCATTAGATTATTTTTTTATTTTAATTTTTGATTACAATTAGTTTACTCTTGCTGCATAATTTTCTCGTTACTATCATTTGATAAAAAAATGTTTAAGGTACATAAATATAAGTTTAAAATTGGAAATATGGTTAAAATATAGATCTAATTAACTTTTTTCATTAGGTTAAATATTCTAAATCGCTATTTTCGTCTCGTATAAATCGTATGATTATAAATTTGAAGAAATAACGCGTTTGAGACTAATTAATTTTGTAACTGTTTTGAACATTTATTTCTACTGTATTTCTTTAAATTTTCTTATACTCTATTTTATTAATCGTTTGATGTAAATTACCCTTTAATTCATTACTTAGTAACTCTCATCACATTGTACCAATTGACAATGGTTTCTTGTGAAAACAGAAATATTTTTTGAAAATTTATTTAAGCTAACATTGGCATTTATCGAATTTACATTAATTATAAATTTTAAAAAATCAATTAATAACATTTTTGTACTATTAAAAATTAACAATTCAGAAAATTATAGACTATGATTTAATTAACTGATAATTAAATATATTTTGAATAAATATTCTTTCATTGTTCGTGACTTATAATCAAACCTGATTGTGTATTCTTTACACTATTACAATTTAATCATTTAATATTCAATAAACGTGACTTTGTATTATGTACGTTTATTAAAATTCTGTAGCTATTCAGACCGGTAAACGAATTCACATTCATTTTTTGTATATTTGAATTAAGGGTGCTTCAAACACACGATCAGAAAAAGGTGTTGTAATTTTAATTTATGAACGAATTTTAAAGGTTTCGTATAATGAATTTCTTTGAAGTGTCTTTCTAATCAATCAAATGGATTTTATGTTCCAGTTATATAAGAAATCTACGCGGATTATATTTTTTTTATAGAAAAATTTTATGGTAAATAAATGTAAATGAAGCTTGAATTTAGTTATTATTTTTCTTTGAAAAATTAAATGTTTTTACTTATTTTTGTAAGAAAATTACATATTGATGATTAGTATACTTTTATTTCAAATTAATTCTTTTAAATATATATTTGTATATATATAATTTTAATTAAAATATTTTTAAATCATTTCTAATTAATTTTTATAAGCTTTGAAAAATGTATTTGAACCGAACACTCATTATTTAATATTTTATTATATTTATTTTACTATAATAAATATAAAAGTTTCATATACACAAAGGAGTTGTAAAATTGTTATTTTACCATATATATTATTAAAAGTTTTAATTAACACCCTTTTGTGCATGCTTCAATTAAAAACTGTAGTTTTATTATTTATTTCATTTTATATAGAGTGACCCAAATGAGATTGAAATATTTATACATACATTTACTTGCTTTGTCATTTACTATTCATTATTATCCTTCAGTCTCATTTGTGCCATTTTATATTATGTGAATTACTTATAAAATATTATTCAATATTTCATTTCTCGAACAAAAAGGTTTGATTTTATTACATTATTTTTTTCTTGGTGTAGTTCATCATAATAAGATTAATATTTTAACTAGATTTTAATAATATATTTTTTTTACGATTTATATATATGTAATAAGAAATAGTTCATATGTACAATACTTATTTTTCAAATTTAGATATATTAACATTTTTTTTATTTTTTTAAATACATTTTAACTATGTCAACTGAATATGTAATATCTAGTATTTTTAGATTTGGCATTCATGTAGTTCATGAAATAAATTTCAGTGAAAGCTTTACTCTGTTATATATATATATATATATATATATATATATATATATATATAATCATTGAAAATTACATAAAAAAACTTTATACATGCTTAATAATTTATTTCGTTCGAATTATATGCTTCCAATACATCACGTACTTTTCGAACGACAACAAAAAATACAACTTCAATTATCTTTCAAAGTATGTCACATCTGAAAAAGTTTCTCTGTATATATTTTACACACACTTATGTATATATACATGCACGTCTACATGTGTATAAATATATGTATGTGTAATAAAGTGTACTATATTATCATGTCAGTACTGGTAATTTATTTTTATCTTACCTTCAAACAAAGAACGTATTTTAGACATCCCTACACAAGTTAGACTTCAGCATATTTCGTACATTTCATCAGTTCTGTGGGAACTGCATTGTATCCTAGTGTTGTTTTATGTAGTGTTTTGTCAGTTATACTGTATTGTAGTGAGTGTTGTATACGTATTTTTGATTAAACAATTTTATTTGTATTAATTTCATTAAAAGAGATACACATCTTTCATTGTATATATGATTTAATTAGATACGACATCATTAAAAAAATGTGAAGTTGTTAAATATTTTACTCAGTTAATGAGTTGTACTTCGTAACTTACTAATTGTGTTTAATAATATTTATCATTATTTAAAAAGTGATTAATGTGCAATATCTTTTTTAATATATGAAGATAATAAGTGCTCTTTAATTTGTGTACTTATATTTCTTTACATTTATATATATATATATATATATATATATATATATATATATATATATATATATATATATATATATTTGATTATCATATAAAAAACACACAATAAAAATTGTTTACATTTTAAAATGAAAATAATTGAGCTGATGTAATTTGTAATTAAAAAATTCAGGAACATAACATATCTAAAGAAATAAATATGCAGTATAATATAATACATCAACTTATATATATATATATATATATACATATATATTTTCACGTAGAAAAATATAATGAAAATAAATTCTTCACTTCCTGACATAAGAATAGTAAATTTAATATATAAATAAAAATATAAGAAAAATGATATACTATTAAATTAAAGATATATAGTTAATGTAATAAATATAATAGTTATATGGAATATTTATGGATGAATAAAAAGATTAATGTTTATTAAAATTGAAAACTATTAATCACAGATTATCTAAAACTAGGAAAAAGTGTTAGATATTTTTTTAAAAGTATTCAAATTAATAACCAGTTATTTTATACAAATATGTAATAATCAATGTTTAATTTTTTTAAAAATCATTTTAGTAATAATGAATATAATTAAGATATTTAATCATAATCAAATATAAAATTATTGAGTTGCATAAACATTTTCAAAAATTTATGAAAAATGTTATCAGGATAAAATCACACAGGAAGTTTCATTTATATCAAATGTTATTTCTAACCTAACATTTCAACGAACTTAATGTATATAACATACATATATATTTTTTAATTCCGGCTAGTTAATTTAAGTTGACCTTTAAATCTACTAAATTATAATATTTTTCATGTATTGACATTGAAATTTTTCTGTTGTTTTAGAACGACTCATTTTTTATATTATTATCTCAATTTATATTCTTAATCCAATAATAATATAATATATAAACTAGAAAAAATATTATTGTTATTATAGACTATTTAACGATTTTAAAGCTCGTATTAAAAATTAATAATTTAATGATATAAAAATTATAAAATTTACAAAAAATTAATTATATCTGCTCAGTTCTCTTTTATTTAATAAACTTTGATTTTAAACAATTCATATAAATTTACATTTATATACATGATTTGAATATTTCTGGTCAATTAATCATTTTTACTTACAAATAACAAGATTTTTTAATCTTTAAATTCATATATTTATTCAAAATTATTTAACCCTTTAGATTCAATATTTGAGTTTGGATATATTCAAAATTGAGTAAATTAATTCCATGTAATCTCTTTTACAAAAAAAAATAGAAAAGAAATATTTAAAAAATGTCAGTAGTCTTAAGTTTTAATATAAAATGGATTTTAAATTTTAACGTTCGACATTTTTTATAACAATCCCCACCAAGATAAAAGAATATTGGCTAAATTTAGAGAAAATATTTATAATAATAAAAATAGAAGTAATATTTATAAAAGTGATTTATTTATGTGCAAATTTTTGCTTTCATTTTTTATAATAAAAGTGTGATGGATCACTATGTAGTCTTTAGGCCGTTAAGGGTTAAATAATACCAAATTTTAATTTATTAATCTATATATATATATATATATATATATATATATATATATATATATATATATATATATAATTTTATTACAAAATTCAATTATGTTTTAATCGTTCTGTCAAACTTATTTTAAAAATAGTTTTATACATTGATAATAAAAATATCAGATTAGATTTAATGTCTTAATAAAGAAGTTGAAGTTCAAATACATGATTTATTTTTAAACGTTTTATTTATATATTTCTATAAATTGTGTTTGTGTAGCTGTATACAAATGAAAAAATAAAACAGACGTAATTAAATTTCGTGTCCATATTCTATATTCAATTCGGTGCATTCACTGTGATTCGGTTTTATATCTTCCTCGTATCTCGTCGTATAAATAGAACAATAACGTTTCTCAAACAATAAAATTTACATAAAATAAATTCGAAATGAGTTCGACAGTGATGAGAACGGATAACGCGTCCATTCCGGCAACGTCCGGCGCCGTAGTGCCATTCGCCGCAAATGGCGGCAGCGGCAATGCTGCCGCCACGCGTCGTCGTATATTTACACAGCTATCCGAAAACATACTCCCGTTACGCAAAGATCTTCCGATTAACATTAAAATTATGTTTCATGCTGCTCAAAAGATGAACTCGCTCCAATGGGGAAAGGTAAATCACTTTAATAATTTAGTAACGCGTGGAGCGGGCGTAAAAGGCGACGCCTTTTATGTCCCTACATGTGATGTTATTTATTTACGATGTTTCGTTGTGCATTACTCGCGTATTCACTTAATATAAATTAATCGAATTTGACAATGCGCTTTGTAGTTGCATGTTTTTTTTCTTGAAACGCCTGTGTAGAACATAGTTACTTTTTAATGGATTCGTTGAGAGGAAATGTCATTTAGAGTGTTTGACGAAATATCGAATTATCATTGTAGCTCAAATTGAATTTCTTTGTACTTAAATACGGTTTACATCCATACATAAATTTACATACATACATACATATATATATATATATATATATATATATATATATATATATATATATAAATTGATAGTATTTTTGATTTTAATGTTTAAAATAAGAATATTTTTGTTATCCAATCGATTATATAACCCAAATGAGACTCGAGGATAATAAAGAATATTAAATGATAGTAAGCAAATAAATATATCCAACCCCTTAAATTCCATTTAGGCCTCCTATATAATTTTAATTATTTTTTTTATAATCGAATTTTAGGAAGTTTATTTCTTCTTTTAAAAAGATATTATATTCTTATAGAACAATAAATAGTGGTTCAAATATAAAATTTATTTTCTATGCATGATTTTATTTTTTTATATAAATTTATTTTTCTATTAATGTATTTTTACGAGGATCGTTTGGTAAATTTATTTATTGTTTAATTAATTAATTTCATTTTTCAATTTAGTTTTTCTTACTTTTTTACCATACTTATCAAACGACCCTCGTATAATGATTGAAACAGATGTTAGTCAAAAGTTACCAAATCGTGTGAATATGAATGATATGTAAAAATTATCCAACCAAAATTTTGCAGTTTTCTTTGAATAATTATTGCTCTCATATGGTTTTTATTATCTGGTAAAAATATCATCATTAAGTCTAGTCTTTTGATATACAGTGCTTTATTTAATTTAGCCAATTAATGATTTGAGTAAAGAATTTTATCTGGTTTTAAAAATTCGTGACATACTATCCTCCTAAGATCATCCCACCAACAACACAATGTCACTTTATTTTTTAGTTGCCAATAGCGTTTCATTTTTTGATAACCAATGTTTTTTCTTACTAAATTACTGTTTTTAATCTCATTTGAGCCATCCTATATATACGTATTTTAATGTATAAATATAATTTTTTTACCTATGATAACCCTAAAATAAATAAATATAAAAAATAATAAATGTAGACAATAGTATATTATTACATTTTTATTTTTTTAAGTATCATATTTCCTCAGGTATTTTATTTAATTAGACATTTTTAGCCAGATATATTATAAAAAAGATGATGTGGAAAAAGAACATTGAAATCTGTAAGATATTTTTATATTGTAGTTTAATACAACTTTTTGTACAATAGTTTTTTAATATAAATACTAATTAACATATTTTAGCACTACATAAAACATCCTCAGATTGTATTTAAATTTTTAATGAGTTAATAATTATTTTAATCATTTTTTTTAATATTTTCATTTGAAATTCTGACTTTCAAGCCAATACTTGTATAATGAAGTTTTATTCATTATTATTTTGCCTTATTCATTGCAATTAAATTGTTTATAAATGACATTAAGAAGAAAATAGAATTTTTTTAATAATAAATCATTCTTTTCTTTAATATATAATTTTGTATTATATTTAATAATGATTAACATTTCAATAGCATAAAAGGAAATAGAAACAAAATATGCACTTATATTTTATTGCATTATAATGTCATGGAAAGTTTTAAATATTTTATATATCAAAGAAAAGCATAATTAAAAATATTTATATATTATATATATATATATATATATATATATAAATAAATGTGTATATGTTAAATATTATTTTATTAATTGGTGTAAAATGTAAATGATCTGATATTCCATATCTGATAAATGGTGTATATACGTAACAAACCATTGACCCTTTTAGTTAAAAAGTAATATATGAAAATAATTAATGGACTCGTACGATAAAAGACACAATTACAACATACAAACAAACATATGTATTTTTTAATATAATTTGAAACGTAAACGAATTCATTACATGTAACATAATTGATATGTACATATGATTTTATAAACATTTGTTGCATAATGCTGAAAATTGAATTCGTGATTCAAAAGGGACACTGAAGCTAGTAGCACATTGTAATTAAAATCAGTGCAAATATTTGATGTTATAGAGCGTGCACTTGATTAATATTGAAAGCTAGTGCATGACGAATCATGTCCCTTTAGTGTTTAATTCCCAAATTACAGTAATTCTGCATTTACTGTCTCGTCGGATTTCCGTTCAGGTTTTTTTTGTTGTCGATGACAACACGTTCCTGCTATTTGAACATTCCTAACATTTTTCATTTGAATAGATTTTAGTGTAGAAAAACGTGATTTTATGAAGATTTGCACAATAGTATGATTGTATTTTTTGTAGAATGCATACGAGGAACATTTATTTCATTTCTTATATATATATATATATATATATATATATATATATATATATATATATATATATCTGTATGTATACACATATACAATACATTGTGGTTTTATTTTAAAAGTTTCAACAACCATTAAAATAAATTCATCGCGTAATAAATTCCATATTTTATTTTCACATCTTTTATAAAAATATTCATGCATTAAGCGCAGCAGTAATATATTTATCTGGAATTAAATTGCTTTATATTTGACATTAAGGGATGATTATGACATTCATATCAGTATTAAATGTTAAGAAAATAATTCCGAACAATTGATTTCGATAAGAGGGACTGCGTAGACAATATGAATAGGGTAAATGCGAACAAGTTGAACATGCTACTGCTATTTTGTCGTTATAATGTTATCTGTACAATGACAGCACTGTACAATTTTCATAAAGCAGAAGGGAATGTTGCCAACGTAATTAAAGATAATCCAATTTTATAGGTTAATCTGGCAAAAAATGTTACGTATATAAATTTATTATGAGTTTCCGCTGGTGTATTTTTTTTATAATTGCCTCCAGAAAAATAATTTCTGCTCTGATAACATTTCTAACACGTTGAATTTAACATACTGATGTTAGATGTCATGAAACATTTTTTTAAATAACTTTTTATAAATAAAACCTAAAAAAGTTTTTAGT
>CP092095.1:20427228-20582228 GCA_029203775.1 Neoneuromus ignobilis
GTCTATGTCCATCGTTTAGCCAAATCTTGAATATTGCAAGAAAAGAAAGATGTCTCGTATATTTGATCGATTTTCTTTTTTAAGATGATTGTGTTATTTGATTCCAGGGTAATCTGCCACGCGGCTATCCTCCGCCATCAAACGCAATGTTATTCGACGATGACCCAGGAATCATGTCTGAAGTAGAGACGAGCTCAACGGGCTTCCGACGTGGGGGCAAACAACGTAGTTCATTGCCTGTCGTACGCACGCCCAGTAAAACATTGGAGAGACCACTAGGTACGTTCAAATGTTACATTCGTATTTTTTTACGGTTTTATTTTGCCGAACTCTTTTATTTAACTAGCGTCTTGGCGAATTACCGTTGGATAGACCAGAAGCTAATACTTCTCAGATGCAATTTATGTTGTGAGGGGAATGATGGTCCCTTTATGTACGTATTGTGAGATAGTCACTTCCGGTTTTTATGAAATTCGATCGAGATAAGAAAATTGAACTTTTTTTTATTAGATTATATCAGCCGAACGAATTGAATTCCTTTAATGACAGCGCGGAAAATGTGTTTTGTATTTCGTTACGTATAATGTTAACAATAATTCAAATATATATTTTCTTTTGTGTGTTTTGAATCTATTTTAAAAATACATTAGGATTTATTACTCATATTCAGTTCATATACAAGTCATATATAAATAGCATTTCTTAGCAAATAATTTTATTTAAAGCATATAACTAGAAACAAAATTATTTATTTTAAAACATCATATTTTTACTTTATGTATTTTTATAATATATAAAAAAAATTTATCCTATCATTTAATTTCCAAGTATTAGCTATGACCTTTAAATTATATTTATAACAAATAATAGACCATATACTTAAGACCACATATTTGGTAAGATTCTCCACTTGAGAAAAAAAAAACAATACTTTTTACTCTCTTCCTTTTTCATCAGTTCTTAAAGATCAATACAAATACCATTTATTCAAATAATTAATACATTTTTCATTAAAACGAAGAACATTCAAAACAAGAACGCCTTTGTAAAAAAAATGAAATTACATCTCCTTAACAGTATAAAGTTCTTTATTACATCTACCCTCCACATATCTGATAATTGATTTAACTTCTCTGCTTAGATACATCGCTCTAATTTGTAAAATACTCATTTAAGTTCTTCAATCTTGACCTCTGTGTCAGTTTTTTCTATTTAAGAAATTCTTCAAGGTCTCGAGTAATACATAACAGTCGCATGGTGTAACATTCGGACTGTATGGAAGACATCTTCCTATTTTTGATGAATCTTTGAAGATTTATGAGGGTTAACACTGTCATGGTAGAATACAATAAATTTATTCGCCAATACTGGACATTTTTCTTTTTTTACAATATTCTATCCACGTTTTCAGTATGGCTAAGTTTTAATGATTTCCCATCGATGCAGAAATTCATAGTGCAATGGTCATCTAATATCACATCAAATATATACTAATCTCTTCTAATGAAAAAAAGGATATGTGTACTCATATACACATGCCAGAAGTGAAACTTCTTTTCAAAAAGAAATTCGTTCCTTGTGATTTTACTGTATGTTATCTACTTTTTCTTTGTCAGTTATTAATCTGTTTAAAAATGATTCCGTATAGTGATAAACAAACAATGATAATAAAATCTTTGTTCAGCTTGCCAAGTTGCAATCAGTAAGATTATAATGTATCCATCTGAATAATTTGATGGTGAAACTAAGCCAATAAATATGATTCACTATGATTAATTGTACTATTTTGAATTCCTTTAAAAAGTTTTTGCGATGTTAAAAAAGTATTCATTTTTATTTGCCCTGAATAACATCAACATTTACCATAGATAGTTTACCAGAGTTGAATTCATCTTAGAATTTCTAATGATAAATTTTGAACATTTTTAACCAAATTAACATAACGATGTTATCTAATCAGTAGTTTCTTTAGATAATACTTTAAAATTTCATTCTGTTATTATGTAATACTTATATTTATTTTGGTCATATATATTTTTTAAAAAAATTGAATTTTCTTTTTGAATTTTGAAAACCATTCAGTATAAACAGTATATCGACCATTTCTTGAAAACACACTTTTCTGTCGATATTGTATCGAGAGAAAAAAAACTTTGTAGTATGTGTTTGTGTAAATAATGACATAGAGTGACATTCTCTTTTATCTTACAATTGTTATTTGTTTCCTTTCTTAGGTCTTGTGTTCCTACAATACCGCAACGAGACGAAACGCGCATTACTTCCGAACGAAATAACGTCCATCGATACTGTAAAAGCATTGTTTGTTCGATCGTTTCCAAAACAACTTACTATGGAATATCTTGACTCGCCACTTGTCAAGATTTATATTCATGATTCATCGAAAGATATGTTCTACGAACTTGAAGACCTAAGGTATGTATCGGATATTTATTTTCAGAAAATGAGATAAACAAGATGACTCTTAAATGCAATTCCTTCCAAAGTACTGTTTATTTATGAGACTTAGTTCAAATGAATCATTTTAAAACTTTGTTGTATTCACTGCTATATTTTTTTTGGTATTTTTCAGATATCCAATTAAATGATTCTGTATAAAGATATGTTTTTGCATCTATATTCATTTTATTGTTTTTTATTTTTTTAAAAAAAAGATATGTACGATATATGAAAATGTTTATATCTAAATTTATAAAAAAAGGGAAAAAATCGTTTTGTGTATATAAATAGAATTTTATAAATATTGTAAGGAAGTTGTATTAAAAAGAATTTATAATTTATGAATGTTATTCATAAAAAATGTAGTCTTCATTAAATTAATTTTTAATTTTTTGTAATTGCATTAATAAATGTAGTCATATTAAATTTAAAATATGAATAAATAAATTAGAAATCTATAATTTCTCTTTCTCATTTTACATATATATACATGTCTATCATATATAATTATAGTGAAAGGTAAAATAAAATTTAGAAAAAATCTTAATCATATATTAAATTCTGTTGTGATATGAATTCCATTAGTATCATATATTTTTTAAATAAACCGAACGTTTATTTAATAGTTTCCATTTTTTTAAAAAAAAAAAAAGTTCACTATCACCACTGATTGATTTTTTTCCAAAAAAAAAATACTTATATTTATTTTCAGATCACATTTACGAGATATTCGCGATCGCTCGGTTTTACGACTTTTCGAATCCGCAGACGTGACGGGTGGTTTACCAGGTCCAGGTACCGGTATTACGGGCGGAGTTGGACATTTCGAGGATCAGAGCTACTTTTCAGAACCGGAATTCGATTCAGAGTACCAACATCAGCACATACACAAGAGCAAGGTATGTAATAATATATTTGTTAAGATGTACTATTGTGTTGGAATGAACAAAATTACAAGATTGAATGTAAGTGAACAACGTACTCCATATTCACATTAATTTTTAAAAATGTCATGCGAATTTTTGAAATGTTTTTAAATAATTTATCTAATTAATTATGAATTTTATATTCAGTTTATATTTAATGAATTAATTAGAATGTTAAAAAATGGTATAAGCATTTAAAATAATTTCTACATTTCTTATTTATTATAAAACTTAAAGAATATTTTATATTAAAAAAAAAAGAATATGTGTACTCATGTACACATGCCAGAAGTGAAACTTCTTATCAATAAAGTAATCAAAAGGTACATGGACAAGCGTATGCCTAAAACTCGTAGATGAACAAATTCTTCAGAATAAAGCAAGTAACAAAATGCAGAAATGTAGTAGGAAGAGAAGCGATAAATTAGAAAATGATCAATGTTTTTTAAATTAAATTTTTACAATTATTTCATATTAACACATTGTATATGATATCTTTCGCACTGTAGTAATAGTATGTTCGAGACTTTGTCCGCATACAATGTGTTAATAAGATTAACAATTATTTTCAAATTAAAACTTTTTAAAATTATGAATTATGAAAATTTATCGTTTGGAATTTCTTCGATTTCCATTGCTCCCTCCGATGGTGACTGAGTGGTATAAACGATACAATTAGTTTTTGATAAGTAAAATTGTTTGCGCAATAGACTTTACCATCTTAAAGCTGTAAAAACATTTTTTTAATTACTATTATATTACTGTTGTATAATATATAGTATACAATTAGATCAATGTTTTAAAAATTAAACAATTAAAGGAAATACTCACAAATAATATCTATGCAATAAATAGCATCTATTTAGATACTATTTATAGATAATTGATAATTTTATAACACCACATAAAATTGAATAAATCTTCAAAATGACACCTGAGAATAAAGAATTCATAGTTATTGTGAGAAATTGTTACAAATAAAACAATAGATAACATCAAAATAATAGGTTTATACCATGTGTTTTAATTGTAATTTGATAAATAGATCAAATGTATATACCATAACGTTATAAAATACTATATTTATGTTTTGTATACATGTACATAACCTCATTTTCGCGTTGATTTGATAAATTTTTAAATACCACATGGATGTAATTTAGTATTATTTAGCTTATTATTATAATATGAGATTATATAAATTAATATTACTTACCAAAAATATCAATGTAATTACATTAAATAACACTTTATTTAAACACAATTCACGTAATGACGCGCTCAGCTATTTACTTAGCTTAACTTATAAAAGCGACGCGCATACGGCTTAATACGTCTTTCTCTGTCTATAAGCATCTTATGGAAATTCAAATAAAATTTATTGATCTAAAGTATATATAATATTATATATATATACATAAATTTTACAGTAAATGAGATAATAAGTCGATGATATCTGTTAAGATATTTTACCAGTATCCAGTGAAGGTAGGTGTTTGTGTTTTGATATAGACCAAGGAAATATTTTCAAAATATTTTTAATGGTGTGGTGCATCAAGGGTTCCGCATCCGAAAAAGAGACAATAGCAGTTCCGCCTCCGAAAAATGCGACAATAGAAGTTTCACTTCAAAAATCATTTTGATCATTTAGGATGTTTAGTTTTAAATTATCATAATATATTAGACTGTAGAATGGATACGGAATTTTATAGCATTTTTTTTATAATATTTTTGTTGACATTGATTAACATTTTAAACTTTTTATTTCATTTATAACAAATTTATTGGTATATTAATGGAACATAAGATAAAACTCTTATATATATATATATATATATATATATATATATATATATATATATAATTTTAAAAAATGAAAACGAAAATATATTAAGATAAAACTAGGTACTTAATTTAAGATTATTTTTAAGTTGATGTTAAATGAATGTTTTTAATAAAAGTTCATATATTTTATGTTTTATTTTTTTTTTGTTTCTGATTCCTTGTAGAATAGTATAACATAGAATTTATTACTAACAATATAATAGTTATTTCGTATTTAGGTATTATATGATTTATAGATTTTTTAAAATTATAATATTTTGTTCCTTGAATTAATTCAGTTCTTATCTATACAGTAATTCATTAGGTTTGAGTGTAGATTTATTCGTATTTTTTATGTTCGTTGAATTTTTAAATATTTATATTGACTTATTCATTATTTATTTTCTAAATTATTATTTTTCCTCCAACTATTAAATAGTAAAGTGCTGTTTAATCTCTGTAAGAATTTTTTAGTTTTGAATATAGATGTATTTTTTTAATAAACATCTCTAGATCCTGCTTTACCTTAATTGACATGTCTTTGTATATTTCAGTTACAGCAATTCTATTTTTCTAAAGAAATAATCGTATTTTTTATGTTTGTTAAATTTTTAAGTATTTATAATATAACTAATTATTTATTATCCTAATTATTATTTCTCTTTAGCTAATGATGATATCTCTGTTTAATCAAAATGATATCTCTGTTTAAATTATAAATTTAAAATCGTAATTAAAATATTTTTCTACATTTTAGTTCTAGATATTATTTGTTTTCAAAAAAAATCTATTAGGAAAATGAATAAATTTTTCATTCACAAATATTATTTATGCAAGATATTTAAAATATAAACATGTTTTATCGAAAGAATTTTGTCATTAAAGTATTAATACATAGTTTATTAACGTATATGTATAATAATATATATTATAAACTAATTATTTCTCTCCAATTCGTTTAATATATATATTATATATATATATATATATATATATATATATATATATATATATATATATATACACACACACACACAAATACATACACACACGCGTACATACAAACCACACAATTATGTATTTATAGAATTTATCATTTTAAATTATATATATGTATTGATTTGTGAATGGTCGGCTTATACAGAAAATTATTTTACGGATTATTTGGATTATTCACATTTACTAAATTCTAACTTAATTATTATATAGTACATATTATATATATATATATATATATATATATGTGTGTGTGTGTGTGTGTGTGTGTGTGTGTGTATGTATGTATGATTTATATGTGAACAATTTCTATATAATTTAGTATTGTCATAAAATGAAAGCTCTATTAATCAGTGGAAAAAAAAACAAATTCATTTTCGCTACTTTAATCTGTATCAATTTTTGTTCGTTTATTATTTCTTATAAGCATTTAATTAGAACTATAATTGAACTTTCACTGGACGTGTTTATCATCGTAAATAAATAAAAAATAAATAACACAAAACCAAACTATTACAATAAATATATGGTGTTCTGCTTAATTAATTCTGGTTTCCTTTTTTGAATGTAGTGAACTGTAGGAATTTTCATTTATTGATTACAATGAGAATTTATGCATCAAATTAATGTTCATCATTCTAATAAAATAATAGTTTTTATTGTTAATTTTGTATGTAGAATCGATTTTTTTATTAATAATTGTTATTTAAAAAAAAGATTTCAAATTTTTTACTAATATTTTTTCTTCTTGTTTAAATTATATCAATTATGTCAAGTATAAATAAATCACATTTTCTTAAATCATTTTACTTTATATAATATATTAATATGCCTTGACATTTTCTCTTATTAAAGGTTTTCTATCTTTTCTGTCCAAATCCTTCCGAGGTTTTGATATAGATTTTTTTTCCTTTTACTTTTTTCACGAGTGTGGATTGTTGTGGAAGTCCAACAACCCAACCTTCAACCTGAAGAACCATGCTATTCTTCTTAGCCTGAATTTTGCCCCGAAACTTATCTCTTATGGGTATTTCTATCAATAGCTTAAGCTACCATCGGCATTATCCCCAGATTCCTTAAGGTACGTAAATGTAATATTTAATAAAAAAAGGAGTAATGGAAACATGAGAGATTGCAATTCTTTCTAGTATTTATTTTAACTTCAAATAATTACTCCAAAGGCCAGTAAATGATAGTAGGGAAGTAAATGCTTGTCTAAACTCTTTAGTCGTTAGTTGAGCCACATTTACCCATATTTATGTTCGTTTTTATTCATGAAATTCGATACAAACAAATTTTGCTGAAATTCTTTTCGATTCAATTATCTATTTAATAGTTTAAAAAGAAAAACTATTCCACAAGTTATTTTCTTTTTCCAATCTAGTTCATGCCATTTTTAAAATAATTTAAATCTGTCAAACTAGTTATGTATCAGTAAAAAACCAAAAACATGTTTTCTTCTCTGTTTAATTTTTTTTAATGAAATTTTTCAATCCAAAAAGATTAATATAGTTTTTCAGTTAGTTATTTCTATAAGATTGTTTTAAATCGTCCTAGAAATTAGAAATGAATTAAAATTTCAAACATTATCATTTTATGAAATTATTTTTTGATATTAATATTCGTGTACTACTAGTTTATATAAAAAATATAAATTGAAAATTATATAAATTAATTACATATTTTACTTTAATGAAATTGAAAAAATTAAATAGATTTTGTATGTTAAAAAAATTATACCTGGGTATTTATCAAAATAAATTTATATTAATAAAAAAACCTTATTACAATTTAACAGTAACATATAGTTTTAAATACTGATTTACAATATATTGCAAAGACTTCGGTTAAAACAAATTAACAACACCTTTCTAGAAAATAAGCTGAAATTAGTTTGTGCGCAATGACTTTTTACAAATAATCTTAATTCTATATTGACTTAAAAAAATATGAATGGAATATTTCATGGCATAGAGATTCACAAGCTATTCTATTTTTTATCTGCTATGCTTTATAGTTCTACTGATGATCTCTATTTTGCTTCTGATCTTTCAAATCACATTGTATTGGCATATTTTTATAATTATTCTAATTTAAATAAATATAATTAAGTATTAATGAATGTTAATTCTTGAACAAATTTAAAATATGTTTAATTCTGATTCGAATAATTTTATTTCGACGTGAACAAAGTGTAAGAATGTTATTCTTTATATCAAAACTCATTCATATTTTCTTTACGGTTGAAACTTATTCAAATTCAATATTATAATTTTAAGTTTTTTTTCTTATATCTTGTACGAAAGTTTCTCAATAAAGTTTATTTCAACCTTCTTCTTTTTAACAAAGTTTAAACAACATTTAAACTTTCTTTATCAATATTTCAATTCTTTTTTTTGTTATTTTTATTGTGTTATAGTTTCATTCTTAATCTGTTTTTTAAAAAAGAGAAAGTGTATTATAACAGCACCCATAAAATAATATACAACAAACATCGAATAGTTCTTTGCACTCATTGAAAATTATCTAAAAGTTCGTCGGTATAATTTAAAACGCTTTACATTGCGGCACAGCAGGAACGTAGAAAGCTCCCGAATATAATTTCTTTGGAACTGTTCTCCATCCGAAAACTAGCGCTTTGGCAAAAGGTTCTTCGTCACATCCAGAACAAATATTCATAACAGCTTGTACTTCAGCTTCGGCCGGTTCTCTCTCATCACTTAATTTCTGTTGTTCAAGAACTGGTTGATTTTGTCCGATTCCTGCTAAACCGTCAAGTAAGAATGGCGACGATGATGACTGTCCGAAAACACCTCCAGTTAAACTAGAATCTTCGAATAAAGTACCTCCAGCTACAAAAATACCCCTCTTCGTATGTTTACTTTCGCTTGCTTTTAATGTTTCAGTTTCTTCTTCAGCTGGTTTGTTCTTTGTCGTCGATTCTCGCTTCTTTCGATCTGTTTCAGTTTTCTTAACATCTGTTTCCTTTTCTTTATGTTCTCTTTTGAATATCTGATGTTCTCCTAATTGAGTTGAATCGATAAATTGGACATTAGCTGGATTGACTAACTGTGAACTAATTGCACTATTCTGGAATTGATTAGCTCCAAAAGCGGGATTTTGTGGTAAGACATAAGGTCTTTCACCACCTGTAGGCACTGGTAAAATAGCATTTGTTAATCCACCATTCAACTGTTGCTGTTGACTCTGTGTTTGTTGAGCGTTCAATAACTGTTCGCTTACAAGTCTTCCGAGGAATTGCCCGTTCAAATATTGTGAGTTTAATTGTTGACCGTTAAATTGTCCTGGAACAATTTGTGGTTGAGGTGGTGGAGTTTGACCTGGTTGTCCGCCTGCAAAGTTTAAGTTTAAGTTTGGATTAATTTGACCTCCAGTTAAGAGTGGATGTGTAGGAATTTGTGGACGTTGTGCTGGACGTGGAGTGGATGATGTAGTTGTAACGCCTTCGTGTAAGAATTTATGAACGTGATGATGCTTATGATCTCGGTGCGCTTTACCAGCAGTCAATGCAACTTTATATAATTGGACCATTGTGACTTCACCCAGCATTCCTCCAGATCCTGAAAATTATAATGATTATATATATTGGGACTATAGATATTTAGAGATCTAAAGACTTCAGTAAAAGCCAATTTTTGCTCAAATGCCTGTTACTCTTTTTAGATTTAATTTTAAAAGCCCTCAGTAAAAAAGGCGATGTTTGAAAATCGTAGAGTAAAGAAAATTCCAAACTGGAGCACTTTTATAAAAAAATTAAATTTTCATCAACTTACACATATTTTTCTGATTTTCCAATATCGTATTTAGAATTCAATTATTTTTACCACTGAATAGGGAGAAATTTTTTCTTTGATAAATATTTTTCTATAGTAGATACTTCGTTAAAATAAAAAATAAAGTTATGTATTACAGTCTATTTAATTTCATCCTAGCTTCTTTATTATTTTACTAGCTTTATCTATTCTTAAATTAATTTTTTGTAAAAATGAGCAATTTTTTATAAATTTGTTGTGTTATCGAATAATAAAAAAATATTGTTATATCATTTAATAATTAGCATCTTTTATTTTTTTGTCTTTTATAATAATCTATAATTAATTATAATTTATATAGAAAAATACTTTTCAACTATAGAAAATAAATATTAAAATGTGTATGCATTTACTAATTAAAAGTAGTAGTGATTAAAATTAAAATAAAAAAGATTAAATAGAATATTTCCTATTTATTTCAATTTATAAAATAATTTTTGCCTTTTTTAAAAAAAATATATATCAGTTTTATATTGAAATTCATTCTTATTTTCACAGAATTTTATACATCGATAACATTTATCCAAATTTAAAAGTAAATATAAACTTCTCCAATTATTATTGTCAATATCATCATGTCGTTCATATCCTCTCGTTTCCATAAATAATCCTATTGTTATTATAAAACCCATGTTATTTATAATGAAACACTCGGTTTTATATTAATAAATACGAAGGAAAATCAACTTTCGTTTTATACAACAAAACTTTATTAAAATATGATTTTTAGTTTGAGTAAAATAAAATTACTTGCCTTTCGGAGCACCTTCTCCTTCCAAGAAACCACCGCCCAATTGTCTTTGTTCCTGTCCAGTAATGATAATACCGCCTGCTGGAATCTTATGTCCAACCAACTGGAAAATTTAATGAAAAATGTTATGAGATGAGGAAGTTTCGTTTAATCTCCGAAATAAACGTTATAAAGAATAATAATTTCCGTCAAGTTTTTCCTATAGTACAGATATATATATATATATATATATATATATATATATATATATATATATATATATAAATATATTTTATCGTATATACAATATGTATATAAAACAAATATTATATTTATTATTATCGATTTAAATTATTTCAACCATAATGCATTTAAATGTCAATCGTAAAGAACATAAAATGTTTGATAAAAAAAAGAATTGAAGTAAATATTCGTTTAAAAAAGTATGATATGAAACTTGATGGGAAACAAACGTACCCGATTATGGAACCCTCTTCCTACACGTTCAGCATTGACCCACAGCTGCCATTCGCCTGTACGACCATTCCAGCTGTGACACGAATGGTACCAACGATTCAAACGAATTGGATAATTCAGACGGAAGAACGTGTGGCCATGTATAGACATACTATAATAACTTGAACGATCTGTGTTCGAAATCCATGCAAGAATTGCACGAGGTTGTCCGTCCACTGTAAACAAATAAGTTTTAATTGTATAATAAAATATGTTGTTTACTTACTGAAAAATATTTGACAAAATTCGTTATTCAAATAAATCACACACTCAAATATGACACGTTTTAAAAAATGATTGAGTAATATTCAATATACGTCTATTTTTTTAAAACACATTTGAATGATAACATCATTATGATGTACACAATAATGGAAAAAATGAGAAATTTGATTATTGACCATTTATAAAATCACATTGAATGGAGTAATAAGTGAGTGGAAAAACGTAACATCTAAATTTTGTTAACTTTTTAGTAGACATCAAATATATAAATATTTTTTTTTTATTCCAAATATTTTTTTAATTTTTATAATGGTAAACTACGTTTTTCATTTTTATAGCAATTAAACTATTTATCTCTTATTTGTATTATACAAGTTTCATATTCAGTAGCAGTAGCAACATCCTCTTTTTATTCACTACTGAATAAAGGCCTATTCCAAAACTTTTCATTTCCATTGAATCATTGCTTTTCTCTTCTATTCCACATCATCAATTTTTCTCAAACTCTTTCCATCTATCTATATATCTTTTATTGGATCTTTTTATATTTCTAGATTCGCAATCAATAAATTCTCGTCTTCTCTTTCTGCTATACAACCTATCTATTTCCATTTTAAACTGTTAATTATCGTTATAACGTCCGTAATTTTAGTTTTTCTTCTAATCCATTCATTTCTTTTTCCGTCTATGTGTTTTATTCCTAGCATATATATTTCCATGCTTCTTTATGTTTCCTAAATAGGAACAAGTAGAATATGTTGATCAAAAACTTTTTTCTTAAAAAAAAATAAAAAAATATAATTTATTCCAAATTAACATTGTTCTATTTTTATTTCTCTCCTTTCGTCTTTGATTGTTTCTTTCGCATTTTTAAACAAATACATATTGTTAATTATTTTTCTATCTCTACGTGTTTTAATTCGATTTTTCTCTGATCAGGAAATTCATTATACATTACTTTTATTTTACTATGCTTCACTATAAAACCAATTCATTATTTTGCTTTGTGTAATTTTTTTAGAGGTCGCCTTGGTTTGTTAATAAAATAGTAAAATCGTTAGTAAATCGTAGATAATTAAGTATATCGCCTTTTACTTTTATTTCTTCATATTCTCAGTTTATGACTTAAATACTTTTTACAGTGCCACTGTAAAAATAGCTTTGGTGATAGAACATCATCTTATTTCACTTCTCTCATACTTTTAAATTTTCTTATTTTTTTATTCGTAGTATTTCTGTAAATATTTCCTCAAAGTTTAGTCTATATTCCTTCTTTAATATCGCATTATATATATTTGAAAAATTGATTTAACAAATGATATTTACAAAATATTTCAAAATAAACAGACATTTTTTCATGTAAACTAGACTCGATAACATAGAATTTACGAAATGTGTTATATTCGAAATGACATTAATATTAATCAAATGTAGAAATAGCGGTCAGACGTTTTATAAATTATTTTACACTTTCAAAGATTAATTACAACGGATAACAACGTCTTATAAAATAAATAGCAGTGTCAGTGTAATTGCAGTTTGTGAAGTTTATCGCGTGCGTAAACTTGTTTGTTTAAGTTACAGTAAGTTTCACAAGAGTCCGAACTAGCTAGATGGACATTCAGTGTCTTATTTCATAACGAAAGTATTTTTCATGTGGTTTTCAGTTTCGAAGTTTAATGCCAATTTAACAAATACATAGTTCTGGTCGAAAGTTTATCCATAATAATTTTGATTGTATTGTTTAGGATTTAAAATGTATTCTTTATAAATAGAGTGGCTCAAATGAAACTGAAAGGTTTACACATACGTTTACTTTTATATTCTCTGTGATGAATAATAATAAAGTAATAAATAATTCTTTGACATTAGTTTTTGTTCAACCCAATCACACGACATTTACTTCGTATGTCTTGAAAACAAGTTGTGCTATTTAATTTCAATGATATTGAGAAGAGGATTTGCTGAATAGAAATAAATCATTAACCAAATAACATTCACTGACAGTCTTAAGTGATTACATCACATGACAAGTTAAACAGATTTACTCTCGAGTAATATGTAGATATTTGTTCCACGTTATATGCATAGGTATATATATTTTAATCCAAAGTTGTGGATCACGAATCTAGCTCATTATTTCGCGTGAATGAGCTTAAAAAGTTAGAATTTATGCGCATTAACCTATAATGAGATTCTATGGTAATATACAGATTTTCTAACAAGTGAAAATAATATTGAATTTTCGCTATATATATATATTTATGTTATCCTTTGCATTGCTTGTAAATAAAATGATATTCACATTGCAATTACATTTTCGATTTAAATTTAGTATATGTTTCACGTCTGTATATAGAATACACAGTACGATATATCGGATCATTTATCTTCTTTTCGTTACTGTACACAAATTCGTGCATCGTTCGTTGCAAGTTCAATCTCTTCGCATGAATATTATACGTTTCTTTTCCATCTACACCCTATTTGAAACATTCCGTCGTATCTGCACATCTAATCTAAATGTCAAGATAATCCTACGTTGTGCTTTATCTAGTCCTTGTGTATGTGGCGAATATCTTGCTTAACGTGATATAATAACGTAATGAAAAAAATGATAGGTTCATATTTGTAAAAAGAGTCTTTTTCCAGTTCTATTCATTTATGTAGTAATGCGGTACCTGTTATATTACTTTTTTACTTCATCGTATATTTTGATACTTTTGTCTCCTGTGTATTGCGTTTTTTTATACGATGTGTTTTTCAAAACAGTCCAGATATGAAATGTAATTCGTACGTAGTTATAAGATTCTGTCTTAATTTGAAAAAATAAAATAATGGTGTTTAATATTTTTGTCAGTGTGAATTTTTACATTTGTATAATTATTGATAAAAATATTTTAGTAGTTAAACAAATATATATTTGTATTTTTTTAAGAAAAAAATAAAAATATAAGTAAATTGAAAATTGTGTTATATTTCATATTTTTTTATCTAAAAAGAATATTTGAGTACATTATTATAAACATTAAAGAATAATAAGTGATGGTAAGAAAATAGAATCGTTTGGGCCACCCTATGTATAAAATACTGTAATGAACTGGGAATTTATAACTAGGCATATAACTATTATTTAGTGAAAAACAAAAATGGACAATTTTAAAGACACTTTGTTACAAAAACAAACATATTATTAAAATACGAATAACTTTTCATATAAGTGTAAAGTTGATTATGAAATATAAAAGTCTATATTTTCCCTCAGTTATTCATCAGGAAGAGTCTAGAATAAACTGACGAAACCAATATAATTTATGAGAAAGTATTCCATTTTATCTGCCGGAAATGTCTCCGTAATACATTTAAATCGTTCTTCTAAATAATGAAAGTTGACGTATTTTGCCATGTTTAAAGTATACTGCAGTTCCTTCCTTTCTTTGTAAACGATAATCAAGTCAACTAACGAGCATGCAGATTGCGCATTGTCACAGTTAAATTAATTCTCACCCACGAATGTTGTATGGTCGTTTTGTACATGAGCTTGCAACGGGGTTTGTTGTAAATGTAGTACGACGACCATTGTTCCTGTTTTCATATACACAAATCGATTCGTTCATTAACAACATAACAATCGGCGGACAACAGTTGCTCGTTATATTTCACTACTACGGAGATCAGATCTTGTAATATTTACTTGAATATAATCATAAATATGGAAAAACAACAGTGCCTAGAATGGTGCAATGTTTAGCACCTTTTTACTTAAGCAAAGAATTTTAGAATGTTATTATTTGGGTATCAATTAAAATAATTTGAAGTATTTTTTAATATTTTATGATTTGAAAAGAATTTAAATAATATATTTACTTGGTAGTCATAGTGAAAAAAAATACCAAAGAGTTATCAAACAAATAAATTATCCCCATTCACCACAAGATATTAAAATATGTTTAATAAAATTACTAATTTTTCTTTTTATTTGCTTATAAAACAACAAGTTATAATTGTTATAAATAAATAAAGTGAATAATATTATTGATCACTTTTCAAATATCGTCTGGTATTATAAATGATAATTCATTTGTGTGAAAGTAAATTTCCCACAATTTCAAAACAAATAGTACCAACGAGTTAATAATAAAAAAATGTAAACAAAAATAGTTAGAAATTAATACGTAGATATATAATACATAATTTAATTTCAAAAATTAAACCTTATAATCATACAATTTGTATATAATTTAATGGAAAATTAGTAAAAAAAAATCAAACATTACACGATTATTGAACACATTTATAATATCTTGTAGTGTTAGGGTGAATGATTCATTTGTGTCAAAATAAATTTTCTACAGTATTAATTCAAATAGATTTACTGATAGAAATCGACTGTTGGATGAAATAAAATGACATAAAATGTGTTCGTACCATGTGACACTAATGTATTTTCAATGTTTTTTCATAGAATGAAAAAAACACGGTTTGAAAATCGATTGTGGATTTAGTAACTCGGAGATGAAATCAACATAAAAATTGGAATAAAATGATACGAAATGTTACAACAATCATAATTTTGTCGCATTATTGATTTGTATCGGTTAGTGCATATAAACAATCGATGCATGTCGATTTTAAATCTTTAGAAATCAAATACAAAAAAATAAACTTTGCAGAAATAGTATAATAAAACATTTTATATCAAATTGAAATTATTCCAGTGCTGATTTTTTTGTCAGATGTTAATAAAAAAATATGTAATTACGATCTTTGAATACCGTTGAATTTCTATAATTCGAATGGACAAATATAAAAAGTTTGTAGTTTGTATAAATCAACTGTATAAAAATCATGTAAAATGCAACGAAATTTTTAAATATAAAATGTTGATATGGAACACTTTTATAATTATTTTTATAAATTTGATATACGTTATATATAACATTTTTTAAAAATGTGTTTTGCCATCACCAAAAAACAAAATTTTACATGCACTGATAAATAATTTATATGACTGTTCTAGTTATTATTAACTTACAAAATATTCAGTATTTAAATACATTTTTCAACTTACGTGCATAAGAAAACAGTGGATGATCGTTACTGTGGTTCGTAAACTTGGTCCACATGCAAAACGTAAATTCCTTTAGTTCTGGCATTTCGTGTTTATATTGTATATACTGAAAATACAAATCCTGCGTGAATCCCACTTTATATAATCCACATTGATCTTCGTGAGCTAATTCAGATGGTCCTAGTGGCAATGGTGGTGGTGCTACTGCGCCTACATGGTGACCGAATAATGATCCACCACCTCCAAGGAACTTAGCTTCTGTACCGCTGCTACTTCCTCCGAAGTTTCCATGATATGTGATCGTTTTTTCTACGGGAATATCTGAACCGTATATTGACGACTCGTGACTTGCACCAAGTACAGGTTTCCATCCTTCAATGCTTCGTACATTAGGTACTAAAAGTACCAATGCTATTATCGATACTATTTCGTATTTCATTTTCTTAAATCGATGTTGATCTTGTTGATTTTCTTAGAAGACGTTTAACATACTGGAAAAAAAATCTATATTTTATATTTTTAAAATCAATATTTTATTTACATGTATTTATGTTTCTCTCTCTCTCTCTCTCTCTCTCTCTATATATATATATATATATATATATATATATATATATATATATACATGTATTTTGTATAACACAATCTTGTATGTATATTTCAATATAAACGTCCTGACAAAGTTCAGAAAATGTCAATACATAACGAAAAATGATCATGACATGCTTTTCTTGTCAACGTTTGCCTGTATGTGACGTATGAAAAAACATCATACGCAAAATTTATTTTTATCAATGAACATTGAATATGAAGATAAAGAAAATCGAAAAAGTATAGTAACATGTCAAGGAGGTGATAAAAAGAATAATCGAAAATTTCAATATTTCACAATTGTGAAAAAAAGATTTTTTTATTTCATCATATTTTAATAAGTCAAAACGAATTTCATATTGTGGTGTTTATAGAAAAATTAAAATGTTAAATATCCAATAATATTTCTTTTATTATACTTTAAAATATATGATTTAAATTTTAATTTTTTTTAATTAAATTCGATTTATTTTTTACAAGAAATACATCAATGTTTTATTTAAGGGGTTATACGCACTTGCGAGGCGCAAAAACGACGTTTTTTTAGGATTTTTTTTTAGAAACAGTATTTATTTTGTAATTGCAAAATATGGTTATTTGAATAGATCCTACTTTCAAGAATAAAATGACATGTCGATCATAAAAAAATATTGAAGTGCACCGCTCCTGCAGACGATGTCCCGAACGACCTCCAAAAAAAGACACTTGGCGGTGATCTCCATATCGGCGGTTTGGATTATTTGAAATCAAAAAATATGGTCAATTCTTTTAAAGGATAGATTAATGCAGGTATTGGAACGAAGGAATAATAAAAATTTTCATTTTTGACAAAATGGCGTCTACTTGAAAAAAATGTTTCGTTTTTACTAAAATTTTCGCTCCAAATTGTTTAAAAAAAATAGTAATAATTTTTGTAAACCTTATTCCTTCGTTCCAATACCTGAGGAATATATTTGAGAAGATTGTGTGAAAATTTGAGACCGATCGGTTCAGCCATTTCTGAGATATCGAGATCACCGACTATGAAAACACCGTTTTGAGATAAACCCGTTTGAAGTTTCGGAAGTAGTTTACACATAGTTAAAAATTTGGTAAAAATTCAGGTGTATGTCCGAAAATATTTATCGGATTTACTTCAAATTTTCAGAGAATATACTCAAATATATGTGCATTCCGAAAATGCAAAAAAAATCGATTTTTTGAAATTTCTAAGTGCGTATAACCCCTTAAATGCACTGTCAGTTATACTACACTTATTTATAAATAAATGTAATTTATATGATGGTAAATAAATTAAATTTTTAACAGAGTATAATCTTAAACATTTTATTAATATTATTAACTTACAAGTAATATAAAACTCTAAAAATTTTAAATAGTTATTTTGTAAGCAATTACTATTTTTGTTACTAAAACTAATCTCATACTTTCATTTATTTGTGATTATAAATTATTTAAATTTTCTATGAAAGTTAATTGCAGTTATTTGAGACACTTATTCATAACATACTTTTTATAGTTAAATCTTTTCAAAAACTCTCCAATTAATAACAGTAATTTAAATTAAGGACAATGATATATTTTTGTCAGACTTATTTATTTAACGATTAATTGTCCACGATAAAATTTATTGATCTATAAGGTTCTTATAGACAACAATATTTTTTTCCTGTAAGAAAACTATTGTAAGCTTTGGCAAGATCGACATACAATAGATGTTTTTCTCAACAAGTCACGGATTTCTTTTCAAAAAGTTCTATAAGGAAAAGAATTTATTCTAGAAACAATAAATTTCTTTTTAGCACTTGAACATTGATTTTTTACTTCTACTTGTTTTTTAACTTTTGATTTATAGTAAATGACAATGACCGTAGACGTTATACTTTTTTATTTGCTAGTCGTTGTACCTTATTTATATATATATATATATATATATATATATATATATATATATAAATGTATGTTCATTTACTTATTTTAATCATTTATGCACCGTTAATTACGAAACGATTAAAATTTATAAGAAAGTTCTTTTTTGACATATTATATATGTACGATTTTTGTCGCTGTTTTTTATCATAACTAATTGAAATAACTTGTTCGGAGAAAGTGTTTCACTTGCGAAAAATGCCCTACATTCAAAATAATTAATTTAATAACTGTTAATTATATATATAACAAGGGATATTATACATACAGTGAAATAGGATTATATTACTCATTGTACGGTCGAACAAGTAAAATATTATTAACGCATTATTAGACAGGCTGACATATTCTAATAAGTCATTCCATTAATTAGAAAGAATATGTATGTAACTGTTTGCTTTCATTAACTTTTGTAGATTACGTAGTGAATTCTTTTCGTTTTAATCACACTGGAAAGTCCAACAAGAGGCTATAAATATTTTTATATATTAATAGAAATTTAATGTTTTCTCGGAAAAGTTAAATATTGCATTGTTTTGTGTAATTGATTTAGAATTAGTTTTATAATCAACGCCCTTGAATAAATATTTAAGTTAATATTCATTTGCTTACAATTACAATTCCTCTGTCATAGGTGCTAATTTTAGAATGTTTAATTAGTGTTTCTACTTACTTAAAATAGTTCAAAAATCGTTGGGAGAAAATGATAATTTGAAAATATTAAAATAAAAAGCATTGTAAACTTGAGCTACCCTTTCTTCTTAGATCTTTTCATATATCTAGATTTCTAATCTGTAGTTTCTCTTCTCCATCAATGATTATCTCTTCTTGCTATATGATCAGCCCATATCCATTTTATACTTACCACTTTTTGTCTAACAACCATAACTTTTATTTTGTTTCTGATCCATTTGGTTCTTTTTTTATATTTTCTTGTTATTCCTTGCATACATGTTTCCATGTTTATTTGTATGGTCCAGAGCAACTGAATTATTGTAACATTTAAAAACAATGTTTCACTGTCATTAATTATATATATATATATATATATATATATATATATATATATATATATATATATAGTATGAATCATGTATGCACGATTTGTACTGTTCTACTTTTACTTGAATAATTTTTCTACGTGAAAGTGTAAAACATTAATTTATACACACAGTATTATCGAAGAACAATGATGCAATTATATTGATCGAAAGGAATGCAACAATAGAAAAAAAATAAACAATACACCACCACACAAGATTTATAAATAACGGTGTCGAACTCATGTTCATATTAAAGAAAATGTGGTTACTATGTCTTACACACATATCCTTGTTTGTTGTGTTGGTATTATGTAATATATACATATATAAATGTATTTATTCATATGACATAAATTACCGTAGGCAGATACCGCTTAGTCATTGTAAATATATTTCGAGAGACTATGTTTTGTATGTCTTGACTTGATAGTTTTATTATAATTAGAGGTTTTCATACGAACTGTCGAATACATCAACATATATATATGTATATATAACTTTATTAGAAGACAAATATAATTAAAGTATGGTAACTGATAAAGTTTCTATAAGCTACGAGATATTTCTGAGTAAATAAGTAGATAATTTCTTAATTATCTACTTGTTTACTCTTTACTATATTATATTGTATATATTTAAAATTATAATTATATGTATGTATGCTTTTATATATATATATATATATATAACTCTTGGCATGAAATTAAATTTACTGGTATAATTTTTCTCATGTTTATAATATCATGCCTTTAATTATATTTTTGAAAATTTTTTAATCTAACAGTGTAAAATATAATAGAAAAATAATATAGAAAAATAGATAAAGAGGGGTAGCAAGTTAGGATATAATAAAAAATAAATCGTTTTTTAAATTTGATTTTCAAATATAATATTTATTTTGTGTCAGTACAAAATATCTCAATACAAATATTTCATATAACAGAGTAAAAAAATTCGATATTAATCTAATCAGTAATTCTGACAGTATCATAAAAATATCTATATGATTGAAATCTAATTGTTTCAAATCTTATATTACCAAATATCAAATATCAACCTTGAAAAGTTATTCAATCAGAAAGAAGTGGTATTAAGTTCATGTACACAGAGATTGAATTTCTCTTTTTCATCCATTTGCATTTAATTTTAAGACAACTGTTTAACTTTGTAAATATGTGAATTTAATGAGTGAAATTGTTTTTATATATACATTCTATTTCACTGTTTATTGTTTATAGTAAAGGAATTATTCATAAATTTATCATATAATTATTTTTATTATAATTTTTGAACGTTTACATATAATTATAATTCCAATAATAAAATTCAAAATACGATCGTTTTTATTATAGAACGGTACTACTTATACAAAATTATAAACAACTATTTTGATATAAGAATATTTTAGTCTTTAATTTACGTTTAATTTAATTATTTTTATTTTTCATATATATATATAAAATTACAAATACAACATTAAAATAAACACAACATAAAAACTGAATATGGACGATTGTGTAAAAAATTTTGGAATAAAATTAAAAGAACCTAAAATAAATCAGTATTTTTATTCTGTAGTCATTTTTATGTCTTCTTCTTTATATTTGTGTTTAAATAGATAATTCATAAATATAATAGCTAATATAACTATTGTGCTTTTTCATCGCATTTATATAAAATATATTATATGACTGTTATGTCTATTATATTAACAAGAACGATAGGTATTAATAGATTAAATCAATCAATCAAAAACACAAAAGGTATAGAATTTGTATTAGTGGGTAATTTTAATATATATATATATATATATATATATATATATATATATAAACTTTATTAATAATGACTATAAAACATATTACAAGTAATTTGAATTATCAAATTTTAAATTAATAATTTAAAATTGATTGCATTATTTTTTTTTATTAAATATGAAATTTATTGTCTTAATTTAACTTGATAATTTATACGAATTCAATGAATTTTGTGAAATAAAATACAGAACAAAAAAAAGTAATAAACAAAATAACAAATATATTTATCGATTTCGTTGAACTGAATATTTAAATCGGTTAATTGACGCATTTATATTTTATAAACAGAAGTTCGATATCAAACAGAACATATCCATTTTATACAACATTCATAGCCCATTTACAAAAAAGCTTTGAAATCACATCTGAAATGTTTTATACGTATTCTATATTGACCAGTTTGTGTACTCTTTTTCATTTTTTATTAGAATGTTTTTTTTCGTAAAAAGGTTTTTTAATGTTACTTGTTTATTTGCTCTTAAAACAACATTCTGTGAAGTTTAATAACTGAAACATTATTTTAATTATCTGTCATCTCGTGGAAAAAGATACGCTTTGATATAAAAATATCATATGTAAATATATAATATCTTTTTTACAAATATTTAATCACTTACAATAGTACGCATTATTTTTTTAATAATTATATTTATTACCTAATGAATAATTGATAAGATTACCAAATTTTCAAGATAACAAAAGCACTATCTGATAAATTGTTCTATAATATGAATTAAAAGCTAAAACTCTTAGATACAGATATTCGAGTTTAATTTCCTCTTTTAATTAAATTACGTTTAAGCGCAGGCAGTTTCGACATTTTTGTGGTAATTCATCAATCACAATTAAAAGCGCGTGGGTTTTTTTAAAAAAAAAGAAAATACCTTCCGTGGAGTAAAATTCATTTGATACCAGAAGTAAAATCTATTTCACATTGAAATTCTCTTGTGAATAATTATATTTGTGTCTTTATTAAAATCCATCTTGAAATAAAAAAATATTTACAATAATGAATACGTTTTTGAAGTAATCAATATCGAATAAATTACGAATGAAATTAATAAATCAAATATGATATTTTAAAAACAACAAGCGCTGAAATTAAAACTGATTTTAAATAGAACACAATATGATTTTATGTACAAAAGTCACGAATTTCTACAAATACTCTTAATCTAAATATAATACTCGGACAATATGTTACATTATTGATCTGTTTTTCATAACATCAAAGTTTTTTTCAAAATATAATTAATGAAATAATTAAATCGTTTTAATTATTTCATGATAACTTTTTTAATTATATCCTGTATTTTTGTATTCATATCTTGTAGTACAGATTATTTCTGATTTTATAACCATTTAAATTGTTATAAGTCCTATTGTGTGTCTTTATATATATGTATATATATATATATATATATATATATATATATATATATATATATATAATACACATACATACACACACAAACACATATTACAATTGTACATAATATGTTATTTTATATTTATTTTATAATTTTTGCATCTGTATTTCAAAATTGATGACATGTAATTAAATATTTTTTCTGAATGTTCCAAAATTATTTTTTATGCAAAAAATGTTCATTAGTTTGTGTATGTCTGAAATATAAAGAATTTTATTTTGAATTTCTATATTTGTATCATACGGTTAAGAGTTCGAATTGTGTGTTATATAAAATTAATAAAAATTGTTTTTAATAAATCTTTACACACAAATATTAAATGTATACAGTAAAATAATCTGTTATGTTTAATAATTAAGAAATAAAAAATACTATGAAGGTGGCCCAAGTAAATCTGAAAATTTAGATACACATTTATATATTATATTCTTCAATCTCATTTGGACCATCCTATAAAACAATTTATTTTAGATTTCTATTATCGTAAAATTGTTAGAGAATTGAATTTTACATTTAATTTAGTTAGAAATATCAGAAAACAAAAAGGGAATATTCTCACAATCAATATGAAAATAAATGTAAATTAGGTTATTTCATATTTCATGGTATTTGATTTAATCAAAACCAGTAATGATGATGTACAGAGAACTAAATACTTTTGGTAAAAAATATTTCTGTTTTTGCATTTCAAATAGTGTTAAAATAATCGGATTTCGAGCTAAAAAAACTTAAAAATTTCTTTTAATAAATGTAAATCAAAATTGTAGTGCAAAAAAATACAAAAAATGGACGAAATTTGATTATAAAAAGATTATTTTTAAAGATAAATTCAAAATAAACATGAGAAAACCTGGAAGAGTCTTGATATACAAAAATATTCAAACTAATAAAAAATAACAGAAGAAAAATTTAATTTTGGAGATATTTTAAAGTTTGAGAACTGGAAAAATTGAATGACTAAATGATGTTATGAATATTGAAACATATATAAATATTTTGAAAGAGAATATTTTTTATCCTGTAAAATGGAAACTCGTGTTTAAGCAATCAAATAATATGTTGAAAAAAGTGTTTAAAAATTACACCAATTGAACTATGATTTCAATCAAAGATCTTAATTTAAAAATTAATAAGCTATCATAAAAATGAAGGTCTGTAAATATTTAACACCGTAAAAAATGTAAATTGACTTTATGTTCGTCAAAAAGACTAATGTGTTGAAATAAAATAATTCTTTTTTATTATATATTATTTTTGTGACGGGCAATGAATAATTCATATCGGCTCTAATAAATAAAATATTATCTTTGGAATTCAAATAATAATGCAAGAGAAATTTCGGGTTTGTGAAATTCAGTAGATACAGAGATAAATTTGAAATTTATGCTTGTTTTATGTTTCCATCATGTTATGCAAACATTGTAGAACGTGTTTGTGAAGATCGTTGTATATATTGTTTGTGATATATATATATATATATATGTAGATAGATAGATAGATAAAGAGAGAGAGAGATTTCAAAAAACACTTAACAGTTATCAGTTAAAAAAAATGTCAATCAATTAATAACTATAATCAATGAGTTTTGAGTGAAAAAAGCATTCATAGTAATTATTAATAATTACGAGGCTATTGGATTACTGCTATCTAGTCATAGATTACTTTATTCCCATAAAATATTTCAAATCACCGTTACTTGCATATTAGACAGTTGTATTTCCAGTTTATATATGGAAAAAGTACTATTTTTATGATTCTGTATCATGATTTGAAATTTTATTTATGTTCAATTAGAGCAATAAACTAACATTAGAGAAATATTTTTGAATTCAGTTATTGATAGTAAAAGTAGTTTATACCTTGATATATTTACTCGTGTATATATATATATATATATATATATATATATATATATATATATGTATATGTATATATATTGTTTAGTGTATACATGTATATACTTTCAAACTAAATCCTACGCATAAATTATGCCTAAAGCATCCGCCCCCAGTTCATCGTTATGAATGAGATTGTTTCTAAACTTAAGTTAAATAGCAAACTGTATCTACACCCTCATCCAGGCCCGGAGCAATCATTTCGTATCATTCTAGTTATACTACTATTTACAATCACATATTTTCACTCGATTAAACTATATGCCACATAATTGTAGTTCACTAATCATTTTGACGTATTCATTACGAATGTTTGATCTACTGTCATTCAAATTGAAATACGAATGTATATACGAGTAGTGTAGCTTAGCAATCAATAGGAATATAATTAATGTACGAAACAGAATTTTGCAACATGTCCATATTGTACCAATAACCTCATTTTCATTTATATATATATATATATATATATATATATATATATATATATACTCATTTATGTAAATGGTTCACGGTAGATTTATCAAAGGAGATTTCATTAACTGGAACAGTTTCTGTGATATTCGCAAATTAATTGAAATTATACAACCTATACATTTATTTTTGTTCTAGATTTTTATTTTGTAATATTATTAATTATATAATAATTCATGAACGTAAGTACACAAGTGCATATTTTTTAATCTTATTTCCAAATCGATTATATTTTTAATGTCACTTTTTTACCACCTACAATTTTTTTTTGACATTAAATATATAAATATTTATGTAACAACTTATATCTAAGCTTGCAAAAAACAACTGTCTCGTGACTTTAAGGGGTTATACGCAGTTAGAAATTTCAAAAAATCAATTTTTTTTAGCATTTTCGGAATGCACATATATTTGAGTATATTCTCTGAAAATTTGAAGTAAATCCGATAAATATTTTTGGACATACACCTGAATTTGTAAGTAATTTTTAACTATGTGTAAACTACTTCCGAAACTTCAAACGCGTTTATCTCAAAACGGTGTTTTCATAGTCGGTGATCTCGATATCTCAGAAATGGCTGAACCGATCAGTCTCAAATTTTCACACAATCTTCTCAAATATATTCCTCAGGTATTGAACGAAGAAATAAGGTTTACAAATATTATTACTATTTTTTTAAAACAATTTGGAGCGAAAATTTTAGTAAAAAACGAAAAATTTTTTTCAAGTAGACGCCATTTTGTCAAAAATGAAAATTTTTATTATTCCTTCGTTCAATACCTGCATTAATCTATCCTTTAAAAGAATTGACCATATTTTTTGATTTCAAATAATCCAAACCGCCGATATGGAGATCACCGCCAAGCGCCTTTTTTTGGAGGTCGTTCGGGACATCGTCTGCAGGAGCGGTGCACTTTAATATTTTTTTATGATCGACATGTTATTTTATTCTTGAAAGTAGGATCTATTCAAATAACCATAATTTGTAATTGCAAAATAAATACTGTTTCTAAAAAAAATTCCTAAAAAAACGTCGTTTTTGCGCCTCGCAACTGCGTATAACCCCTTAAACTATCAAAGAAGGTTTGTGCTTCAATTGAACTGTAATATAAAAATTGTTATGGATCCAAATATAAAAAAAAAATAAAAAATCTCGTGATAGGAAAAAAATAAACAAGACGACTCAAAATTATAAACGGTATTGAAACATATTGACTCATTTAATACTTAAAAAAGTGGATGAACTGTCATTATACAATTGTATAAATTGGGAAAAAAAGTATAAAGGATTTGAATCACATTAAACATTTTGAAAATAAGAGAAAAATGGAAAAAATGTTAGTTGATATTTAAATATGCCCCCTAAAAATACAAATAATTGGAATGAAGTTACAGTTCTTATTTATAAAGAAAATATTGTTGATAAAAATATTTGAATAATTATCCACCAATTAGTCTGTACATTCGACGATATATATATATATATATATATATATATATATATATATATATATATATATATATATATAATTTAGAGAGATTTAGTACAGTGGAGACCACATTCAAATAGTAAGAGAAATCATTAGTCGTTGTAATGAATATCAATTATCATTTTATCTAGGATTTATAGATTAAAAAAAATTCAAATTAGTTAGTATGTCAGTGATATTAAATACATTGAAAAATCAGTGAATTAAAAAAAATGTATTTAACATCAAAAAAATTATTTATAGAAATACTTCTTAATCCGTGCAACTACATAAAGAAACAAGAAAGTTTCCTTTTACGATATGTCGATATCCATTTAACAATGGATGCAATTTTATGTTTTATGTATATATATATATATATATATATATATATATATATACATATATATATATATATATATATATTGGAGATTAATGAACTTTTGTTTCGATTTCACTTCAATTTTGTCAATAATAAAAGGTGGTGGTACTGTCGAGATGTGTTTATTTTTAAACAAATATATTGATGAATTTTTGTGGATGTTAAAACGTAATAACACAAATGATTTATCAAATTCAAAAGGTATGTCTAATTATATCCATGATGAATTATTGTATTTTAAATATTCAACTTTCGTATTAGCTAATTAATTAATACAACTGGCATTCGAAAATCAAACATTAAATGTAATTATCTATTTATAAAACGAACATTTTGAATTCATTCATAATTTAATAATTCCGGCAAATACGACATTCGTTTAATTCATTATATGAATATCATTTCTAAATTGTTATTTAAATTTAATCATTGTACATTTTTTATTTTATTTTGATAAAAAAATAATTTTGTATTAAAATAATTTAATTATTTTTGCAGTTTAGCACTATACATAATGTACTTAAATAAATTAATAAATAAAATACGCTTTTGTCATTATTCAATAAGACTTTTTTTATATTTTCATAAAGAAAAAGTTATTGAATGACTGTTTTTAATTATTAGTGTAAAATATCTATTTGGTTCTTTTTAAAAATAATCATTCGTAAAAAAATTTCATATTATATATACATAATGTATAAAAAATTTTTAACTAGTTCTTTACAAATAAAAAAAATATTAACACTAAATGGTGGAGTAAAAATGTTCCTTTTAGTAGTTATCAAGAATGGATCTAAAAGGAAATAATAGACAGATTTAATGCTGAACGTTAGAAAAATTTAATCATATAACTCTACTTTACGTTTTTGGATTCCTTTAAGGAGATCTGGAATTAAATTTGTCCATTACTTTGTTCTGGTTTCATCCTAGTATTTGATCTATATTTAATATTATTGCTGTTTTTAACACTAATTATAGATATTTCTCTACATATATATATATATATATATATATATATATATATATATATATATATATATATATATATAATAGATTCATAAGAGAAGAAAATAAAACTTCCGCTCACTTTTATCCAAACGGAACTGATATAATACTAAGTAACAGGAAATAAGTCTCCAGTATTAAAAAATTCTTACTAATAATATTAATTTACATTAGAAATGTCTTCGTTGAATAATAATTTAGAGTGTGTTATTAGAAAAAGATATTCGATAATAGCATCTTTATAACATTTGCTCTCATCACTTTCCAGAAAAAGTATATACTTAGATAATAATAATAATAATTATGAATAAATTATTAACATAAAGTTTCACTCAACATGTGTTCTTCGGCACGTCATCGTATTATAAACACGTTTCGATAAATTTTATTATAAAATTTTCACTTCAGTTATTTCTATTTATTTTATATAAAGAACAAAATTTTTAGCTTCATTTATATATATATATATATATATATATATATATATATATATATACACACACATTAATACATATGTGATTTATTTGTAAAAAGTTTAACAAACATTTTAAATTCACATTTCAATAACCTTATCTTTATTTTTAGGATATAGTATTGTAGTCTATATTATTGTTGTCTATATTATTGTTAATGGATTGTTTTAAATAAATCTAATAATTAATTTTTAATCATTTTTATGAATGTTGAACTTTTCTCATTTTTTTTTGTTTATTTTATACATAACATAGAATTGATAAAATGGGCATAGGCAGTATATGTAGATTACAAGAAGAGAAAAGATACTAGATGGACAAAAATAATTAGTAAATAAACTAGTAAATAAAAATAGACCAAGAAAAAGACCCTGTTAAAGATTGACGGATGAAATTGTGAAATATAATGGATGTAGGGGTTGAATGAGATCAACTGTGAAGAGAAAACAATGGAGGAATTTTGGAAAAACATTTAAAAAGGTCTAATAACATTTAGTGAAACTTTTTCCCTGACGATTTTATATCTTCATTAATTAATAATGTTTTTTTATTCGATGTATATCATTCATTTACATAACTTGTTCGTCAATCAAAAAATTCATTTACACAATTTATTATACTATTATTTACTTTTAAAAGTATTCCAAATTTATATTTATATATATATAAATGAATATAAATTTATACTTGTACAAAAATAAGTTTTTTCGCAACATTCATCCGCTTCATCTTATCGCAAGTACATTGATCTTCAACATCAAAAAGACCAGTGTCATGGTCCGTGACCAACATTTAACGGTCTGTTGCCACAGTACGTCATCATTTGTAAAACGTTTATCGACAAGTATCTCTTCTTTTCAGAACTGAATAGCGGAAAATGATCAAGAGATAGGTCAAAAAAGCCATAAGAAAAACTTACTACGCACGTTCGTTTCTCTAATGAAGCGCAAATTAAAATTACGTGTTATTTTCTATATTACTCTATAAATGGTTTTTAGTGAACAGAATCAATATTTATCTGCAATTACTTTCTTTGAATTTGCCATGTAACGTATATTCACTATATGCCAATATTTATGTAGGTGTATCTGAATATAAGTATTTGTAACCATGTATGGATGAAATATAAACATAATTATTGACTATAACATTAACTAAATTTACAGATTATATCGACTGCTTAATTGTATATTATTTACAATGAATTAAGTAGCAGTACTTAAAAAAACGAGATGTATTAATTAGTAGGTTATTATTTTCTGATATTAATACATCTGTATACATATATGTTTGTATACATACATTAAGTTTACTTCCATATACAACATTGATTTATCCATTTAATTTCCAAACGAAAGTACTATTTTAAACGATTTTAACATATATATATCTTGATATATATAGAACTGGAGCATATAATTTATGTGAAAGATATAAAATTTTAATGGTTTAACAAGTTGAGCTGCATTTTTGTGATGAATTTTATGATATTTTTATGAAAGTAGTATCTTATTTCTGTATAAATGAGATTACTAGGTAAACAGGATATATATGAAAACTTGCACTATAATTTTTAAGTATTAAGACATAAGTTATTATCAAAATGTAATGAAACTATTATTATTACATTGTCTGAAATATTTAGTACACGTATGAACATGTGTGTATGTAAGTAGGTATATATGTACATATGTATGTATATTAAAGTAAATCAATAAAAATAAAGTGAAATAATTTTTTAGACATATTTTTCTATTAAAATTATAGTCATTACAAACATATTTTATGTAATTATATTATTAATTTTTTTAACTAGAATTGTTCAGAAATATAAAAGTTAAAATTCAAATTATAAACAAATTGGTGGTAGCCTTTAGAAGTTAGTCATTTTTTAAATTATGAATTATTTAGTTCAACATATATATATATATATATATATATATATATATATATATATATATATATATATATATATATATATATATGAAATGAATGAATAATTGAATGAAAATTTACTAATTTAAATTAATGTTAATTAAACATTAAAATATTAAGAAACTTTAGTTACAAAATATATAATAAAAAATATTTTACTGCTAAGAAAATAATTTCATAAGTAAAATTCAATGATGCAAGTTTACTTTCTCAATTAATAAATCATCAGTACTTGATAATTAGAATTGAATAGAGGTAAATGAATATAAAGTCGATCGAGAATATTCAAGCAGGTTATATTATTTTTTTTTTAAAGTTCTTTATATACACCTAATTACATAATACCAGTAATATATAATAATATTCTTGTATAGTACATAGAATCGTGTGTGTGTGTGTGTATGTATGTATATATGTGTATATATATATATATATGGGTGAGTGGGTTGGTTGGTTGGTTGGTTGGTTGGCTGGCTGGCTGGTTGGTTGGTTGGTTGGTTGGTTGGTTGGCTAACTGGCTGGCTGTGGGTGGTAAATTTTGGGAGAGGCCTTTATTTAGCAGTGAGTGAAATAAGGCTGTTGACGATATTGTTATATACATATGTGTATTTGTGTCTGTGCATATGTAGTTAGATGGATGTGTATTATGAATATATAATTTTATAATATCCATTATCTCTAATTCTGATCCATAATTAATACTCGTATTTGAATTCTATATTTAGAAAGTAGTAAGTGAAGTGATTTTTTTTATAATGTCATGTTTAAAGATATTTACGATTTAAAAGGTATAATATTTCTTAGAATATTATACGTGTACTTTTTCAAAAATATTATTTCATTAAAAATAAATTTCAATGTTAGAAAAAATTAGAATCATCGCATGAAAAACTAATTATTCATTTTTAATTGAAAATTAATTATAGTATTTAAATTATTTAACAATCACTTAAACGTCAATTTATTAACCGTTATGTTAATAAGTGAATTACCAAATATTGAGCCACTGTATGTATGTATGTGTGTGTACATATATATATATATATATATATATATATATATATATATAAAATAATTTATTTGACATGTATTATCCATAGTTCAAATACCTGATAACAAATGTCTATTAAGAAATTAAAATTGAAATTATTCCTTATTTTTTTTCATCTTTTTAAAATTACTAATTTTTATTTATAAAATCGTATTGGGTATTAAAAATTCAATTATTTTTGAATATTATTTTACAAAAATAGTATTTTAATAAAATGGAATATTTGGTATAAAAGAACATAAAAGTGTTTTAAAAAAAAGGAAATTATTAATTAATATTTAATTGGAATTTAATTATATGAAAGTCATTATTTTATGTATTATTTATCTTATTTTTAGAAAACGGACTGTCGTATATACATACATATATATACATATATATATATATATATATATATATATATATATATATATATATATATAAACATACATACTTACACATTTAAATGTATGTATTTATTTGTGTGTATACATATAAATATTTTTTTAAATGAGAATACTATCTCAAAAAATTAAATTTCTAATATTTTATCCTTTAAAGGTACACAGTTAATAATAAATAATTGATAAAAAATATTCTTATATATATATTTTTTAAAATTAGTTATAAAAATGTTTATACTGTTATTTTGGAAAAAAATTCTAAACAAACATTTTATAAATATTTAAGTACTGAAAATGTTGTACATGTTTTATAGTTTTTCTTAACTCAGTTAAATATAATAACTATTGATAAATTATGTTGATACATTACAAATGCTCAAACTCTAATACTTGTTTATATATATATATATATATATATATATATATATATATATATATATATATAATTGAAAAGTTATGGGAAAAGAAAGTAAATTTCTAGTTTTCATTACAATGGATCTTGTTTATATATATATAAATTGAATATCTAAGATGCGTAATAAGTATTAAAATTAAATAAAATAAAAAAAATCAACTTACACAAACGAACAAAAAGCTACGTTTTTTATATGTGAAAAACACGTGTAGAATCTGCAGTCAATGCACTCACTTCACAACAAGTTGTGTCTAGTCAATAAACGTCTACACTTTGGTCACTACTGCGATATTCTAGCTCAGAGATCACCTGGCACCGCGACAGTCGCACCTGTACTGAACAAATACGTTTTCTCTTCGACGAACAAGTAATGCTTCGATCACCATCACCCGACCACCTGTCAGCATCTTTATTTATAAGTGTAAAACACTTTTTCGCTTAAGAGGGGCAACACGTCTACTATTATGTAGATAGACGTGATTGTTGCGAGCTTTCGTTCCTACGGTTACATTTCGATTTGTACGCAAGTTCAAGGATGTAGACATTGGACGTTTGTTTTCATCTAACCGTGTAATAGATTCATTGTTTGGGTGTTGTTATTTATTTAAACGAAAATTTTACTAACAAGTCTTTAAAAAATGTATCAGATCGGTTTTGTTGTTGTTTTTAAATATTTTATCTTATTTTAATTTTTCCTCAATTTTTTTTATATTCAATATTGAATTTAAATAATAAAATATTCATATTTTTACATTCTGTAGTTTAATTATAAATTATATAAGTAGGAATATTTTGACGTACCAAAGTTGCCTGCTTATCGAAAAAATACACATATTTTACGAACTATATATTTTTTTAACATATTAAGTTACGAGACTATCTTAAAATATTTGTTAAAAAATAAATATAGTAAAAATATTTGTTTTCCATTTCATATTTAAATTAGAATAACATTTCCATTGAATGTCAATAATTATATAATAATTACATGTAATAATGTTCAAATATTTTTAACTTTTCCCTAACTAACAATATTCTTACAAATGTTATAACTGAACAAAATAATTTGGAAAGAGATATTGGTTTAATTATTGAAGAAAAAATACCTTAGTGCTTTGGAGCGTAACTTAAATAGTACTTTATATGTAAATTGCACTTGTGCATTCATTTTTATAGAATGTTAGAAAGACTGGTAGTGCAGAGACCAGACCGGAACAAGACATTTCTATTATACTCTCAAATTCGATCCGTTTTATTTTTGTAAAGCGAGTTAATACAATCAATTGTATTTTAATAGTATTCTATGTAAATACGATATTTTATTGACCGTAAAACTGACGAAATCCGAATCAAGTTTATTGTACTTTTAGATCATTTCTTAGTTATGACAATGTCAGTACAGGTTTATTATTTTTTTCATTTATTAATCCATAAATATTCAAGTTTAATATAAAAATTGAAATAAAATCACGAACGATTTAGTAAAAATTTTAATTAAAATATACGAAGATTTTATTTATCTATTCTATTATTTATTTTTAGTCATTTTTATGTTGGTACTCAACTAATATCTTCTTCCTTATACTCTAAAAAATGGAATATAATATATTGATTGTTCAAAATAATCTATTATAATTATATATTTTATATATAAAAAAATAATCATCAGTGTATATAATTGTAATTGAATAAAGATTGAAATTATGCATATTCAAAATCTGATTACATTAAATACTGGTTTTACAATATATTCTAAACTTAATTACATATATATACCATATATTAAATATTTTATTGGTTTTAACATGAACGATTATGAGATACTTGTATGTATATGAAAATATATGCATATATTCATAGTTGTTGAAAGATGTAGATCCTGTTATAAAATCAATTTATATGAAATTCAAAACACTCCTATTTATGATGTTGTAAACGAAGACAAATATTGCACAAGAGTACTTATAAGGGATCACAACATATAAAGTAATTTGACATCTGTACTCAATTGTACTACTTTCCATTTCAGTAGACGATCTTAAAGATCGGTTTTTATTAGTAATATATGCATGTATATATATGATTATGTATTTTGTATGTATGTTTTTATATTCATATAAAAAACAGTATTGATTTTAAGTATAAAAATTGTGCAATTGTATTCAAGGTAAAAATTATTATATATATATATATATATCATCATCATAACGCCCACATCAGTCCACTACTGGACGAAAGCCACAATGAATGCTAACATTCATTGGTATTTGGTCATATTCACCACGCTGACCAGGCGGATTGGTGAAGATTTTTTTAATTCGACAGTTATTTTTACAAGATGATTCATGCTCAACCCTCGACTTGAAAACGAGGGACTCTCCGACTGGGAATCGAACGCAATCTCCCGCATGACACGCGGTGATGCATATATATATATATATATATATATATATATATATATATATATATATATATATATATATATATATAAAATAAAATTTTCACATGTTTTATAGAAAAATTTAAGTTTAAATATTCCAGATGAAATGATAAAAAATCAGTATATTCTAAAAATTTCAAAAAGAGTAGAATATTAGAAATATTAATTTTTATGCTTGAGTTATTTTTTAAAAATAATATCATAACATAGATAAATATATATTTTTTTAAATAAAAAAGTAATCTAAGAATTACTTTTTTATTTAAAAAAATATTTCTTTTCCTTTTATTACAGAAAACTAAAATACACTAAATATTAAACAGATATTTTATAAATGAACTAATTGCAGAATTTTCTTCTTTTTGTAAATTTTTTAATCTTAGAAATGTCACTTATGACTTTATTTTATATAATAAGTTATAATTAAATTTCTATTTTATTTTATTTTATTTTTCTTGAAATCTTACATATGTGCATATGTGTGCATAATCGAACTGGCCATTTAAATTTTCATATTTTTTTAATTTAAATTTTCATATTTTTATTTTTATGTTCCATGTTAATAAATTTCCTACTTTCCCCTATACTAAAGAAAGTTAGGCGACAGTTCTTACAAAACAAAAAATATTTTTTTGGAGATATGCAAAACTTGTTCTAATGCATTTTGCACATAAAATAAAACCTATTATGCAATAAAAATATTTTAATCGAATGATTATTGGAAAGATATCTGAAATTTAACAATAAATAAACAAACAATTTATCGACTGACTGTTGTAGAAAGTGTATGTTGATTTAAATTTATTTTACTATTTTTTAAAAAAATAAAACTGATACTGAACTAGTTTATTATTAGCACGTGTAAAATATATTCACCTGTGTTTTTGATTAATTTGATATACAGGTGGCACAAATAAGACTGGAGGATAGTAAATGATAGTAAGCAAGTAAATGTGTCTAAATATTTCAATATAATATAGATCTTTATATTTTTTAGAAAATTTTTCATAATATCTAATTGCAAATCTATAAAAATCGTTTCATCGTGCTGTGAGGTGATATAAAAACATAATGTAGAAAAAATGAACGAAAAAAAAATTATTATTGGACTTTCATAAAGTTACAAATTTATTTCTGTATTAAAAATAGATTTAACCATATTACCAAACTATATGTTTATATAATATTATAATACATTAAAAAAGATTGAGTTGATATAAAAATAGTTTTTGAAGCTAGTTATAACTAAAGGTAGTTAAAAATATTTATCTAAAATATTTTTGCATGTAATACTTTATAAATTAAAAAATTTAATATTAAATTACATAATATAATTTTTGGTTGTAGGCATTAAATGAGGAAATAATATACGTATGTCAAATATAAACTGTTTAATTTTAAATTACTTTGCAAATTAAAGATTTATATATATATATATATATATATATATATATATATATATATATATATATATACATATTTACATATACATATACATTTGTATCAATGTCAAGATGTACACAAAATAAATTTAAATTTGTCATTTGCTTCTGAAACTTCGTTTAACTCGTGACATTTACTTATGGTGACATATTATATAATTCAAATTTCTGATATTCATTTTTGATTTAATCTATTAATCTTAATTAAGAATTATTTAAGAAGCGAATGGTTTCATGATAACCATCTAAAAACGATCGAAAATTTAACTGTCGTATTCCTTCACCTTTCTTTTTCAACTATTCTTTAATTATACACACTCATTGATTTCATTCAGAAATTATAATTCGATTATGTACTTCATTTTATTCTTATTAAAAGAATTGAATGTATATATGTATGTATACAAGTGTATGTATATATAAACTGGAAGTAAAATCCCTCCATGACCATCATAGAAAATATATTTCATGAGCAATTAATTTTACTTTCAAGTTCAACGATAATCGTGATCTGTCAAACTTTATAAATGAAGTCCATTAAGGAATAATACGATATAGATTTTTTGACAGTAGCTACATTTATAATACTTCGTTTTTGCATTTGAATTTTAATGATCATATTAACTTTGTAGGATTTTTTCGAAAATTATTTCTGTGATATAAATCTTGTAGAAAAATTCAATGAGTATATATTATATAGGATAGTCGAAATGAAACTGAAGAATAATAAATAGTAGTAACAAAGTAAATGTGTATATATATATAAATATATTTGTTTAAATAATAATAATAATATCTTTATTTAAAAGTACAGTTAATTAAAGTCTATAATATACTTAATTCAAATTATAAATTAATAAATAATCTTTAAAGAATTTTAAAATTTAAAAGTGTTTTTATTATCATTTAAATCATAATTTTTTTTCTATAAATTAACATTATTTACAACTGTCGAATGAAATATGCATTTTTGCAAACATTTGATTATGTATATTTTCTTTTCGAATATAATGATCATATCAGATTCTTATATAACTTTTGTAAAAAGCAAGAAGTTGATTACTAACTTAAAAACATATAATTATCTCAATTGATTGTAATTGAGAATTTATATACACATAAAAGTATGTCTTTAAAACTTGCGAAATATTTAGAATTAGTACTTAATTATTTAAACCTGTCTTCTTTTTTCTAATAAAACCTGTCATATAAATATCAGTGTTGTTTTTAAGTGCAGTCTGAACGTTTTCCGGTCTATATTTGTGAAACTTATAACTGATAGATTAGATGATAATTCTAGAAAATAAATTTCATAATATTTGTGTATCTGTTTATATATTATATATCTCCTTCCGCTTTTTATTTATATATATATATATATATATATATATATATATATATATATATGTATATATAATATTTATTTACTTTTTATTTTGTATTTTATCACATTCATCAAAATCATTAATATAAAAGATTTTATTTTGATTGATGACTATTATATATATATATATAAAGAAAGAGGGAAATTTTTAAAAAAAGTTAATGTTTGGCTTCAAGAAACTCAACAAAAATTGATGAACTTGTTTGAAAGTTAAATAAACATAATTAAGAATATTCTAAAAAATGTGCAATATAAATAATTATGAAATATGGTAAAATATATATCATGTAAAGTATTTTAAGTATTTTTTAATTTTCTTATTTAGTTTTCAGTATTTTACTTCCTTTTGTCTGTATGTTTTTATTTCAAAAACAAATATAACCTAAAATTTACTTTTTATTAGACATTTTCTATCTTGGATACATAAAATTAATACCTTTGGTCTGTTTGTATTAATATTTGATTAGGTTTAAAAATATTTCTATTCTCTAATTCTAGAATATATACACATTTTTTTATTATAATAGTTTGAATATTATCAATTAAGTCATCTGCTTAGAATTGAAATTCAGTTGTAGAGTTTTCTAACTTTGAAACAATCTTTACAATAATATATTTTACCTTTCTTAATTTTTAAAATCTTTAACTAAAGGAAACAGTAATCATTATAATTGTTGGAAATTTGTTCTGAACTTGATTATTTCTACTAAATTCTAATAAATCACAAAGTTATTATTTTTTATACAGATTTATTTTTAAATAGAAAATGTTGTTGATCTTTATAAACAAACAATGATGTTCTATTTTGTAATTTGAATCAAAGTATTTTTCATACTTCAGTATATATATATATATATATATATATATATATATATATATATATATATATACTATTTTATAAAAAAAATATAGAGAGAAAGCTTTATAAATAAATAATCATTTCTTAATTAGCTTGATGTTGTTATTAAGATATTTATTACAAAAAATGTCTATTACATTAATACTTTTTTTTAATTTTGATAGAATTATTTATAATTATTTATTTTAAATGCATATAAAACGTTAACGGCAAACTATTTTTCCACAATTTTATTATTAATGTTTCTATTCCTAGATTTGTTCAGTCAAGTGATTGTTTCACATCTTTTAAAAATGCTATAAACAATTTAGGAATTTAATCTTACATTTTTAAAAAAAATTTCCTTTAATTTATTTTATAAATATTACGATATTATATATATATTTATATATATATATATATATATATATATATATATATATATATATATATATATATATTATATATATATATATATATATATATATATATATATATATGTGTGTGTGTGTGTGTGTGTGTGTGTGTGTGTGTGTATAGAGAAAATATATACGAAAGTATGACATAATTTTCTTATTACAACAATATACAAAAAAATAAAAAATAAATATTTCGCATTTTCAGCTTACATTCATGTGGACACTTATCATGACACGGCCAATATAATATTCATAGTGAATATTACTGTATAGATTTTTTTTAAATAAACGATTACTTAACTTTCTGCGACATATCTTCCAGCGTATAAACATTTGATCGGTGTAATACATAACTAACTACTGCAATTTTTGAAAGTGCATTGTTACTTATAAAAATGTCTTTTTATCTAAACGAAATTTCATCAGACCGAAAGTATTTTTTGAATGCTAAATTCCGACTTAATACAATTCTCTGACGTAATGATATGTCCATACTTTGAATTAAAAAAAGTTATCGAATCAATGGATTTATATTTGTACTATTGTACACAATTATTGTATACTCATTTTAAACATGCTTTTACTTGATTAATGAAAGGTTGAACTAGTTTACGTTTTGTTTCGTTATTAATTTTATACTTGATTAGTAGAAAATTGTGTATTTATTATGCAATTTCCAATTATATGATTTAAACATACATAAGTTTTAGTTTGCAAAAAAATTTAAATAGATAAATTATTTAGAGGCGAAATTTGAATGAGACTGACTTGTTTATTAATTAAATATCAATAAATTAAGCTTTTACCGACGATAATCTATAAGGTTGCTTTCTTTAACATTTTTTTAATTGAAACTTTAATTGAATTTTAATTGGCAACAGTCATATCTGTGTTAATATTTATACAAAAATATATTTCATATATATTATATATATATATATATATATATATATATATATATATATATTTATATATATTTGCATTAATACCTCTTATGTATGTTTGTATATATGTATTTAAGTTTGTATGTGTGTGCATATATATATATATACACAAATCCTAATTATATTCTTTAAATATTATACACGATATTTTTTATTTGTTGTTTTTTACTTGTTTAGTTTGTAAATTAGAATTATTTTAAAATATAATATTTCTTTCTAAATCTAATTGATTATTTTTCTTTTCAGGTAAGAATTCAGTTTGATAAATTATTTGGTAAGAGTATATTTTAAGTAATTAATTTTTCTATGTATAAACTTTTATGTATCTATGTATAAACTGTCATCGTTTCATAAATATGATATTTATCGGAGTACCTTGAGGTATTTTTTAGTCAACAATTCAATAATTATTATTTTATTTCTACGTATCATTTTAAATATGGATTTTATTTATACTCCGAATTATTTTTTCTATTTTTATTTTTAAATCATTTTCCAACTTTTAATTATTTATTTCAAGTTTCTTTTCGTCTACGTCATAATTAGAAAAAAATATTTAGTTTAATTTTAAATACATAATAGGGAAACTAATTTATACTATGTGGCTAGTTGCTCTTTTCTATATATTCATCCAAAAAAACTTCCACTATTCAAATACACAATCATTTACTAATTTTTTATAGTATTTAAAATATATATAAAAATATCAATACAACATTTCGAAATATATAAAAAATCAAGTCTGACTACTGTACATGTTTAATGTAATTATTTAATAATTATGATTGTTTATTTATTATTTGTAATTACATTATTTTACAACACTATTTACATAATATTAATTGAACGATAATTGAATAGTCGTTTATTTTTAAAGTACATGAAACTATATAACAGTTTCATTTAAAGTGTTTTAAATTAGATTTACCCTCAATGTATATAACATTACTTATAAACCATTCAATAAGGAAAGTAAAGTGAATGTCTTATTATAATTAATTTAGTTAGCCAAGTGAATGTATTAATAATAATCTGTAGCTATTTTTGTTTATCCATATTTAATATACATGTGTTTTATATACAATTATAACTTCACTAATTAAGAAATTAGGTTTCTTATAAATATATATATATATATATATATATATATATATATATATATATATATATATATATATAAATTAAAATATTTATAAATACAATTGACGTAGATTTTTTTATTATCCAATATATTGTCATTTATATGATAAAATTCATAACGTTATCTGTCGATTAAAATTCACACTATGTTACATGCCCTACAATTTAAAAATATTAGATGATAGCTTTCACTTAATGTCAGAGAAAAATTAAACATATATCTTATCTATACTCACACATACCCTCGCACATATATATATATATATATATATATATATATATATATATATATATATGTTAATATATAGTCATACACTTTTTTGAGAATACAATACTGTTTTGCAAATAACGATCTATTATTTGCATTTCCATGCTTGTTGAATTGTAAATTTGGGTAACAAAATTATATCAGCGTTAAATAAAACATGAAAATGCACTACATTGTCTCCGTTTGAACATAAATCGTCGTATTTTTAACTAACAAGATCCCCTTTCTAGATAATAGTCTCTGAAGACCCATACAACTAACAACAGGAACGTACTTGTTCAAAGAACTTTTAAACGTAGATAACATTGCGAACTTATAAACTTGAAGCAAAATATCATAAACATTACTGCAATTCTTGAATTTCATGTTTATTAACTGTTTTCGTATAGATATGTTTTTATACGAAGTTATTTTATTTTAATGGTTTTGAAAAGGGATTAGGATGGAAAATGTTTATTTAATTTATTAATTTACAATAAATTGTGATATTTAAATGAAATCAAATACAAAACCAGTACACGTTTTATTCAATTGCTACAAAGTTAAATATTTACATAAAATATTTCGAGGGATAAAATTATATTATATTGTTTACAGAACAAGTGTTGTATAAACAAAATTTTGAATAATTAATTTCGTATATAATAAGATATGAAATGTTTCATTAAACGTTACTCACTAAAACGCCAATCTAGAAATTATTTTATTCGAACAAATTCGTATATTATGTTTATGAAATTTATTTGTCCTGTAACTGAAACATATTTCACATTTTCCTACTTTCGTTATATTTTAATTCGTACAAAAACATTCGAGATAAAAGTACGAAGGTTTGTTAATTATGACAAAAAGATGTTTTATTTGTCAGTCAGTGATGATGATAAAAGTATAAAGTTCGTTTATTGAGTTAAACGAAAATGTACATAGACAGGATGCTAATCAACTTTCATAAATGTACAGTAAACATGTTCAGGATAAAATGTACATTTAATTACATTATTGAATACGACAAGAAAATGTAACGGAAATAAATACTCGTACATTGAAATAATTTTTATAAGAAATATTTTTTTTATTTATATTTCATGTTGAATTTTTATATCATTTTCATTTTGAATGATAATTTAAACAGTAATAATAATTAAAATAAATTAATGTTAATGAAGATTCATTCCTTGATTTTAATGAATATTGTATGAAATTGAAAGAAGATATTTTTTAATGCATACCCATATTATTATTATACTGATTTTCATCTTATTGTCATTATTCTTATATGTGTATATTCTAGGATGTTTAGTAAAGAAATAAAACAATCTAGTATCATCATTAGCAATTATGGTACATATTTTATGTACAACGAGTATTAAATGTCATTAATTTTCAGTTATGTATTCCAAAAAAGATATATAAATAAAACATATATCGTATACCCAAACAATCGATTTCAACTAGAATAACAAATCAAGAGAGTTGATTAAAAGTCTGATTTATGCAATAAATCGTCCATTGGCAATCTAGAATTTGACGAAAGTCGAATTCTGATTGTGAAGAAAGTAATGTGTGTGTGTACATATACGCCGGAAGGAAATAGACCACAAAAGTGATCTATATAATGACAATAATCGAACCTAATGACTGTGTAAGATATGCAAATGGATTTTTTTCTAGTTTAGTGAAAGGTATAATTGTTTTTATTAAGAGATTTTAATTCAGATGTATGTTTTTAAAAGTGTTTACATATGTAGTGTTTATATATATATATATATATATATATATATATATATATATATATATATATATATATATATCGTTTCTAAGTCGACCTATTTGCCAAATTCAGTCGAAGGATAACTAGTTTTAATTGCAGTTTTCAAAAATCCAAATTTATTCATAATTCATTTAGAATTGTAAATAATTCAGTTTTTAATTAATAAATCATTCTTTTAAAAAAAATATTTCATAAACATAGTTACTTATTTTTTATTTATATAAATTAAAAATGGCCATGACTTTATCTTCAAAAAGGTTTATTATAAATTCTCATTTGTTATACAAAATGGTCCATGTGAAATAGAAAAATTTAGACGTATATTTACTTACTTCCTATATTTATTTTTCTTTACATAAAAATAATGACTAACATAAACATATTACATATTAAATTCTTAATGAAAAAAATGTTTTTCTGATAGACAATGATATTTTTCTTGTCTAATACAACTATTTATCTTTTTTCCGGAAATATATAATTTGTTTTAATAGAAACAAGAATGAATTATTACAAAAAAAGGAATTAAATTTTAAAAAATAAACTTTTTTTGAATTACTCTTTTTCTACATTTTTAAAAATAAATAAAATACATTTGACAGAAATTATTATTAATCATATTTTATAAAAAAAATCATTGCACATGACTTAAGTAAAAGTGAAACTTTTAATATCAGATTGTTGTTCACTATACTTCCTATGACGTTCCAAAAATATTTTTATATACATATTGCGAAACTAAACTTGTTAAATTACAGAATAATACATTATTTTAGAATACAAACACGCACACGTAAAGAATTCAAAACAAACGTGAACTTCGACAAGAAACTTGGCACTCGTTCAACCATTTTTGTCCTTGGATTTAATAGAGATGTGTTGCGAAATATATTGAATTAATTATCCGTGTTGGTGGTATTGTTCTTATCAATAGGCTTTTTTATTGTTCCATTGTTTAAATGGTTTATGATTTTTTTGCTTCGAAATAATTGAGTTGTCGAAATGTTGGATTATCGGAAAAGTCTTTTAAATTGTTATGCTTGAAGTCAATTTTATAATTTTTATTATTATAATTTGGATAAAAACATCGTCTTCAATACAAGACTTTACTGCTTTTTATTAATTTATTGTTTTTTCTTAATTTAAAGTGATCTATGTGAGACTGAAGAGTTTAAGTATACATTTATTTTCTTACTATCATTTAGTATCCTTTAATCTCATTTGATCCACCCTATATAATTTTGTAAAGATCATAATAAATACTAATCCGAATTTAATAAATTGGGGAAATACAGAATATGTGTAAAAATTTTCCAGCCAAAATTCTTTAATTTTTTTTTAATGTATACTTAAAAAATAAACACCCTTTCTCTTAATAAACTCTGGCCTTCCGATACCCAATATTTTATTCAATTTAATCAATTGTTGGAAATACCGATTTAAATTAATAGTTTCACTTTATTTTAAAAATTCAAAATACACCGTGTCCATATAATCCAGTCAATAATACGACATGGCTTTATTTTTGTGTATTTTGGTCTTTGTGGTCTTCATTAAGTTGAAATTTTTAGTTACCAATATATTTTTTCAGTGTTATTGTATAGAACCAATTCTTTTATACATTTTTTCGAAAGTAATTTATTTCCTTGGCATAGTATCGAAATTGTGTCAAATTTTCACCAACTCCATATGTATTGTTTGTATGTGTATATATATATATATATATATATATATATATATATATATGTATACGGTGTTTCATAAATACTTTTCTAGGAATGTAACAAAATTATTATATCTTGTAGTAATAGAAAAGTATTCTGAACAAAGTATTTAAATAATCTCGATACGAACTTCCTAAAGACATTTCTTACATAAAAAAAAACACAATAAATAAAATGTAATATGGAAAGTGTTTATAAAAAGGCAAATCACGTTTAATTGTAGAAAATATATTTTTTTATTATATGTCCATATTAGATGCTTCTCATCAATGAAGATTTCTTTCATTTAAATTTCTTATAGATTTTTTAATATGATTAAAAGAAATATTTATTTTTATTTGGAAAAGAAATGAATTAAAAAATTACTACTCAATTTATTTTGGTATTTTATATAATTTTCAAATAATATATATATATATATATATTATATATATATATATATTATATATATAATGATCATAATATGATCAAATTCTAATTGAAATTTTCCTTAATTCAATAATCTATACAAATAAAAGATCAATTGATCACATAAATGCATTAATTCCTTGTAATAATAATAATACGTTTTCTAAAGATTCCAAATCCCGTGACAGATAATTAATTAGACAAATTCTATATAAAAATTGTTCACATAAATGCATTAATTCCTTGTAATAATAGCAATGCGTTTTCTAAAGACTCCAAATCCAGTGACAGATAATTAATTAGACAAATTCTACAAAATAATATAGCAGATGGTTTTGTCAAATTACTTTTTATAATTTTTTTTTGTAATTGAATTTTATCAGGATATCATAAAATATTTTAAATACAATTTGGTATTCTTAGTTATTTCAATTTTTTTCACACATTACTCATTTGCCTCATAACTTTTGTAACTATATCCTTTTCCAGTAAATACATTCAAAATATATATTATCTGGCAAGTTTACAATATTTAATATACTTTTGCTCTCCACTCACAGATTAAAAAGTTGTTAAAATATCCATAAATACATTCTCTATATGACTCATCTTAAAAAAAATAAAAAACCCACATCCATTAACTGAACAACAAACAAAATCTCTAAATACAAATACATGTCGTCGGTTATTTCGCTTTATACAAAATCATCAATAACGATCGACATCGAAGGTCTCTTACAACGAACTCAGACGATATTTTGATTTCAACTTTCTCATAAATATATATGCATGTTATATAACACATGTTGAACGTGCCCTGCATTATTTCGATTGGCATGCACTTTTTCATTGACTTGTACATAAAAAAGATCATTACTCAAAAGAAAGTGAAGTCACGTATAATTTTAGTTATCAGAATACGATATAGGATTTTAGTAATTAATTAATTTATTTAAATAAAATAAAAAACACACGCATGTGTCGGAATTTAGAAAACACCTGTAACTAAACACGAATGGAACGATTATTTGTATAATCTTTAAATATCTTTATTATATATATATATATATATATATATATATATATATATATATATAGTGTGTGTGTTTATTTATATATTAATCATTTTGAAATCTTTACACTAGTAAATTACAGGTAATAAATAACAATTAATGTTTAGAAATTTATGTATGATTGTCAAAATTATTATAAATTGTAATTATAAACTATAATTTACAATAAAGGTAAATTAAAAATATAGTATTCGTACTGTTATTGTTAGAATAAACACATTTATCTTTTTTTAAAAAAATATATTTCTGTTTTAATGATAAAATGTATAATAAGAGAAATTTATTTCCATAATGTTCTTGTAGAGAAATCATTAAAAATATCATTTATTAAAAAGAAATAGTTAATAATTATTTAATAAAATATTGTATTTTTATGATTAATAACAAATATTGTTGATCTTTTAATTTTAACTACATTCTACATCCATAATTAAAGTTTTAAATTAATTAATATGTATATATTAATTAATAAAAAAATCCTCATATTACCAGAAATGATAAATTTCTAGTAGATTAACTTGCTTTTTGTTTCGGTCTATTTTTCAAATAATTTTACTAATATTATTTTACAAAGTGTTTGAATAATAAAACAGCATTTTCTATTGCAATTTATCTGAGTTATTATTCAAAAGTAATGATATTAGGGTAACTCTTTTCTCTAATGCATAAAATGTTGAACTAAATTTCATATTAGTTACGATATTTGATTGTTGAAAATTTATGATACTCCTTTGAATAACCTCTTTGAAAACAAATCAGTATTATAAAAGAAATTAACTATTATAAAGTATAAAAAACATATATTTAATTGAAAAAAATATTTCAGTTACTGAAATTTTAAATTTTCATAATTTTTTCATAGAAATTCACATTAGTATTCTAGAAATTACAAAACTATATTTGAATTTTTCAATTTTTTTTTACAAAAAAGTCATTCCTACAATTCCTTTACTAGTATGCTATTTAATAATTACTTCCATTCATCTTTTATTTCTTTGGGTAATGATTTTATTACAGTACTTTTAAAGAAAAGACATCTAATTTTATGGTTCTGTAAAGGTGTTAGAGAATAATAATTATTGCACCAAAAATAAATAAAAAACCATATATATATATAATAATTATAATATTTATAAAGTTTCTAAATGAATGAATTTCATATGCAATGATATTCATTTTTAAAAACATAATACTGTTTAATTCTGTCCAAAAAATACTCAAAGTATCATATGTTTTTCTTCTCAACATCAGAACTGTCATAAGCTATAAAAATACAAATAATATATTCTTAAACATATTTCGACATGCATTCTTACTTCATAACATTGTCAAGGTTAAACTTATTAAGAGTTTTTATGTAAGACAATCGCTTCTGAATGAAAGATGACATATACCACAAAGCTGAATTAAAATACATGAGTCATTCGTCAACAGTTCAATGTGCTACCCATATATATATATATATATATATATATATATATATATATATATATATATATATATATATATATATATATATATATATCATGTTTGGAAATAAACAATAATTAATACATACAAACAAAATAATAGTGACTTTAGAACAAATATTTATTTTTAAGTTGCATTGACTTCTGAGCTTATTTTTACGTTCAATTGTAATTCTTTTTTTAACAGTTTTTTTTTTAAAAAAAAAAAAAAAAAAAAAAAAAAAAAAAACTATATGTAATATTGATTTTTTTAACTCTCCTACATGTTAATATCATAAATTTTTATTAAATACACATACATATATATATATATATATATATATATATATATATATATATATATATATACAAGTATATATACATACATATAGATATATACATACACACACACAGTCTAAATTACACCACAAAATAATCGATTTTCAACGTAATAGCCGTCAAAATAATTCTGCACATAAACATGTGATTAATAACTTTTCACATTGTCAAGATAAATGGTTTCTGTTCACGAGATTTTTATGAATGTAAGAAATACTAGATATCTGTATCTATATTTGAAAGTGTTATACAATATCTCGACCATTATTGTTTATCAAACATCTAATATTTCTATTAAAAAAATCCAAAATGTAGCCGAGATTCAATAAATATAGCATATATAGTAATAAAACTTCTGTTTAAAACGTTATATAGCGATATTAAACATTCACTCGAATATTGAAATTGTTATACAGAAAACTAGTGTCGTATTCAGAACGACACAAGAAATTTATCACTTAAATTTCCTGACTAGGCTTAGAATGCAATATCTAGCACAAAGTGACTATGTAATAATAACATTCATAGCTGAGAGTTCGTAGATCAGTTTCTATGATAGCGGAAATTTAAATTCAAGAATGTATGGTGAGAATAGTGCAAGTTTGAATGAAGACTAGATTTTATCTACACTGCTCCATCCGGATTATCTTTTATATATTTTTAAATTGCATTTTGTTTGTATTCAGAATTGTGATATTTATATAGGCATTTTTTTAGATCAGATACATAGTTAAGAATAATAGAAGAAAGTAAATTAGAAAATATGTAAGATCATACAATTGTAAGAATGAATTGAAACAAAACTGCATTATTTTTTATTACATGGTTTAACACAACAGATACTGATTGCTTAATTATTAAATTAATCATTAGATGAAGATGTGTGTATAACTGTTAAACATGTTTTAAAATATCATCATTGTGATTATTTATTGAAGTTGATTTATATTAAAAGATTTTTAAAATTGATAAAGATTTAAAAATTGAACAGAATGATAAACAAAAGTATATTGCTGTAATGACGTTTCATAATTGTGTTATTTTTTTTAAAAAAAATACTTTTTTCAACACTTTTTAGCTATTTGTTTGTTTACCAAATTATAACATTTTTTGAAATAAACAATAGAGTAAAAATCACCAAAAATTTGAAAGACTTCTTCACAAATATTTAAAGAATTTAAGGCTCAAATTGACCTAAATCCTCTTCGAAAACAAAAAAATGTAATAGGAGATGTAAATATCTAGGTTATACATATATTATATCTCACATCATAAATCAACGTGTGAGATGGGTTGTTAGAAAAGCACACTCAACGATTGCTCGCCATTGATTTAAAGAAAGGAAGGGAAAATCAAACGCAGATAGAAAATACTGAAAAGATTTGTTTATGGGTGAAAAATATTTACTACAAGATTTCAATTCTTATAGAGTGAATTTAAATAAAATTTATAACAAATTATATATATATAAGAATTGCATTTTAATTACACTGAGTTTTTGTTAAAAAAATTAGCAATAAATTATATATTAAAAAGTATGAATAAAGTAAAAAATCATTTTTATATTTAATTTTTCATTACAGTTATTTTAAAAATATCTACAATATTTTGAAGTAATAACTAAAATATGAAGTTAATTTACTCATATTCCATAACACTGTAATTATTTCATGTCTTTTCTTGATACAAACTAAAGTTTTTTTGTAGTAATCCTTTATTCTACATAATAATAAATGATCACTATTTTAAAAACTCAATTTATCCAGTTTAAATAAAACATGTTTTTTTTACATTTTTATATTTGTTCATACCCTGATATAAAAATCAATAAATAATTTTTATAAAACTCCAGCTCAAATCAAAGTAAACCTCTTATTACAAAATAATATAAAATACTTTTACATATATAAATCACACATCCCAATACCTCAGTTTCATAATTTTTCAGTAATCACGTATTGCTCATTTTGGAAAGTACAAAAAACGATTATTGTTTAAAATTAAAAAAATCTTGTAGTGTTGAAATCAGTGATTCATTTATATAAAAGTGAATCAGTCAGACTGACAAACCAATAGTTGCATAAATTTTTTATATTGAAAATTGACTGACCTTCTAAATTAATATATCAGAATATTATTGTTTTATGTGTATGAATATTCTATTCATTACTAATTCTTTATAATAAATTCATGATTTCATTTATTTCGTATCTTTGATGCATTGCAATTGAAATCCGTCGAACTACTTCAGTTTATCTTTCAATGTTAAGTTGCATAATAAAACAATCTAAACAAAATTCGATACCCAACATTGCTACAAATTTTAAATGCAGTTTTTAATTATATCGTGTTATTGAAACTCATTTTTAATAGATACTTTTACATTATCAGTCTAAATATTTATTTATTTTAAAAGATGGGATTTTTTACATATTAGAAGCAAAATATTAAATTATCTGTACGTTAAAATAAATGTAAATAACACAATAATTTCAAAAATATTTGTAATAGTAACATATTTGAGATTTAAAACCTGTATATTTGAGATTATAAATATTTGAGTAAGGAAGAAATCAACTATAGAAATAACCAATTTAAATTATATGAAATCAATTAATTTTCTTTACATTGACTTATTTACCTCATAATTGATTGAATGTAATAATCAGTTAACTACTTTCCTTTTTATTAGTCATATAAAAGGTCCATTAAAATATTTTGATATAGGTATATAAAACTAAACCACAAGTATGAGCATTATAGTTATTACTTATTTTAACCTTTTGAAGACCCTTTCACTCATTTTTGTACAGAAGTCAATTTGTTACTTTAACGAACCTACTGTTAAAATTTCATTCAACAAGTTTATATTGCGAAATTTATTCATATAAAACTTTATGATAATTTACCACATACCTACCAACGATGAAACCGTTACATAAACATTTCTTGTTTTACTTGTATTTTGATTAATTAAATGATTTAATACACATTTACATCACATTTCTCAACATCTCAATTTGTGAATCATGTCTCGTACGATTTGAAAAAAAAATGATATAGATTCGAAATACGAATTTTTGTATATTATAAAAACTTATAGCAATTTTAAAAATTAACGTTATATGAGTTCAGACGGTATTGTATAATTCGATTCCGTGTTATAAAAAAGTATATGTGTAATTTGAGTTCATGTGATAGAATATAACCTAGATTATCATCGAGAAAGACTACTAAAAAATTTATAAAAGAGAGTGTATAATCGTAGTTCTAAATTTCACTTTTATCACTTATATAAGTAAACAAAACTAAAATGAGTTCCATAAATAAGTTGTAACTTTAAGTAAAAAGTGTGTTCAAGTTATTAAGGTTATTTAATAGAGCTTTTAAAAATCAGGATTTTACATGGTGAAGTGACAAAGTTTATTAAAGTATAATACACACACATTTATATATATACTCGTATATATATATGATAGGTTTTTAGTCTTTTAAAATATTATCTTAGTAATAATCTTCATATAATTAAAGTGATCGTTCGAGTTTTATACATAAAGTAATATTAAACTTGAATAAAAATTAATTTCTATCATAAAACACAACGATCGTCGATAAAAACTTGAGCACGAATGTTAAAAAATAATTTGTTTTCGAAATGTACGGTGATTACACCTCTGAGAATTATACGTTGTACAAATAATAGGATAACTTGAGTCATTCACTGTGAGTCTTTTAAGATAACTCTTTGATTAGACCTTAGAGAATCGTGTGATCTATAAATAAAAGGGGAAATTTAAACCAGTAAATATCAGTGACAAGATATAATGTTGACTATAATTTAAAGAAACCCTTTATTTACAAATTTATTTTTTTTAAAAAAATAAAAATCTTGTATTTAAATAATTTGTCATATTTGATATTAAGATATATTTTTGATTAAAAAACGTATTTTAAATTTAATTTAGTAGAAAAGTATGTAATTTCTATGAATTTTAAATATGTTTATGGTGTTGTAATTTTGTTAATTGATTTTATATCAATCAATTGTACTAAATTCAGTACTGTATTTTTTACTGTTTTTTCTCAATTAATATATGTACATTGTATCTTAATATTTTCTTTAATTTATTTGTATAACTAAAGTATTTTTATATTTTTACGCTAATATTGTAAATAGTACATGAATATAATTTATCTGTTTTTCTTTAAAACTACATTTAGTAATTTCATTTTAAAATATTTTATTAGATATTTCTCATTGTATTAGTAATAATTAGCTATTTCATTCATATTATATCTCTTTTAATGCCACTTTTCCAATTTTTTAAATCTTACTAGAATCATTAAAATATTCTGCTTTAACAAATTTTGTGTGCCGAAAAATGTTTATGATTTTGAATATAAATCAGATTTCAAATTTAACATGGATTATTGTTTTTTAAATTACATAATAACTAGACTGTAAGTTTTGTGACAGATGTTTCAATTTCAAAACAATCTCGATTTAATTAAACTTAACTTCTTTGCAAACTGATTTTTAAAAACTTTCAGTGAGAGACGATGTTTTGAAAAAAAACAGCTTGTTTATTAAAGTTTCCCAATTTAAATTTTGTCCTCCGATAAAAAAAAAACTTTTCTTTGATCAAAATCATCTTAACCTATTTTCCAGATAAAAGCTTTAAACAGGTTAATTAAAATCGACACTTCCTCCCTTTTTTTGTGATACTCTTCAATACCTGCTGTTGTAACATTTTAATAGACCTCTGGATTCTGATTTCTATTTTGCATGAAACTGGAATATTTTTTTTAAATTATTTCTGATCCATGTTTTTATTACTGAATATAAATTGATTATGAAAAATACTTACTATTATTAACTCATGTAAAAATTGGTCTTGTACATTACTCTTTGCTTGTCTTCATCATGAGAACATTTTATATATACATACATATATATATATATATATATATATATATATATATATATATATATATATATATATATATATATATATATATATATATATATATATATATATATATATATATATATATATATATATATACACATGCATATACGAGGGTCGTTTGATAAGTATGGTAAAAAAATAAATTAAAAAAATTAATTTAATTAATTAAATTAAACAATAAATAAATTTACCATACTTATCAAACTACCCTCGTATATTATTTTATCAACTTCTCTACTTTCTGTTTTGTGGAGTAATCGATGTGGCTAATGAGCGGTTCATATGATGGTATTTATAGAGTGGTCCAAATGAGACTCAACAATTTATACATACATTTATTTGCTTACTATCATTTATTTTACTTTACTATCTTTCAGTCTGATACTGAAGGATATTCAAGAATAGTAAATTATAATATATATATACAGTATCAATGTAGCTTTATTATATTCAAAATAAAAAAAATCTGTTAAAAATGCTTTGAAAAAAATAAAGTATAATACAATACTTTCCATTATCCAACCAATATAAAAATATTATAACACGACGACATTGTTAGTTGATAATATGCCGTAAATAGGATTTTAATACCGCTGATTGATCCGTATATGCGTTGCACACTCCAATAAATCATTACAATGAATCAGCATTTATAAAGTAACCTATAAACATCCTTTCACTTTCTGTAGTTCTGGTTATAGATACACAAAATGATCATTTGTTGAGGTGTTCAACTAGCATCCGCATATCTAATGCACGATTAATCTTATTGTTCTAAACATAAATCTTTTTAATATGTTACACATAACAAGCATGTAAATATACGGAATGCAATAGATCGTTGAAGATAGTAAAGTAATTTATTTGTCGTTAAAAATATATCTGAACTTTTTTTGATGAGAGTTTTATTTCGATTAATTATTTAATATTCAAAAATAAAATTCATATAACGAAGTGAAAAGAAAACGTTCGTCGTCGTTGTTTATTCATAGATCGTACGAACGTAAGTTAATTAAAATATAAAATATGTATAGCATTGTTTTCTTCTATTATAAAGTCATTTTTCATTTGGGAAAGAAGTTAATACTTTTACAATATTATTTTTGAAGCATACTTGTTAAGAATTTTATAGCCACATATACAAACACATCCACATACATCTATCTATCTATCTATCTATCTATCTATATATATATATATATATATATATATATATATATATATATATATATATATATATATATATATATATATATATAATTGTGTATTTGTATATATAAAGGTATGATAAAGTGTTTTTTCTAGGTTTGATAAAATTTTTGATGGGGATTCATTTTAAAGTTCTATCACGCTTAAAAAACACTTATATATATGTAATTCGTGTCACTTAAAATTATACACTGTATATTAGAAATTTTTTTCAGTTTCTATTTATGATTAAATTTCCTGTGTATTTGTTTATGATATGTAATATTTTTTAATAAAAAAAAACTTTTATCGTCGTTCATTTACTAAATTTCTATTTAGGTAAAAAAGTAAATATGACGAAAAATTTTATAAGGAGTTTCAAAATTATTTCGATATTCCTTTTAAAGTTTAGGTAATAACAAATATATTTTCTTAGTTTTTAATTTTTTTTCTTAGACGATATTCTTTCTCTCTCTCTTTATATATATATATATATATATAGAGAGAGAGAGAGAGAGAGAGAGATAATTATATAGATATAAATAGGTGTATGTGTGTATATCATCATTATCTTTCTACTAATAACTGAATGGAAAATTTCTCCTAAAACTTTGCTCTTTCAGTGATTCAATGTTTTCTTTCATACCATATCCACAAATTTTCTTATATTTATCTGATCTATTTATAAATCTCTTTTGAGGTCTTTCTATATTTATGTGTTTCAAAGAAAAAATCTGGAATAAAAACATAAGAAAATATCGATGTGAAATCGACAAGAAAAGCACCAGATTGCTGGAAATAAAAAGTTTTTGTGGAAGGCATTCATCTAACAATAACAATAAGAAGAAAAATACTGATAAATAGATATAATATTAAATTTTCTATACAATTCATTATAAATTTTGTACTGGATCTTATGATCACCTATATGTAATAAAATATTTTCTTATATCTCCACAATCTATTGATAAGGCGACATGACAAGATTTTATAAACCGTTCAATAGTAATATGACATCGGCTGTATAAAAAACGTCTGAGTGCAATTGATGAAAGATTATACGTTTTATATAAAAATTGTTGGAATCGAGATATGAAAAGACCTTTCAATCATATGTGTTGATATTATCGTCGTTCACCATTTTTATAGAAAATGAACGACCGAAACGATTTTATCTTGTAAAACGTATTAAAAAAAATGTTAAAATTGACATTTATCAATAATGAAAAACTCTGAGGACTTTTTTTATAAAAAATCGTGTATTAGAAAAAAATAAATCAGTCGATAATTCGAAATTACATTTAATTTAATGGCCAAAAAATATTTGAAATTGTTAACATATTTCGACAGATTTGTTAATCGTAAAATGAGTTCGAATCGCAGATTGTTTAAATGAAAGCAGAAAAGTGTAAAAAGATAATTATAAAACATATTTATTTCGTAATGTCCTTCACTGCTTTATTAGTGTAACTTCTCAATTGTGAAAACAGTAAATACATAAAAGTGCAATACTTTGATGAACAATATGAATATCATATTGTTGACTTATTTATGTTATTGTGATTTTATCAAATTATATTTTAAGTAATATCTGTATTTCATTGACAAACGTACGTTCTATTTTTTTATTTAAAATTGCATCATATACAATTGTTTGCATTTCAGTGATTTTTACTGTTATTTAATATCATTATATGATATATTTCCTTTTTAATAAATTTGTAGGTTGTTAAAACCATGCAGTAAATAGTTTATCAAAGTACATTAAAAACATAATATATTTAATAAATAACACAAATTTAGTGATAATTTTCCAGATTAAATTAATCGAAAAAAACTATCTTGTGCAAATGACTTGATTTTTACAATATGCCAAAATTAAACTTGATTCTAATAACATGATAATAACAAGGACTTTTCATTATGCAAAATATAAACATTGAGAAAATAATAAATAATATTTACAAATAGTATTTTTATGTACAATATATCCGCTATATATAAATATATATATATATATGTATATATATATATATATATACATATATATATATATATATATATGTACATACTTTTAAAGACTAAAAAGTGTCATATTTGATGTAATGCTTTTTTATTATCAAATATTTGCATTTTACTGCCAAATATTTAAAGTTTATTTCAAATAAAAGACGTTTTATTGCTTTTTCAATTTCTCTTCCATTTTTACACGCACAATTTTAATAAACGTATTTTCATTTATTACCACAGGAAGTTTGGATGCTTTGGTATTATATTTCTTTATATTTTTTAAGAAAGTATAAATTTCAAAGAAATTTAATGATGGTGTCACAATTATGAGAAATTTAATAATGTTCTCTTCAACAGATACATACATTCTTTGAAAATCTTCTCAAATAACAATATTCTTCCCATTACTTCTTACTATTAAGATATTTACAATTAATTTTAAATAATTAAAATATATTCTTTTAGTTTTCTTTTCTCTTTTATGTATGCAATTTGAAAAACAGTTAATAAACAAATTATTTATATATATAATTGAAAGTAAATTATTTTTTTTGTCATTTATATTTCGTAATATTGTTTATTTATAATTTCGTTTTGTTAATTACTACAAAATATATAGAACCATAAATGCATAACACAGTTCGGCTTGTATTGAACAAAGAAACATCAATTACTTTTACTGATCGCCGATGGCGAAAGAAGCGTTGTAACAAAGATTTTAATAACAAAATAAATATCAAAGTTGGATATTTCACAGCCAATTTAGGAAACCGTTGAAAATTAATCGAAACCACTAAACAGTTTTTTGTGCGTACATTGTTTAACGTAATATATTTGTAAAAGTTATAAATGAGGTGCAAACAGTCTATAAATAATCGACTGGTCTTTTCACTATTACATTTAAGTATGCAATGTTGTTTTTTTAAAAATATTTAGTTTTTTCCTTGTTAACGAAGTGTGCGAACAATTTCTTAGATTATTACTTCACACTGAGCTGATAATGTTTAGTAAGTTTCAGTTAAATTTCAATGGCTTCGTTAATTACTGTATAACATGCAAGTGTTCTTCCGACCAATTTCTTTTTTTGAGTAAATACGCAGTTACACATGCATATATAAACTAAATAACTTTAATATTATATATTTAATAATATATTATTTTAACAACATTGATTTACGAGTCATAAATTAAATACAGTTTAAAGAGCATGAAAGTTTATTAACAAACATGTGAAATATAAAGAAAGTAAACATTTTTAAGTTAATTGTATTTTGGAAAGAAATTATTATAATTTATTAAATAATTTCTTATCTACTGATATCATTTAAACGAATTTTATGTTTTTATAATTAGTTCTCTACTTATATAACATTCTATAATTTTGTGCTTTCTCCTGAATTCTAATATCAAATTTATAATAATAATACTTGTAATTATTTTTTTACTTCGAAAAATTCACATTCTCACAAATTAATTACTGAACGCCATACACAAAATTTTATTGAAATTTTAAAATTATTTATTCACTTTATTATTAGAATAATAATAATACACTTACTTAGAATATCAATTCGATGTCTGGAGTTTCAATTCTGGAACATCTTTACAATATAGTTTACCTCCTTTAACTATTTTTAAAAGTTATGAAACAATTCATCTAAACAAAACTATTGCTACAAATGGAAAATTATTCCATGCAAAATATCTTTCTATTAGTATTTGGGAAAGATGTTTCTTAAAAAATTCTTTACATAAATTATCAAATCATCATTTATCCATAAATAGTTACAAATTGTTCGACAAGTTTCATTAGCTACAATGTAAATAGTCAATCTTTGTTATATTTATTTTTATTTATATATATATATATATATATATATAGACACACATACATACAGACAATAAATATATTTCACAAGGGAAACTAATACTTGAATAAGGAAGATGTAGAAAACATTAATATCCAATTGCACATTTTGCAGATGCTTGTTGTGTACTTTTGTATAATCTGCATGTTATTAAACAAATAATTCTTCGTATTAATTGTTAATATAAATATAAATGAGAATATCTGTTATTCATTTAAAATATATTTTAAAAAAACATCAGCTAAACTTTAATCGTGTAAAAACATTTTTATGATAATCGTGTAAAAAACATTTTTATGATATCTTTCTTCGATAAAAAAGGTTCTTGTATTGAAAAAAGAATAGAATAGAATGTTATATGTGATATAAAGCAACCTATTGTTAGAAAACAATTTAACAGAGTGCCTACTTAACAACAGTTTATAGATCCAAATAATCACTTCTTTACATTACATTTTTAAAAATATAGTTTATTGTATATCTTTTCATTTATATTTCATATCATAAATATTTACAAAATATATCTTAGATTCCTCAATTAAACTGTTTAATTAAAAACACACATGTCTTATAATAACACTTTCCCCGATACTCGAATTTTGCATGACTTTCCTGCCATGTCAGCTGCAATTCTCGGTAATAGGAGTAACATCACACGAAGATTAATTACAACAGAGAATTGTGCAAAATTATCATATGCAGCAGACTTCAGCTGTTGGTCAGTGAAAAATTTCACGACATAAATTCTGCAACTTTATTAAAATAATGTTTTTTTAATCTCTGATTATTGACTTTCATTACTTGAACTAGTGAAAAGCAGTTCTAAATATTTAAAAACAATAGCAGTTGTGTAGTTAGAATTTAACCCTACAATAAGTATTAAAATACAGTCGCATTTTAACATAAATGAATCACTTAAATCCAACAACATGAGATCAATAAAATTAGCATAATTTAAAAAATCTGTAGCAGATAGTACGATAAGAAATTCGTTTATGTAAAAGTCATTTAGTCAGAGCTACAAGTAAATTTTAGTACATATTTTTTTTACTATTTAATATAAATATACATTTATTTTTTTAGAATAAAATTTTGACATTTTTTTGTAATTTTTTATATTTTCTAATTTCACGCTAATTTTTATTAAAAATTGTTTTATTTATTATTATATATATATATATATATATATATATATATATATATATATATATATATGATGTTTTTATGTGTATGTATATTTTTCGAATCATTTTTTATTATATATTTCATAATCAAATAACTATCAAAATTATTTTTAACTATATATCTTAAAATATACAATCACGATCAAAGAAAATTAAAGACCACACAGTATTACTTTAAAATCTTAAATTAGAGTCCAATTAAAATTCGTTTTAGTTCTGAAACTATTTATAATTCAATAAAATCAAACCCATAAGTCTCAGGTCAACACCTTAGGATATTTAAATTTTTATCTCCTTTGAAACTTTCACTTTTAAGCAACAATAATATATACTAAATGTCAACAATATTCATTATTAATTTTTAACATACATTGATGGAAAAATATATTTAAAATATAGTGTGTACATTATTGATTCTATTATAATTTTGAATTATTTAATAGTAATTACAGGTGAATAGTAATTTCAGTCATTTAGTAGTGTAAAAAATGAACTACATGTTAGAAATTATATTAAAAAGCCTTAGGAGTTTTGTATATGAACGTTTTTCGCAATATTTATTTTAGACTACAGAAAGAAATTACATAATAATTATATATAATTGAGGCATATAAATAGGTTTATGTACGTTCGTATGTATGTGTATATATATATATATATATATATATATATATATATATATATATATATATATATATATTAAAGATAAACTTCGTAATCTAAACTGAAATGTAAAATATGCAAAATAAACAAATACGTTTTTTCGTTTAATTTCCATACAAAAACGAATGTAAATTAACTCAATATATGTATGTGATATATATATATATATATATATATATATATATATATATATATATATATATATATATATATATATATAATGTTTGTTTGTATATATGTTTAGTATAAGCTGACGGATGTTATTTGTTGTAAATGTCATTAGAAGAGCGGTCTCTCGCCTTTTTGTTAGAAACGCTTTTAATTACATACATGCTTGACCACAATCCAATTATTTCATCCGTGTTTACATAAACGGATCTCTGATGTAACATAACTCACTCTTTATAATTAATATAAAATGTGCAGAAAAAAAATGTTGAACTGTTTTACACAAATCAACTAACCGCAGGGTTACGTTATCTTTTCACTTTTTACAAATTGATATTGCAATTACTTGTCGTTATACATTTCTAGTTTTCCACGCATGTATGTTTATATATTTTGAATATACATGTGTACATATACATATGTATGTATATATAGATAGATAGAGAGAGAGAGAGGCTCATCTGTTAATTGCGACATGTTTTTAAATAAAAATTATTCGTTCTATAAAACTTCCATAGAATATAATTTGTACAATCGTAAATTTAAAAGTTTTTTTTTAAATTAAAAATATCCTATCGCTATTTATCACTGTGAATAATTCATTATATAGTAAAATTAAAAACCTAGTACCTAAAATTTTATCAAAATATTGACAATATATCTGTTATTCATTTGTATTAAAGTGAATTTGCCACAGTTCCAAAACAAACAATAACTAATTATTTTTTTATTTAATTGTTTAGGAAAAAAACTATTGGTCTTATAATTTTTTAAGTATTAATATTTCACTGTGATTAATCAATTCAATTATTTTTTTATATTTATACTAATGACTGATTAGTTTAGACATACATTTATTTCCTTATTATCATTTACATTCTTTATTATCCTTCAGTCTCATTTGAGTCTCCTTATAGTACATTAGAATATTTTAAAATTAGTAATATAGCAAAAGTAATCATTTTCTTTTTCAAATTTTAAATGACAAATAATATTTTTTCTCTCATATAAATAATGAAAAATGTTTTGAAACTTATTCATTATATATATATATATATATATATATATATATATATATATATATATATATATTATATATGGCATTATAGCCCGTGTAAGGCCATTGTCTCTGTAGCAATACTAGTCCAGACTTTTTCTTGTAGAATTCTGTAATGTTTATGAAATTTTTTATGAGAAAAAATTCTCAACCCCATTCCCAACTTCCAAATTATATAAATATGTATATAATATGTTATGTGTATGTATAAGTATATCAATTAAAAAATTATGCATGCATTTGATTAATAATCGCTAGAATTTTTCAACATAGTTGCATCAATCACAATACACAATGTTATTGAAATGTCTAATTGTATTTATTACCATTCTACTTGAAATAATTCATTTCAATCATTAAAAATAATAATAGTACGATATCAGATCGTGATTATACTTATATATCTATGTTTTTGCAATAAGACTTGTTATAATAAGATTTTATTACCATTGTTAAATGGAATTGCAAATTATTCCAATCAATATACTTTGCAAATTTATAAAAATTTGGTAATTTTAATGGTACATTAAATTTTGTTTATAGATTTTCAGTTATAAATTTAATTAATTTTTAATCATGAACATATCATGTGATTTAAAATAGAAATATATATATATATATATATATATATATATATATATATATATATATATATTCACTAAATACTAAAAATAATTTCAAATTACTTCAATTTTCGATTCATTTTTTGATCTTTATGTGAAATTATAAAATGGTAATATTTTATAAACTAATGTAATATTTTAGTAATATTTAACAATTATTTTTAACTTTTGCCCTAACAAGAATATTATTAAACATAACCAAAAAAAAATCCAATTGTATCTATTCAAATCGTGTTATCATTTGTCACAATGATACTAAATCATATGTTTATATAAAAGTAATAAAAACTGAGACAAACTAACAGTTTTTTTTATACATACTGATTCGTCATAAGATTTATCCCAATTAAATTATATTCCCTAATAATTACAAAATATTATTAATGAAAAAGTAGTATGTCTTGAAACTTTTAAAATCATCATTATCTGTTCTTAAAATAAACATATTTTCTATATAACATTGAAAATGATTTCTCTTACAGTACACAGATATCTGCAGAGTGCCAAAATTTTACAAATAAAATAATTTAAATCAATACTAATTTATTAAATAAATGTATTTTCGAATATACAAGTGGTTCTTGTAATCATTTTGCAAATCTCTAATGTAAACAATCGTTCACATCACCTGTTCTGAAACATGTAAAAGTCCTGTTGTAGTCTTCTTTAATTTATCTGATCATATTAAACCGAATCACATCCATCAAATAACTTTTTTATACCACCTGCCACGTTAATGCTTGAACACAGATGCACGAGTTTAATGCTCAGTGTGTAAATATATTCGAAACTGAATGCATCGTTTCGTCGATTTCGAGTACAAAAAATATATTTGATATATATAATGAGAAAAAAATTGTTGAACTTCATTATACAATCCGCCAGTATTCTCATTACGCATTGATAATGCTATATCCGTTACGCTTCAAGCATGAATAAAGTTCGTTAAAAAATCATTACCTTATAATATCTCATCATCGTGTACATCTGCTTCTGTAATGTGTCCATTGGTGCTTGTCGCCGACGTCATATACAAGTGAAAACAAACTTAGTTAATTATTAAAAATATTTCTGTATGTACATTAAACTCATTTTTACATGTCATGCTACAGTAACGATACTCATTATAAACCACTACATGCGTACGTATGGTCGAAATACGCCTAGCATATTGTACAATTTTATAAAGAAAGTGTTGATCGATAATATATATTGAAATATATACTTTTTTTCGTTATCTGATTAAACGGTAATGATATACTCGGTAATGAATGTATTTGTTAATCACGGGACGTGTATATTTCTCTTCAAAGATTGTAATGTTCTTCGATTACATTCTTTTAGAAATTCGGAAATACACATTCTCAAAACCAGTTTTTGTTATTAGTGTTTTAATAATTTTCAAAAAATTATCTGTCAGTATTCCTTTCTCTCAGTATATTATATATATATATATATATATATATATATATATATATATATATATATATATATATATATATATATATATATATATATACATAGTGTCATCCAAATGTGACTTCTAGATTTATATTTTATTAAAAAGAAACATGTTTATACAGGATGGTGTATAGGGAAACGTGTAGTAGTTTGTTTGTTTGTTTTTTTAATAAAACACAAATCTAGGCGTCAATTTTGGATGACAGTATATATATATATATATATATATATATATATATATATATATATATATATATATATATATATATATATATATATATATATATATATATATATATATGTTATAGTATTAATAACTGCTGAAAATATGTTAGTAAAAGAAAACAACAATTGTCTTAAAATATCAAATTACTTAATTAACTCGGCACTACATTAATAAAGTATGTATGTGATATGTTTGTTATCATCAGCTTCATTCTATCTACTACTGAATAAAGGCCTCTCCTAAATTTTTTTCATTTACACCAATCCGATGTCTTTCTATTTCAACGAATGTTCTTGTTTTTGTCTCATCTATCCATAAATCTCTTCCTTAAACCTTTTGGTATTTTTAAATTTCCAATGATTTATTTCTCTTATCCATCCTTGATCTCTTCTTCTTGTATATATAATGTATATAGAGTGACCCAAATGAAACTGAAAGATAGTAAAGCATAATAAATGATAATAAAATAATCAAGTTATATATATATTATATATATATATATATATATATATATATATATATATATACATATATATATATATATATATATATATATATATATATATATATATATATATATATATATATATATATATATATATATATATGAGGGTCATTTCATAAGTATGGTAAATTTTAAAATTGATGAAATATTTAAAAATGTATTAAATTTTATGTTAAATTTTTTGCCATACTCTTCAAACGATCCTCGTATATATATATATATATATATATATATATATATATATATATATATATATATATATATATATATATATATATATACATAAACACACCAAATATTATTAAAATTATGTTTTGTATTTTTATATACCATTTTTGTAACTAAAATCATTGATGTGAAAAATTACTTTTTGTAAAAAGATTCCATTATAATATATATATATATATATATATATATATATATATATATATATATATATATATATATATATGTATACACACACACACAATAAGTTATTTGAGATTATATAAGTGTATGTATGAGTGTAAATCTGTCTACCAATTTATTGAATATCGTTTCAACACACTGAACATTTAATGTTATCAACCTTTTAAAATACAAGATAATCGAGTATTTTTTTTAATTTGGTTTTTCATATTTATGTTGTCAAAGTAAATAAATAATCCATAATTCTAATGCGAATTTTCAAATATCTAGAAGTACACATATACTGATTGGAAATAAATTTGCTAATACCATATTTGTATATAATTCTACTAGAATACGAGTACCACCTTTTTTAGATAAACAACATAAAATATACTCATTAATAATTTTTATGAAATGATTGCAATTCTCACAGTTGTAAAGTAAATAATTTATATAAATGGTACCTAAAGAAAAAAATATAAAATAGAAATATAGGTAACTTATAAATAATTATTAAACTTATTTATATATATATATATATATATATATATATATATATATATATCATCATCATCATCATCATCATCATAACGCCCACATCAGTCCACTACTGGACGAAAGCCACAATGAATGCTAACATTCATTGGTATTTGGTCATATTCACCACGCTGACCAGGCGGATTATACTCCCTTCTCGACATATTTTTTAAAAGATGAGGTTGTCGGCCTTCATACTCAACCCTCGACTTTAAAACGAGGTACTCTCCGACTGGGAATCGAACGCAATCTCCCGCATGACACGCGGTGATGCTAACCACTGTACTACCCAGTCTGTATATATATATATATATATATATATATATATATATATATATATATATATATATATATATATATATATATATATATATATATATATATATATATATATATATATACATACATATGGATGGATGGATGGATGGATACGAGCGTCTGTGTGTATAGATGTATTAGTTTGTTTTTGAGTATATCCCTACCTACCTGCCAGTAAACATATTAATTTACATTTATTGTACTTTGATATTCCTGTCAAAAACAAAGTATAATACGTTTCTTCCTATTTATGTATATGTGTGGATATATATATATATATATATATGTGTGTGTGTGTGTACATACATACATACATACATACACACACACACACACACACACACACACACACACACACACACACATACATACACCACTTACTGATATGATTTGAATATACAAATATTAATTACACAAACAGATGAAGAGGCTTATCTTGAGTAAAATGACTAGTCCAAATGCCTCGAAGCGTTATGAAGACATTGCATAGCCGAATACTGAATAAGATGAGATATTCATTTCCTTATTACTCACTCTCGCTTGCGGCTACAAATATATTCATTCATAGTGGGATCAAACATACCACTTTCGAAATTGAATTCGTTGCCTATAACTCCTTCGCATCTCAGGCCTCTATTATGTACGGGCATGTACACTTACACGCCCACACCAGAGTTCATACACATACGACATATATAAATAAATATATATATATATATATATATATATATATATATATATATAAATATGTATGTATATATAAATTTTAGTAATTATAAAATGGAAATTTTAGCGGATATGGAATTTTTCTGCTAAAAAAATTCCAAAGACTTATCGAGTTTCAATCTTAATTAAGAAATGCATATTATTTCAAAATCAGTGCATTCTATTATAAAAAAATATATTAATATTAGTGATAAAAAGTAAAAGGAATTATAAATAGATAATAAATTATTACATTTGCATAAAGCAATATAGCAATAGAGAAACGAAATTAATTCGTTGTTAATTGTAAAATTATTCTAGTTTCGAAAAAAATATTTATGGAAATCGTTATTTAGAAAGGAGATTACATACAATATTGCTGTAAAATTGACAAATTATTATATACAATAGATATACTTTTAAAATGTATGAAGGCATTTAGCACAGTTTAATTGAATGAATTATTACTTGATTTCAAGCCATATTTAGTACATATATATATATATATATATATATATATATATATATATATATATATATATATATATATAATACAAAGTGAAAGGAATAACTTATGACAATATCATTAAATATTTGTTTCTGAATTCTGATATAAATATTGTATATTTTTAACATTTTGTAAACAGAATTTTCACGAATTCAATATAACATACAGAAACAAAAATATGTAATTTATGAGATGAAATCGAAAGTGAAGAAACTGTCGTGTATCTCGCCACGACTGGTTTTATGTGTAAAATATTTAAATGATAAGGATTTATAGTGATAGACTTTGAAATAAGTTTCTCTCGTACGACAGATTTAGTCTGGATCAGATTTCGAAGCGAATTTTAGTAAACAGATGTTTTGTCAGTAGAGATACCTACTGTCAGTAATAATTTTCGTACGCCAACTGTTCTACGAACGCAGTCACTTCCGGAAAAAGTCGATCTTCGTAAATTTGTCACTGCGGAATCACATAAATTATGTGAAGATGTCCGAAGTGTTATAAAAACAAGATAAATAATTTACTAGTTATATATTAAGTAAGAATTATATAACTGACTTCAATATAAAAAATATTTCTTTTACTATATTGTATTTTTATGATATATAATTATTTATAGTGTTTTACATAAATATAAATAATATAGATATTTCTTTCATTCAAAAGTAAATAAAAAAATATTTTCTATTGTAATATTTTCCATTTCTCTCTCTCTCTCTCTCTTTCTCTCTCTCTCTATGTGTGTGTGTGTGTGTGTATGGATTCATTTTAAATAATGATTTAAATTTAAAAACAGATGATCATACTATAATTTATATTATTTTACATAGAATTTATAGAATATAATTTGTAGTATTAAATTAGAACACTGTAATTAATAACATGTCGTAAGTGAAAATAAAAATCGTATTTCATCCTGTTAAAAGAAAGTTTTTGACATTCTAATTTTATTTTAGTTTATATTTATTAAACAAGAATACATTTATAATAGTACCTAATAACAAAGATCTATATTCACTTTCTTGACACAAACAACACACACATATGTATATATATATATATATATATATATATATATATATATATGTAATTTTTTAAAAATAAGTTCATAATATTGTGTATAACGTGTACTAATTTAAATTTTACATATTCCAAAAATTTAATTTTTTTCTAATTATATGTATATCATTATTACAATTTAAAACAGTGATTAAAAATTAATCAAAAATCATAAAAAAAATACTATCTTCTTAGTATCTACAGCTAACGATTCCTTTAAAAAATAGAAAAAAAATTATACATTTCTCACTTAAAAAGTATCAAAACTTTATAATATTTGAAATGAATTTTATATTGACATTAAACTTATTTATATTGGAAATTATATTTGTTTATCGAAATATATACTATTTTATTAGAAATTTTAATACAAAATACATTTCAATATAAAAACCGTAAATTCCACATATCAGTATACCTAATAAATATTATTTAATATTTTTTTTAATTAAATTGTCATAAAAAACATTTTTCCCTAAATAATATTTGCATGAAAAAACTGAATAAGTAAATCAAGTTGAATTAATTTCCTTTACTTGTCTGAACATGTTTACGTACCTCTGTATTCACATTTTTGTCATTGTATCTTTTTATAAAACCAAAAAAGATGACACTTTCTATATTAAATTTTCAGACACTACTCATGGAATGATCTCTTAACATGAATTAAATCCACCTGTAAGATTTAATTAATATATTTTAAAGAATTTGGAGCGTAAAATTCTACAACAAGACTTTTTTAAACAAAAAAATTCTGATACATTAGTTTCACCCAAAGTACATAATTTTAAATTTAAACCACGATAATAAAATCAAAATAACTCTAATGAGTATATTTACGCTATTTGCTTTGTTATAAAAAATTGTTATTCAATATAATAAACGTTTCTGTAATAATTAAATATAAATCCTTTAATACCTGAAACGATTTAAATTTCGTCTTGAAACCAATTTATTATAAACAGTTGTGAATATATATTTATTCATGAATTATTGATCATTTTTAATCCTTTTCTTGTATATAACATCTGTTCAGATTTAAAATCCACAATGTTATAATAATGTACTTTTTTCATAATTAAATTAGATGAAATGAATTTTTTACTTTAATCTTTTAAGAAATGTTCATTTCATTAGTTTATATATACTTTTATTATGATATAAAATAAATTATATCACACTAGTGATTGTGTCTATCTGTAACACTTTCTTTTTATATGACTGCGTATCTACTTAACTACGCGTGTATATATATATATATATATATATATATATATATATATATATATATATATATATATATATATAGATAGATAGATAGATAGATAGATAGATAGATAGATAAAAGGAAAACCAAAACTAGCTAATAACAAATATAAAAAATGCATCTGACAGTAACAATTATTATACACATACACATAACTTAATAGATTTTATGAATAGACATATTCAATAATCTAACAACTATACTACCAACTACTTTCTTTGTGTGTACATATTTTAATTGTAGAAGAGAGTAAAGTAATATATTATTGAATACAATATACAACTTGTGAATAGTTTTTTTTTCATGAATAACTACGTTTAATTTGATTGAAAGTGAATTTCAGTCTGTATTTTTACTGTGTTATCGAAACCACTTTTATTGCACGGGCGTGGTTCTTTATGCCTGTAAGCTATTAAACATTACTATTTTTTTTTATGTGAGAATTATTCGTTTGATAGTTATACCCTACAGATTGAAAATAAAAGTAAACTATTTTAATTTGAATTTACTTTCCAAGAAATGTAATGTTTTCTATTTTTTTAGTATATATAACTACATATATACTTACATATATATATATATATATATATATATATATATATAACCAACTGGGAAGCACAGTGGTTTGCATCACCGCGTGTCATGCGGGAGATAGCGTTCGATTCCCAGTCGGAGAGTCCCTCATTTTCGAGGGTTGAGCATGAAGGCCGACAACCTTATCTTGTAAAAAATAAATGTCGAGAAGGGAGTTTAACCCCGAATAAAAAAATCTTCACCAATCCGTCTGGTCAACGTGGTGAATATGACCAAATGCCAGTGAATGGTAGCATTCATTGCGGTTTTCGTCCAGTAGTGGATTGATATGGGCTTTATGATGTGACTATATATATATATATATATATATATATATTAAAAAAATGACTAAACTCATTGAAAAATAAACAATTATTCATCAATATTTAAATTATTATAAATATTCCTTATTAGTTTTCTTAATGTCAATGAAACCAAAACTAACGTTAAACTGAATTAAACATCATTGAAACAATTAAAAACTTATACTAATCTGAGAAACAAAACTACAGCAGATAGAAGGGATGTTTTGTAGATGTAAAATGCAGAATTGCTCAAGCAAAGGTAACCTTTAACAAAAAGAAGATAACTCCTTACATAAATTACTGTTCAGAGTGTAACCCTTTTTGACTCAGAAACATGGACTATTTCAAATGTGCAAAGAATAAATTAGAGGTATTTGAAATGTAATATTGGAGGAGAATGAAAAGAATTCCAAGGGTTGTAAAAATTATATAAGGTTAGATTCTAAGAAATTGACAAAAGAAGTTTTAATAAAAAAACTAATGAGTTTACAGGAGATATTTATATAGACATGAGCATTTCATGACAAATACTCTAAAAAGAAAAATTGAAGAAAAGAGAAGACCAATAACAATAGTACATTATGTAATTAAACAGGATGTAGAAGCATAGGCTTATGTAATTATGAAAATATTGGCAAAGGACAGAGATGAATAAGAAAGAAGAATCTCTGACAACTAATCTTCACATGGAGAATACAGAGAGATATAATGGCCATTGTAGTTGTAATTAATATACTGTACTATTTATAGATAAAACACGAGCAATATATAAGTATTATTAAAGATTAGAAATGATGATTGTTTAATAGAAATGGTATATAATTATAATAATAAAATACTTTTTGTTTTTATAAAAATTCATATATACATTTATGCGGAAATGAAAACTAACATTAAATTTGTATTTATTTTATTTATATTAATATTTAACAACTTTTTGTATGTTTTCTGAAATTGAATTTCGTACATTAGTTTTTAACTTTAATAAATTCTATCTTATCAAAATAGTACGTACTTCATGTTTCGTACGAATTTGAATTTGAAATTCTTAATATTTCCGTGTCGTAAAGAAATATTTTTTATTTCGTTAACATAAATTATTATATTTTATTGTACATACATAAATTCATACATATATATATATATATATATATATATATATATATATATATATATATATATTCATATATGTATGTATATACATTTGTATTTAATATACATATAATGTATGTACACGCATTTGTGGTAATTGGCGGAAACTTTCGTATTAAAAAATTAATGACTACCAAAAAAAATATGTTAAACTTTCTATTTGAAAAAAAAGTACGCAATTTTCGATTATTTAAATAATATTTTAATGCAACAAGCGAATTATTTTATAGATAAAAAAATAGTGTACGGTTTTCATGAGTGTTATTGTACAGTAGAAAATACGATTTCTAATAAATTACACCTTATGAATAAAAATGGTGCGAAATTTAAAATTATTCATTACTGCAATTATTGTTTTTATATCCTATATACATTTTTTTTAATGTACTTAAGTTATGTAGTCATTCTCAGATATACAGACGTTGCTTTATCATACTTGACATTGTGGCTAATTCAATTTAATATAAATAAATCATTCATCTCAACGTTAATCAATTACTCTTTGCGTTTTTCGTTAATTTACATTTGATATCATTATTGAGAATTTTCATCTTCTGAAATTAACCATTGAAGTTGTTCTAACAATTTATTTAGGCTGTCTTACCTATCAAATAATTCCAAGCCTTAAATGATCTATTTAATACCTTAATACCTTTTTCATTGTATCTAATGAAGTGTAAGTAAATTATTAATTGATAATATAATATTTTTTTTTATTTATATAAAATAAGATGTCAAAAATATAATTAACTTCTTAAATATTTATTAATATATTTAAATTAATAATCCTATTTTTCGTAATTTTTTTCATCCCGTTAAATTTAAAGAAATATACGGAACATTTTTATAAATAATTCAAATTTTAAATTCGAATAACACTCACGTATATTTTAATTGAAATTTTGAGACAAAACAGTACATTACACTTTACCTGTATCAGGAAATAAACTAACGACCGGAAGACCAAAATTTGTATTACGATTATCGGATACATAAACATCTTAGATTAATGTTTAAAAAATGTTCGTTCGGAACACGCAGTGTCGAATTACGTACAAATAACATAATTCGAATAAACATTCTCGACGTATCTGAATCTGCATTCTATTATCACAAATTAAGTAGAAAGTATGGAGAAACAGTTCAGCGTACCTTACACTTGAATACGTGAGAATTATTTTCAAATATACTTTTTTTAACGGAAGACAATGCGATCAAACCTATACAAATTTAAATATTTCACACATTATGAACGTTTTATGTTGAATTAAATTACGCTGGAAATTTTTTGTCTAATTAGAGGAAATTAAGTAGAAAAAAAGTAAACATTTCTTTTTACACGCATAAATATATATATATATATATATATATATATATATATATATATATATTTGGTCAGTACATCATCAATTTTTCATCTCTAAAAGAGCAAGGAATTAATAAAAGATACGTGGATTTGTTGAAGGAAATATATAAAACTTCATCAGCGCAAATTAAAATACACGACCTATCAGACAAAATAAAAATAGAGAAAGGAGTCAGACAAGGAGACAGTTTATCACCAAAAATATTTAATGCAATTTTAAAACAGGTCATAAGAGATGCAAATTTTGAAAATAAAGGAATCAAAGTAAACGGAGAATATCTATCACATCTAAGATTTGCAGATGATACTTATAAGTGAAAAACCGGAAGAATTACAAACATTACTCGAAACCCTCTTAGAAAAAAGCCGAAAAGTAGGGTTAAAAATAAATATGGGAAAAACCAAGGTCATGTTCAATAATTTCTCTGAAAGAAGTAAAATACAACTAGAGAATCAGTACCTGAAACAAGTGGACGAAATAAAATACCTAGGGAAAACTATAAGATACGATGGTGATTTATGGCCAGAAATCAAATCGAGAATCAAAGCCACATGGGCAACATTTGGGAGACTAAATAGTATAATGAAAAGCAATATGCCAATCAGTTTAAAAAGTAAGGCATATAACCAATGTGTACTACCGGCCTGTACGTATGGAGCAGAAACTTGGACTCTAAACACAAGAATGAAACAGAAACTGCTAACTGCTCAGAGAAGTATGGAAAGAATAATGTTAGGAATTTCCAAACTGGACCGAAAAACAAGTAAATGGATAAGGGAACAAACAAAAGTAATGGATATAATAGAGCAAGTTAAATCGTTGAAATGGACATGGGCAGGACATATAGCAAGAAGAGAGGACAACAGATGGACGAAGATTGTTACGGAATGGAGACCAAGAGATAAAAGGAGACCCAAAGGAAGACCACATCAAAGATGGAGAGATGAAATTGTGAAATATTGTTGAGGGCAAGGTTGGATGAGATTGGCCAGTGACAGGAAAGAATGGAAAAGGCTCGGAAAACTCTTCTTTTTTAATTATGACATTCGACGAGGCTTTCGCCCACCAGTGGGCTGATGTGGGCTGGAGATGATGATGATGATGATATATATATATATATATATATATATATATATATATATATATATATATATATATATATATTAGAAATCAACAATTTTTAAAAATCATCAGTTTTACAATTTTTATTTCGACTATTAATAAAAATTGATTGAACATTTTTAATTCATTTTTCGTTTTATAATTTGAATTTTGTGTTGTATTGGCTTCACATTCTATGCTATTATTGCCTTCTACTATATTTAATAATCACCGATTCATATATTTCAGTAATAGTGTAACAGTTAAAACTTTGTTTACAGAACGTACGCATATTTTATATCGTCTTGTTCAAACAATTTGAATAATCCGATGCAGACATTCATATAAAGGGAAACATGACAGTTTGTATACGACAACTGTAACCCAATGTCGTAAAGGCGACCTATAAAACAATGACAAGAAACCCCAAACAAATATTTGTGAAGGTAACCGTGAGTCTTAGTACGTTTCGTTGCGACATATCAACGTACTGTCCATAAATAACTGAATGTATTTCCATATGTGTCTTGTGTGAGTATGTAGTCCGCGTACTCCCTTCGAAATGGATTATGGAAAACATTCTGACTGCTTGTTTTTTATATGCAATCATATTAAAGAAACATGAGAAAGTCGTTCCGTGGTGAATTCTTCGAGATAAAACAACGGTTTATGTTCGACAGAGGGTGGCTTCGAAAAGAATTGCGTGCATTTTATGAGATCCGTCGCGTCTGATCGAGATTAAATGAACATGCGTGACGAAATCACTTTTCGCAAATGATTATATGTTTATATCCCGTCATTCAATTTCACACATTCACTTTTTAAATTTTGATGATTTATAACGATGTCCACTTAATTCTCTTTCCACATTCAAAATGAATTATTATTAATAAACAATAACAGTATAGAGAATTTTTGTATGAAAGAAAATTTGAAGTTTTAGTTGAATTATATTCCTATTTTTCATTGTAGTATTTATTGATAAGTGAAGAAAAATAGTTTATAAATAAAATTAATTTAATATTTCTACAAACTTTTTTTATAAAAAAATCACATTAAATGAAAAAATGAATTAATATTAAAATATATCAAAATTATAACAATTTAATGCAAAAACTAGATATCAAAATACAAAATTAGTTTATATAGTCAAATAACTAAACTATTTTAATGACTTTAAAAAATTATAATAAATATGACTAGAATAAAGAAAGTATTTGAAATGTTATGAAATATTTATAGGTCGATGAAAGTAAGATAAAAATTAACTCTGATTTGATTTGAAAAAAATATATTATAAAAAAGAATTCGTCTATATAAACATTTGAGTGTATCGAAATATTGCTTATAAAGTATTTTAATAATATTTCAAAAATTATTTAATTGTAATATAAAAAATTAATCATTTTAAAAATAAAAAAATTGCAATTCCTAAACATATTATATAAAAAAAAGACTTATTATAAAGTGATAGAAATATATATATAGTAATAAAAATTGTAGATATTTTAATTTACAAAAATAATAAAATTTAAAAAGATAATGGAATTATTGTAAAAAAAGCATCTACTTGCATTATCTGAAATCATATTTTTTTTATATAAAAATATTTCATATGAACTTGAATTTTAGTAACATTCACAACTGAGATTTTTTTTATCTTTATATCATTTTATATATCCAGACATATTTATATATATATATATATATATATATTCGCATAAAAAAATATATCAAAATACATATGTCTATATAGAAGATATAAATGCATTCGTTATTTTGTATCAACCTACATGCATCAGAAAACAAAACCAAAAGAACATGTTTCAAAACTACTATCACAAGAATCGACTCGAATAATGTATATACATGTCTTGTGTCAAAATCAAAATCGGAGCAGATTGCTTTCTCCGAAAAATGTAAAGGTTTACCGCGTGCGCCAAATACGTCAAGAAGTCAGGCACGGCGTTAGAGGTAAAGTTACAAGATACAAAAGAGGATTTATTTCATTTAATTAGATAAACTGATATTATACTAATTGTCAAATCTAAGTTATTCATTATTACATGATCCCTCCATAACACCATTGTTCTACAAATGTTCAACTATATATATATATATATATATATATATATATATATATATATATATATATATATATATATAAATAATATCCTTATCATACATAATTATCGTTTTTTTTTTAACCAATTATATTGTTTCTCCTTTTCCTATTCATGGTTGTATTCTGTTCTAGCATATATTTGATCAATTTCCAATTTAAATTCTGTTCATTTCATACAACACACATACATACTACATATATATGTGTGTGTGTATATATTTACAAATACACATAAATTATACTATATTTACACTATATTTACAATAATTATTATACTTTTATATATAAGTGATTGTTTGAAAATCTTAATTGATGTATTAATAATTCGTGTCTTCTTTATTTCAGGTAAGAATTATTTTTACTACACAGTTTTTATTTGAAAATTACCAGATGTCAAAAATTAATCAATTCGTGTCTTCTTTATTTCAGGTAAGAATTATTTTTACTACACAGTTTTTATCTGCTTCGATTACCAGTAAGTGTTCAAAAATTAAATTTTTCATTTCTATAATCTCATTTATTCTAAAATTAATTAATAACAATTTTTTTATTTATTTATATATATTTTACATATATATATATATATATATATATATATATATATATATATATATATATATATATATACACACCAGTAAGTGTTCAAAAATTAAATTTTTCATTTCTATAATCTCATTTATTCTAAAATTAATTAATAACATTTTTTTTATTTTTTAAAAATTTTTACAAATATATATATATATATATATATATATATATATATATATATATATATATATTATTTTTAATAGTTTCTAATGATTTGAGTTTGATAAGAAAATTCACACTCTTGTAGATAATTTTAAACATGTTAAAAAATAAATTATTTATGCATTATGTTAAAAAAAATATTAGAAAAACTCGACGTTTGTATATCTAAAAGACATTTAAATTTCCACATTTCCCGCGCCTGTATTATCGAAATTCACTAAAACTGTGACAATCAACTGGAGATGAAGTCATATAGGTGTAAGGTTCGTTCCTCTCACCATGTGACTTCCGCACCTCCGCCCCCGGCGTACGGCCACCAGTGCCAGAATGTGAATGTGGTTTACATCGAAATACGCATTGTATATATCATTTTTTAATTTCCTCTTTTAGATCGAAATGTGTATCACTAATTATTGTCAACAGAATCTAATTAATGGCAATACGTTGGCCCGTGACTTTTTCGTCTGTTCATTCGTTGTTTCGTATTTATTAATTTCTGATGTAACTTTATTATAACGGATTTCATTTAGATTTACCAGTTTGGCAATATATAATTTTCTCTAGTTGTGTAATTTGTTGTATATGTAAAATTGGATTATTTTTAAATGTCATCGGGTTAAATATTCGATTTAGTAACTGATTTTTATTTTAATTATTTTGTTGACTTGTAATTTATGCCCGCAAAAGAAAATCAATTATACCTATGTAGACATCAATCTGTCGTACTTCAATATGAAATCGTAATGTACCTTTCTTTTATTATTTAATTATTTGTCATTAATATGATACTAATTGTTTAATCATTAACTTTTAGAAACTTATATATATATATATATATATATATATATATATAAATAAATAAATAAATAAATAAAAGTCGTTGTTTTTTTGATATAAAAAATCAAAAATTTTAAAAATAGTTTTAATCAGTTTTTTCACTAAATATCAATAATTTCAATAAAAAATAGTAATTTTCTAGTAAAAATTATAATATTTGTTAAGAAATACTATTTTTATAGCCGAAAATAGTTTTTTAATTTTTTCCATATTTTCTCAAAATTAAAATATACTTAAAAAAATCATTATTATTGTTAAATATATATAATTTTGATTGAAATTATATCTTTCGATCTCGAGTATATAATTAAGGTGCAAAAATAGAATTTAACTTCATAAAAAGCTCTCTAAAAATAAAAATACTGAATTCTTGTTTCAAGCTCTAGATTTTCAATAAAATAGAAGTTTTCTGTGAATAAAATTTATTCTATGTTTGAAAATGTGATTTTAATCATCAATCTTCTTCATATTACACCTGATCTTTAATTTTAGATGAAAAAAATTTATTTTGGAAGAAATTGATTTTTTACTAAATTTTACATACTATAGGTCGTCGTTTTTTTGAGGTAAAAAATCGAAAATTTTAAAAATCGTTTTTAATCAGTTTTTTTTACTAGATATCAATAATTTTAATAAAAAATAGTCATTTTCTAGTAAAAATTATAGTATTTACTAAGAAATACTATTTTTATAGCCAAAAATCAATTTTTTACTTTTTCTTGCATCTTTTCTCAAAATTAAAAAATTCCGAAAAAAATAATTATTATTGTTAAAAATGTATAATTTGGATTTAAATTATATCTTTCAATTCCGAGTATATAATTTAGGTGAAAAAATTGAAATTTACTTTATAAGAAACTCTTCCAAAATAAAAATACTGAATTCTTGTTTCAAGCTCTGGATTTTCGACAAAATAGAAGTTTTCTGTGAATAAAATTTGTTCTATGTTTGAAAATGTGATTTTAATCATCAATCTTCTTCATATTACACCTGATCTTTAATTTTAGACGAAAGAAATTTACTTTCGAAGAAATTGATTTTTTACTTAATTTTACATACTATAGGTCGTCGTTTTTTTGAGGTAAAAAATCGAAAATTTTAAAAATCGTTTTTAATTAGTTTTTTTCTCTAGATATCAATAATTTTAATAATAAATATTCATTTTCTAGTAAAAATTATAGTATTTATTAAGAAATATTATTTTTAAAGCCGAAAATCGTTTTTTTAATTTTTTTACATCTTTTCTCAAAATTCAAAAATATTTAAAAAAATAATTATAATTGTTAAAAATATATAATTTGTATATAAATTATATCTTTTGATTCCAATTATATAATTTAGGTGAAAAAATCGCAATTCATTTCATAAAAAGCTCTCTAAAAATAAAAATACTAAATTATTGTTTCAAGCTCTGGTTTTTCGACAAAATAGAAGTTTTCTGTGAATAAAATTTGTTCTATGTTTGCAAATGTGATTTTAATCATCAATCTACTTCATACTATACCTGATCATTCATTTTAGATGAAAGAAATTGATTTTCGAAGAAATTGATTTTTTACTAAATTTTGCATACTATAGGTCGTTGTTTTTTTGAGGTAAAAAATCGAAAATTTTAAAAATCGTTTTTAATCAGTTTTGTTCACTAGATATCAATAATTTTAATAAAAAATAGTCATTTTCTAGTAAAAATTATAGTATTTATTAAGAAATACTATTTTTATAGCTGAAAATAGATTTTTTTATTTTTTTCATATTTTCTCAAAATTGAAAAATACTTACAAAAATAATTATTATTGTTAAAAATATGTAATTTGCATTTAAATTATATCTTTCGATCCCGAATATATAATTTAAGTAAAAAATAACAATTTGCTATATAAAAAACTTGACAAAAAATGAATGAATATTTAATTGCGTATAGCATTTCATAATTATAACTATATGAGATGATGTATGAGTAAACATACGGTTTTTCCTCCAATAAAAATTTATACACACGATAAAAAAATCCAGATTTCGAAATAAGAATTTCTGTTTATTTTTTGTAAGCTAATATTTATTTAAACATCTGTAATTTTATATTTATAAAAAAATTTATCGCTCTAAAAATCATTATAGTAATTGATAAAATCATGAATTTATAATAAAAGAAACAAATATTTTTATATTATAAATTATTTATAAATTTATCAAATCAGATATCTTTTTTCTAATAGATAAAAAATATAAATGTTAACGTTTTCATTTACATTACTGACGTGTTAGTGAAATTATTTAAAGACACCTTATTAATATTCATGTATGAGAACATGTCAAACGCGCTAAGTTTCAAATCACTGTGACGGAATTTTAAATGAAAATATTTTCAATTTGTTTTATTCGATATTGATATATAATGAACTTCACATTCACTTAATATGCAGAGAACGTCTAATATATGCATAGAAAATGATGAATACTAATATTGATTTGTCATTAGAATTAAGTGATTAGAAATGATTGCTCTTTGATCAGAGATGTCAGAAATGATAGAACGTTTGGTTACTCCAAAAAAATACATTACCTAGTAATTAGATCGATTAACGACGTCATATTAAAATTAATTAATTACTAATTGTTACTTCTAAATAAATTTATTTTCTATTAGTGAAAATGTGTGTGTGTTGTGTATATATGAACTTCACCATCAGGATAGGTCATATATTTTTTTTAATCTCGTATGAAAAGTTAAATTCGAATTATATCTTTTAAAAAATATTCCTAGTATTCCAGATATTTTCCTTATTTTTTTATTGTGTTTTTTCCTGCAAAATCGCATATTAGAATTTTTTTCAAATATATACATTAAGGATATCAATTTTAGAGTAAATACAATTCCTAGCCAACACACGACATATTATCATTCATAGAAGTGTTTAACTGTTTTATAATTCATTTGTAGTAAAATAATTTTAAAAGAAACATAATAAATGTTTGTTATATCAAATAAATTTATTATATTACATATATATATATATATATATATATATATATATATATAAATTATAAAAAATAATACAATGCTGTAATAAATAAGATAATTAAATGCAAAATAGCGAAATCGTTTAAAATATTTTATTATAAAATTAATTTTATCTGTAAACAGTAGATCAGTAAAAAGATATTCTGTTAATAATTATCACTATATATATATATATATATATATATATATATATATATATATATATATATATATATACATACATACATATATAAATACACTTTATTCAAATGTTACTGAATCAAAAAAACAACAAATTTAAAAATAAAAATACACAATTATAACAAAAAAAATGTTATATACATATCCAAGCTTACATATATATATATTACATCTTAATGACTATTAAATATTAATTAAAATAAACAAGAGCTTGTATAAAAAAAACACACTTTTGAGCAATTTTTCTAAGATTTTTTTAACACATAACAGATGTTACAAAGAAATATCAATTAAAATACTTCGTTTCTAATTTAATTTGTTTAAAAATAAAACATTTATAACATTTAAAAATACTCTGAAATGTTTATAATTAATATGAAATAATTGTACAGTGTATTTATAATTTTTTGTACGTTTAAAATATAAAAAATATAAACACACGTTTTCATTTTTCTTTATATAAAAGAATATAAACATAAAAACGTTCACAGAGAAGTTTGTTTGCTACAAACTTTTTATAACTTTTTGTTTAAACTATTTCTTAAATATATAGTCAGGAAATTCTTGAAAAAGGTATTTGATATAATTTATACACACACACACTATATATATATATATATATATATATATATATATATATATATATATATATATATATATATATACATAAATGCATACATACATAAACGGACATGAGTTTATATTTGCGACCTTGTTTTTTCAAAAAAGTTTTAAAGTTTATAAGCTTAATTTCAAAAAGCATCTACGTATTCATTCGTGTGAATATTCTCTATATTCATATTTTCATTCTCATGTTTGAATTTTATTAAAAAATATAATGAAAGTAAATTATTTTATTTCAACTACATTGAATTTAATACAAGTTATTAGAAAATCTTTTTATAAAATTTGTTAATGTTTAATGATGAAAATTTATATCTATAATAAAAATTTTACATTTAAAAGTATTGTATATTCTTACTTTAGTATTTTATACTCAAACTTTTTAGAGAACTCTGATATGTTTATATACAACAAATATACAGTTTATTTGTTTTGGTTCGATGGTATAAAAATTGATATTCAATATTCTAAGTAAATATTAAAACCTTTATTTACAATTACTACAAATTTATATATATATATATATATATATATATATATATATACATATTGAAAATTTATAATTATAATCATGAGTTTTGCTGATAATTTTTAAAAATTATAAAAGAAATTTAAAGACCGAGACGTGTCTGTACATTCTTATTCTTCAATATTTATTTTTTTAATTATAATTTAATAATAATAAATCTACAATATATACACTTTTAAAAATGTCATATACAGATGCATAGACATTTATGTGTTTATATATATATATATATATATATATATATATATATATATATATATATATATATATATGTAATTTAAATGTTTAATTATGAAAATAAGTTGTTTTTTAAGTAACATTATACATTTTATAAGTAATCATTATTTGTTAAATTACTTAATATACTATTATTCTATCTAATAAAAAATATTTTCAAACATCAATATTACTAATAACATTAAAAAATAATCAAAAATATATTTATTTATTTCAATTTTTCTAATTTCAATTATTCATATAAGTTATAGAATACTCGTATTATTAAAAAGATAAACACTTTTGTGCAATATTTTAGAAACATTAAAGTTCTTCTTCGTCTTTATGAATTATCCTTGTCAATTCATGCATTATTTAACTTATCTTTTGTATTATTGCCTTGTATTAAAAACTCATGTAAAAAATAACATAAAATAAAATTAATTTAACTTTATAATATAATACATTTCAATATTAAAAGATTAAAAACGCAATTTTATTAAAAAAGTTTAATTTTTCACAATTATTTCAATGAAATTATATATCATACAATTATTATTTTTTATTATGTCTTTTGAAGACACTGTACAATAGGTAATTAATATTAACGAAACTTTATAAAAAAATTAATCTTATTTCCTTGGTATTGATTTGTAAGGAATTTAATATTTTACAGTGGAGGTCTGTTATGTGTTAAAAAATAAATAAAACAATTATATATATAATATTTCTATATGTTAATATAATATTAAATTAAGATTTTGTTCCTGTATATATGCATCTTAATGTACAAAAGATTGTATAGACAAGTATATACAAGAGTGATATTAATTTAAAATGTATGTACAAAACATTACAAGCGCACGAAAATGTTCTTAAATAGCTCTAAATGATATAGAGTTGACATTTTAAAAGCTCGTGCACGTTAAACATTTACAAATTATCTTTTCAGTGAAGCGTCATGTTATTAAAAAAAGAACACATATACATTTAACTATTCTAAAAATGTCCGCATATCGGCGACGCTGGTTTTAAAACAGCACCACCGAACACCCTTACTGGAGTCTTCGTCCAACTGATCAATACACCCTGTCCTTCTAGAGGAGCTCCCCTACCTAACAAGCAATTACCGTAACTTAACTCGACTAATTGAAGCCCTAATGATTTTACATTATTTCTGAACCCATTGTTCGAAGTCCACGCGTTTATGTATCTACTGTTTCTATTTAAGTTTCGAAAATCTTCAGTGTTCGTTGCATTCTTTCTCAAATCATTTTTTTGTGTTTGTGTTTCATGTAAACTTCGTTTTGATTGCGGGTTTGATTTCACGCTGTCGATCAGATCGTCGTTTATAATCGTTTTATTTACGATTCTGCTATGTTCTGATGCGGGTATTAATGGCTCGGTAGTTCTTTTATATCGACGTAACACATATGGTCTTCCTTGTGCTATAATCGGTTTTATTTTGGATGTTGTATAAGGATTTTCAAATCTAAAACAAAAGTTATTAATTAATGATTATTCTTTTATAGTTATATATATATATATATATATATATATATATATATATATATATATATATATGTGCACAATACACATTCAGTACATACTACTAAATCACCTATAAATTGTCCACCTTTATCCTCTTTGTGAAATTATTAGATTTATAATTATTATTTTACCTCTTTTGTAGCTAGTATATTTTTTGATCATAAATATATATATATATATATATATATATATATATATATATATATAAATATAAATTTCCGGTGAATTATTTTTCTATAAACAAGGTCTTTATGATCAGTGATCTCTATCGCTTAGTTTTGATTTTCAGCTATTATTCTTTTAAGGCCTAACACCACTGTAATCGCGAAGAAAAAGCGTTTTTTTGGGAATTTTTTTGAATGGAAAGGAAAGTTGGAAAGAAAAAATATTTTGATACGTTATTGATCTAACATTATACTATATTGACTAAAAATATAAAGTAAAAAAAATACAAAATGGCTGATTTAGAGCCAATAATTCGAGGCTCCTTTCATCGGAAGCGCTCCGCGGCACGCAGCATAATTGTCGCACACTTGAACTTGGAACAAAAACAAAAATTCCACTTATTCTTGATGTCAATAGCTAGTGAATTACGTAGGGGATTTTGAAAATATTGATTTTTGTAAATTTGGCAGCGAATTGAAAAAAAAATTTAAATTTTCATAAAAAAAGGCACGTTTTTGTTTATAAAAATTGTTTAAATCAATTTATTAAAAATCCCCTACGTGATTCACTGCGAAATATAATAATAAAATCATGATTAAAATTTCAAATTGATTGGAAAAAAACTGTTTAAGTTATGCTGCGTGCCCGTTAAGAAAAAGTCGTTTCGAGAAAAATCAATTTAAAGTTTCGATCGGCCGAAGACAGCAGGTATAAGTCCCGAAATTTCAAAAGAAATTTTTTTTTTCAGAATGAAACCTTTTGTATTATATTCTAAAAGGTTCAAAGTATATTTTAAGCCAATAAAAAAAATTGATTTTTTGAAATTTCTACAGTGGTGTTAGGCCTTAATAAGATATTGCTTTTCGATGATTTTTGCTTATAATCATAATTTTAGATACTATTACTCTAAACATACCTAACAGTGTGATATTTTTAAATACAGATGCTCTAACTAAAAACGAATCATCAATCTGCTCTCTTTTACAATTTGACAAGTTACTCTAATTTTGAAAAACCTAAATACGAACTATTGTATATCGCCAATTATAATGCACTCAGGAAAATGTTACATAGTGTACAATACATACATACATATAAATACATATATATATATATATATATATATATATATATATATATATATATATGTAGTCATAACATTCTCGATGCTGTTGTTCATATAAGGGCTTAGCCTTTTTGACAATGCTAGCCCAGTAAGGCTTTTCTTGTCAAAGTTTCATGACAGTTGTTGTTTTTACGATATGATTTTGTCAGCTCCATACCCAATCCTCAACTAGGAGGATTTTTCAACTGGAGATCGAACGTAGTCTCAAAGCAGATTCACAGTTGTGATATATATCACATTGTGTGTGTGTGGGTATATATATATATATATATATATATATGCATATATATATATATATATATATATATATATATATATATATATTTGTATGTGTGTTTTATAAAAATACACGAAATTGAGCTGAAGTACAAATATCAATTTAAAATAAATTGTGTTCATATCTACAAAATATATGTATAAATATATAAATTTATATTTCGTGAAATACACATACTCTGTTACAATCACCAAAAACAATTTTATTCGAAAACAATTCTCATAATTAAATTTGCTTCCGTTGAACTTACATCCACGAGAAGTAATAAAACGGCCGTTTAATAAAACTACGTTCCGTGTTATATTTCTATAATAATATTAATTCTGTGCATACCGTCTTTTGATTAATAATCACAAAACAATGTTTCTCCATTTCGCAAGGAATTTCTACTCAACTCGTAAACATAATACATGTCTAACTGTCCAACTTACGTATTTATTGTTTAGTGCATTCACTATAAATTTACAGTATTGTGTGTGTTTATACTAATGTATTCAGACATTTTTTTCCTTAATGAATATACACGCAAATAATGCATGTTTTGTGTTCTTTATTTTACACTGTGTGCCATTCACATAAAATAAAATGAAGTGTTCTCCACTTCGTAGTCATTTTTATATAAATAGATTTTACTTTTTTTATAATTAAGAGAAGATTAATATGTCATTTTTTACAATTTATTTAATTAAAAAAATCTTATGTAATTAAAATATCTATATATTATTTTCGTTTAGAGATTACGAAAGTAGATAACAACAAAATTTATATTTTTCAGTTAATACAATCTATTTTTCATTTAATTTGAAAAAAAATATTTTCAATTTATTTACTTCATAATAAATTAATAAATCTAATATAAGTAAATCAACGAATTTTCCTGTTATTCCAGTGAATCAAGTAGAAGTAAATATTATTCCAAAATCCAGAAAGTAAATATTTATCAATGTACGTACTAACTCAAACTTTGGTTAGGACTAATACATTCGTAATTGATTAAAGTTAAATTCTTTTAATAACTTTTGGAAGAAGTTATTTTATTAAAAAATATATTTCATCTAACTAAGATATTGATGTATAATTTTTTTAAAAAAAATAATTACATTCATTATATTTTTTTGCATTAAAATAAAGTTTCTAGTATACTATTTATTTTTTAAAAAAATAACATAATAAATGTATATATTCTAGTAAAAATTACAACTCCTAATATCTTAAAACCATTACAAATTACAATTATAATAAAAATTTGTAATAAAAATAATGATCGTAATTGAAATACAAAAAAATGTACATTTTTAACATTTGAAAACATGTTTTCAAATTGTGTATAAAAACGTAATAAATCCCAGAATTGAAACAGCTTCAATCCCATCATTGTTAAATATCACACTGATTACAACCCCTAATTACGACTCCATTATTAAACAGCTCACAGTACATTTCCATATTTTCAATCTAATAAGCGGTAACGAAATTACGTTTATTTATCAAATTATTTTCTGGAAATTTGCACTTTTTTATTAGTCACCAAATTCAACAAGTATGTTTAAAAAAGTGGTCACTGCGAATTTTTTAGTCAGATTATGACATCTGTTTTGTTACACTTTTCTTTCTCCTCTCTCTCTCCCATTCATTCATACATATATATATATATATATATATATATATATATATATATATATATATATAAATTTCTATATGTTGAAAATTGTTTCTTGAGAGAACGAAATAAATTTGAATGCCAGATTCCATTTGTAAATAACTCTTCTTCAAAATGAAACGTAATCAATGTAGCATGAATACAACTTGACTTTTTTCATAAAAAACGCGACATTTGAAACGTTTGCGTTTAAAATTGGTCCCGTGCGGTTATGTGTATGTTAGTTTTTTTTTTATGAAAGTTGTATTACGTTCGCAATTGTATAAGTAAGTGGCACAAAGGACGAATAACAACACAACCTGACACATTATTTCAGCCAAAAAAAAAATAGCTCACATTATGTGCTTACGTAATGGTCCTTGCATAAAACAACATTTTTTTTTCATTCATTAATGTTGAATGCAAATATAAAGTTAGGTGTTTAAGCTTTGACCTTTTTTGTTTAAAAACAACGTTTTAAGCCCGCTTGAAAAAGAAGTTTTTTTACATTTATCGTACGACTTTTTTTCAACACTGATTTATGTCGGTCGCTGATAAATTTGTTTTAACGAAGTAATTGAAATTAACGGTCTGTCTTGTATTGTCATTTGCTCATTTATCTTACGAAATGTCAGTGTGTCAGTTATCAAGTAAACACACACACGTGTGTGTATGTATGTGTGTATATTTATACCTGTCTATGTGTTTATATACATCTGTTATTTAAACGTAATAAGTTTAAATTCTGTCTTATTGATAATATTTATAAATGAAATTTAAAATTAATGGTAATTAAAATTTCTTAATTTCAAAATACTCTAGATAAATTTAAATACATATTTCAGATATAATTAAAAATTCAGAAATTTTATCTTAATTCAATATAGAAGACATGATTAAAAAATAAACTTTCTTATAAAAATGTTCAAAGTTGATAATTACCAATTGACTATTTATAACTGCTGATGTGTATATCTGACCTAAGTAATATCAGTTACTTTGTAAAGATGTAAAAAGTTAAATGGTTTTTGTATTACGAATTAATACTTTATCTATTATATGTAAAAAAAAATATTTAATCTAAACACATCAATAAATCACTAATTATTTAAATTATGTTTGGAATAAAAATTGATTAAATGAAAAATTCATTGACCAGTATCATTCCATGAAACTCATTCATCTATAGTTTTCATGTAATTTACATTTTAATACGATTGAATACGCCACGAATACGTTAAAATAGAATCAAATCATTAATGCAGATCTGTCACCAGCCTTAAATAAAATCCTTGATTACATTATACGAGCATTCGCTGTGATCATTGGCCTTACATACAACATCAAACGCATTTTCTTTTCTACGAAACGAAATTGCACATCAAACATTATGTTAATGTATCGAACTTACTTGACGAAGCCGGCGTCTCCTTGTTTGACCTCGTGTACACGACGCAGAACATTCGTCGAGTCGATAATAACAGGCGACGCGTTGTCCTTGATTCTAATCTTCCTCTCAAACAATTCGGGTTGATGGAAGTGATGTTCTTTTATTACGACGCTCGGTTGTAAATTAATTGGAATGATCGGCTGATAATAGTTTCGTATGTGGTTCGAAACTAGATGCGTTGGCGGCAGAGCTTTGTGCGAATCGACCGCCGATAAAACCATATTGAAACCGAATACTTGACCTTCGATGCCGTCTTCAAGTCCTTTATCAAAGTCAGTGTATTCTTGACCTACGACTAAATCGCCTTTTCCAGGCAGTATGATGCCTCTTATCTGAAATAGTTTTTTTTATATATAAATATTTCTTAAGAAATTGAACTGTTTACATTGGTTTAAAATTCATATGTCATCATATTAGTAACCGTATTTTAGTATTTTTATAATTTCATATAACTTTTTTATATTTTGAAAATATTTTTGATGATGTACTTATGTGTATATGTATTAAAAAATAATAAAATAACAAACAGGAGACAATTTTGTAATAAAAATATTTGTATTAGTTGTTTTTTTAAAAAAGAAACTTGATATTATTTCATTTATTTCATGTATAAATATCAACTATAATTCTAAAAAATCCAAATTCTAGACTTTGTTTCTTTTGTCACATACACTGTGAACTTTTATTCGAAACGTATTTTCTTGACTCCCTTTCACGTTCTCGACCACATTTCCAAATATAATGAATCAAATACGGTACCTTATTGTTATATTCTGAGTGCACTAGTTTTCCGTCCACGAAGAGAACAGCGTGAGCAAGACGTGTTGACCAAGACTGACAAATGTGATACCACTTGTGTTCTCGAAGATGTACCGGCACACGCAATACTTGTGTTTCACGAATGGCCAAATTGATTTCATGCCCACGCGGAGACACCCAAGCACGAATAAATCTATCTTGTTCGTGTTCTGCAAACGAAAGTAATGACAGTTACGTTTTATCTTTAATGTAAATATATTTTATGCTACGAACTTTATTATATAGTTCTGAATTAGTTTGGAAATCATTTCTTACAGTGTTATGAAATTTTATATATAATGACTTGCAATGTTTATGATTCATTTATTCCAAAGAAATATCTCTCTAAATATAAAAAAAGATCCATCGCAAAATTAATCTCATTAATTAATGTCACAGAACGAAATTCCCTCACTCTTACACGTCCCCTTTTACTTATATATTACCACGCTACTCCGAACATGAACGATTACCTCCGAACATTATCGATTGCAAGCTTCTTCTTATTCTTACACGTTTTTCTTTACCTATACATAACTCACGCTACTCTGAACATGAACATATCACAGAAGAAGCGAATGAAGCAAACGGGGCAGAGCCCCCTGAGAGAGCAAACGTAGCTAGCGAGGGTTGTAACTCTCCCGAGGGTCGGTGAGCAGGAGGCGGAGTCCCTTGGTTACTTATACAACATCGTGAGATGTTATAAAAATCTTGGATAATTATTTATTGTTTATTTTATTCATCATCAAAGCTTTGACATTTAAAATCTAAAATTTTATAGTTGAACTGTTCAATAATTTCTCTCATTTATTTACCAATAAAAATTAAATAGTGTGAATAAATAATATATGGTCATTGAAAATAAATCATATAACAAAAATCAATGTAATTCTTATAACGGGTTATCAATATTTTATAAATAATAGTCTTTATTAGTTTCTGAATTCCATATTTAATGTTTGTCCATTTTATTAGGTTGGCAAATATCTCCCTTCCGCCTTCTGGTCTTTTGAATTTCGCAGCTATGTACAAAAAAAAAGCGGAAGGGAGATACTTGCCAACCTAATATTTAAAATGCTTTTGCTATACTTTATGATTATTGAAATAATTTTATCCATTATAAAAATGTTATAGTCTTTTCTAAAGAAATGTTATTTTCTTACATCCAAAAAGTCTCATAAATTATATTTTTAAAAAATGATATTTTTATATTTAGATAAACTTTCTTTGACATATATTTCAATTATCAATATCTTTTTTATAATTATGAATTGTAATAGTTAATTCTCTCTCTCTCTCTCTCTCTTTTTATATATATATATATATATATATATATCACTCTGTATATAACATGTCTAGAAAGAGCAGAAATGTAATCCGATTTCAGTTAATGTAACACAACACCTACATTATCTACTATAGTCTGAATTTAGACTTTCCTCTGTTGAATGTCATATGTAATTTATACTCTGTAACAATAGGTAAAAATATATTTCATTTCATATAGAGTAATGGGAAAAATATTAAGCTTATATCAATTCAAAAAACTTGACTCAGTATATATACTCGTTTCAGAATAATAATGTTAATTTGTTAATTATTCTAATTTAACTGTTAAATTCGTATAAAGTTGACTTGACGTTTTATCTACATTGAAACTAAGTAATTATTTTAACTTATATTTGATATAGGAGAAAGGTATATACTCTTACATGTCAGAATAAATATTTCATTTAATATTTAAATATAATTTATACATTTCATTTAAATATGTTTATATATGTATGTGTGTATGTGTATATATATATATATATATATATATATATATATATATATATATATATAGATATAGATATATATATACGTACATATAAACATACGTATATAAAATACAATGTATCATATTTAAATAACAAGAGAAGTTTCGCCATTTGTAGCAAAGGATATCAACTATTTTATTTAGTATTTGTCGGTTAAGAAAAAACCTTTAATTCAGTCTGCATATTAATGATATTTAATGCATTAAGAAATCGAAATATATTTAAAAACATGTATTGAATTATTAAGGAATATTTATAGAAATACTGTATCATTCGTATAAGATAAATAAATAAAAAAGTTTGAAATTATGAAATACGTGACAAGGAGTTCGATGCATTATCATAAACACTAATTACACTATGTTACTATAATTAATGTTTAGGACAATCATCAAGAATGCAAATAAATACAAACAACCATAATAATAAAATGAGTAATAAATAAAGAATTTTGTTTACCAAGATGTTTGTACTTGATATATTTGCAAATTAATTTTCGTAGATTTCTAAAAATAATTTTGGCATATACTATAGAATAAATTATATTGTAGACGTCAGTAATATTAGAAACAAAATATTCAAGCCATTAATGAATTGTAAGAAAAACTAGTGAAAAGTACTTATTTTATAAGATTTTTTTTTAAATTCTATTGTGTATGATTTACTTATTAGAACGATATTTATATTTATATTATTCGTTATAAAATGTATAAGTTTTATAATAATTACTCTTACCTGAGTATGACAGCAAAGGATGAGAATGAGTAAGATTGCTACTCATAAGCCATATGCAGAACGTGAAGTCTTGTATTGGTGGGATATGAGTTATGTATCTCAAAAACTGAAAAATTAAAAAAATGTTTCAAAGTAAATAGTTTTTTCACTTTTATATTAATTTGCATTCATTCAATTCTTATTCTTTATTTGAATAAGAAATGAATTCAATTTCATAAATGAAAATCGCTTATGAAAGTATTTTATTTCATTTAATATGTTATATTATCTTCAAAAAATTAATTAACTAATAATAATCCAAATACATACATACAATCATTTAATTTTTAATAATTCTAGTTTTCATGTTCTAAGATTGTGTCTATAATTTCATCCATTTTTTTATTCACGTTTATCATTAAAAAATGGTAGTTTCAGATTTTGAAATTGGTTATTTTAAAGAATGAGAATTTTTAAAAATTATTTTATGAATAAAAATAACTTAGAAAAAATACAAATTAATTCAAATTATATAGTTTTCGAACACAAACATTAATTGCTTATTTTATATATATATATATATATATATATATATATATATCACAATATAATAAGCACTTCAATAATTGTTTACTAAAAAAATATTATATACTTCATATATTCCATAAAAAAATAAACTCTTGAATTTAATTCAATGAAAGTGTAGCAAAAATGATAATTATAACCTCTTCATATTTAATTAATTACTAGAAATAGTAAAAATGTACACTCACAAACATACACACACACATATTATGCATACGTACACACATTTATATTCAAGTATGTTAAAAATAATTACATACTTCAAAAATTACAAATTAAACATTTATATATTAGAAAATTGTTGAATTATTGAAATAAAAAGTCTGTAAAATCATAAAAGTGATTGTAATCAATTAAGTGAATAATCATATACTAATTAAATATTTAATGAATATCTATAATGTGAATGATTCTTTTATATAAATTATTAATCAAACTAGTAAATGTGTATTTTTTATTAATACAAACATCGTTCTATTTAAAGAAAAATATCTCCACTCAAATACGACATTGACCAACAAATAAAAATACAATTATAGAAAATAATTAAGATCTTTCTCTTATTCCATTTGTCTAAAATAAACAATATGTGTCACACGCTTGCTATTCTCCTCTTCGAATTTTGCATTCGTTGAAATGTTTAATAATTCATTTAGATTGGAAATACGATTCAGCCGTCGTCCTAAATTTACTAAAATACATAAGACATTTCGTTTTAAAAGCTTCAAGCATGGCTTTTATAGTTTCGAATCACGCAATATTGTCTATATAATTTATTGGAATGAATTGATGACATACATCTTTATCTTTTCAAATAAGGATTTCTTATTATTAAAAAGCATTAAGTGTTATTTTGTATTCTTATTAATATTAAAAGAAAAGACAATATTTTTTGTTATGAAAAGAATATCAATTATTTGTAAAATAATTATAATTATAGTTTATAGGAAATAAAATAGAAAATAGAATATATTTAGTAGTCATTTTTTTTGTCTTTTTCGGATGGGATTTTGAAATTTTATTTTTCAAACTATATTAAGTAACAATTATTATTAAAAATATTATAAACAATATTCATAGAAAAATTCTTGAGATTTTTTTTTATTTTTTGTTCTTTAAAAAAATTTAGATTCTTAATTAATGATCATAGATATGAGTAAAATTTGATCAAAAAATAATTTCACTTTTACACTTTAAAACAATTCTTTTTTATCCAAACCTCCATAAATATAATAATCTAATAAAGAAATATATTTTTAGAAAAAACATTTGACAGGTATTTAAGCATAAAAAATTATATATATATATATATATATATATATATATATATATATATATATATAATAACGATACAGATTTCAAATACACGTCCTCAAGATAGAAAATTCAAGGCAGAAACGTTTAAACTTGAAACAATTACGAATACTTCGCTTCAATGTCATTCAAAACTTTCACTGAAGAAGGCAATATACCGTAAACACAAGTTCATACTGTTCACTCTTAACATTAGTAATTTTGCTATAAAATTAATTTAACGAGTCAAATGACATAAAAAAAAACTTTACTGGAAAACTAAATACATTTTTCTTCAGTAGAGTTTTTTTTTTTTTTTTTGAATAAGGTAACAAAATCTTTTATCGTTTTTATTTACTTTTTTATTTTTTATGGAAAAATATCAAAATTTCAGGAAAAAACAATTATTAAAAATCGAATTTACTCACTGTTAATATAGGGTAGACTAAATAAAATTGGAGGATAGTAAAAAGTAGTGAATAAGTAAATGTACATCTAAAACTTTTAATCTGATTTGGGTCATCCTCTACTTCCGAATGAAGTGTAAGAAAATAATATTAATAAATATTAAACGAAATCAATTCGATAGAATCAATTATATTTATTGAATAACTGACTTTATGTAAATTCTTTAAATATCTTAATTATGAATCTTTTAAATATATATAAAAATCCGGTAGAATTTCAATGCAAACACGCACAAGACGGAAATAGTCTGTCAACATTTCCAACACGTGAATCACAATACGATGATGCTGTTACGTATTCAACGGAACTAAACTTGCAATACCTACTTTCTTCATTTATCAGGTTGTTTACCTTCAACATAGTATTTGCAAAAAAAATCTTCACGTGACATAATTGCCTCGTTCAATTTAGTTGAAATACTATATTCGTCATAAATAATTAACTGTAATACTGTATCAACACATGAATGGAAAAATCCGTGTCACAGATGATACACTTGTCAGATGTTTGCTCTTTTGACAAACAATTTATCATTAGAATATTACATTTATATTATAGCCTGTCACAAATATAATTCGTTGTATCCAATAATACGTACTACTTATACAGAAATTATTTTAAATGGTGTTTGAAATTGAATAAGTAACTGTATTTATTTCAGCAAGACATTTAATAAAACCAGAATTATTCAACGAAAATTAGAATAACTTAAAAAATAATATAACGTATTTCATATTCCTAGAAATGAAGGAATGTTGAAAAGAAAATGGAAAAAATACAAAATATATATGATATTAAACTTTCTCTTTACTAAAAAAAAACTTAAACTAATAATGTTATTTTAGGATCATCCATCATTTTTTATCAGTTCTAAATTTCTATTTTCCATTCCTGAAGATTTTTTGTTCATAAAAATATTCAATATTTTATTTATTTCGTCAATGTCAACTAAATTAATTCTTTTTACAAGCATTCCATTCTTTATTTTCTTCTTGTATTGTCTCATCTATTGTATTTCTCCACCACACCATAATTTCTTATAAAAGTACTATAAAAAAAAACTTAAGAACATTTCAAATTTGTTCCATGTCTCTTAATATAAAACCGTGCTTTATTAACGTTTATATTAAATTTTCAACTTGCATTACCTTTTTTTCATCAGCACAACAATTTTAGCAGTAGAAATTTTAATTATATATTTATACTCGATATTTAACTTGTCGTTATATCGTTCATATTGTTCCACGTAAAAGTATTCATTTTACATTTCGACTAACTGTCATTGTTGTGAAAGTCGAAATTAATAACTGTGACCAAACGTCTTAATTTACACCACGGTTTCGGAAACAGTATGTTTAACACCGTTCATTGTTTGTCGCTAATGGTTTGTAAAATATTATTAAATCGGCATTGTGTGAGAATATGTAATTCAAAAAACGTTTTAATTTGTTCAAACAGTGACTACTTCGTAAATTCAATTGGGAGGTATTTCGTATGTATCGTAAATAAACGTATACAATTGTTGTATTGTCAAGAATACTGTAAATGCTTACTCACAAACATTAGATGTATTCAAGTATATTTTGTGTACAATGCACTTTTTTATATTATTTACATTGTAATTTTATTAAATTATTGTAATAATAAAAAAAGACTATTTTGTGAAAATTTTGTATACAGAATGTAAATTGAAATATTGCGCAATAGTACATATGAAAATCACGGAAGTTTAACATTTGCTTTACTCTTTTACACCCATATAATATATCATTGTAATATTTTTTTACACTGTATAGATATTATATTAACATAAAGTTTGTCTTCAATAACAAAAAAATATTTAATATTACTGGCATGGTTACAGTAAATTTATTTATAAAATTAGAATACACATACATAGACATAAACTCATACACACATATACAAATATTATCATCAGCCTCTCTTAATTCACTGCTGGATGTAGGCCTCTCCCAAAATTTACACACCCACACACATACATATATAAGAAGAGAGAGAAGTGGGGAGGAAAAAGAGAGAATATGTGCAAATTAGTTCTAGTTTAATTCTCTCAATTTTCATTGTATCTGCAACGAAGTATAACAATCTAATGTTATGATTGTGAACAACACCTTCTCTACTAACTAAAACTGAACGTTTTTCTTGTATTTCTTCAGTTGGTTTAGTTTCTTTGCTTCAGTTGATTTAATTGCTAATAATACATTTCCTACGTTATTGTTTCATTAATAATTGAAACTCTTGGATTACATCATTGTAATCTCACCAAACATACAGTTATACCTTTCTAATAAATCAATTTTTGGTATATCTTTATATCAATTTTACGAAGTAATCTATAATCACTTATATAGAATTATTTATTAGATCCAGTTTCATCCAAATTGGTAAATCAATCAAAAAAATATATTTATATTCAGTCTTTTTATAATATGAAATTTCTAGGTTATATCGTGTGAAATTTGTAACACTTTTTTTAATTATAGCCTCATAGTTATTTAAAGTTCTTTTATACATTATGACTAATTTTAACACTTGTTTCATTCTCAAATCGATAAAAAAGAATTAGTACAATTTGATATTAAATAATATTAATACAATTAATAAAAAAATGTATATATGGGTAATGGATGCAAAAAATCTTCATAAAAATTATGAAAAAACTAATGTTCAATCGGAAATAAAAAAGTGTATTTAATTTTTCATATAAAATATTCCATATTTACATTTAATCCATTAAGTTCATTTATATTTTTAAATTCAATACTCAATAAATCTTTTATATTGTCGAATTTTCAATTTACAATTTCTTCAAACAATATTCATGTATTTATATTTAAATAAGAATCAAATAAAATCATTATCCATTTTTATATATACTTCATATACGGAAATATTTGTTTCTTCCTGAAACTTAAATCATATTATATACAAAAAATACAAGTCGTCTACAATTATTTTCAGTAATTCGATAAAATCACATTTAAAAGAATCTAATTAAATAGCCTTTAAATGAGAATTATCCACGTAATTAATTTTAAGAATTGTCGATGTAATTGATTTTATAATTTAGCGCTTTAATAATAATAGCACGGTCATTGAAATATGCATTAGCGAATAAATAAGTAACTATAAACCAATTTTATAAAATCTTATGGTATTGAGGTGAATGTTTCATTTGAGCAAAAAATCAATTAGCTACAGTGTTAAATAAATTGTAAACATTATATGTTGAAACAAGATCAAATAGTTTACTGTTAAAAACTGGGCAGGTAAAAAACACAATTTTTAAAAATAAAGTTTCTAAATAGAAATTATATATGCTTTTTTAGATATATACACGCATACATATATTTTAAATAAATTTTGAACGATATAACACTTCTCATTTTTTAAAATACAACCAGAAGAAATTAATAAATCATTTCTCTTCTTCAAATAAAATTCCTCGTGAATGAATGAATGCACTACGTACAATGAGTACGTTGCTAATTTTTTAATATTCCAATATTACTTTTCAAATTCTGTTCAGTTGAGCTACTTTTTTATTTGTAAATAAAATCGATTTTAAGTGTCTCACGTTTTTACACCAATTTCTAATTTCGTAATTTAAAGTAATAATTAATTAATAAAGTGCACTTTATTGAATTTAACTTGAAGTGAAACCCATACTTTACTAAAAAAAATCTTATAAAGTATACTTATTTGCATTCATTTCACTTTTATTTAGCAATTTTATTCGAGAATCTAGCTAATATCTGAAAAGCATTGTTTTTCTCCAAGTAAAAAACGTTGTACATATTATTATAAAATATCAAACAGGAAAGTATCGATCAATTACACAAACCATAACATATTTCACTACTAAATAATGTTTTTCATTGAAATTATCCATGCGTGAACAATAGTAAAAACGTTCCTCAATTTTTTTTAAAAAAATGTGCTATTTATAGAACATTACGCATCCAGTGTAAGATAATTTGTCGATAAAATTTCCGAGTGAAATATTTTTGAAAGAGATTTTTTTATAAAACGTTTCATAAAAAGTTTTTTTTTTATTAAACTCTTGTTGAAATGCCTATATGTTCGTCATATATATGTAATATATATGTATGTGAGTATATATATATATATATATATATATATATATATATATATATATATATATACAACAAAATACAGAAATTATATAATACAATATATGTTTCAGTACTTGAAACTGAAACCTGAGATGATATCTACATTTCGCCACTTTGAAGGCCATTAACATTGAAACTTGTCTACTGATCTTGTTTTCTGATTCGAATGGTAAAATGTCTGTACTTATTTTAATTATTTTTGTTGTGTTTTCTTATATATGTTACAAATAAAATCAAAAATTAAATCTAATTTAATATGCAAAAACTTGTTTAGAATAAACGTTCACTTATACAATTTTTTCGTAATGTTCCAATAAAAACAAAAAGAAAGTTGATTCTATTTGATACTATGCAGTTTCGTTTTTTTTCGTCTGCGCGACAAAATATTGATTACAAAGTCTACATTGATTGTATGTAGACTTTCAAAAAATATAGAATATATAATTCAAATGTTACACGGTTTCTGTGTAGGAATTTGTAAAAGGTTTTGTCAGTTGTGGATAAATAAGTTAGACATATGATAATATTTTTCTTCTTCAAGAATTGCAATTGTGGGTCATTCAAAATAGTTAAATAACATTAACATTTAAACACAAACTAACATTTCGAAAATGTACAATTATCATCTTTTTCTCTTTCTCCCTCTTTCTGCTACCTAAGTGCATGATAATGTTACAATTAAATTTTAATACAATATACATTACTGGTCACGATAATTTCAGAAAACATCTCAAAACTATGGGCCTATTTTACAGAAATCCTATATTTCGATTATGTCAACAGCATCCTGAAACTGTTAAACATTAATTATTAAAATGTAGAGTGTTCGATTGACAAAGATTTCTATTCTTTCGTTCATTCTCTCTTCCACATTATTGTCAAGACTTAGTAAAAGAGATCTTAAACTTAATTAAAGTGTGAAACTCAATTACCAGGTTTGAATCATTCAATGCACCACAAAAATCCCTCTTATACTGAAATACTTTAGGGTATAACCTGCTTCGGTTTTTTTATTACAATGTATAGGGTCATCCAAATGTGACGCCTAGATTTGTGTTTTATTAAAAATAAAATAAACTATGCACTTGTTTTTCTATACACCACCCTATACACATGTTTGTTTTTAATAAAACATAATCTAGGCGTCACATTTGGATGACTATATAATATATATATATATATATATATATATATATATATATATATATATATATATATATATATATATATATATATATATATATATATATACCAATATATATATGTATGTATGTATGTATGTATGTATGTATGTATGTATGTATGTATGTATCAACCTAAACACAATTTAATGTAAATCAATTAAATCTGAACAACATAAACGATATATAATTTTCTATTTATTTTATTATTTTCGAATATAAAAATTAAAAGTCAATAAATATTATAACTGTTGTATGAATTATTATTATTATTATATATATATATATATATATATATATATAATGTTCTTAATTAAGTCATCAAGTACTTCTGATGCAAGCATTAATCATCGTTTGAAATAAGAGATCACCAGGTCACTATGCTACGAAGACCAAATAATCAACCTGTTTTAAATACTTCAATAGGCATTATTAAACATGAATAGTATCAAAACAAATTTATGTTGTTCTGCTGATATTGTGCTGAAAAGACCGGTTAAAGGTTAATAATTTATGTACATATATTTTATAATGTTTTCCTGAATATATATTTGATCTTTGACTTCAATTGCTTAAAGCAATTTCATGCTACATTGCTCGCAAATTTTATATAAAATTAACAAATAAATATCTTATTTTACAGTAATCGTATTCTATCTGGTATTAAATGAAAGTGTATGATTAATTAAATTCTTATAGAAATTGTTAATTGTAATACGTTTACATCCATTTTGTATGTTCGATTTATTTAAACTTGTTTTACCTGAATATATCCATGTTGTGTTAATGCCACTTTATGCATATTGAGTCCATAGTTGGGTAGATGTCGATGATTTTGTAAATTGTTGTCTACTAATGTCACACAATAAACGATTGCGTATGCCAGAATCAAGTAAATTTTTTCTTTCCCCATAATAATTCTGTAAAAAATATATATTATTAAAATAACGCTATGAATAAAAGTATTTAAATTTAATACTCTTAAATCAAAATTAATATATGTACATGATTAAAAATAATTGTTAAATTATGAAAACAATGACTTTATTGACATTAATAAAATAAATGCTTGAGTTGAAATTAAAATAAGAATTTATTTCAGAAATCTTCTATGTTAAATTTTATATTTTAAATCCATATATATATATCAAAAAAACTAGTAAAGAAATAAAATGTTTCTGATATAAAATAATACGATATATATAAAAAAATTTTACAAAATCATATTAAAAATAATAGAAACTGTTCTAAAATATATATACCATATGGTATATTAAAATCAAAGTAATATTTTAAATTCTCAAATTATATTTAAAACCCCCAGTACAAAACTAAAAATTAGATACAAGTCCAACATTTTTTTAAAAATAATAACCAATTTAACAAATGACTTGTCTATCATTAAAAATGCAGTTATCTTTTAACAAAAAAAAACTTTTTAAAGTTATATAATTTATATATATATATATATATATATATATATATATATATATATATATATATATATATTTAATATTCATAACTTACAAATTAGAAAGTTTTTTAAAAATATAGTTTATTCTTTTTAACAAATTATAAAATTTTTAAAAATATAGTTTTATTCATTTTTAATTAAATAAATATATATTGATTTAAATAACTATTTTATAAATCATTTATTATTATATATATATATATTATATATATATATATATATATATATATTATTATATAATATATTTCTGATATATATATATATATATATATATATATATATATATATATATATATATATATATATATATATATATATATATATATATATATATTTATGTCTGAATTAATGAATTATAATTTTTATCATCGACAGACATGCATTCATCTACGATTTGAATTGAAGTCGAACAAATTATTTGAATAATTTGATTACCATTTAATTAATCTGTCATAAACAGTGAAATATGAATTAAAATATTGAGTTATAAAGTAATAAAAATCTAAATTTGGTGAAAGGTACGTTTCAGTGGTAATATAATATTATATTAAAGTTTTTTTTTAAAGAACAATATTTTGATTGCATTATTTTTATATGTAATATAATTAGAATTTTTTTATTACTCTTTACTATTATTTCATGCCATAAAATCTAACGTCAAGGTATTATAATTAATATGTGAAATTATAAAGTTAGTGATTGTTACACATTCAATTTTTAAACAATTATACTTTGAAAATATATTATTCATTCAAAATTTAGAATTATATTTGTTTAGATTCTTATATAAAACAGTAGCATTATCGTTATCATTTTTGTTATTATAGAAATATTAGGCTAGTACAATACATAATTATATAAATTTTATTATTATTATTACACAAAATAATAACAATAATGTTTTATTATTTGAGCCACTCTGTATAAAAAAAATTATATTAACAAAAAAATAGACGACTTTGTTCAATAGAAACAGTTTAGTTTAGACATGTATAAGTCTGCACATCAGTACACCCTTGAATATTTTTTTCAAAGCAGATGAAAGTTGTTATTCTACTAACCCAAAGCATTCATCTTTTGTGTGAAAGTCAACCCAACCCGATTCAAGATGTACACTTACCAACATCTTTGAATCTAATTAAATTATGTACGTACATTTATCTTAAAATAGTATGAAACAACATTAGATAAAAAATGTTTTTACTAATTATTCTATTTGGAATTGTATTTGTTATAACTGTTCTCAAGTCATTATATATATATATATATATATATATATATATATATATATATATATATATATATATATATAAATATATAAACACAAATCTAGGCGTCACATGTGGATGACCTTATACATTATGTATTGAATACGATCTCACATTTTATCTTCAAGAAATAAAGGCAATTAAAAATAAAATAATGCAATTAATTCAGATTTAAATTAACCATATTCATGAGTAATCCATTATGTTAATCGTAATTGATTATCTATTTTCTAATTTTTTAATTTAAGGCATTATTAAAATATATTCCTAAAAAAGAAATATTTTAAAGTCAAGTAGATAACATATCTAAAACATTTTATATTCAAATATAAAACGATTTTTTATTATATATAAATATTTCTATTGAAAAAGCAAATAATTTCATTATATAGTTGAATTTATTAAAATTATTAATAATATTACTAACTAAATATAATTTAGATTGTATAGAATTTTTAACAATAATGATAATCATACGCTTACTTAGGATGAAACGTCTGGTAACAAGGGTCCCAATTGTGAAACACTGTATTTAATTATATTTTACCTCTCTGGAATTGGATTTTAAAAACCTTGCATGAGAAAAATGATATTTAAAAAATATTGAACTAAAGAACATTAATAAATAAATAATAAAAAATAAATAAATAAATAGTAAAAAAATGAATAAACTACATATCCAATTTCCAAAAAATATCAAAATTCAAATATTGTCGCTATATATGGAAACTGTGCTTGATATTGATATTTTTATCATCTACTAATTTTATTTAGAATTACTAGATATTTTATATAATTAATCTTCACAAATTTTGATAATGAAGGAAATTAAAAATAAAATACTTAGTTAATTTACACACATAACTTTACATTAATCAGTCATCAATTATTCTTCTAATATAAACTGAAATAATTGTTGTAATCTACTTCATGTAAAATTACTAATAAAGGTAACATAAATTTTGAATATAATCATGAAAAGAATTTGTAAAGGAATTGATAACAAATCGATTCTTATTTGCAGCTATCTATATTTTTAAATCAAAGGTAATGATTTGTATTTTTTTATTTAAAAAATGATGTTAATAAAATTATAAAATGTGTTATTAAAAATATGATTTTCATGAAATTGTCTGTATATATATATATATATATATATATAATAAATTTAGTAGTATTTAAAAATAATTTGACATACATGCACACACACACACGTGTGTGTTTGTGTGTGTAAATGCGGAAAAGAATAAACTTACTCAAAAGATTACTTCTATTTAGATATTTATGTGCATTCATTGAAACATTTTACATTATAACGGATATATTTCATTTTTGGTACAATTAAAACATAAAAATCTACAACTGGAAAGTGAAAAAAATTGGCAAAAATTATGTAAATCAATATACTACAAAATTGAATTACCTTTATATAAAAAGAAAGTTGTAATCTTTTTACATAAAGCACTTCTGGAAAAACTTTTATTACGAATGAATCACGTGCGTTATTATTTAATTCACAGCACATGTCAAATGTATGTATCAACTTTTCCGGTGATTTTAAAGAACACTGCTCTATTATAAAATAAATTACATTTTTGTTAATACAAGTAAAACAGACAATATTTCTTTATTCTAATTTCAATTATAATAATAAAAAAATGTGTTTATATTAGTAATTTATATTCATTTCAATTAAAATTTCTATTAAAAGATATTATTATTAAAATATAAAGTTAGTGCTTATAAACAGTTTAATGTATTTTGTAATTCTTTCACTTCAACTATCTTATAAATTTTGATTTGAATTTTTAATTAACTTTTATTTTTTAGAATAAAATTAAAATATTTGATGTGTTTAATTTAAATTTAATAGTACTATTTTTTACAATAATTTTAAAATACAAAATGTATTGAAAATTGTCATTAAGAAAATTAATTTATATTATATATGATAATTCATGTTATATAGTATGTATGATAATTACAAATATAAATAATATGACATAAAATAATAAAGTACCGACTTGTTTTTAGGTGCATACATTTTTTCCTACAGAAATTATCAAAAATGACAAAAAAATAGTAATTTTCTAAATACATTTAGTTGCATCAATTGCTTCACAACAATGGATTATTTTTTTAAAAAAATCACAGGGAAATGAAAATCTAATATAAATTTAATTTTATCTTTTTTGACTTTTTATACAGAAAATAAAGGTAGTAATTACTAGCTAAAAAGTATATATCAATTTAGATTTAATATTTTATATAGTATTTTCCAAGAAAAGTTTAAACTGTGTTTCTAAAAAATCATCTTATTAAACTTGTTAACCATCTTCACACAAATCTTATATTATTCTAATATTAAAAAGAAACCCAATATTAAAAGTTTTTATTTAATTTTTTTCTAGTGGAATTCATTATATTTATTTAAAAACAATGATCTTTTTATAAAAAAAAGTTTATTTTTATACTCAGTGTTATTTACTAATGTTTATATATTGTCTTTTAACTTATTAATATTTATATTTAAATTATGATAAAATCAATAATTGATCATTATTTTTTAAAAACTACTTAAGTAGTTATATATGTATCATATATATATATATATTTAATAACTTACTACAATAAAAGTAATATAACTTACTTTTCTAAAATAACGAAAAAATGTTCATAATCAAAAGATATCACCGAAAATTGATATTCATATCAGACATCGATATTGAACTTCTTAAGTTAGTATTGTTGTTGAACGTTCGTATAATTTAAACATGCGTTCAAACTATTGTTAACTACACACACTAGACACAACCACAAGCACGTGCACACAACCACATACTAGAATAGATAATTAAAGGTGTTGATCCAGCGGTAGCTTAAACTACACTGCATTTTATATGAAACTGACTCGTTTAGATACCACGACTTACTTATATTTCACGGTATTACTGAATGAATGACGATGAAACAGCAAGAAAAGTATGCCGATACTCAACATCGACATGTTCTTTTCTTTTCTTGTTCAGGCTGGAAGTGAATATTGGGTACTAAATTTTTATGTTAGACGCTATTTTTTTTTAGTATCCAACTCTTATCTTTTCGTATACACATATTTAACATCTTTTTACAAAAAAATACATACAAACCTTCACACACATTTATACACACAAACATGTGTATATATATATATATATATATATATATATATATATATATATATATATATACACTAATAAATGCTTATTTATTTTTCAAATATTTACACATATTTATAAAGTAATTAATTACTTATTATTCCATGAATAAAATTTAAACTTTCATTTGAAGTAATAATGTAATCGTTTAAGTAATTGATTAGCATAGCATTAGTAAATTAGTTCATTCACTTTCTGTTAGAGTATTTGCAGAAAAAAATAATATTTCATATTCAATCTCACCTATTAATTAGTTCCTTTCTGTTCTAGTAATCATATAAATTTTATTGCAGAAAATGTAATTTATTAAAAATCACAATTATTAAGAATATTACAATTGGGAAAGATAAGGCAAGAAAATCATATTGTGTTATATTATTAATAAGTGTTTCCAAACACACATTCATACACACACACATTTAATATATATTCGTTCTAAGTATTTTTTTTAATACCTGAACGTACTTATTTTCTAATTAAATATAGTAATATCTACCTAACTGATAATGTCAATTTATTTTCTCTCCAATGACTGAGTTAAAAAAATTATAAAAAAAATATAATTTTAAAAAGATTTTTTCCTATGTGCCATAAAAGTGTTCAGTTCATTCATTGCCTATTTTTATATGTAGCGATTTTAATGTCAATGTCATCATTTTCAGAAAATTGCATATCAATACTTGATTCGAAATTTCTTTCTTTAAAGATGATGTTATAGCAATCAAATTATATATAAAAGGGAAAAAAGGTCGACTAGTGACTATGAAACATTTCTATAAATGATGTTCAAAAGTAATTCTATTGCAATAAGGTGATTAAGTCACGTACTAAACTAGTTACAAACAAGAACAGTTTTTTCTTCGCCACACATTTGTAGATTTCTTTAACATAAGATTATAATAAAACTGTATACTCTAATAAATAATGTGTCTATCAAGAAATATCTTTAATAGTTTCTGTTTTATTTATATGTATATCTTACTAATTTTATTCTGATCTACCTAGTTAACACTCATTTTAAATTCTAGAATCGTCCAATTCATTGTCAATAGTACTATATTAAAAAAAAAATTATTTCACACTAACTTAATTACAATCATTTTGATTATATTTTCTAAGATCTTTCAGACTATAAATGAAATACAACCATTTTTCGTTTCTTTTAAATTTTCAGAGAAAAAATACATCTGTTAATTTTCCCTTGTTTATAACCTAATATTTTTTTTGCTGTTTATCATAATGAACCTCATTATGGATTCAAATATAGTACGATAGCCTCAAAATTACGGTCAACGCCAATATAAATAATGTAAAGGAATAACGAAATGTATTGTTCCGTGAATGCTACGTATATATTAGATGCTATCATGTTTACTGCTGCATTTCACGTAAAGGTACTTCTTTAGCCTCAAGTGTGGCCAAAATACATTTGCGCGCCAGTCTTTATAAATTAGATGCGAATCGTGTTCGGTTCTGTTTATTGTTTATCGTGTTTATTTATACTAATTGCTATTGGTCGCTGCCGAAATCCCTAGTGGACGTACTTGTTAATGTAAAAGGGTTAGATAATACAATTAATTATTATTCTACAAATTAATATATATAAATATATATAAATATATATATAAATATATATATATATATATATATATATATATATATATATATATATATATATCAATTCAGTTCATATATTTATTCAACTTTTCAAAATATTAAAAGTAATTAATTTGAATTGTAATTATGTTGTAAGTCATTAATTATAATAAATTGTAAAATATAAATGTTATAATTTTTAACATATCGCTACTTAAATTCATACAGTTATTATGTCCAAAAAATGCCAATTAACTTTTTAAAAAGTTATCTTTCCATAACAAAAAGCAATAATTTATCAATTCATTCTATTTTATTAATTTGTTATAAATTATATTTATATTTACTTTATGATATTACATTTGGTAATTAATTAACAATATGACAACATCTATTCATAAACAATTAATTAAAATGTTAATAAATAAAATACGAACTCTCACCGTTTGACAATTTATGATCTCATTAATTCTGAATTTTTACGAGTCATTGGCTGGTTAACAATAAATTAAATAATTCTAATTTATTTTATATTCTATACAAAGGTGTTTTATGTTTATTCTATTGAAGGTGTTTTTCGTTTAGATATTTCTTTATCTAATATTATACATGTGTGCCATTTTTATAATTTTATATACAAAGATGTCTTGTTTGTGTTAATTTTCGTATTTTACAATTATAAAAAATATTCGACTATAACATAGTTCAAAATATATAACTCAATAAGTCTTAAGATGATTAATCAGATTTCGAATCATTATGGATTTATTAAATACTCAAATTAATTGTACAATTCGTTATCTATAAATCTAATTAATAAAAATTTTTTTTCGATTCAAAGCATTGCACTATTGACTAAATACCTTGAAAAAAACATTAAAGAAAAGAATCAGTGCAAAAGTAAAATTTTTCTTCTATCTAAATCCACCAACGACTGTGTTACAATTATTATTGCAACAATAGTTTATTTTACTGCAAATTAAACTGTATTTGCCATTTAATTTCTATTGCTAGATATTATTAATGTAAAATTTAAATAAATGATTATTCTGAGAAGAATGTGAAAATTAACCTTCAATTTTTGATATATTTAAACAACTGTCTTGAAATTTTTCAATAATCAAATCATATTGGTATGCTACACTTATATATTTAATGTTTTAGTTTATATAATATATATATATATATATATATATAAATCATAAGAAAATTAGTTTGAATGAAAAAAAGGAGAAAGACATTGAATGGGTCGAAGTGCAAAATTTTAGAAGACTTCAGCCAACAGTGGATAGAGACTGATTATATATATATATATATATATATATATATATATATATATATATATATATATATATATATATATATATATATGTGTGTATGTATGTATGTGTATGTATGTGTATGTTTGTACATTTAAATTGTTTTTACAACTATATAAAAAAGAACATATGTCCTCATATAAATTACAATGAAAGCCAAAACGTTAAAAATTATCTTGGTAATTTACGAAAACATTTGTTGAAATGAATTAAGGCTAATTCTCTGTTTTCTCAACGATTCGTAACATGATATATATATATATATATATATATATATATATATATATATATATATATATATATATATATATATATATGTACGTATGTATGAATGTATACTTACACACAATTCGATATAAACAGCAGCATTATATCAATTATATATTTAAAGCCTGTATATTTGTTTAATCTTCTTTTTCGTTTGGTGAATATTTAAAAACAAGCAATACTTAAAATAACATTTTTTTGATATACCGAAACTTTCGATCATTTATACTAAGATCCGGATCGAAAACATGTTTATTAACTGGGAAAGAACTGAACACGCGATCAATCTGCATGAACTAAACAAGATAATGGTTACCATTATCTGTACCTTTTTTTGTATCACAAATGGGCTTATAATGATATACTTGTATCACAAATTTCCGTATAACTTAAAATCGTGTACTTATATGCCTCTATCTATAAATATATATATATACGTGTGTATATATGTATATATACCATACGTATAAATACACATACTCATATTTTGTAACAAATATAAATAAACATTTCAGAATTGTATTCTTTTTTGTACCGATTTTGTTCTTTATGAACGGTATTGACAATCTTACTATTTTTTTATCGATAACGTTCTAATTATCGATCTTCTCACCCAATAATTTTTCTTTTTCCATTAGTTTTGTATCTATTTTAAATGAACTCGATGTTTCAAACCTTTTAATACTTTTTTAAATAATACATCTGAAGCAATTAAAAATTCTTCAAAATTCGCTTGATATCATTTGACCTCATTCATTTTTTACCATCGAACATACACTCCAGACATTGTCTTTTTACCAGAAAAGTAAAATAGATTGTAGAAAACGATGAAAAATATTAGAATTAACGAGCTGGTTTAAATTTACTTGAAATTAATAAAAAATTTCGTCAAAAACTTTGTTTATTTCATACCCTTAATAAAATATGTTTATCAAAATGATTTCATACAGCAGCGATTATCTCGTCCATTTTAACAAAATGAATCGTTCAAGTGGAATTTAATTTTCGATATAAAGAAATAATGTACTCACTCCAATATAATTCAAGACTGCTTTTGAATAAGATTTCCTTAATCAAAAATACAGTGTAAATCCGTTATATAATCGATTAACATATGATATTTTATAAAAGGATATATATGTTGCTATTAAACCTTTCAATGGACTAGGAAGTATGGCTAAATAACAATACATGAATTGCTACACATAAATGTTGTTAAACATGTAGGTTGTAATAATTTATAATAAGCGTGGAGGTGTATGGCTCTATTTTATTGTATTTTTTGTTTTTGGATAATGCAATATGGTAATATTACGTCAGTTAATGACAAAAAATGGATAGTGTATTTTAAATTTTTATATATATATATATATATATATATATATATATATATATATAGGTGGCCCAAATGAAACTTAAAGATAGTAAAGAATAGTTAATAATAGAATGCAAGTAAATGTACGTGTGAACCCTTCAGTCTCATTTAAACCACTCTCTCTCTCTGAAAAAGTGTTCAGTAATTATTTATTGTTAACGTTCTTTGTTCATAAGCTGATAAGAATTTCAATGACAATACCATCATTATCAGAAACAAGCACATGTAGATATGTATTACATTACGTAATGGGAAAGAAAAATCGACCAGTAATTAGAGATGAGTTGAATAAAGATCAAAAAAAAAAAAACTCAAAGAATAATATAAGTAATGTTTAATCAAGAATTGATCTAAATTTTATAATGCAATGCTCTGATGATGATGGAATTACCATCGAAATGTGCATCAATTAATAAACAAAGACAAGGAACAATAAATAATTATTGAACACTGTGTTGGGATGATAGATTATTTATTGAAAGTACATTAGTTTTCGTTAAAAAAAGAATTTAATTTTAACATGTTCAAAATTCAAAATGCTTTCTATTTTAATTATAAATAAAAATATAAATCTTACTAAACCAAATTATGTTTTTAATTTATCAAATCAAATTGACGAGATTATTATATAACTGAAACAATTTAGCAGACACAAAAAGAAAATATGCCCTATATTTGTTCAAATATCTATTTTTTTTAATTTTGTGACTTGTCATGTAATTTTTTTACATACTATATTTAATATATATTTTTATTTCACAATGTACATACATACATATTTTTAATTCATTTTTGAACGAATAATTAATTTCTGTAGATGATTGAAAAATGATTATATAAATTGCATTCGAAATATCATTTCATTATGTTCATTTATTCACTGTTTTTGATATTTTATAGAAAGAAATGATTATGAAATGAATTTAGTGTATTTGCTCCTGATTGATATAAAAATGAGTTGAATTTTAAAAAAAATCTAAAATTAATGTAGTTTTATGAATTTTTTTAATATATATTATACCATCATATAATATATGTATTAATTATATCAGTTCATTGAAGGATTTAGACATACATTTACTTGCTTACTATCATTTATTATTCTTCACTATCCTTCAATATCATTTAGGTCACTCTGCATAATATGTTTTTTAATAATTTTTTAAAATACACTTCTTTAACGTTGTTTAAAAAAATACAACTTCTTTATTTTAAAATAAAAAATATTTGTACAAACCATAAGTTATGATAGTGTAGTTCAAAATCTAAATTTTTTATAATTTTATTAAGGTTTTAAATATGTGGAAAGTCTTATTGCTTTTATATACATTATATATATATATATATATATATATATATATATATATATATATATACTATAGATAATCAACATCAAAAACAAATAAATCTGTTTAAAAAAATAATTAAATATAAATTAATATAATAACATCTAAAAATAATGATTGAAATTGAAAGTTGTTTAAGTAAAAGTTATCAATAACAAAATTACTTTTTAGAAAAGTCGTCTTTTTATTCCTGTATAATTCTCATTTAATTTCATTTATATCTATATTAGAAATCAATTTAATGTATGTCACTGTATTAATAAAATATTTCAAAATACAGTTTCTTATCAAACATTTATTTGTCGGCCATTGATCTTTCCTGTTCAAAGACAGTCGTTTAATAAAATTTAATGTTCATTTAAAATTCCATGAAATGTTAATTGGTAACAATACGTGTATATCAATGTGATCTACCGTATGAAATTTCCTTTTCTTCTAAACTTGTGAATTAATTAAATAGATTTTATAACAGATTATTTATGTAAGCTTGTTTGTGTTTATGTGTATAAATAATTTATATATATATATATATATATATATATATATATATATATATTTATGTGTGTATGTATGTATGTATGTTAAATGTTTTAAATTAAATTTATGTTTAACGCACTACTTAATTATTGCGAATAAAATGAAGGCCGGTGTGTAAATTCAAGTTTAAGCTGATATTTTCATGTTACATTTATTTTTAATTTCGTATATAAATGATTTTTATATGAAACAGTGATAGAAATCAAATATATTTTTATAAAATCATAATAGAAATTGTTTTCAAATAATAAATCTAGTTGAAGGGTTATTAATATTCTTGATCAAATTATTATTTTTTTTTCTTGATTTTTTAACAGTTGTAGTTTCTTTTAAAATTATAATCAAATTATGTTTTTATACACAAATAAATTTTAACCCCCAATATCACAAGATAAAATGTTCAATAATATAAAGTCAATTAAAATTATTATTAGTTTTGTTGTTTCATTTTCATAAAAATGTATAAAAAAATTGTTAAAATATACCTTTATTCTCCCTCTACCAAAAAAAATATGAAAATAAGTTAAAAACATGTTAAAACGATGGAAAATTTAAATCCAAAAAAAAATTTTTTTTCATATATATAAATACTTACTATACGTATTTGTTTATTATGATTTTCAGAAATACATAGTTGAAAGAATATTTTATATCAAATATGTAAAAATTCTATAAAAATTAAGATGACTCAAAAATATATAGAAGTGTATTTTTCTTTCTAGTTATTAAAACATTTTAAATTATTTAAAAATAATTAAATATTATTATTCAATTAAAAATATACGTTTATCAATTCATGAACACAAAAATTTCATTATAGTTGAAAATAAAATGTGCATTTCAAATATTGAAGTTTGTTTATGGCTTTGTTTTAATTGTAAACTTTTTTCAACAACAGCAGAACATTTTCATTTGTGATAGATAAAATTGCCATTGTTAATGGCTCAAATTCATTAAAATTCCAACGTGGTCGTGTCTCTTTCAGTAAACAAAACGTAATTATGCTAATTTTAAATTCTATTTAATGCGATAAAATGTTATTAAAACCTATACAAAATACTATTATGTTCAATATAAAACGAAGGGTTTTTTGTTTATTTTTTTATATACATGCATTTTAAGTAGACATTTATGTACATTCAAATTATATATATATATATATATATATATATATATATGTATGGATGTATGTATGTATATATATTTTTGTATGTAAGTAAATATGATTCAATATATTTCACAATAATGCAGTTTACATCCAACCTAAAATTCCTTTTTTTTCTTTCTGTCTTTCTGTAAAAGCGTTGACCTGCTTTTTAACCGGTTTACTGAATGTAACAAGATTGTCATCGAAGATGAGCCGTACATAGTTTTCCATCTTCGATTTTATTCAGCGATATCCTTTAAGGATTACGTATCTGTGTAGGTTGAAGACATTTTTCTATTATTTTTAATCTATTTTCTTATATTTCGTTGAAATGGATATAACATTTATATATAAGATTTTCTGTATGTAATATTTTCTTATATAATTTTACTTAACTAATGATTAAATTAAAGGACAGTTATATTTATGATGTATTTTAAGAAAATCTGATAACTAAAAAAATACATTTATTTTACAAAATCTATTGGTCTATTTTTACACAAATGTTATATAATTGTTTGTAGTATTTTTAAAAAATAAATATACATGTTTATCATTGAGATATTATGTATTATCCCTCCATAACTAAGTGAAATTACTATTTTAACCAGTTGTGTTGGAATGACGTGCTATGTACGTCAACTGCTATCTGTACCAAATATCGATTAGACGTACATAGCACGTCGTGTGATTTTTTCCAAGTTAAAATAATATCGGAGTTCAGTTAGCAAGTGTCACATTTCTGTTTTGAAGGCATACAAGTGCTTTTTTGTAGAACTTCATTAATTTTACATATTTTCATTGAATAATAATCAAGTAACTACAAAACACAATAATTTTTTTTTATTATTATAAAAAACTATTTTATCAAAGAACTATTTTATTCTGATAATAGCGCATCAGAAAATGTTGTACTGGATTTATGTAGACCTTTAGTTGATTTTGTACACACCCTTTTTTTAGATAACTGGTATTCGTCAAAACTGTATCGGAAATTACATTTGCAAAAAATTAATACTATCAGAACAGTCAGATCTAATACAAATAATATGCTAAAAGATCTCGCAGTGACAAAATTAAAAACATTTTAAGTTCTCTTAAGATCTTACAATGATATCTTAGCTGTAAAATGGAAGGACAAAAAAGATATATATTTACTTTCTTCAAAACATTCCAAAGCAGAAATGATTGTTCAAAAAAGAAAAAATGTAGAAATTATATAGACCAAAATGGAAACAATACAAAACCTAATATAGTTATAGATTACAATGATGGTATGGGTGGAGTAGACCTGCAAGGTAGCTATTTATCATCTTTTCCTTTAATGAGAAAATTTGCAAAAAGTTACAGAAAAATATTCTTTTATCTAATGGATATGGAATTTTTTAATACCTCTATTCTATTCGGTAAAATAACAAACATACTAAAATCCAAGAAATACTCCTTTTCAAAAAATATTAATAAATTTGTTAATCATTTTAAGAATTTTACTATAATGTTAATGTGTGTGTGTGTGTTTAAAACTTTATAAAAAAATGATTTCAAATACCAACTCGCTGCGAATTGCTTTGGACAGATTTGCCACGCGTGCATGTTAAATAATTGCCAGCGCAACTGGTTAAAAACATCATAAGTATTTTCTTTGAATAACCAATTTAAATAAATATTATGAAATGTTTTCATATAAAAATGGTAAAGCCTCTAAAATGAAAAGAATTGATTAGAGATATGTAAAGTGATATTTATTTATAATCCATTAATGGTATAAAACTGAAGGTACTTAGTTTTCCAAAAATAGTCCATCCATCCATCCTGCATACATGCATACATACATATATATAAATATAAATATATATATATATATATATATATATATATATATACACACACACACATATGTATGTGTGTGTACGTAATAAAAACAGTTAAAATGAAACTAATGTAAAAGTTCATCAAACTGATTACACGCATCATTTTTAATTAACAACATGATTTCTTTAAGATTGAAGTGAGCTTCAGTATTAACAGCATTCTTAAAGAATGAAAGTTAATAAAAAAAAAATGTGCGTTCGTTGCATATTTATATGACTACATTTAAATCTCTAGTAATATAAACCTCAGTACCAGTTGAAAACATAGTATAAACAAACATAACAAATATGTTTTATTAAAAAAAATCTCGCAAAACACACACAAACGGTAACATTTGAAGTGATTTATGTAATTCACTGTATGTATAATGGAGATGATTATGAGAGCGGATCGAAATACTTCCTACGCGCATCTCGAAAGTAGATCAAATGTTTGAGAAAAAGTAAAATCGCTACGAGCGACACGTCGTCGATGGAACCGATGTGCGAAATGAATAATTGAAATATGTGAAGACGATCAGACGATTACTTTCATACGTACAAATATTTCACGCAATTTAAATCGGTGCGATGTTTGTGTTATATTCGTATCAAACTAGTTTCAACACAGTTCGATGATTTCTAGAAGAGAAAACGAGGTATGCGAGTTTTCAACAGATGTCAACAAACATTTTCTATATTTTCATAGTTGTTTAGACATATGCGTATGTAATTAAATTATGTATATACACATGTGTACATGTCAGATGTCATCTATCTACAAATAGCCAATATATTACAGTGAATCAGAAAGTAAAAATACAAGTGATTTAATTTATTATATAAATGAACTAAAGACATGTATTTAAATTACTTATTGTATCACTAGAATCATCCAAATGTATGTATGTAAAAGTTTTAACACTTTACAATTTCTTGTAGTATAAATAGAAATAACAACTCTATATATCTAAGTGCACCAAAGAAAAACTCAAATACAAGAATTAATTTAAAAATTAGTGAAATTGTGCAACTATCTTAACATATAAATTATGACCATATTTAATTTTATCTGTATACAAAAACTACAAAAAGTTGTTACTAAAATATTTTACAAAAGTTTTATTTTGTATGCTCAGAAAATATTTTTTTAAATTGTTATCTCTATACTATATCTGGACATTGATTAAACAGTTTCATAAATTATTTATCACCCCCAACACCACAAGATGTTATAAAGTGTTCAATAATCACGTATTGTTTACTTTTTGTTGTTTTTCACATAAACAAAGTGAACAATTAGTGATTATCGAACACTTCATAAAATCTTGTGATGTTGAGGATGGTAATTCATGTGTGAAAATTAATTTGGTACTATTTCAAAACAAAGTTTCAAAACATTTTTTTTATTTTTCCCAAAAATATCTTTCTCATCCACTTTATTAAAATAATAATAATAAATCGTGCTATTTTTCCATTAAAAAAATGAAACTATCAAACACTGCATTAAGGGGTTATACGCACTTGCGAGGCGCAAAAACGACGTTTTTTTAGGAATTTTTTTTAGAAACAGTATTTATTTTGCAATTACAAATTATGATTATTTGAATAGATCCTACTTTCAAGAATAAAATAACATGTCGATCATAAAAATATATTGAAGTGCACCGCTCCTGCAGACGATGTCCCGAACGACCTCCAAAAAAAGGCGCTTGGCGGTGATCTCTCCATATCGGCGGTTTGGATTATCTCAAATCAAAAAATATGGTCAATTCTTTTAAAGGATAGATTAATGCAGGTATTGAACGAAGGAATAATAAAAATTTTCATTTTTGACAAAATGGCGTCTACTTGAAAAAAATTTTTCGTTTTTTACTAAAATTTTCGCTCCAAATTGTTTAAAAAAAATAGTAATAATTTTTGTAAACCTTATTCCTTCGTTCAATACCTGAGGAATATATTTGAGAAGATTGTGTGAAAATTTGAGACTGATCGGTTCAGCTATTTCTGAGATATCGAGATCACCGACTATGAAAACACCGTTTTGAGATAAACGCGTTTGAAGTTTCGGAAGTAGTTTACACATAGTTAAAAAAATTTTACAAATTCAGGTGTATGTCCGAAAATATTTATCGGATTTACTTCAAATTTTCAGAGAATATACTCAAATATATGTGCATTCCGAAAATGCAAAAAAAAAATTGATTTTTTGAAATTTTTAACTGCGTATAACCCCTTAATTTACTATGTGTAATACAAATTTTTTTTACAAAAATTGAATATATATATATATATATATAATAAAAGAGATAAATAAAATTATAATATTAACCACCGCAATATTTTATAATCGTAGATATCTTCTCCAATAGCCATACCATTATTAAACTGCTGTATTATAAAATATCTGATGTTAGAATTTATTAATGAAAAGAAAAAAAACAAAGTTTATTTCCAAAACATGTTTAATTTAATCAAAACTACAACCTATATTTGTGACTGTACCAGTAAAGTATGATAGTACAAAAAGTTAATCTCTGAAGCATAATTTATGAATGAAAGTAAATTAGTGTCTGTTTTTAACTAAAATGTTATCCATTTTGTCATTGAATTTGTTTGATTTAATCTGTTTCATTGACAACTGTTTCTATATTGAAATGAAATATTTATATGTTATATTATAAATTATTATGTTATAAGAATATTTAAATATATTTATATAAAACTTTAAAATTGAGATTATTTTATATATTTTAATGCTAATAAGATTAAAAAATATGAATAGTGTAACAATAGCATAACTTTATTAACTTAAGTTACAATGTTACTTATATTGAAATGAGAGAGTTTTCTATTGTGTGCTGTTGAATAAAATTAATTTTAATGTCAAATAGTGATTGAGGTACAGTAAAAAAATCTTATTAACACAATCATATTAGATATAGAAATATTCGACAGATCTTTATCTAATTCTGAAAAGAAAGTAATTTCAACGCATATTTCAATAACCTCTGCGTTATTCATAAACTTATCTCAAATCATTCAATTATGTTACATCATCGAATCGATTGCTTTTTTAAATATTTTTTTGAAACTCGTTTACACTTGTTTTTTCTCGTTTCAGTATTATACTACGTATATAATTACTCTCGTTTTGTGAGACATTAATTGAGCACAAGAGATGTTGCAAGAAGATATTTGTTGTTTGCGATCTGGATTTCTGAAAGGTTAAAGTTTAGTGTCCCATAAACTGGTCGTAATTTTTTAGTACTTAATCATGTTTTATTACACAGTTATTTAATCAATTATTTGTACATAAACACCTACCTGACTTTTCTGCTAACATATTCATGCAAAGCATGTCTCTAAAGTATATTTTACAAAAATTAATTAGCAGATTAAGTGTTCTATGTGCATAAATTTGAATAATTTTGAAACACCTAGCAGTACACTAACTATAATTATTTTTTCTTATTTTTCATGTGGCAAGAGATGAAGAATCTAATTTATCTTATCTTTTTGGATCATTTGTTCATAGTTTTTTTTAAAAATTAAAATACACATGTTTTAATTTAAACATTTTTGGTTTCTTTTTAATCACTGTTACAAAAATATTTTTTATCTGACTGTTCAAAAATTTCTTTTATTAACCACACTGTAGAAAGAGTATAAAATAAATTTAGTAAATTATATGTTACATTAAAACATTCATTTTTTAATATTTTTCATAAAGATTTTCATTTATATTTGTAATTTATTTTAATTTCAAATAGCGAGAAGTCAATAGCATTCTCATATTTTTTTCAAACAATTTGAATATTTTTTATTAAACCTGCACCATAATCAAATACTAAAAAATTGTAAAAAAATTATTACATTATCTAAGTATGATGACTTAAACTTTTTTATTTTATTTTAACAATTTCGTTAATATCCATCAATAACCAATCATTTATATAAAAGAATTGAGAAATTTTATACCTTGGAATAAAATAATGTTCAAATTTTAATAAAACACCAAATAAACTGAACAATATACATTTTTACAAAAGAAAATTTCTATGTATATTTTAAGGTATTAAAATATTTATATAAAATAATCATCCTGGTATAATATTATTATTCACTTGTCATATTCGAATAACCACATAAAATAAACTTTAAATCAGAATAGCAGTTATCACCACCGAATATCATTATTTTCCGTAGATAAATTTTTCGTGTTTGTGCGACAGTTTGTACGACAATTTGTACGAAACGTGCGTGAAACTTTGAAAACCTACACAAATGAACCGATGTTGCGGCACAAACAAAACGATCGGTCAGGAACGCCCGTAAAAAGAACGCGCGTGCAAACAGAGAACACGCGTGGGCTGTTGATACAATGCCGATTGATGAATTATATGGCATGAAATGTTCATGTAATTGTTACATGTAAATTTAAGTGTTAGTATTGTTGTTCATGAACGAGCATGCAACATGAACCAGCTATAAAAACTGACTTATATATGCTTAAATGTATATTTCCTGTGAACTTTCAGCTCAGTTTTATACACTTAAATAATGGTTTTGATAAGCCGTTAATTTTTCAAATGTCACATGATTTTTTATTACTTTTATCATACTCGTATAGTACTGTTCATTTTATTTTATGAAACTTTTAATAATATTAAAATAAAATAATATTAAAAAAAATTCGAAATAGATTAATTTATAATAAAATAGACAGATTGTAAGGATAATAATAATATTACTCTTGCCTGAGACTACAAATCTAGTAGCAAGAATCTATTAATTACTTATTTTTAAAAAAAAATTCAAAACTGTTTACTGAGTAAGCAATTAATTTGTAAATGCTGTAATGAAAAGTAACTTAAAACTGGAATTTTGACTACTTGAGAAAAACGAAAACAAATTTCACAAACTGTTATCCAAATATTACAAGAGGTTAAAAAAGTTTTCAATATATATTTATTTCCATCGAAGTTCACATCAGCTTATCAATAATGAAAGTGAATTATAAAGAATTATTAAACACTTTCAGTATCTTGTGTTGGGGTGATAGTTCAATTGTGTGAAATTTTAGAATTGAAAAATTAATTAAATATCAAAAGAATTTATGATTCTTCCATTATCTTTCAATATAGTTACAGGTAATCTGCTTATAATAGAAAAAGAATATTTGAAATATAGAATATAATTGTTGATTTAAATGAAAAGAAATCGTTTCTTCAACATTTATTATATGCAGTAAATTAGTTTATTTAAATATTATGTAATTTAGAGAAATTCAAATTCAAAATTATTTGATTGATTATAGCGACAGCCTTCGGGGGATTTATTAGCAGTGTCTGTTTTAATTATGTAGTTTAAAATATCGAATTTTACAATTCAAATCGTGATAAATGTTTACATGACAACTTTCTAATTACTCTGATTTTTAACCATGAAACATCTAATTTTACTTCATATAATTTAAATAATCAAATATTTAATTTTTAATTATCATTATATATATAATACATTATTTTTTGTATATAATTTAAATTATTTACTATTTTACTACTTATAATCTTTTTGTAAGGTTTTTTACATTGATTAACTTGTACGAAAATATCTTTTTCTCAATTAGTTTCACTTCTAATTCATTTTTCGATAAATTAGTCATTCTCTTAATTAACAGAGAAAAAATATATATCGATGAATAGGAATATAAAACTATAAAATAAATTTTCAATGAATTGTTAATTAAATTGGAATTTGAGTCATTATAGTTAATTGTAACAGCTATTAAACTGAATACATTTCATCTTTTATTTTGACTATCCCATCAGAATTTCTTTAAAAGATCAACAGTAAAGAAATATGTTTACTATTTTTTTTAAAAAAAAAAAATTAAGAATTCGATAATTAAAAATATCATTTTTTTAATATACTTTTTATAAAATATTTATTTAATAAATTCGAATAATAAAATTGTAACATATATGTCATAAATAGTGAAAGATACTAAAAGAAATTTCGAGTCTGTGAAACTGGTCGACACTTTTTTAATTGCCTAAATAAAAAATGTCTATAAACGAAAGAATGAATTTTAATAAGCTTATCACTTTTTAAAATGTCATCTTGCCACGCCCTAATTTTTTGCATAATATACACACACATTTATCCGATGATATCGTATAAATGCTATTTGAAATATATTAAAGTCATCAGACAATTTAAAAAAAGTAACATTCTAATTCAGTGTTAAATGAATACATTAATTTTATTTGTTTGATTTATTATTCACAATTATTATTGAAGCGTGATTTAAGCTAATGGAATTTAATTGATGTCTGAATTAGTTCTTGTTTAATACAATCAGTGTATATATATATATATATATATATATATATATATATATATATATATATATATATATATATGTACACCAAAAAACATGATTCTTTAAAAGACCTATATTTTTTGCAGATAAAATCAAAAAAATAAATATATTTATTGATTGCATGTAACATGTTATTTATTTTCACATCGAATGATGAGCCAAAAAGTAAACGTGAACCGATTACAAGGCTCGAATCAAGTGCAATGCCAAGTTTATACACACGTACATTTAAATTGTACATTCACTGACTTGTGAAAAGTTGTTTAATGACTTGTGCGTAGCCTTTCACTTACCAGCCGGTTGTTTTTTTTTCCATACAGATCAAATATCTAACAACAAATCATTTTTTAAATCCTTTTTTGTTCGTGACAAACGCATTTCTTCCTATTAATCACTTCAGTGCATGTCTTAGATTTCACCTTCATTGGTATTTAAATAATTTTATGCAGAGAAGTATTGAATAAATACTCATATAATTTCTTTTATGAGGTATATTATATGTAATTAAATATTATTTTTCTTTTCTTATTTTTTTCTATTTTATTTCATTTATATAATATAATCATTTTTATATTATCATTGTTTTCTTTCCAATATTTCAACAAATTCTATAATAAATTAAACAATTTGTTTCTGCTATTTAATATATAATAAAAAATCTATTTTCTTAATCTTTGAAAATATATTTTTTTAAAAATTCGTGGGAAAGATATAACATCCGGAACTATACAAATTCACAACTTAGATAATATTCGAATATAATATTGAATGTTTTTTTTATTAATGTAAATAAATTCGCTGTCTGTTAAATGATTTGTAGTATTAAGGAAGACATTAGATATGTAAAAGCATAATTTAATTATAAAAAAATTAAGAGAAAGGTAACAAATCAAATATGGATTTCATTCCCAATCACATTTTTTTCTGAAAGATATTTAGCCTCTCACTAGGTTTTTATTCTTAATTTTCAACCAAAAAAAAAATGTATATTATCTTTTTGATTCGATATGATTTCATTATTATTATAATAGGTTATTACCTATAATTTCGTGGGAAAAATATTTTAAAAACTAAATTCAGACTTCTTTTCACAGTTACTTCCTTTTTAAAAACTTTTCGGTTTTTTGAAATAGTGTTCATTTATATTTAGTTCGATAAAGTAAATACGCTTAATGATTCATTAAAATAATATTTTTTCACCAGTTCTTCTTTATACAAAATCATTTAATTGTAGGAAAAATAATACTACTTGAATAATTTACTCAATATTTACTTAATCAAAATAAGTAGAATTAATTTATATTTTTTTCAAATACTAAATAATTTATATATATATATATATATATATATATATATATTGTGTGTGTGTGTGTGTGTAAAATTCAGGCATAATTAATAGTAAAACAATTGTAATTTCAATTGAAATATATTTTTAATGTTGTGATTTTTACATTAAACTGATAAATAATAAAAATAATAACCTAACTGTAGTATTTTCGGTTGTTGAAAAATAACTAGTTGAATTGAGTCCATATATATTCTCCTATTACTTTTTTATAAAGATAAATATCGTCAACAAAATTATCTTCATTGCAATAACAGTAACTAAATGAAGAAGTAGAATAATAGAATGAATTCAGACATAAACTAGAATTATAAACAAAAAATAGAATTTGAAATGAAAGTAGATGAATTAAAATAAAACAGATAAAAGTAGATTTTGACAGATAGAAATAATTAATGAGATTAAGCAGCAGAATGAAAATAAAGCAAATAACAGTAATAATTTTTGAACACATAAAATCTTATGGTATTAGAGAATGGTGTATTTGTTTAAAAATAAAAAAAAATATTTATTACTTTTTAATTAATTTTATGTATTTATATAATTCTAATATATCTCTTTAATTTAAAATACTATCTGCAGAACACATTGATAAAAATTATGATATTTGTTCATATATTTTTTAATTATTATTTTTCAACATTTGAAATATAATTAATTTAATTTCTGATAAGAAATTAAAAATAAATTACAATTATAATATGAATATTAATTTTAAATATAAGCTTTTAATAGTACAACTAAATTACCATCACTGTAATTAAATCAAATTTAATTTTCAATTCAATGTAAAACAGATTTAAAAAGTAAATTACATTCATCACGAAATCATAAAACACTTATTTAATTAGTTACCTTTCTCTTTTATTTGCGAAATTATACTTTTCAATGTCTAATGTTTTCCTCAATAGTACAAATATTCATATCATTATTAGTTTTTATTATTCCGGTTCGCGAAATAATTCGTACAAAAAGTGCACATAAAATCTAATCTATTAATTTCGGTTATAAAACTGTCTCACTTGTTATTTATTATATATTAGTTTAAGGAAATATTTTTTTCAAACATTTATGAATTGTTGATAGTGAAACTTTCTTAGATGTAAACAAACTGGCCTATTCAACATTCTTTACATATTTAATGATCATTACAATTATATTAAAGTATAAGACTGAAAGATAGTAAAGGATATTAAATGATAGTAAGGAAATAAATGTGTATCTAAATCATTCAGTCTCATAACTAATTGAATTGTATTCTCTTTTAACATACAAATCTCTCCTAGGTTCATGACTAATTTAACACATCATTGCATTTCTGCTTTTTATGATTATTCAATATATACTTTTTCATTTTAAAAATATTTAAATAATGTAATAACAACATAAAAACATTTATTGGAACCTGAAATATAATAACTATATTCATTTTAAAAACACTAATTTATTTCACCTAAAGTAAATTTAAATTTCTTAATAAAATATCACAATATATAATAGATAATTTAAAAATATTTACATTATTGGAATTTCAATTCTAGTATAATCTTTGAATATTAAAAAATGCAGTAATGTAATAATAAAATCATTAAATAATAAGTAACTTATGTTAATTTCGAAATTGTATTCGGCAATGTTTTGAAACATGCTTATGAAATATTTTTTTAAGAAAAAAACTACACCCATATCAAGGTAATCTCGTATCATTTTTTTGCAATTACATGTTTTCTCCTTATTTATTTTCCCAAGTAAAAATATCTTAGTTCACTCATTTCAAAATCATATAAGGCAAAAAATATGTACACGTATTTTATAATTGATTAATGAAAGTTGCATATTTCTTATTACAATTGCTTGAAAAAAATATACATTTCTACTTGATTATAATATACATTGTTTTTTATATAAATCGATCGTTGCTTAATAATAATCGTTATTACTTGAAGCTCGATTACAAATAATCTAGATTTTGTAATAGAAAATTTGTTTCGATACACACAATTAATTACAAATAAATTCAAACATTAACACATTTTTATAATTTATACAATTGATTAACACTTTTTTATCTTTAATAGTTCATATTTTAAATAACGTTCTGTTTCACAAATAAGTTAAAATACAATTGTATACAGATTATTACGACGCTTAATGTGAAATAAATTAATAATTAATTTATTCAAAAAGTTTTCTTGGTTATATAACAACATTTGATTTAATTTCTTGACCTATTGTCTGTGTTAAGCTAACATTTTGCTAATTGAATATTTATAAGTTTTAAAACAACTTGATGATTAAGGAACAACGATACTTGTATTTTAAGATTTGCTTTTCAATTTACTCGTTATATACGTAATTATATATATATATATATATATATATATATATATATATATATATATATATATGCGTGTGTATGTATGTGTGTACATATTATTTTAAATATTGTAATTTTAAAACGAGATATAACAATATAAAATCATATTTATATATAAAATGAAAAATTAATTATAATTTATCACTGTATTTGTTATAAAATCATGTATATTTTTTTGTATAGAACTTTCTGTAGTTAGAAAGTTAAACAGGTAATTGATTCATTGATTACATATTTACCTATGTTGGATATATTCTGAAATAGTCACATCTTATTTATATCATTAACCCTCTAACCACTTACTTCGAAATTTCTACATACTATCTAAATAAGTACAATTTTGTCCATCCACCAATTTCAGCAGAAACATAAATTATTAATGTGTTTCTTTTTTTGCAATTTGGAAGCTCTATTGAACATATAATATTCAAAATGTATGTGATAATTATTATAGTTGATAGTTAAATAAATACAATATACATCAAAAAAACATTTTATTTCTTTACAGACTAGCGGCAAAAATGCACCTCCGTACTACATGGGCTCTGCAACAACACTACCACGTGGAGGACCACTTCTTCGTGCATATTCGCCAGCTGTAGGTGCACCAGTTCCAGCTGATCGCATAAAATCAATTACAGGTCCAGCAGGTATGTTAATTCTTATGCACGAACAGTACATAAATATATAACCTATTTATTGTATAATTCATTATATACATAGTTTGAATATATGTTAACATGGTCAAGTAATATACAATATATATATATATATATATATATATATATATATATATATATATATATATATATATATATATATATAAAGAAAAATATTCATTATTTTCAATATGACTTTTGATTATTAGAGTTTTTTACATTATATTATAATCGAATTAAATCATTTTTTTGTTAATTACATTTCAAATTATACTTTCAAATTAATATAAAGTAATGTTAGGATTTTTTTCTGAAGTATTATTATTTTTAAAAATGATTTAATCCTCAAATTATACTCTAAATCATCTTTTTTATATTATTTATTATCAATAGTTTTTGATTTGCCAAAAGTAAAGAGTTTAGTATTACTTTTTATTTTTTTTCTTGTATCAATTATTCTTAAATAAATTAAATTCTTAAGTAAGTTTTTTTTTATTTTTAACAAAATATAAAATATGATACCAAGACTTGAAATTGACATTCATATGAACCTAAATTTATTTAAACTACAATGAAGTATTTGAATGTTTCTATACCGTTATTTTATTTATTACATGTCAGATATATATATATATAAAAGAAAGATATAAATAACTATAAATATTTAAATAATTTAAATATATAATTATTATAAAATCCTTTTTGTATTCGAAATGAAATGATTAACATCATTCAGTATATTTAACGTTGACTATTCAGTATATTATGTCGACATTTTTTTTTTTTTTATTTAATGACATTATTTATACTCAAAAACTTGAAGATCTTCTTTGTATTTCCAATTGTGCAGACAACAGCACCAATAGTAATTGTTTATGACCTACAAAATTCTTATAATATTTAAGTCATATGTGAAAGTACTGAAGATATATATAAAATCTTCTTTCGGTATTGTATTTTAGCCTGAAGAAGTCGTGTATATACTATATATATATATATATATATATATATATATATATATATATATATATATATATATATATATATATATATATATATATATGTATATATGTTTGTATGTATGCATGTATGTATATGTATATATTAAAAGTATATTTAATTGATCATGTCAACATAATCTGATTCTTTACATGAAATCCATATTTTTCAGATATCATATAACTATGAATCATTGTTAAAACATAAACCACCTACCAACTATTCATAGTCTATAATGACATTGTCAGTCATTATATATCATAGTATTCTTATACCCTCTTTTACTTGATATATATAATGCATGTGTCTAAAGCACGTACCCTTGTACTACTGTTTATGTATGCTTTTTAATGAATTCGCTGCTTTGAATGTGTTCAGTTTCCAATTCAGTATACCCGAACATAATACAAAATTTATGAATCCAAAAACAGGATGAAAATCATTGAAATTTAAAAAGATCTGTTTTATTTGTATATACAGACACACGTATATATCTATATATGTAAATATAAGTTGATAATTTGTATAAATCGCTATAATAGATATTTAAGTTTGGCTTCTTAAGAGTATTTCTAACTAATGCACCCAAAAGAAAAGTAGTTTAACGAAACATGAATAAAATGTAATATTCAAAATTTCATTTTATTTATGACAAAACTTCAATGATCCTAAAAACATTAAGTGTATTTATTAAAAGTGAATCTTTACTACTATTAGTATTTTATAATTTATAAATATATCTTGAATAATTTTTTATGCACTCATCTAGAAGAAAATCTATGTTTTTATATCTTCAATAAAAATATTTTCTTATATAAATTCCATTATTTATTGCCCATATCAATAATATAGTTTACTGATTTTTATAGAAAAGTATAAAATGATGCATTTTATTATATCCATAAAACGATGTAGTTTTTATTCATGAGATAAATATATAGGTCTGTATAAATGTATCGATTCAATTTAAATCAATTTTGTTAAATTTTATTTCATTTTCTCCATATTTTATTATTTATAAATCAAATTTCTTTAATTTGTTGAAGTAATGATAGTTACTTGTTCTGGTGACCTTTTTAAATTTTACAGCTATGTTTTTAAAACTGATGATGTTTTAAATCCTCAACTTCAAATCAATTGATTATCCTACTATTAGGTTATTTTTATTCTTAGTTATTAGGTCTCTAATCAAATACATTAAGAACGTTAAGTATATACTAAAATATGAATTAATGTTAAATTCTTTATCAATAAGATATTTTCATTTTGTTTTTGGATTTTTGATAATTTCCTTCAGTGTAAACCTACTTTGGAATCTTGTATTCTTGTTAATTGTGGAAAAGTTATCTCTAGTACACTGCTCCAATTCATTTCATCCTATTAATGTGTTTAATAGTGGTAAATATCTTATATAGTGTACACTTCTTCTTAACTTTCTTGTGCATATTGTTATCAATACTAACAGAACATCAGCGAATCATACAATCTTTATAAACAAATCTTAACACAGTATTGTTTATATGAACTTAGTTTATTTGTTAATTTTTCTCAATTTCTAACAAAAACAAATCCGCAATGGTGTGAGAATTAAAAATCAAAAATCAAAAAAGGGATTAGCTAAATATACAAATTGACTTCGATATGGTGACTGATCAAGGTACGAACAGCGCTCCTCCAAAGCCGGTGCGTGCTGGTACTTATCCGGCAGGGGCGGGTTCTCTCCGGGGTGCTCCACCCGGCCGCTATGCCCCTTTCCTGTCTCCAGCCGAACTACGGCATGCGCCTGATAGCGGTCTCTATAGTTTACCAGGTGCGTCAGCTCACTGATCTGTAAACAAAAAGACATCATATCAGCATTGTTTGATACACATTATATGGCAAATATTGAACCTACATGACTGTGCATATTACAATATATTTATGATAAGGTTTTAGTTTCCATTAAAGATTTTTTTATTTTTTATATATATTTACCTTATTTAAAATGAAAACATTAATTAAAAGAAATCTAAGAATCGTTTTAATTCGTTTATTACAATTTGCTTTATGAACACAGTCATCATCCAATTATTAAATATATGCTTATTTTTTATTTATTTGATCAGTGTGTTATTGTATTCATTACTTTCATTTATTATCATTTCAATTTAGTTCTACTGTTAAACATGTGTTCATATTCATCAACAACATATACTAATTTACAGCCAAAATAGCCCTTATAATTTTAAAAAGGCATTATAAACTCATTATTATTTATTCTCATTAACAAATGTTAAATAAATATTTTTAGATAAGTTTTATCAGTAAAATATATATTCATTTTAGTATTAAATAAATGTAAGATTTTTTAAAAACATAACATTGATCTGGTAATGATGTCATATTAAACCAAATAATTTTTGATTGGAAAAAAACATATTTACGTACAATTGATCACAAAACTATTACCCCACTCGTCACATCTAAAAATCACACATTTTTGTATTTGAATTAAAAAATTTAAAAATGTCATTATGAAAATGTATTAATTGGCTTGAAAATATATTACATTTAAATTAAAAGTTATAAACAGATTTTAAAAAATTTCATTTTATATTTATTAACATTTAACACAATTTTTATGAATTTTTCTTCTGCTGTTTTTTTAATATAAACTTCTATAAGTTATTTTTATTTAAAATTTCATTTTGTTCTTTTAAAAATGATATTTAAAAAAGTTATTGATCAGTTATCTTGCTTAAATGACAAACAATTGATTAAAATAATATTAATATAAATTTCTATATTCATGATAATAGATTCTGGTTAAATTATTTAATATTTGTTTATTGAATCTCTTAAATAATAATTCATTTTTATATAAAGTATAAATTTATGTGTATTTTGTAAAATAAATCATCGTTAATCAAATGTGTTTTAAGTAAAAGTAAATAAATCAAGTTTGTTTAAAGATTGTTTAAACAAATTTGAGTTTATAAAGTTTCTTTGAAGTTAATTAACTTTGTTTAAATAATAAAATAAATAAATCTTAATCTAAAAAGCATATTTATCCTGTAGAATTGATTATAAATAATATATTCTGCCAATTAATTATTTAAATTGAATTTATAATGAATTGTTATATTATCAGAATTTAGTAAATCATTTAATACATCAAGTTTAAATTAAATCCATTATATTTGAAATAAAATCTTTTTACAGATCATTCAAATATGTAAAAAAATCAATGAAACATATAAAACTTACATTTATTTTGTAATGAAATTTGTAAATACAGGTGAGGCATTCTGCTCTAAAATATATCAGTTATAAAAAAAATAGGCAGGTATTCAATAACTGTACTTCATACAAATATATAAATCGTATAAAAATACGAATTTATTATCATATCATTTAATAATTAATTCAAATCGGTTTTATGTCCGATATAATAAATTAATGTCGTACTTAAATAGTTACATAATTGTGCTGTTTCATTCCGTTGTAATATTTGATGACACCGTTTCCAGTAGTTTGTGGCATTGTAACATGTATTTGATTGCTTGTTTTGTGTAATTATAATTCTTGAGAACAGATATGAAGCTTTTTGGTAAATAAAAGCATTTATTTAACTTATATTATAATTAGTATATATACAGTGAATGTTAATTAAGCATAGTATGTTATTGAAAAAAATGTTTTATTTGTGATTCGTAGCAGAATTAAATAAATGATTTAAGGTTATCTTTATCTACATACAAGTATTTCTGGTTATCTGAATACAAGTAATTTATTATCGAAATTAGTGTGTATCATTTTTATATTTAATTTATATTAGAATCGTATATCATAAATTAGAATTTGTGAATTATTTTATTTTAAGACAGATATCGCTATGGTATTTTTGTAATATTAAATTTTTTGATAAATTACATTTCAAAAGAGTGTTAATAAATAAATACTTATTAAATATTGTTTCAATCTTGAGATCAAAATTTTACCAGTCCGATTTTTTATAATTTTATTCAAAATGTCTACTTATTCGTAAAAATAACAAAAAATCTACTAATCTCCTTATGTAATATACAATATTTCATTTTTTATTAATGATGTAGATGTAACTTGGTATTGCCTTATTTTTAGTGATTAATAGTAATTAAAAAAATTTTTCTTTTTCAATAGTCCAATTCTTACTTGTAATGTATTTTGTAAAATAGTTTATGTTAAAAATTAGTTTGTTGAATATTTATGAAATATTTTTAAATTATTCTTAACACTCATACATTTTAATTGACTTGGTTTTTCAGTAATTCTATGCCCTATGAAATTTCAAGTGTATGACGGTTTCTTATCTTATAGAAGATTAATGTAAAAACTCATAAAATAAGCAATTATAATAATTATTATTATATAATTGACGGCATATTTGACCCTAAATCATTTATTCCAGTTGCTCTTACATAAAAATGTAGCATTTTTTTATAAAACATGCTGTACGATTTTATATAGAAGTCTCTTTCTCAATATATATATATATATATATATATATATATATATATATATATATATATATATATATATATATATATATAATTTATGCCTATTTAATATAGATAATATGTTTCTGTACCAAATTTTCTTTTGGCTTCATATTTATAACTCATTATTCGTTACAATCAACGTTGACAATTCTGAAGTAAAAAAATGTAAAATGTGCAAATTTAATTATGATATTTGAGTTTTCAATCAATGTATAAGGTTTTTTTTGTTTATTTAATTAAAATTTATATTTAATAACTAATTACCAATTCCAATAATACTCTTAATGTATACTGATATTTTTTTCATAGATTGTATATTCATTTTAATTAAATTTACTGTTATTAATTTCAAATTATATTTTATATTTCTTCCAACAATATTATTTATTTAAAAAGTGCACACCTTTAACCATTATTCATTTTTATGGCTGATGTTTTCCTGTAAATGGCTGATAATTCAGTTTGTTTTACAATATTTTTCTATTTATATATTTTTATTTAAAAAAGCACACAGACTTGACATTAATTTAATATGTAGAAGTTTGAAGTAAGTAGTAGCATAACTGTAGTTCTACAGATATATATATATATATATATATATATATATATATATATATTCATGAAATAATTCTTTTCTCTCAATAAAACATAACAATAACATCTAAATAAATTTATTTTTCAAAGTAAGATTACCAGAAAATCATTTTCGTACTAAATTTTGTATGAAAAATCGCATAAAGTTGTTTAATGTTTATATGAGTATTTAATTATATTTTTTGCTAAAACTCATTTTCAGAATACTTTTAAAACAATAAAATTCAATAATTTTAATACGTATGATACAACCTTTTAAAATCTTTTTATGCAATACATATTTCCATAGAAATAATTATTGTTGAATAAAATAATCATCATTACGGTATTAAACTGACATTTTAAATAATTTTTCAATTATAAAACTGTATCTAATGATAAACCTCTAGTAGTTTTTACAATATAGACAATTTGTGATTCAAAAAATGACTTTTTTCTAAAATTAACTTTTCTAATTTCTATTATACTGTTTTTCAATAAATGTTTTTACAATGAATTCATTTTACTTTCATGAGAATTTGATCCGGTCAAAATTTATTTCGAAACTATAACATAAAATCAAGTTCTAGTAACAGTTTTAATTTCTCAGTTCACTTACCCCACAATAATATATTTATTTAATATATTCACTTTATATAACAGCATAAAATCAACAATTGAAATGTAATTATAGTTAATAAAGAATTTTGAAATGCAAAAAAAATGTAAATTGCACAATTTTTCGTCGACTCTATATTTAAACAAAATGAAATGTTTAATTATAAAGAGAATATTCATACTCGAAAGATTTTAATTTCGAATTAATTGACGAATATAAAAAATCAATTTCGCTCTAAAGTGAAAACAACAACTTTCATTATACTGTTACAAATTCAAAACATTTTTATTTAGAAAACAGATAAATTGAACAATAACAGATGATTTATCATCTCAGTTCAATAATTTTGACATGTTACGAACACGATTCGACTATTGACTTATGAACTAAGAAAACTTTTGAATTCATAGAGTGAACTATTGAAGCAGATTAATTAAATGATCTCTAAATGATGTTACTCGTAATCTTACTTTATATAATCTCTTACTATCATTTACTTTTAATCATAAACATTATCTTTATATACATGAATCCACCTTAAAAAAATAATAACCTTCATATAGTCTTTAAATATAAAAATTAAATCATTAGTTTTTACTTAAACATTAACAAATAAAAAACATACAGAACTGAAGTAATAAATTAATAGTCATTAATTTTTACTTAAGAATTTATTTCATTCTCACATGTATTTGTGTTTATATATATATATATATATATATATATATATATATATATATATATATACACACATATATAAATATATAAAATCATTTCACACATTTTTGCATGTAGCTTCGATTAATAAACACATTGTACTGATCTAAATTTAATTATGAACAATTTCAGATCGTATTCATTCAGATGGCTACATGTCTTCACCGGAGAGAGGCTCACGAGGTCAGTACGAAGATCCATACTATTCACAGTATGCACCGCGTTCCGGGTCTATGACTCCGGTCATTGACGAGGAAGCAAGGTTAGTATGGTATTGAAATATATTGTGTTTGGACAATCCTATTGAAATCACTCTCACCAGTCACCTGCTGAATATTATTTATAACTTGTTTTCTAATACGATTTTTAAAGCATTTCAAATAGTTAACATTCGTTAATGGTACTTGACAGTAAAGAGTATGTAATAATTTTATTTTTTGTCAATGGATATTATTTACTAAAAGTTTATTTTGAAAATATTTAGATTATTGAAATTAAAATATAAATAATGTTCTTAAAATTAACTCGTATTATTTTTTTCAATTATTCAATCAATTGTATAGAAATGTCTGTTGATTGATATTGTTTACATAAAACTTATTAAAAATATATAAGTAAATTAATTTATTACATAAATTAGTTTTTTAAAAAATGATTAACTTATTACAAAATTTATTAAAAATATATAACAAGAGTTACAACCATGCAAATTCGTTTGGTTTTAAAAATTAAAAAACGGTTTAATATTTACTGTTCTTTTATTATTTATTCTCATTAACTGAGTTCACAGTGTGTTTATTTTTGTTTGGGACAACAGAAAAAGAGATTGTCACTCAAAATGAAGGTAACATATAAATAAAGAATGAACAACAACGGCGTGTTGTATTTTCAAAAGTAAAAAAGTAAATATATAATGATTTCTACAGATGTGAATATTTATATTTTACTCGTTGAATATTTTCATACGTTTTTAAAATACTAGTAGAATGAATATTTATTTTAAAAATTAATTTTAATAAGTATAATAATGGTAATTATTATTATTTAACAATTTAATGGCCCTAATTCAGTCTAAATATTAGTTTAAGAATAAAACTAGCATTCGATCTTTGTGAAAGGTTATTAGTTTTAGAAATAAAAATCCTCGCACATACTGTTTTAAAATAATTTTAGTGAAAAAAAATATTTACCATACATTTAGGATAAAAAATATGAATCATATATTTCAATCATTTTATAATTTTTTATGAAGACAATTATATTAGTAGTTGGAGTATATTAGAAATTATTAGAATTCAGATTTAAATATATCATTTCTTTAATCTAAATTTGAAATCAATTTTGATTTAGACACCATACCCAGTATCATCATAAATAATTAAAGATCGAAAACTAAGTTTAATATTTCATAATGATCTTAATTCGTTAGCAGATCATTTTCTAAACCTTTAAAATAACTATATTAATAACAAAACGTCAGTAAGAAGTTGCCTCCATGTGCAGTTTGAAGCTTTGCTGGCCGAACAGCATAAAACTGTCCCATTGAGGACACAGAAAATGCCCCAATTTACGTGAATTACTATCCAAACCAAACGACAAACAAGATATTTTAAAAGCTCAAGTCAATATCCTTTTCGGGGATTAGAGGCACTCGAGTACTGCCTGTTCTTCGAAGTTGCAGCCACGCGTGCGTAATAACAAAACAATAAATATCTGATCTGCACTTCTGTCAAGTACCATCGACCTTGTGTGGAAACTAAACTGTTCTTTGAACGATATTGAACCATTGCACCTAATCAAGTACATATTTTTTTTACCTCGCTCAATGTTCATCGCTGTCACGTTTTTGATCACTGTATGTGCGGTGTTATGTGTGTTTGTATAGTGACACAGAGTTGCTAGACGAGTCGTACTCTCTGTACGGGGTTAAGCTACCGCCCGGTGGCCCCCGCGCAGTGCCCGCACCTCGCTCTCAATTTCCTGTCCCTGCTGCTGTGCCATATGACGCCACACGGTACACTATTTTTTTGTATATATATTTATGTCTGAATGTCTGTTATTTTCATCATATATCGTTGTATATTCTCGATTTATCCGTTGATTAACTATGCGCAGTGTTTATTAAAATGAAATAGTAACATATACAACGACATAATACTGAAATTTCTGAAAGCTCTTGTACAACAAGTTGTTAATTTTTCACGGTATTAAATTATTGCTAGTAATTTACAATATTTAATATTTACATAAGCAGTGCATAAAATGGCAATAATGCTGTTTATTGATGATGCTTAAAAAAATTCAATACATAATTAAACATAAATCTTTTGGCAAATTAAAAAAATAAAAATGCCTTAATTTTAAACAAGTGTATTCTTAGTCTTTTTTTGAAAAATAAATAATAAGTAAAAAATCAGTGCAATTAAAAATTCTTCATATTATTGTTCATCTTTTCAATAAATTTGAACTTCTTACTCCTCATAAACATATTTTTTTATCTTCAAATTCTAGTTTATTACAATCAGTTACTTATTTTTTAAATAATAAGTACTTTTTATTTTTCCATAATATACTTTAATCTGCATATCTTTGTTTCGTTTTCTCTCTCTGTATATATATTGTATAAATATACACACATATTCTTTTTATTATTCATTAAGCCACTTTTTTAAGTCACTAATATCAAATTTCGGTCTAAGATATTAAAATTCGCATTTAAATAAATATTTGATGAGACAGGAACAACTTAATAACACAAATCTTAAATAACAGAAATGAAAATATTTTTTGCTTTCTTTATGCACACCTCAAAATTACTACATACAAGTATTTATATATATATATATATATATATATATATATATATATATATATATATATTGTATAATTGTAAAACAGAGGTAATACAAATAAACAACAATAATTTCTTTTATTAGTTGAAAATCGTTTAAAAATTAAAAAATACTTCAACTGGATATTAATATCTTATTAAAAATCAAATTTAGTCCAATAACATTTTAATATTAACAAACACGAGTAATCATATTCGAATTTTATAATTAATCACTTTCTAATTTCTTTATTAATGAGAGTTGAAGTGATTTTTTTCCATTTTAATACAAATGTATCAGTCATCCCAATACCACAAAATTTTATAAAAATATTCAATAATCACTCATTGCTCGTTTTGTTTGCTAATATGTATTTCTATTATTACCACTCCATCATTGTACATGAATGAACATTAACTAATTATTTAACATTTTTTGTTGTTGGAGAGAGTATTTTATTTGTATGAAAAGAAATTTTCCATAACACTAAAATGAATAGTGCAATTATTATCCAATTTTAACAGTAATTAAAGCAGTGAATTATTTCCAAATATTTTTATTATATATCTAATGATTCGTTAACTTTTTAATTTTCTATTGTGCGTATTTTGTGTATATTATCCATAAGAATATTTATATAACAAAATGAATTTCTCAAATATTGTAGAAAAGTTCACAATACTAAATAAAATAATTGTATAACTCAAGTTGTACCAAAGAGAAAAAAATGATGAAAATAACAGACTTGAAAGCTTTTGTCCAATTTGTAACTGTATGTATAAAAATTAATTGGTATTTTGATTGCTTTTCCATAAATATCACATATTTATTATAATACATATATGTTCTTAAAACAAATATATCCAAAATTCATTAAAAATATCATTTTTACTCCATTTCATTAAAATAATATATTTAAATTTAAATAATTTAGAATGCATGTGTGTAATAATATATTTTAGAAAATATTTCATTTAATTTAATACAATAAATTTTTATATACATCCATTTATGTTTTTATAAAGAAAAAAATTCAGAAAAGTGCTGAAATATATCTTAAATAATATAGGAATATTAAATGGAATATATTGAATTTATTTTTTAAAGTTTATACTAAAAAATATATAATTTAATTGTAAATTAAAACCAGGTAAATTTTTATTGTTTACACAAAAACAAGTACAATTAGGAGTTTAAATGTTAATAATGATAAAATATACAATAGTTCAATATATTAAAAAGACCGAAATATCTAATATGAAATAACATATCATAATTTTTTAAAACTGACTCTTTTCATTGAAATATTTCCCTATTTATATTTTTAAGTTATATATATATGGTCTCAAATGTCTTATTAAGCAAATGGAAAATATTCTACGTTTCTCTCGTAGAAAATATTGTGCTAATTTGACCTCAAATTGCGTCTATTATTTTCTTTAAAAAAAAAACACATTTCATTAAAGAGACGTGGATCGTTAACTAAATTATTCTTAAAAAAAGTCTCTAGTATTACAGTAACTGTTTATGTAATTAAATTTTATTAAAAGCTTGTCTGTAGATAATTATTTGTTTAAAAAGTTTTATAACAATGATCTATTCTGAAATAATTTAATATTTTTTTTAAAAAAAATATTGTTACATTTTTTAGGATTAATGTTTGTTGCTATTAGAAATACTTATTTATTCTAATATACATATTACTTTGTTCAATTCTTTTTGATTTTTTTATTTAAAAACTGATTAGCACTCAGCACATCGATGCTTTGTTGCTTTGCATATTGAATACACAATTCTTTATGTTTTTATGAAAAATAACTTTTCATTTCAACACTGCTTATTGAACTAGAATAAGAATAGTTAATTAATTAAGTAATTAAATTTATTTTCAATAAATTCATAGTTATAATATTCTTAAACCAAATGTCTTTGTAAACATTTGCATGTATATTTGTTAATTTAAAATATTTTCTAATTATTGAATACATTCTATATTTCATTAATATCGCATCTTTTCTATATTTCTTCAAAATGAATTAGACTAATATATTGATTTTAGTAAATATTACATTCGTTTTTTTAAAAAAATCTATTAAAATTAGACATTTTTAGTTTATAAATTCAATTAAGATATATGTTGCATATAATATTACATCAAAAAATGATTTTTACTTAAATTGAATTACTCATCTTTGTATTTTATATAAATTTTCTTGTTTTTTTTTGTTATAGTGTTCATAATATGTTTTTTTTTGTTTTGTATCCATTTTCAAATTACACTTTTCGAAATGAATAATATCTGTGAACATTCAATATTTTATATTTTTCTACTGAATTATGACTCTTGAAAAATAATACTTTAATTATTATAATTCAGTAATAACCCATAGGCTATTTTATTTTTACCTATTAAAAATAAAAATAATTGCTGCATTTTATCGAAACTTAGTAACTCTTTCAAGTAAAAATAATGTAAATTGTAATAATATTTTACATTTGTTTTGTGAATATAAAATATATGTGTAAGTTTTGTGAGAAACCTTCATCCAGCGATGGATAGAAAATAGGCTAATTATATATATATATATATATATATATATATATATATATATATTAATTCTATGTAATAAACTTAAATAATAAATATAGATTTTTTTAAATAATATTAGATTAGTCACTATCTTTTACATATGCAATTATTGTTTTAAAATTAACTTTTAGTAATTATTACTATATAGTTCAGAGGTATATTGTTCGTGTTTCAAATTAGAAAGTTCCATATTTAGTTAGGCTACCATAAATTCATTTCTCGGTTTATTATATATATATATATATATATATATAGGTAGATAGATATTTCAAATGTGTATTTCAATCATATATAATTGTTTAGTAAATTTTGCATGTATGTTCAATGTTCAAAATTATTTGATTATAAAACTATTTTCTAATAAAAAAAAAAACTTAAAAAATTAATTACAGAATACGAGTCGAACACATGGAGAGGCAGCTAGCTAATTTGACAGGGTTGGTACAGAAAGCTTTGACGCAGACACCAAACGATCGGCCAACAACGCGTGATTTTTTGCAAGTGCCTGCTGGACGTGAAAATTTTCGTACAGGTATGTGGCGAATTGATAAAAAGAAAACATATATATTTATTTCATCGGTCATGACATTACTGTTTTTTAATAATGAAAAAATATATATTGAATATATCGAGTTCACATGAGTTGGTCAATTAACGAATGAAAAATCACCGTAGATAACATGAAATGCATATCTTTGTGGTGTGTGTTGATTTTTCTAGACCATATTTTGCGATACTAAATATCACTGCTTTTGAATAGTCAGCAGTTCGTATCAGTAGAGTGTTCGCCTCAGATATAGAATGTATGTACGTGATGAACCAATACTGAAACTATTTACAAAAATAAAAACATTAAAAAAGATATTGTAGCATAGAGTATTTATATCTTTAAAAATAGTAATAAAAACAGCTTAAAATGAAATATAGAAATATATTTAAAAAAAATTCAAACAGATTTTGAATTTTTTATACAATTTCTTACACAATGAACGGTACACTAGATAAATATAAAAAAATATAAATATTTTATTTAAAAAAATCCAAAAAAACGTCTTATATTTAATATAAAAATTGAGAAATTATATATGCATTTTACAAAATTTACAATTCGAAAAAAATTAGTTGTATGTGTATATTTATAATGTGAATTAGCTCTAATACTAATCTATATTGAATTATTTAATCAAAATTATATTATTTTTTTGTGGCAATATTTTCATAAAAAACTTTTCAAAACTAATAATAAAGTGCTTTCAACTTTATAATATACGAATTTAAAAAAAGAGAACATTGCAACAACTTCTATGAAAATCATATATGAATTGTATGGTAAAGGTCTTGTTGCCAAAAGTACCTGCAGGAAATTTTGTGTTGGAAATTTTAACTTCCAAGTTAACCATACTCCAGAATATCGTCTAGTGTTTAACACAACATAATTTGCATAGAGATAATAAAAATCCCATGACAAATAATTATTGAATTTACCTGTGTGTTATGAAAACTAAAATCCATTATATGATTACTTGCAGAAGATTGGTTAGGTAAGTCAATTATTTAATAACTATGTGTACTGTATTGTGTTAGTAATTGTATCGAAATCATAAATGAACTGATATAAAGTTATCAAAAAATATGTAAATATTAAATCAAAAAAAAAACTTCGAACCATGTACTTACATTCAATATTTTACCTTACCAAAATATTTGTGGCGATTAAAATATGTTTAATTTAAATAGTTTTTCGTAGAATCATTGAGAATCGAACATTATTTTTTGTTAGTTATGTAGATCATTTAACATTTTCATCTACATTTAGTAATTAATGAATGTTGAATTTTGCACTTGTTCATGCTTCTAACGTCACTATGTGTTGTGTGTGTTTCTAACAGGGGATGAGTTTGATAAACATTCAAGCTCTAGTTCCATCTCTTTACCAGGTTAGTGTTCATTATGTTTGAAAAAACATCATATTTAAATTATTATTCATAATGTTTACTTTTATATATTTGTTATTTTTAACTCGTATTTATATTACTTGTTTAAAAAGACGAAAATTTAAACGAAATATACTCTGAGAGTATTAATAATTATTTTTTTATAATAGTACTTAATCAGCCATTAAAATTTTTACCTATACTTTAATTAAAAGTGCAGATCAAAAATCATATAAATTTATTTTACCTAGTCTGGATTCCAAAACTCTAATTAATAATCCACATATAAAATTTTTTTTATATAACAAACAAAAAAATTAAAAAATATCACATTTTAATATTTATAGAACCCTAATTATATTAAAAACTGTATATTTTACTAAAAGAATATTTAAAAAAAAACATTAAATCATTTAAATATTTTCTATATACATCATATTTGACAGAAAATAAAATTTTAGAGCAAAATTAGTTTATAATTAATAAGATACAACATAATATTTACTCTATTCGTTTTTAAAATCACAATAAAATTAAATTACAATTACTTGAATATTCAAACAATTTTAAGCAAACAGTTTGAAATTAAAAATGCAATCTAATGTTTTCTCGCCTTAAGAACTCAAGTATTAATTATTTTTTTTAATAATATCCACATTATTCTAAAAACCTTTTGCATTATACGAGTAGTTATTTTAATAAATCAATGACTTCTAGTCTTGATATGGTAATAAATTTATCAAAATTTTCTATAATTTTATACTCGTTTTTTTTAAGAAAAATATGTATTTAAAATAATTTTATCCTCATTAAAAAACATTAATTCGGGTATTTATTTTATATTTATTATTATTGTAATTGAATACTTTTTAAACTAAAAAGTACACTAAACTTTGTTGTTAAATAATCTAACATTTGAAAAAAATATTTTTTTTCACGCCGTTTTAATCACTCACCAAATTGTTGCTGATTTTGTACTAACAACATTAAACCATTTATTAAAACTAAAACAAATAATTAATATATATGTATGTATGTATCAAATTGAGTGAATACTTAGTATTTTAAAATCTTATGAACAGATTTATATTCCATAATATGTTTAATGATTATTTTTTATGTTAATTAAATACAATCATCATAATAATTTTCATTGTTTGTATTGTAAATGCATATCTTTTTTTTATTTAAAAAAAAGATGTAGCATTTTATATTTATACAAATAAATGTTTTAACAGAATAAAAATATTCTTTAAAAAATCATTTCAAATTGCCTATGTAACTTTCTCGTTAATGCTGTTCATTAATATAAATATTGATTTTAAATTTTAAATAAATCAGTCAATCATTCCAACAAAATTATTGAACACATAAAATCACATGGTTTTATGTGTTCAGTAATCACGTACTGTTCCCTCTATTCGTTATTTCTCATTTCGTCGCTATAACATTGTTAACAAAATAATATATTATAAATCAAAATTCATTTTTAAGTTTTAAATCTGCCTATCGTTATATACTATTTTTTTAAAAAAAAATGTATTTTGTATTATTTTTTCGTTACAAGTAAATAAAAACTACAATTTAATCGAGATCGATCAAATTTCTCAAATTAATATTTTTATAAGTTACATCGTACTTTTATTTTCCTTTTCACTCAATTTGATATATATATATATATATATATATATAAAAAATTGTATATACAAACGTTTAAAAAATATACAGTAGATATAAGTAATGTGATGTGATAGAAATGATTATTAAATAAAAACGTCAAGTGTGCATGTTGCATTGAAAACATATAGATGTCAAAAAAGATCGTTTCTTTATATGAAATAATCTTATCATATAAAATTATATCTACTTTTTCATTGGCATCACAATACGAAATCATCTAATACTAAAATGTGTCTGTGTGCAGATGATTCGTACTTGCGCTCAGACACAAAGGCACCAAAACTAGGAAAAAGTAGCTGCCGTAAGTCTCCATTTCCTTAATTAGCATGAATTGACCATTGTGTTTCTGATCTGTATATATAAATATTTCTATTTTTATGTATATATATATATATGTATATATGTTAAATATATAAATTTGTATTGTTCAATGTACTTCTGATGCATGAGTTTTCGTGTTGTTTCGTTTGTATTCGAAATGTACATTTGTGGCTTACAGCAATATTCATACTTTTTGAAACCATCTTAATCGTTCATCATTGCGAATGCTCAAATTTATGTTGTCTGTTAAAATCGTGTGAACTGGTCAAAATTTAAATCTATCTCTATGAAATGTTCAAAATATAAACTATGTAATGCTTACAAATATATTGCTAATATTTTTTTAATCATAAATTATAAATTCTAACCATGCTTCTTTTTATTAAATGATTTTTTTATGTTTAATTAAAAATACAGTATGCATCGAAACATTTAAGTTATCTACATATTTATTACTTATATTTTTTATTTTACTATAAAAAAAATTATTAGAAAAATCGTCATTTGTATAAATTTTTACAATAGAGACTCAGTTATGTGAAATGATAAAAATATTTAAAATACGAATAAAATTTTAACTTTAATTACGTTATATATACCAGTACGTATGACTCTATTTAAATAAATATAACTATCTTATTGTTTTTTTAACTGTAATATCGTTATAATGCTGCTATCTTTTTTTCTAATATTCTATTGGATCACTTTTATTTTTTTACAATTAATATCAACTCTAAAACCGTTAATTTTCAGTGAATAGAAATTTTCTGAAATATTTATTGTTATATGACTTAATGGTTGAATGTATTTTTAAATAAATACGATTCCTTTAAAAAACATATTTAATATTAGAGAAAATTTAAAATATTCAATATCCATTTGTCTAACGATAACTTTAGAACTAACAATACTTCAAAAATACAAAAAAATCCATTAATGAGCAATGAAATAAACAAATAATTGACTATATATTTAAAAACATCTTAAAACCAAAATGTATTCAAATAACTGAGTCTCCTATATTGAGGCTGCAAACTAAATAATTATCTTGCGAATCAAAAATTAACTATAATTTTTTTAACGAAAGAATTATTCCGTTACATCATATAAAAAAAATCAATTTTCATTTTACTTTTTCGCTATTGTAACTTTTGATAGCTTTACTATTATCTTCATACCACGAATTTATAAAATTAGGTTTTAGAACGCTTCGTTTTGAAGATGATATACGCATTAATAGAGAAATTTAAAAAAATATGATTAATGAATACTTTCATAAAAACTATTCATGTTAAAAAAACTATTTATGTTCTTTTGTTAAATAATGAATTAACTATATCTCGAAATCGTGAGATTAAATATTATATTTGCTTTATCAATCTTGAAATTAATATTTTTTGGTATATCTCATTTTTAAATATTTTATCTAGGAACCTTAAAATTAGCGTGTTAATAATGAAATATATGCGTGACTGTTATATATATAAAGTATTCAGAATAACCGCATCAAATTTTCTTTTCGTTCTACCATAAAGGGCATCGAATTAAATAGAATTGATTATAATTACAAAATAAATCCTTATAATAAAACGGATACGTATAAATTTTCCACCATTCAGTTAGTCGGGGTGTTAAATATGAATTATCATACTTTAAAGGATTATTTTTTTAATTGAAATCGATATTGCTCAATTCGGTTAAAGTTCACTTGTGATCTGAATAAGTTTAAAACAAGTAAGAAAAGCGTTTGCATAATGAAAATCAGTTAATTTTACAGATCGTTTTGTTACTCGTAAATTTTTACAGATTTGTGTGAAAAATGTAATTAGTACGTAAAGTACATATATAAAACTTTCATTGTAATATTTGGAAGTTTCAAAGTTTCATTTTTATGCTGTAGTCTTGATTTTTTCAAGTGCTCGAATTTCATAACCGTTCGATTCATATTTTCTTGGTATTAGGTTTTCTAATTTATTTTAATGTTTTCAGTTTTTGTATTCTCGAAGAAAAATCTTTAAAATTTAAGTCTATAGCACTTCATACATATCCAAAACAAGTCAATCATCTATTTTTGTCCTTTATTTATTGTTATTGGTTATTCTTTTTATTCATCTATTAAAACTGTTTTAATATTTTATATATCTCTTTTATAAAAGGTTTATTCATTTGATTTTTAAAGAATTCCCAAAATTTATAAATATATATATATATATATATATATATATCACAATCTCTTCAAATTACAATTATCAAATTTTCTACTTTTTTAAAAAAATAACCACATCAAAAACGAAATAAATATCTTTGCAAATTTTAAATACCACAATATTTTTAAGTTGTATTTTTTTAAAAAATATTATTTTACACGTTTCTTCATTAATATTCATATATATTAAATTATCCCATATTCTGGTTTTATTATTATATTATTTTTATATTAATGATAAATTATTCTTTTTTAATTGTTTCAAATTTTACATAGTAATTCGATTTAATAAAAAAAAATTACATGTTTAATAAACGAACATTTTTTTTACATTTGCGGTAACAAAATGACAATAAGAAATAAATTTATGTATTTTAAAAAATTCATTGTTCAATTTATCTATTTCCATAGAATAATATCTACAAAACATGTTTAATTTTTTGAAAAATACTTTTCCATACTAAACAATATTTGTTTATTGGAGACTCAAGTATAAATCCATAATCGAGTTATATTTTTAATTTTATTTAATGTATATATATGTAAAATTTTGTTATTAATACTGATTATAATAAATCAAACCTATCTTGTAAATTATAACAATTATTGAAAAATAACGGACATATATTTTCATTGTCATAAGTTTATACTAAAGTTGATGAGATATACCGTCTTTATTATAATAAATAATTGCTTAAATGGTGAGTTAATTATCTTCAATCATAACTTCAGTAAAGGCAAACAGTGATCTATTATTGTTTTAATTAAAATATAATCAATTATTAATATTTTTTTTAATGACACACCGTGCTGCGAATACAAAGTGCGGAGAGAATTCATGAATAAAAAGAAAGAAATAAAATTATATTCATTATAACAAAATTTAATTAAAAATAAATTAATAAACTATTGAAATTAATAAAATATACAATAGTTATATGTTGTAGCTTAGTTATTGTACTTAACGCATTATTTACTGAACTAGCTATGTCAAAAATAATGGCTCTTGTATAAATTAATCTTATACTTTGTTTAAATTCAATTTACTAGTTATATATATATATATATATATATATATATATATATATATATATATATATATATATATATATGTAGTGTTATAATCTATTCTTAAATTAATGCTTAGCGATTTTTTATGAACATGAATGTATGTTTTTCTAATTAACTAAATTCTATCATTTCTTCTTTTTGTCTATTTATATTGGAATGCTATTAAAAAATCTCAAATTATATTATTTTCAATATATGTACTCTTAATGTAATTTATTGTATGAAAAAAGTATTCTATTATTCAAACTAAAGATACATTTACCAGTGTAGTAGAGTTTTGTAACGAATCTAATTTAATAGTTTTTCTTAATAAAGAAAATTATAAAAGTCAATTTTAATGTCAAGAATTCATGTAAAAATTCGTGTATTTTTCAGTAAAATATTTATTTAATCCTTTAAACATCGCAAATTTAATTACATTCTAAAATAAGCCAAAATTATATATATATATATATATATATTCATTTTAATCTGTTTTCAATACATATACATATTTTTTAAAATTGTTAATTGAGAGTGTTTATAATATATAATCACAAAAACATGAAATATTTTAAGTTATTTGTTAAAGTATAATGGCTTTAACTACAAAATTTAATTAAAAATGGAATAATGTTTTAATCAAAATTACTAATAATGTTTAAAATACTTATAGTAATTTTAATGGTTCTAATATTATAAAAAAAGTTATAAAATATATGCACTTAAATAAATAAAAATTAATATGCACTAGAAAACATATGTAAATAAATAATGATATTTGATTTTCACAATAACAAAGAATAATAGTTATAATGAAAACCACTAATGTTTTATATAATTGCAGAAAAAATAAATAATATATTAATTCATACAAATCTCTATACACTGTAACTATATCATTGAACTATAAAATTTCAAATACACTAAATTAACAATGCACTGCATTTTAAATAGTTAAATAACAGATATTATTCTTAACGAATGTTTGTTTTGCTTTGATTTCATTTCAAAATTTATTGAACATATATGTTTATATTCTCTTTTTTCAAAAATCATTTTTTTTTCATTTATGAATTAGAAAAGATAGGTTTAGAGAGCTTACTCTAATAAACATTCTTCTTCTATTGAATGTTTTGAAAATTTCTACTGCAATCTTAGCGAAATCTTTCACTCTTGAAACAAACCTAAACCAAATTGCATATTAGTGTTTTATGAAATGATAAAATTAGTATTTTTTTTGTGATCGATAAATTGTACAAAGAAACGTAAACAAAAATTATTTATTATTTTCCAGACAAATCAGTTTCGTTTGAGAAATCAGTATCATTTAGTGATGAACCACCGGACATGAACTCTCCAAAGCAGCATTCACCGCAGCACGCAGGTGATTTATACACTATCTATGAATTACATGTTTAAATTAACATACTGCACATTTAATATTCTTGTAAACATTACAGTTGTTATTTTAATTATTAACTATAAGTATTAAACTTATAAACTATTATATAATTATTATATACATACTATCAGTATACACATATTCCATATTCTTTTCTAGCATTTTGTGCATGTTTAGATTTTATTATATTGGAAATGAATTCTTAAATCACATAATTAATCTGTTCATTATTTGTGAAAATATTTTTTACAGGCACCAGTTTGCTTATGTCTGTTATTAAGAAAATTATATTTTTCTTGAACAATTAATATTATATTTTAATAAATACAATTAGTATTTATTTATAGTTTATTAAATTAAGTATTTTTAAATTTTACTTGAATTATTTTTAATTGGATGTTTTTATTGTTAATTTGAATAGATTATTTCCAAATTTTTATAATTTACCAAATATTAAAAAAATATTTTTATAATAACAATTATATTTTATATAATTTTTATTTATAATTTATTTTTGAAACATGCTTTGCATTAAAAATATTTTAATTAAAATTTAATATCTACATTACAAAATACAAGCAACCCTCTAATAATGTACAAATTTCATATCATAACATCATTTTAGGCTACAAATTTGAAGAAAAATCACTCCAAAAAAAAATAAATTTTTAATAATTATATGAAAAATAAATTCATTCAGAACTTAAACACAATCTGAAAATTATTATATTATTCACAAGTAAATAAACATTTAGTTAATTTAAAGTAAATAAACATTTAGTGAAACTTTTGATTAACTTATTGAAATGATTAATTAGAACATAAAATATTTAGACAAATTAATATATTAATACCATTTTATTAGACACTTGCTTGTAATTTTAGTTTTTGCTTTGATGGTGAAGGGATTTTTTCTGTACCATCGCTAAAGTATGGTTTGTGGACTTTTTATACTTAATTTTTTCGCATGCAAAAAGTACAAAGTAGCCTAAGAACATTATACATTTTCATTATTAGACATTTGTTGTAATTTTTTCATTACAATATAAAAAATTTCATATTGAAATATATATTTATTGTTAACAAAATAAATTGATTTTAATCATATTAGATTGTGAAAAATTGTCCCCAATTCTAATAGATTGATTTATTTTCACTGAAACACTGTTTACACCAAATTGATGTTTCTGTTAATCTTATAAATGGATCTTTTATAATATTAACGTAACAAGAAAATTAAAATAATCATTAATGCTTTATAGTGTGTACAAATGTAAAAAAAATCTATAAACGAGTAATTTACAATGATCTAAATCTATGTCTAATATGTTTAGTCTGCTTTGTACCATTTTTTTTTTATTGTAGACTTTTATATAATCCAAACAAAACACATTAATTATTTTAGAAGTGAAACTAAACGCGAACGACTTTAATAAATATTGCAATATTTTTTTTCTTTTTTAATATGTAAATTATCACTATAAGAATTGGAATTCATTTCCAAATTGTTTTATTATGTTTATATTTAATTATATTTCACAATTTTTGTTATATCTATATAATAATATACATATGTTTAAAGTGTTTCAAATTCAAACTTGAATAAAGTCATTGTTAATAACTTCTTATATTTCATATTTTTTAAAGAAACATAATAAACTAATTTACATTTTAGTGCATTTATTTTTATTAATTTAATATTCGATATTTTACTGTTTTTGCAACAAAAATAAAAATATTAAATTATATTTATAAATAAGCAACTGTAAATTATTAAAATATATTAATTGATATATACATATTAAAAAGTTTCGAATTTGACGAATATGTTTGTATTATTATGTAGAGTTTAAATACGATTTTTTTTTCTTAAAAAATAATTTGTTTAATGCTATGACCAACATATTTTATTTCAAAATAATAAATAAGTACTGTAGTAAAAGCATGTTGATTGATATTTTTTTTATTATATTCTTCCAATTTTTATTTTATCCACTATATGTTCCAAACATTTTTATAATATTTGCATATTTAATTCTCTAAATGAGGTAGTAGTGCAACAATTAGGACCTCTATAAGTCATTTTTTGTTGTACTATATTTTGCACCTGCTTATAACAATTATTTTTTATTACCATTTTTTTAAAAAAAATATGTTTTTTAAAAACATCTATAAAGAGTAATATGTAAATAAAGTAGAGATTATTTAATCGGCATTATTTTTTAAAATTCAATTTATTTCAGCTGTTATAAAAACTATTAAATTTGAAATATTTTAATAATTATGTTAACATATAATAGCCACTTGTTGGCATTAATTTGTTGAAGTGAAAACTTAGTTTCAAAAAATAACTCTTTTTATAATCATATCGTTTTTTTATAATAACTTATTTTTTTCATTCTCATTAGCAATAACAAATAAATAAAACATTTATTATTTATATAAATATTTTTAAATAAATATGAAAATGAAATTTCCTAAAAGAGTTTTCAGTACATATGGATAAATAGTACTGAATAACATTATTAAAGATCCCAATACATTAATATCAGATAATTTGAATATTTTATTTTAGGTAAGTTTCATAATGTAAACAAATTTAAATTCAAATTTAATTAAAATATATATAACAATTTTGTTTGTATTGCAATTGAAATTTGTGAACTAAAATGTGTACTTATCTCAAAGTATGATTGACTCAACTAATCAAAAATCAATTGGTACAAAAACAATTATATCTTCATGCAGGGAATTGCAAAAATATATATAATCATATTTTATTGAACTTCTTACTTAGCTTGTTTTTCAGTAAATCAATTTATTTTTGGTATTGGCACAAAAAATATCCTACTTGATAAACTTGCATGTTAAAATGGTTTTATCAATACTTAACTGTTATTTTCTATGATGTATAATGCTTACATAGCGGATACTAAACCTCCAAAGCCGGCCATTAAGTCTTCTACGCTGCCGCGAACATCCTCACAAGGTGAGACAAATTTCCAAAATCATATTTTCAGGTTATTAATATATATATATATATATATATATATATATATATATATATATATATATATATATACACACCCACACATATCTATATATAAATGACTTAAATAAATAAAGCTGAAAAATGTAAACCAAGACTGAAGGTAATATCATTCAGTCTCATTTGGATCTTATATATATCATATATATATATATATATATATATATATATATATATATATATATATATATATATATATATATATATATATAAACAGAAATCACTTTTAATACAACATACATTTATTAATACATATTTTACACTTTTATGGATACTGAATCTTTTAATTCAGCATAAAAATTTTGATTTGAGAAGATTTTAAAAATTAAAGATTATAGATTTCTTTCAGACTTTATGCATGTATTCTTTATAACTAACTATTTGCATTTTAGAGTATGTATATTTTAATGATAGTGTGGCGGAGGTACTTTTTAGTAATTGCATAATTTTATATTAATAAAAAATAATTTAGTAAAAAATATGTTTTTAGAATTTATATTTATCCAAATCCATATATTCTTGTATAAAATATAAATACTATTAAATTATATTTATTACCTTAATTTTTTTACTATTTTAATACTTATTAAATTATTTCATTTGAAATAAACTGATCAAAATGAAGAAAATTATTCTATAATACACTAAATTTCATTCTAAATTTTACAAAAATTTATTAAACATATTTTTCCTTTTTAAAGATTATTCACTAATTAAAATATACAGATATGTTACAAATATATTTTGTCTAGTACCCTACTAATATTATGCAGTTTGAATGATATGTTTTTATAAATCAGTAATAGAATTTTAAATTTTTTTATGCACATATATATAATATATGATTAAATATATATTTAAAGAAAAGAAAGTGTGTAAAAAAAATATTTTTTAAATATGTTGTCAATTTTTAACAAAATATACATTATTAATTACATTATAGAACGTGATCGTCTTAAACCAGCTCCCCCACCAAAACCAGCAGCTCTAGCAGCTGTTCAGTATGAGAGTAGTAGACATATCTACCGAGACTTGCAACTTACACCGGAAATGTATAATCAATTACGGGGATTACAGAAAAAAGCTAAAGATTTACGTGCTGAAGTACGTAATTTAAGACGTATGTCACAAGCTCAAGCTCACTCTGTTAGAGAAACAATACGTGATACGTTTATAAAAATTAGATCAATGCTAATAGTTGGTGGTGAACAAGCATGGCAAGCAGGTAAAAATAAAGTAAATTTTAAAATAAATGAGAGATATGTAATTGATTTTCAATACTGAATAGGAGTTGATCAAGAAAAAATTAGATTAAGCCGAGAAGAAGATTTATATAAACAAGAAATGTTACGTTTAGAAAAAGATCTTACTGATCTTGAATCTACTGTTGAAGAACTTCGTGGAAATGTTATAAACAGAAAAACACGTGTCAATATGTCTGATGTGGAAAATATGGCACTTATTCTTAGCAAAAGTTCAAAAACTGTAGCTGATCTAAAAGTCAGGTAAGGTAATGGTTAAAATTATAATAGAACATTTTATAAATAAAGAAACAAAAAATGATATATGTTTTAACTACATTATTTAAATAATATTACATAATTTTTCAATTTAAAATATAAATATTAATAGAAATTTATACTTATAAATAAATAAAAGATATATGTACTTCAAATAAAAAAGATAACAAAAATGTGTATATCAGTATTTTAATATTACATTAAGAAAAAAAATAAATGAAATCTTATACTCTATCCATTAAACCTCTGTGATCAAAGTTATGGTCATAAACTAGCATATTATGATATATTTTAATTGTTATATCTCGATATAATTATTATTTTTTAAGGAAATAAGAAATTTCTTGAATTTATTGTACATACAAATTAAAAACTAATTAATCAAAAGGAAAATTAAAGAAAAGACACAATTTTTAGTTATATTTAAATATATTTATAGATTTCCCGGTTTACAAGAAGGATTAAAGTCTATGTTAACATCAGAAATGGAAAAAGTAGTACGAGAAGAAAAATTCTTAAAAGAAGAACCAGATCGTTTAGAAAGTGCACTGCGACGATGTAAAAAACTCACAGGAACGCTGGTCACACTGAAACGGTAAATTTTATCTGTGTGTTTGTTATATGTGTGTGTGTATGTATGTGTGTATATATATATATATATATATATATATATATATATATATATATAATACACATACATACATACATACACACACATACTCAAGCATTAATTTCATTATGTGTACTATTTATGTTTTATACATTTTTGCAGTTAACAAATTTTTGTAAATAAATATCATTCAAATTTTACTTTCTCGTAGGTATTTTCGTTTATTAGATTACAAAATCATAATTTATACATTATAAATTGAATCCAGGTTTATAATACTTTAATTCAAGTAAAGAACGTAATGTAATATATTGTACTCATTTCATTTTTCTTTTATGTAACCAACATATTATTAAAGTGTATATATTTCTCTAACTCATATTTAGTCTTGATATTGAAATATTGAATTTTCTTATTATTTAAAATAAATAATAACATTTATTATTATATACAATTATTTATTGATTACATATGACTGACACATTTTTAAAAATCATTCTTATGTTTTATTTTTTAAATATAATTATTAATATAATAGTGTGTTGTAATCTGTGTGTAGCTTGGCCAGTGTACAAGAGCAGCGTTTGCCATGTGCTAACAGCACAACACCTGATGGCAGGCTGTCTCCTCCAGTTGATGATACACCTCCAATTACACCAACATCTGGACAACATGGAAAGGTATGAGTGCCCTCCATCCTTTTGACTCTGGATGTGCACAGTGTAAAATCGATGTGACGCTTGAACCCTTGCACGCAGTTATTTTGTTTGACTTTTGATTTCCGTCTACTGAAGATATAATAATTTTCAATAACTATGTTAAGTTCTTATGAAGATTGTTTGGTAAATCAAAATGATACATGTAAAATAAATATTATGATACTAGAAATATTTAAATAAATATTTATTTAAACTTCTATGATTTTTTATATATAATGATTCACTAATTGGATATTAATTCATTCTCTTTATAATTGTTCATTCACAATTTCATAAAATAATTGACATTTCATTTCAATTAAATTATTTCACATCTAATTAATTAATAAAATAATCTTGTGGTCCAGAACAAAATATTTTTGATATAAAGATATTTCAATAAGACTGATTAATAGATTAATTTTTATTTTTTCAAACTTGCAAATAACATTTTTAATACAATTTTAAAGTTTAAAAATATTATATATTAGTTTTTTTTAAAAAAAGAAAATGTAAATTTAATTTCTATTCAAATGACAATTATTTTAAATATATATTTGTAACTGTTTAAATTTTATTTTTAATTGATTTAAATTCTAAATGTATTTGAATCTGTCTGCAGATTTTATATAAAATTCATAAAATACATCTAATGTTAATGTTAATACAAACATAATTTGTTTCTGTACCACAGTATTATTTTCTGTTAGCTGCTTATAATATTTATTTATGTTTATTCATTTTATGTGTTAAAGTTTTAAAATATGTATTTTTCATTATTTCTACAGGAAGAAATAAAAAGTCTATGAATAAGAGAACTGTGATATGTATAAAATTGTTAATGTTTATATATGGGCATTTTTAAATAAAGCAATCCATTTTTATTTTTATTTATTAAAAATTGAAATATGATAGTGGATGATTAATTTACAAATTATATAAATACAAACATCTTCAACAAGAACTATGATTCACATACAGTACGAGTGAATCAAAACTGTTAATAAAAATAGAGTATTTAGTCTTAAATGAACTGCATGTAATACTTAATTAAACTCTTAACTGATGTAATTCTTACCAACTTCTTACAATTACACCAAACAGGTTTTGTCAAGAAAAAAAGATGATTTTTTTAAGCCTGTTGCAAAGCATCAGAGTGTTATATTGTGTGTCTGATAATACGGTATGAAAGAATGAATACCTAAGGAAAGATATATAATTCATAATTGTTTAATATGACTGCCTTATGCATTTCCAATGTTACCTTAGCTATGACAAAATATTTCATTTCGTTCACTAGTCTGCCACTGCCCCTAGTGTATCGCATCTTGTGAACCACTTGTTTTTTTCCAATTATTGTTTTTCTCACTGATATAGGCACATGTTCTAAATTCCGCACCATTTTACAACTTTGCCTGGTTATATCAATCTTAATCTACTTTTTAAAATGAACTATTACAAAAAAATCAAATGACAATTGGCATGTCTGTCAGCAGTTTTCTTATATATATATATTTTTTAATGTCATAGTATGCGAACTCTTTCGTCAAATAATTTAACCAATATTTTTATTCATGAATAATTTTAATTAAATTTAAGTGTGTTCATATTTAGCAGTCAACAGTCATAAGCAGAAACGATTATAAGTGAAATATAAATAATATATATAATTAGTTGCATGTTAGTAATGGATTCTTTTATTGTTTTCAAATTAATATATGCTATTAATGTGAAAGTACAAAATCAATATTATGTAAACCATTTATTTATATAAAACTTTTGACAGTTTTACAAACATTTCATCTGTATAATAAACTAATCAATATTACATCTATTATTATTGAATTTGATACAAATTTTATTAAAATAAATTTACAAAAATATCTATTAACATATAATTTATATTTGTGTATACATGATTGTGTATGTTTATATATATATATATATATATATATATATATATATATATATATATATATATATATATATATAAACTTATATTTTTTTAAAAAATATATAAAAATATTGACAATTCAATTTTAAATTTATAGAATGATTTAATATTTATATACCATTTGAATAAAAATAATATTGTTTGTTTATGAATTAGAACCATATTTAATATACTAATTGATATAATAATAATATATCTGTTGATTAGATAGTTTATAAACTATCTTTAAACAACAGTAAGCAAAAGAATTTTTTAATAGCTATTAATAGCTCTCTCTTTTTATTTCAGTTGTTGATGTTAACCACAGTTTAAATTAATTATAACTATTAAACTTAGACAACACAATAAAATGAGAGAT
>CP092095.1:20587228-20704728 GCA_029203775.1 Neoneuromus ignobilis
AAAGTTCCGAACCACCGGCACCAGGAGCGTTGAGCGCAAGCAGTAGCTGTGAATCCGTTAATTCTCAAGAAGGTGCACGAAGAACTGCCGCTGGCGGTGGTAGTAGACAAGAACAACTTGAAATCAGGCATCAGGAATTGTTGCGTAAGCAACGTGCTCTTCAAGAACAATATGCACGTCTACAACAACTTCAAAGAGGGAGTGGGGGTGCTTTAACTGTTGTACCTCCTGCACCTGATTTATTATTAAAAAAGACAGGGAGTGAATCGAATTTATTACAAAAAATGGGTTTGAGTATGTCAGCACCACCATTTACAGGCTCTCTCACACATCTTGCCAAACCTAGCGATACACTTATCTGTGATGCTGACCAATTAGCTACAACTGATGAGGGTGGACGAAATTCAGACACATTATCTTCCAAATCCGATGCAGCTGGTGCCAGCACCACAAGCAAAGTTTATGAAACCGATATCCTGTGACCCGACACTAGTTTTTTTGTGTTTTCTCTCATCGTAAAAATAATGTTTGTAGATGAGCCTACTCGGAGAAAGATATTAAGTTGTGTGATTTTCAGTTTTTGTTAAACGCGCGTTTTGCAATTATTTTATTTGTTTATAGTAGCTATATTTAATTTATTTACATAGTTTAAAATTTATTTTTCTTGTGAGTATATTTTGGCTGGCCTACTATTCTATACATCAAGTTTTTAAAAATGCATGCATATGGAATACGTATATTAATAGCCTGACTTTGTGTTTGAAGTATGTGAAGTATCCTTTTTATAAGATTATTAACTGATCACTGAATTAGTAATTAATCAATTGGAAATGGTCAACATATTAATATTTATGTGTTGACTTCTTATTTAATTCCAAAAATAGTGTCGGATATTTTATTGGATTCGTATTTGTCTTATCAACAACAAATATGCTGAATTTTAGTAATGTGAATGGTTTGAAACATTTGTGTGTAATAATCCAATAATGTAATTAATCAAAACATTAAAAATCAAGCGCTGGAAATAAGTTCTTGCTAAGATTCTTATTGTAGCTAGAAAATTGCTCGCAAATGACTACATGACTGAAATGAATATGAACATGATGGAACTGAAATTTTGACAAGCAAGTATTTATGAACATAAATAAATTTTAATGTATTAGCTAAGTAATAATCAATTTTCAACAACATTATTTTAAATCAACAATGGTGTTGAATTAGTAGTCATTCGGTTATTTCAGTATTTTTTGTATTTAAATTTTATTATACTTCTAGAATTTTTAGGTAACTGAAATGTTTATAAAATAGTAGAAATGTATATTATAGTCACAATATTATTTTAAAATGAACATGCCGTTTATTACTTTAATCAAATTTAACAACAAATATATTTTAAAGTTTCTCTAAATTATATATTCCAAATGGAGAAAGATAAATGTATAGAATGTTCCATTGATAAATTAATATTCATTTTGTGACATGTTTCAGAAATGCTTACTTTACTTGTTTTAAATTTTGTAAAAAAAAAAATACTTTATATAATCATATTAATTAATTTAAAAATGACATAAGTGTACATGGTGAATATAAAATTATAGACAAATAAAAATATATTAAATGTTTAGATAGTTAGTCAGTGCGCAGTATGGACTCATGCTCAAAAATGGTAAAGAAAAAAACGTGAAATTATTAAAAAAATATTAAATAATGTTTCATATATTAATAAATCCTGTATTCACAGGTTTCAAATGAAATATTATTTTCTAAATACTATTGTTTTTAATATTTGTGATGTTATATATTATTTAATTATGTTATTTATGGATTATAATTTCACTAGTAATTCACAAGTAATATCGCAGTTACATGGCAACTAATCTTATGAACTAGCTCAGGAGCCAGCCAATTGTTAAAATTTTTCATTTTACTATTTTGTGTTTCTCTAAGCTCATTAAAGGTAATTATAAAAAATATATTAACATTATGACTTAGATGAAATTTATTGTTTTGATCTATATAAAAAAAAGAAAATGGTTGGATATCCTGAACTAGACATTTAGTTACATACAATATTAAGTACTGTTTATTTAGTTCTAAAACAGAATACACTGCAATATAATGTAATTATTTACTTTCAAAAATTTCAAAAGAGCTTATAAATTTGAACTTTCTTAATAAGTTAATATTATAACAATAGATATTTGTCAAATAATAAAGTGTATGTATAATTTCAATTGAAACGAACTATTGAGTCATTATATCATTAATCAAATCACATCACACATCTGGTTATTTATGTATAATAATAATTCACACTATTAAATAAATGTTATTTAAGCACTTCACTCGTGTATCCGATGTAAAAGAGTTCATATGTAAATTAATAATAAAAAATCAAAATGTGCCAAATATTGATTTTCTCTTCTAATTATTGTTCTTTATTTATTTACTCATTTGAAAATTATTATTTTTTAAATTTGATAAGTATTAATATATTGAAACTCAAAAAGACTTTCATATACACAGAAATATATAAACACATGCTATATACATACATATATATATATATATATATATATATATATATATATATATATATATATATATATATATATATATATACATACATAATTACTAAATTATATATTGAAATTTTTTTTTTCAGAAAATTATCAATTATATATTACTAACAAAAAATATTTCACTTTTATCATTTATCTGAAATTATAACAAAAAATTAACTTGAATATTTAAAAAATTGCCATTAGAAACTAATTAACAATGTTGCGTATTTTAGTAACTTATTAAAATAAAAAAATTAAAATAAGATTATTTTCTACATTAAAATGAAATACTGAAACTCAAATATTAAATGTATATAATGGAAAAAATATTTAATCTAAATACACAATATTTCCAAACATTGTATTAAATAAGATTTAATTATTAATTAGTTAATTATAGGCATTTTTTTATTTAAATAATATTAATAGTTCATGTACAATCATTAATATTAACCATTCATATAGGTTTATAATTATTTACGTTCGTATTTAATAACATTTTTAAATTTGTATATAATAAATGATTAACTGAATCCTTCCCATATAATTTGGTTGTAATCTTAATATTTGTATATTTGACTACACCATATACCTATATAATAGATACCTATAAAATAAAATTAATTAATCGGATATAATTAATATGTACTTTTCTTGATTTGTGTAATAATCATTCTATGAATCATTTGATAATGATTTCAGAAATGAAAAATAACAATTTAGAGACAATTGGATTCAAGGGTAATTAAATTTTGTATCAATTAAAATAACTATCATTGAAAATTCACCGGTACTAATCTTGGGAAAATTACCTGCCCTCAATCAATCATATCACGGGTTTAAAGATGAAATTTTAAATCGTTTTACACACATTTATTATCTATTTATTAAATGTTTGTGTCATTGATTCTCGAATAAAGATTAACAAAATAGTCTAATAATAACTATTTTTATTGCTATTGAATCAATAACTTGTCTACAATTCTAGTTCAAATCAAAGATGAAACTAGTTAACAACCAAATTAATCGAAACTCATATTTACATGTCGACACCAAACAATAAAAGTGTAGTATTTGTAACAATTAGAAATTATTGGCAGGTAAAGAATTTTTTCGATATCTTACTAAATACTTATTTCGCGTTTTTCATATAATTATGTGTGTGTGTATTTAGTATGTATGTGTAAATATATATATATATAAAATCAACATCTATCCTTTCAATGCATTGCTGGAAAGAGGCAATCATCATCAATACATCCGCAATTTCAATCAATGCTGGTGGAGATCTCTCCCAAAAATGTTGTTTGTAAGTTCCCATGCATAATTTTAGCATTGGAGGATTATTTATTTTTATATTTTACAATGAATATATAAGTAAATGGAAATAAGTTTTTAATTGCGATACATACATATGCATATAAATATAAGTAATGTGAATGTACAATTTATATATATATATATATATATATATATATATATATATATATATATATATATATATATATAAAGAGAGAGAGAGAGATTGATTCATTTAAAAAAAAAGCGGTTGATGTTTTTAATAATTAAATATTTCATTCTTTTTTTCAGAGTGACTTACAAAATTTCACGTTTTTATAACATTAATTAAACTATTAATTTTATTTAGACTGACTGAATATATAATATTATATAAATATATATATATATATATATATATATATATATATATATATATATATATATTTATATATATTTTCAATTCTTTATATTAATTGGTGTAAATTTAATAAAATCTATGGTATGCTAAATTGACCAATATTTTTATATTCAACTGTATATAAAGATGATTGTATATATTAAGTCTACTTATTTTTAATTTTAATAAAAAAGAATTTTATTCATAAATAATATTGTCGCCCACCTGTAAATGCATTATTTTATGTTGTCATTCTGAAGTTCTAACAAGACGTTACAGTTCGCTATCTTGTAGTGTTTATGTTGTAGATTAAACGTTTATATTTTTATTTTTAAAGTAAGAACCACTTCGAAAGTATATAAAATTAAAAATTTAAAATGTCGACTGAAAAAATGGAAAATAATATGGAGCAAAATATTATAGATAAGTCCATGAGATCTGTTTTTGGTAAGTATAACCTATATGTCGTTATTATTATCAACCTGTCTGTTCACTGCTGAATGAGAGTCTCTTCTAAAACTGTTCATTTTGAAAACCTATCTCTACTTATATATATATATATATATATATATATATATATATATATATATATATATATATATATAAAAAATCAGCAGCAGCAGCATCAACTCCTTCAATCCACTGCTGGATGAAAGTCTTACCCAAAACCTTCCACTTCAACCAACCCAATGCCTTCCTCTTCCAATCCACTCCAACAAATTTATTTATTTCTTTGCTTCAAAACACACTTCTAAATATTCTGTATTTAAAAATAATTGTAAATTTAATGTTTTTACTAAATTAAAAATATTTTCATTAAGTTGAAGTTTTCAGATTGTTTCAAAATCATTTTATTGTGAATTATTCTACAAATAATATAAATATTGAAAAGAAATTATATAAATTTATTTTGCTATAACATTTCTGATCATTATTATATGTATATATATATATATTTGAACAAATCTTTTTTTTAAGAAAATTAGCAATTATAACATTTGTAGCCTATAGATATAAAGTTATTTATGAAATTGTTTATTAATAGTTGAATATAATAGTTATTAAATAAAATTTTAGTTGGAAATATTCCATATGAAGCTACAGAAGAAAATTTAAAGGATATATTTAGTGAAGTTGGACCTGTATTATCTTTTAAGTAAGTTGTAGTGATTTATAAATACATGCACTAAAAGGAAACTAACAGAAAAACATTTTTAGATTGGTATTTGATAGAGAGACAGGCAAACCTAAAGGTTATGGATTTTGTGAATATAAAGATCAAGAAACAGCATTGAGTGCAATGAGAAATTTAAATAATTATGAAATAGCTGGACGAACATTACGTGTTGATAATGCTTGTACTGAAAAGTCTCGTATGGAAATGCAAAATTTGATGCAAGCACCGACTGTAGAAAATCCATATGGAGAGCCAATACAAGCTGATAAAGCTCCTGAAGCTATAAGTAAAGCAGTGGCATCTCTACCTCCTGAACAAATGTTTGAACTTATGAAACAGATGAAATTATGTATTCAGGTAATAATTTTTATTTGTATTTTAATTTAACAATAAAAAATAATATTTTTCTCTGACAGAATAATCCTACAGAAGCACGTACAATGCTTCTACAGAATCCTCAACTTGCTTATGCTTTACTTCAAGCACAAGTGGTAATGAGAATAATAGATCCTTCAACTGCATGTGTAAGTTTTTTTTTTTTCAGTGAATAGTCTTTAGTTCGTTTTTCTAAACATTTATTTACATGTGTTTATTAATTATACGCACACAAACATACATACATACATACTCACACACATTCACCCGCATGCTCAAATTTAATGTGTGTGTGTAATTTTTTATTTTTTTTGTACACATTTCACAGAGTATGCTTCATAAAGCAAATCAACCTTCACCTGTTTTGCAACCAGCAGAAAAAGTGACCGCTGGCCCTGTTCCAATTAACTTGCCAACAGCACCAGCTCCTGTTCCTGCACCATTACGGCCAGATTTTCAACCAGTTACTACAAGCATTCAGAATAGTCAAGCACCAGTATTTTCAGGTTTTTTACTTACATTTATGTTAATATTTTAATTAATAATAGAAATATATTTTTATAAATAATTATTTTAGCTCAGCAAGATATAGATTTACGTTCAGCAGAACAGAGATCAATTGATCCCCGATTATCTCGTATTAATGATCAAGACATGAGAGTACCAGTTCCATCTCCAGTTGTTACTGCACCCAGCAACACTTTTCCAACTACTGAAGGGTACATTTTTTTTATTTAACATTATACTTCTGTGTATATGTATTACAATTTACATCCTATATAGTTGAACCTAAGAATATTTTCCATTTGTACAATAATAATTATTTAAAATGTATAATTAATTATTACAGACTTACAAAAACAACAGATGCAATTGTAGAAAGGTGAAGATTTAATATATTTCAAAAATGTTGTTATTTTTATTTTAATGTGTTATGACTGGTCAAACATTTATATTTATATATGTCTAATTTATATATAATAAAAAACATTTTGAAATACTACAGACAAAGTAATAGTATTTTAGAATCTTTTTTATGAAAAGGATGTGAAATTAAAATATTAACTGGGCAACTGAAAAACTAAAAAAATTAACTAGCAACAACTATTTTTTAATAATATTCTTATTAATAAAATGTTTATAAATATGCATTATTACTAATTAAACATTGTTTTACTAATTAATATATATATATATACACATATATACATTTATTTATATACAGTAAAATAAAATATTGTTTGATCAGTTATAAATTATTATATAATTTTATACATACATATGTAATTAAAATTGATGCATGATTTTTTAAAAAATATCACTAAAAATTAGTAAAACTTTAAAGATATTTTTTTCTTTTAGTTTTGTAAGAGATCCTAGAGCTGCTGGTTTTCCCAGTGATCCAAGACAGAGACCATTAGATCCTCGTCAAACAAAAGTAATGCGTAAGTATTTAGTGTTAACCTAAACAATATGAAGAGGAATAGATTTTCAATTCTATAATTGTACAATATATATCTTTATTAATATTTTTGAATTTAGCACCAGTTCAAGTACCGCCTCCTATAATTCCTCCTGCAGCACCACGTTTAGGACCTGTGCCAATAATTCCTCCCCAAATGCCAAGAATTGGTGCTGGTATGTCTCCAAATATTGGTCCAAGTGGAGCATCAGATCAAGAAAAGGTACAGTAATAGATATTTTTTTAACAATGATCATATCCAGTAATTATTTAATATAATTATTTTTAGGCTGCTTTGATAATGCAAGTACTTCAACTCTCAGATGAACAAATTGCAATGTTACCACCTGAACAAAGAACAAGCATTCTTGTGTTGAAAGAACAAATTGCAAAAAGTACTCAACGTTGAAAACTTTTTATACTTACAGTGTTTAATAACGTAAAGAAAATGATACTTCTTTTTAAAATTATATAAAAACAGTAATAATTGTAAAAAAAATCAATATCCAATAAAATTTGTCTCACATTTTTTAAAGAAGTGATATGAATTCTTTTTAATATTCATTTATATAGAAAAAATGTGTATACAGAAATAAAAATATATAACTTAATATGTGTTCTAATTTTATTTTTTTTCCTATATAGGAAAAAATAAAATAAAAAAATAAATGTTATCACTTAATATAAAATATAATTAACTTAATTTAATGTGAAACATTTTTATGAGTATGTAATTGTGTGTTTTCATACATTTTGTTATATCTAATTTTATTACAAATGTTAATAAAACTATTCTATTAAACATATATTATTAATTGTACATTTGTAGAATAAGTTATAACAAATTTATTTATTTTTAGTTTTTTATAATGTACAGTTCTATATCAATTATTGATTTAGTTATTAATGACAAATAAATAAACAATATTTAGAATTCTAATTTTATTAGTTTATAAATTTTATTATAGATTCATTTTATTTAATATTCTTTAATTTTTTTGTTTATTTTGTATTTTTATGAATAGATGTGTTAAATAAAATGTGTATATTTTTTAAAAAAGACTAATAAATAATTTTATATTATAATAGTTTTTATATAGACAACTTTTTATAAAGAAAAGTATAGTAGATACATATTTTAATGATTTTTTTTAAGTTATACTATTGACAGCTTTTGCCATCAAAATAATTTTTGCTTTTAATGTCTTATTTCTTTGAAAAAGAACAATTAAAATGATTATTATATTGTCATAAATATTTAGAAAATATTGAAATTTACAAATTACAACAAAATGAAAATAATAAATTTAGAAATGTATGAACTATGTAAAAACTAAAAATTTGAAGACATTCATTCCTAATAACAACTTATATTTTAATTATTCGACTTAATATATTTTATTGTTTTTACATATATAAAGCAAGATTACATGCATAAGCTAAAGTTCTGAATATAAATACATCATTCTATTATTATACGTAACTGTATTGTTTTATTTCCAATAGTTCATTATTGTTTGTGGCTGTTTTCATTTTGCAGATGTATGTGCCTACATTCAGTGCAGTGTCCATTGTATTTCTGTGTAGTAGACTTTTATATAAATTTTATAAATTCCAGTAGTTTATACTGCTGTTAACTAATATTTATGTGAATTAGACATTGGTTAAGTGGTTAGGGCGAATATTTGTGTTTTAATTAACTATGTCCACCCCTGCTCGAAGACGCCTTATGAGAGATTTTAAACGGTCAGTGATGAATCATGATTGTAATTATGACCTTGCTTATAAAGAATATCTATAATTTATAAAACATTTTATTTATCAATAATTGCTCAGAATACAAGAAAGAATATTAAAAATATATGTAGTTGCGTTTGGCATATTATCCATTTAATACTCTTTCAATTTGACATACTAACCTAACCTACATATTTATTTCTGTATGACGATTACATTATATTCTATTTTGACATCTTAGGCCTTGAGTGGCAGATAATATATTTAGAGCATATTATGCCTTTGTTCTAGGCATTAAAGTAATTAATAAAAAATGTCATTTTTTTGTAAGTAGGTTATACACCTGCCATTAAAAAGATGAAAAATTTACTTGTGTAGGCTTCAAGAGGATCCTCCTACAGGGGTTAGCGGTGCTCCCACAGACAATAATATTATGATATGGAATGCAGTTATATTTGGACCTCATGACACTCCGTTTGAAGATGGAACATTTAAATTAACGATTGAATTTACAGAAGAATATCCCAATAAACCACCCACTGTCAGATTCGTAAGCCACATGTTTCATCCTAACGTTTATGCCGACGGTGGTATATGTTTAGATATTTTACAAAATCGGTGGAGTCCTACATACGATGTATCTGCTATATTAACATCTATACAGGTAAACGTTTCGAGTTTTGAATGTATTGATAAAAACATAACTGTATAAATTATTATCGTATGTATTTTGGTGTAAAGGTAGATAAAAATACTTTTTTAAATAATTTATTTATTTGTAGTCTTTATTGAGTGATCCTAATCCAAATTCACCAGCTAATTCAATGGCAGCTCAACTATACAAAGAGAATAGACGGGAGTATGAAAAACGAGTGAAAGCGTGTGTAGAACAAAGCTTCATCGATTAGCCGCCCGTTACTTCGCCTGCCCGCCATTAGACAAAAGAATTTAAGAAGATACTAACCGAAATACACCGATCATGCGCTACACCAGTTTAAATGTTTATAAAAATGTACTAAGGACCTGTGGGGTACATATGTCCATCAAGAACAGAGGTTCTCGTTATCAATTAGTACATTGTGTTATTACTTATAATTTGAATAATATTGTTGTGCATATAAATATTCTTTCTTTTTCTCTCTCTGCTGAATATTTGAATAAAATATTGTATGTAATGTGCTGATGTATTAAAAATATTAAATTACATAGGGCATGTGTTAATGACGTGGGGAAATTGCTGTGTATACGTTTGACAAAATTCTGTTGATAAATTGAGTCACGCAGCTCGGTTACATGATGCGAGAGAGTTGAAAAAATAATGCAATAAACCAATGCGAGGAACAGCATTTTGTCAATCGATCTTGTAGTGTAGTCTTATTTCGACTTGACATTTAAATGATTTATTTGAAAATCGTCTTTAGTTTAATAAATTATTTTAAGCGATTGAGTATTTTATGATTTTATATTTACTTCATTTAATATTATGTTTTTATCTAACTTTGAGATTTTTCGACTTATCCTTATTTCCTATTAATTTTTTTGGGAAAAAAATATATCTATCTTATAATAATATTTTATAATTAAAACTTTCATTTTTTTTTTCAGAATATTTAAAAAGGTAACCCTTTTCTAAAATATGAAATTTATGAATGTTTGATGAGTAACCTTTTCCTAAATGTTACATACTCAATGAAAAAGAAATTTTTGCAGCGCAGTTTGAAATGCATGTTATTTCTATTGACATACAACATGAAAAGAAGAACATACTTTTTAGCTAAAAAAACATAAAATATAAATATTTGATCATTTTTATGTACTGTATATTTAAAAACAATTTTATTAATTTATTCTCTTCCCAACATATATATTAAGAATTTATATTCAATCTATTAATAACATTAATTACAGATGTAAATGTAATGTCATTTTTTTTTAAATGTTGATTAAATTACATTTTTTGGTATTTTTAAGAAGTCATTAAAATTTTCACATTTGAATCTTTACTACTAAATAATGCTTTAGATGTTTTATATTTAAATTTCTTGTTTATTAGTAACAAGAATTTTTTAAAAGTCTGATAATTATATGATGATAAAGTTTTATACTCTATACCAAATTAATAATGGTTCATCTATTAATTGTTCATGTTTCAATTTTAAAAATAAATGATTGATTTTTAAAATTAAAATCTTTCAAAATTGTTAGTAATAATTTATTCGTTAAGATACAGTTTACATGACTTAATTAAATAAATAAAAATAATTTAAAAATGCAGATAAAATGCAATATTTTCAACACATCTATATTTTTGTTTTCAATTTTCTATAATAATGAATTATTAAAAAGTAGTAGCTAATATCAATAAATAAAATTAATACAATAAATATAAATCTTGTGATTTTTTTTATTTCAAATAATTTAAAAATGATTGTTTAGCAAAAAAGTAATAATCAAAAAAATCCTAATATTTTATATAATATCAAAAGTTGGCCTGTAAATTGTAGAGAACCAATGATAATAAATAACGTGTAATAATTTATAGATATAAATATTTTTAAGAGATAAACTGATAAATTTTATTTTATAATAAATTTAAATCTATTGAATGCACACACAAAATATATATATATATATATATATATATATATATATATATATATATATATATATATATATATATATATATATATAACCTGTGTATATGTTTGTACATATATCCAAATGATAACAGTATATTTAGAAAAACAATGTTCACGTATAAATCATTAATTAATCAAAAATTCTACTAAATATACCAATACATTAAAATTAAATGTCTCTTGTAAAAAATATAATTAAATGAAATTTACGGATAACAATTATCGAAATTTATTTTAATTATAAAATATATTAATATACTTTTTCTACGTGTTAATAACATTTTTATAAAATCATATAATCTGGAAATTCGATTTTCTTATTAATAGGTTAAGATTTTAAAATATGTTTTATTTCAAAAAATATAAAAAATTGTAATTTAAAAAGGTATTAATGATTTAAAATTTTATTATATAATAAAAATTTATAGGATTTAACTTGAAGTCTAGACTATTTCTCATCAGTGGTAAATTGAATATAGGACTCGTTTCGTGTAAATACTTTAAAAATAGGAATCATTATAAATCAACCATATACATTTTTTTACATACACATATACTTATAAAGCATTTGATATTTTAAATGTCTGTTTAAGTAATGATAAATTCATAAGTATGAATTTTCTATGTACACTGACGTCTGTATTATCATTAGGAGAGTCTTTGACCCACTGACTTACGATTGGGATTCTCATCAAACAATCATTTTAACATTTCTTGCATCGTTTCATTACTTCCGCAATGATTGCTGTCATAGTTTGTAAATTAATTGCGATTTATATATGGACGTAGTGTAATTCCATATTATTAAATCATATGTTTTAACAATTGAAATATGGCAACTTTTTTACTAAATTGGGATTGATTATATATATATATATATATATTAAATTAAAATCAATCATTAACGATTAAATAAAGAATAAAATGATAACTATATCCTTTCTTTTAAAGTGTATTAAATTAAAAAAACTTTATATTTATCAAAAATATATGGATATTTTATTTAGGAAAACTAAAAAAAATAAACATTTACAAATGATAAGTATTACAATTATGAATACAATTTCCTGACATATTAATTTGATAATTGTACAATGACGTAAAATAATCAATTATTAATAAAGATTTATTAAATTTTAGAGAATATATAAAAATGAATGTTTATTTTAACACAAATGAATTTTTACCCCTAACACCACACTAGATTATAAAGTGTTCAATAATCACTTATTTTTCACTTTTTTATTCATAATAGTCGGCTAATGCGTATTTCGATGACGATGCCATTATCGTCAAAGCCTTTTTGTCTTATTTTCAACAGTAAAAAGCTTTGGCGATGATGGCATCGCCATCGAAATACGCATCAGCCTATTGTTATGAACAAAAAAAGTGAACAATAAGTGATTATTGAACTCTTAACCTATTGTGAATAAAAATTCATTTGTGTTAGAGTAAATTCGCCACAGTTTCAAAACAAACAACGATGAATGTTTATGTTTATATTTAAAAATGAAAATACTAAAATATAAATACAAAATTTTCTAAAATTCACGATTTATTAATATTTTTTTGAGCTCCACGAAGAAATTCACTAAAATAATCATATTATTAAATTATTTTCTGTATTTTATAAGTGATTTTTATGGTAAACGAGCGGATTTTTAAAAAGCTATAGTTATTTAATAAATTTCAAAATCCATCATAATTCTGTGAAAATTCAAAAAGTAATACTTATTAACAATCGTGCCATTTAAAATAATAAAAATTTAAATTAAATATGCCAACATTTTATACACATAAGTTAATCTTTTCGTCAACACTGGTTTGTTTTTTAATTATATCAAAAATCGGACACTTAAATTTATGATATGAAAAATATTTTTACTATTATTGCCTTTTTTTTACTCGTCAAACTTCTGATTTAACCATTTTAATTGTTCGAAGAATACTACTTAGTGTATTATTTAAAAAAATGATTTTAATGTTATCTCAAGATATATTATCTATATATTAAAGGTGTTACCCTTTTGAATATAAAAATCTAATAATTAAATATAAGACTTTTTATAATATTTTAATATTATTATTGATGAATAAATGCTCCATGAATATCCATCATATTTTTTATACTTCAATGATGATTATACAAAAACAATTTCGTATAATAAAGATTTATTTAAATTTCATACGACTAATAAATTAATATTGTAATGTATTTATAGATAATTTTTTGTTGGTGTTAAAAATATTAAAAAAGAAGTTGATTAAATATCATACAATTATAAAGAAATTGTACGTGTTTTCTTGTGCATATAAATATGTTTTTTTATTCACTATTTAATAAATAATGTTAATAAATGTTACATATTAAAATATATTTATAGTAAAATGTACTATCAATGCTATATAAATACTTCACATTGCATTAATATCAATGTATTTGGTGTTGAACTTCAACAATAATTTATAATATTCAAATTAATTAAAAATATTAAATGTTTACAAATATTTTTCTGTTTCGTTATCTCATTAACAATTAATTATATATTTTTGAAGTTCATATCGCTTCCCCATTTTTTTCAGAAAACATTTAATGCAAAACAAAAATTTATATAAACATAGAACGTACGCGGCATAATACAAAATTTGTCATTTGTTAACCTTTTCATACTAAAGGCCTTCAACTGCTTTAAAACGGCATAAAAAGAACGTCAGTAGATTGATATAATTTTTTTCGAACGTATGACAGGCGGGTCGTTGGTCTCCATATTGATATAAATGAACGTTGCATAATTCAGCTATTCGTTTATTTGTATTTATTTGTATCAATAGATAATATTAACAACAACTTTTTCATTGTAGGCGAATAAAAATACGACATATATATATATATATATATATATATATATATATATATATATATATATATATATATATATATATATATTAAAAATAACATTTTAATCATTAAATGTGTGCAAAAATCATATTCCTATTTTTTTTAAATGTCATTTCTAAAAGTCTAAAAACTATCTGAAATTTATTTCATTTATTTGAATACTTCAGCAGTATACAATATTTTGCAATAAAAAGAAATTTAAGTTTGTAAATAACGCTTTTTTATTTTTTCGTTATCAAAAGAATTTGCTGTTTGAATGTAAAAAAATTATTGTAAACATAAGACTTAAAATTATAAATGATCAAGTTTTTAAGTTAATTATAATTATTATTTTAATCAGTAAATTATTAATCAGAAATAAATTTAGTAAATTATTCAATTATATTCTATAATTTGAGTTTTCTTTATATAAATAATGAATATATTGCATTACAATTATAAAAAATAAAAGTAAATTTAACAATTTATTATATATATAACATTTGAAAATAAAAGAAATATCACTTAAATTTATATTCTTAACTATTTGTTTTAACTCTTTGGTAATTTCATTATTACATAAACGAATTACGCCGCATGAAAAGATTTTACAAAAGTGTGTAATGATCGTTTCTTATTCACTTGTATGCATTTTAAAATCCATCATCGCCAGAGCATTGCATTATAATATATTCAAGGTGTTTGTTTTTTTTTGTAGCAATGAATAAAGTAAACAATAAATGATTGTTGCACATTTACAAAATGATTTTCAAGTGAGTGATTTATTTATGTTAATCTTTATTTTTATACCAAAAGTGATATTCAAACGGTTAAAAATACTCTAGTTAATATATAAAATAAAACATTTCAATGAAAAAAATAAAAATTATTTGGAAAATCTTTAGCTGTAATGATATCATGTATTAATAATATCATTTTATAAATTTAAAGTAATGTAAAATATATTTATTTTGCACGATTCGCAAATTAGTAACCAACTTTTATATTCGTACATATGTAATCAGTTATAGAAGCATATGTAATCATTTGAGAATGTATGAATGTTTTACACATCTAATATATAAAAGTAATCGTTTCTTCAGGTTCTTTCTGTCATCGAAAAGGATTTGATAGTATCTGTTTCTATATTCATTAATCATTAAATTTACTTATAATATTTTTATAATATATATATATATATATATAATAAATATATTTTTTTAAAATGCTATAAGTTTATTATTTATACTTTTGTTAGATACTTATTCGAATTATTACCAAAATACAGATTTTTTTTCAGTTTTATAATATTAAATAGTGGATCATTTTTCAATGTCTTTTTTGATATTTGTATATATATCTTTCCATATTTGTTAAATTATACGAAAAATAAATTGACTATAAACATAAAATTAATTATTGCATTTATTTTTATTGTACATTAATGTAGCAACTAATAAATGAAAACTAAAAATAAATTTATCATGATTAATTGAACTTTGTAATGAACCTTCTAATCTTAAAATTTATATAGTTTGTTTTTATTTATTTTCAATGTATGAGTATATTTTTTTATCATACTTTAATTGAACGAAATGATATGTTAGCCCGCTTTTTTAGCCTTTATCATTCATATTGACCATGTATTTTTGTACTCGTGTATTTTTATGCAAGAAATTGATAGCAAGTAATTTAAGATCATTACACTATGAATAACAAATCTTCAAAAATAATATCCTTTAAATGATTACAATTTTATTTATATATAGTATAGACAATATTTGAAAATTCTTTATTATAAAAACATTAGTTATTGGATATTCGTAATTATATAAAAAAAATATTGTTGAAAAGATAATTAGTATTTATAAATAATTGAAATTGTCTTTTCTATAGTTATTTTTTTAAAAATAATAGATTTTTAATTTATATATAATATATTAGGTTGGCAAATATCTCCCTTCCGCCTTCTGGTCTTTTGAATTTCGCAGCTATGTACAAAAAAAAAGCGGAAGGGAGATACTTGCCAACCTAATATATGGTCATCCAAATGTGACGCCTAGATTTGTACTTTATGAAAAAGGAATATGTGTTTAGGGTGGTGTATAAGGAAGCGTGTATAGTTTCTTTTTAATAAAACATAAATTTAGGCGTCATATTTGAATGATTATATACAATTTATATATTTATTTTGTCAATAAATGATATGTCATCAAAACGTTGTTTCTGTACACAAATATGATAATAATAATAACTTTTATTAAAAAAATATAGATCATTACGTTTATTATTTTAATACCTTTTAATATAGTTATTTACTTTGACATTGTAACAAGTTTTAAATCTTTTTTTTATATAACTAATATATTGTAGTATTTGAATTGATATCAATTATATTCAATATTTTAAATAATATTTTTATCGACATTTTAATCGTTTATCATACCAAAAAAATATCAAGAGATATCAAAATTGAAAATATTAATTATTAAACTCACTGCAATGATTTCGTTAACATTAGAATTATTCTTTGTTTTTAATTCAGAATTTATGATCGATTTTTGGAAAAAATGTATTTTAAATTTTTCAAATATATTTAAGATTTATTCTTAAAATAGTGATATTGCGAAATTGTTTTCTTTTAAATTGAAAATATATGAAGTTATCCAATATATCATTGAATATCTTACATTTAAATTATTAGTTTCTTTATAATTTATTCTTTGAATTTCAATTCTAACACATTTAGATATATTTTTAATAATCATTATTGTTTAGTATATTTTGAGTTCGTTATAGAATTTTTTAAGATAACAGTTCACTGTCATTTCAACGCGTCAATCATATTTTTAGTTTGTTATTTTATAGAATTTCCGTTAACATTTGTGTGTATTTAAAATGTTTTTATAATACGGAAGTGATTGTTGAGTAACGCCACTGTCTGTTATAGTTCATAGGTTACGCATTTATGTCATTCATATCGTTTTCTTCGTGGCGGCAGGCTCCGGTTGAACACGTGCTTCATTGTTTATTGTTAGTTTATTGCGCCCTGTTGAGTGCAGTGCGTTCACAATGATGATTTATTATGTCATGTAATTAGACTATAAGAATGCATATAGATACGCGCAAAATTTAAATGTTACAATTTGATGAATGTTAAGATAAACACTAAATCATTCACTGATTTTTTTAAATGGCCAATAAAAAATGAACGTTATATAATTCTACATTTTGACTTCCATTAACAAATTTCGCTGATGTCAGAACAGTTCAAGGAAAATGTAGTAATTAATTTATTATGAAAAAATCACAGCGTTCATATATTCATTGAATTTGATTGAATGTATATGCAAATCTAAATATATATATATATTTGAAATATAATCTAAAAGGATTCAAAAATAGTAAAAAAAAATATTATTATTTTTAAAAATATATGATTTGAATTTGAATTATATCTTTCGATCCCGAGTATATAATTAAGGTGAAAAAATAATAATTCACTTCATAAAAAAGCTCTAAAAATAAAAATACTGAATTCTTGTTTCAAGCTCTGTATTTTCGACAAAATAGAAGTTTTCTGTGAATAAAATTTGTTCTATGTTTAAAAATATGATTTTAATCATCAATCTACTTCATATTACACCTGATCTTTAATTTTAGATGAATGAAATTTACTTTCGAAGAAATTGATTTTTTACTAAATTTTACATACTATAGGTCGTCGTTTTTTTGAGGTAAAAAAACGAAAATTTTAAAAATCGTTTTTAATCAGTTTTTTTTACTAGATATCAATAATTTTAATAAAAAATAGTAATTTTTAAGTAAAAATTATAGTATTTACTAAGAAATACTATTTTTATAGCCGAAAATCGATTTTTTATTTTTTACATCTTTTCTCAAAATTCAAAAATACTTAAAAAAAATATTATTATTGTTAAAAATGTATAATTTTGATTGAAATTATATCTTTCGATTTCGAGTATATAATTTAGATGAAAAAATAGAAATTCACTTCATAAGAAACTTTTCCAAAATAAAAATATTGAATTCTTGTTTCAAGCTCTAGATTTTCGATAAAATAGAAGTTTTCTGTGAATAACATTTGTTCTATGTTTGAAAATGTGATTTTAATCATTAATTTACTTCATATTACACCTGATCTTTAATTTTAGATGAAAAAAATTTTGTTTAGACGAAATTGATTTTTTACTAAATTTTACATACTATAGGTCGTCGTTTATTTGAGGTAAAAAATCGAAAATTTTAAAAATCGTTTTTAATCATGTTTTTCCGCTAAATATCAATAATTTTAATAAAAAATAATCATTTTCTGGTAAAAATTATAGTATCTACTAAGAAATACTATTTTTATAGCTGAAAATAGATTTTTTTATTTTTTTCATATTTTCTCAAAATTTAAAAATGCTTACAAAAATAGTTATTATTGTTAAAAATATATAATTTGGATTTAAATTATATCTTTTGATCTTGAGTATATAATTTAAGTAAAAAATAACAATTTGCTATATAAGAAACTACAAAAAATGAAAATAGTAAATATTTAATTCAAACTCTAGATAATCGACCAAATGAAAGTTTTCTGTGAATAAAATTTGTTCTGTGTTTGAAAATATGGTTTTAATCATCAATTCACTTTATTTTACATCCAATCTTTAATTTTAGATTTAAAAAATTGATTTTCGTAGAAACTTATTTTTTATTAAATTTTACATATTTTTTCTTAGTTTTCACTGTTTACATTTTCAATTTATATATAAATATATATATATATATATATATATATATATATATATATATATATATATATATTGAAAAAATAACAAGAATTAGACAAAGTAAGTAAAAGATTAGTTTAATTTTTTTCACACCGAGACAAAAGTAATGTACAATGAATTTGTAGATCAGAAGAAAATAGAATTAAAAGGGATATAAATAGGAAAAATTAAAAATTATACTCATTAACTTAGAAAGAACATTTATAGATGAAGTGAACAGAAACTCTATGCTAATAAAATGTGTATTCAATTTGTATGCCTATAACTGTAATTATATTTTTAGACAGTGATATGTTATCTACTTAAGACCAAATTAAGAATATGAAACAGTTCATGTCGATGACTGGCAGATGTCAACGCGGAACATGTGCTCCAGATTATTTGTATAATTTTTATAGCGTGGTCTACAATGCTATTAAATTATTATAAATCATTCATTGATATATATATATATATATATATATATATATATATATATATATATATATATATATATATATATATATATGTATATGTATATGTATACATGTATGTAACACTTGTTTTAATGTTGCATATATTTTTATTAGTTGAACATGAAGTTTTATGCAATATTTTTAAGAGTATTTTTTTAATTTAATGAAAGTCAACTATAATGTTAAATACATACAAAAATTTTAAAAAACATAACATACATTGTGCATAATATAATTAAAATAATCAATGTTGCTAAACACAACATAGATAGTTTTTTATCGTATTATTTTTTTATGTTAAGTTAATATATATTCAGATATTGAATTTTTTTCATACATTTATAATTAACAAATTAACGGTCTATGATAGTAGTACATCTTAAACATATCTAATTAAGGAATCATTTTATTGAGTTATGTATTTAAATAAAAATATTTTAAACAACATAAATATTCAATAATGCACATTTATACGAAATATACATTTATTTTCAGAGTATTTACATACTTATTTTTTATATTAGTTGATTTGATTTTTACATTACTTGATTTTTAACGATTAATTATTAATTAATTTAATTACATATCAATATGATTTTCTGACGCAATTTTTATTTGAACTTTACACTATAAATGTATTTAGAGCATTTCGAAATGGAGCCTAACTAACATCATTGTTATGTTTATATATATATATATATATATATATATATATATATATATATATATATATATATATATAAAGCAAGAGAGAGAGAGAGTGATTTATATTTTTAGTTTTTTGTTTATAAAAAACAATAAATGCTTTTTAATATCCATTATGTTCTAACATTTTTGTATTTTATAACGTTGTTAGCACGATAAATTTATAATATTTATTATTATCAATGAAAGTACATAAATGTACTATAGTAAAAATTAACTAATTCCAATCAATTATTTAAAATATATACTTTATATATATATATATATATATATATATATATATATATATATATATATATATATATATCACATTAGCTTATATCAATCCATTATTGAGCGAAAGTCTCATTTAATGTTACAATTCACTAGTACACCACGCTGACCAAGCAAATTGGTGAGGATTTTTATTCAGGGTTTACTTCTTAGGCAAATTTCGTTCACCTCGACTAAAAAACCGCATCTGTCCTATAACTTCTGATCGGGGATCTAACTCACTTTTTCCGCATGATATATATATATATATATATATATATATATATATATATATATATATATATATATATATATATATATATATATATTACATGTGTATAATGTGTATATTTTCTGTTTCTATGAATTCTAATATTTTTCTTTCTTAACAATTTAATAAGGTCAAAATTAAATATCAAATATTTTTATGTTAAATTCTAAGAAATAACATTGCACTATCATCCACAAACAAACATTTTAATTTGTTCTAAATAAAAATACAATTTTTTCTGTAATCATTATACTATAAATTACTAAAGATTGATAGTGGAACAGATATATATATATGATACAAACAAATTATATTATAAAAATATGTTAATAAAAATGTATTTGGAAAATACTTTTGCATAAAAAAACATCACAAACATAATCGTATTGTTGTTTTTACATGTAGTTGTAAAAATTGTTAGCAACTATCAATAGTTATGAAATATTGTTATTTATTTAATGTATACTTATCAGTTTATTATAAAATTAACTTACCGGTAAATATTATTATTTATACACACTGATTAAATTATTGTTAATAAAAATGAACGTATATAGTAAACTTAGGTGACAACTGTGAAGGAAAACAACTGCAAACGTCGCGGGAAAATTTAATTATTTAATTGTAATAAATGATTTTTGTTCGTTAGTATAAAAATAAATATTTCTAGTTATAAATATATAGATTTTCCCAAATAAATGTTTTTATAAGTAAAGTATGTTATTTACATAACTTTATTCATTACAGAAATATATAAAGTTTTCCCTAATAAAAAATGATAATTACTATTTTATATATAAATTTATATAAATAAATATATTTTCTAGTAAATTTTCAATTAAGGGTCATTAGGCATTTTAATAATAAAAGTAGCTATTATCTGATTGAAATTTAAATTTTTTTAATATAAAATTATTTAACCACTTGTTATATTTTATTTTTCATTGTATTGCTGCTTCTATTATAATTCAAATTTATAGAGGACTGATTTTTAAATGAATGGTAAAATGAAATGTTTAATAAAACCAAAATACTATCATTCTGAAATATACATCAAACATATGGTTAAATAAATGATTCATGCAATTAAATTTATCATCTCTGTACGCATTCCAGAAATCGTAATAATATGAAATGCATATTAATTAAATTGCCTGTTTCTGAATGTTTTCATAATAATAATAATATTAATGATTTCTCTTGATGGTATCATTTGTCAAATAACTAAGTGTGCACCAAGTGCCCCACTCTTAAATGGGATCTGCGAGATATAGACTAAGATAAGGGACCGCGTAAAACTCAGAAGGTCCCTGCCCTCGCTATGGGCTGGACACAGCGTCTGGAATAGACTAGAAACTACAACCCAAAAAGAAATACAGTGATATAGCATCTAGTGAAACAAAAATAAACTTGGCGGTACAAGAACCGCAAGATAAGGTGATGATTTTACAAAAAGAAATTTAGTGATAGTTTATGTCTAATTTTGCAATTGTGATTTATTTATTAGTGTATTTTTTAATTGTGAATTGTTAAAATGTGAATTTTGTGCTACTTCATTATTACAAAATAATATATTTTTAATTAAGGTGTCTTGTTTAGAAATATTTTTTTACATTTTTCCAATTTTGATAAATTATATATATATATATATATATATATATATATATATATATATTATAACTGAAAAATAAGAAAATAAATTAAATAATCATTAAATGTTTCACTAAATATTAAAAATAAATTTATATTTTTCTGAACTTCTATATTATTAATCAGAATTTATTTAATTTTTGGTTTTTATAGCTGTTGAATTTTTTGTAAGAAAATAAACTGTTTTTAATAATTATTTTGAACTTAATAATAATAATATATTTATATAAGTAAATATATATATATATATATATATATATATATATATATATTAATTCCTAATTAAAAAATGAAACAATAATCCTTATTAAAAAGTTTGATGAAGTATATCAACATTATAATTTTTCATTCATATAATATATACAGTTTTATGAAAAATGAACAAAAATATATGAAATTATAAAGTCTGATATAAATATATCAGATTTTATATTACTGAATTTTGATAATAATATCATGATCATCAAAATATAGATTATTAAATAAAATAAACGATAAGTAATTATTAAACTTATAAAAATCTTGTTTAATAGAACATTCCACATTATGTAAACAGATCTGTATGAATTTTGATGAATATTTGACAATAAAATTAAAGGGGTCAAATTTTTGGCGCTTTGTTGTAGCCATACACTTGCCTTTTGGACTTTGTTTTATTAACGTTATTTATATTAATTTATTATTTGGAGTTCATTGTATCTTTAAAAGTACTTTTTCTTTTTAATAGATATATTTTATTACCAAAAATATTATGGTACTTTTTTATACTTACCCACTAAATTTCGTGCATAATTTTAAATAACACAATTAATTCTGAAAAATGTTAAAAATAATACGTTTTATAATAATAAACTTTATTAAGACTCGAAGAACGCAAATACATAATATATATATTTAATGTAATATGTAATTACATTTATTTTTATTCATAACAAAAATTTAAGATTGTTTTTATAATTATATTCGTTGTTTGAAAAAAAACGAAGGGATAATTTAAGTTTTTTCTTTTATTATCATTCAGATTTAAATAAAAAAAAATCGTTTTTTTTTAGAATAGTATTTCTCAATTTTCGAATGTAAAAATCAAGACTTAACTTTATTGAAATATGAAAAGCTTTCAAAAATAAATAATTTCAATCTTACAATGACCAAATAGACAGTAAAGAAATAACAATCTTATTTGATTAATTTATTATTTGAATAAAGACATTAAATTATATAAAATATTTTCATAATAAAAACTAAAAACTGTTAAGTTTTCGGAAAACAATGTATATTATATGAATTGAAACACAATTATCACATATAAACATATTTAATTTCATAAATGAATTACTATCTTCAATAATACAAAATTATTTTTTGGAATTAATCAGTTATTGAATGTTGGTTGAATAAAAACAATGAATTATAAATAATAACAATGATTAATATTTGAAAAATAATGATTATATTCAAGAGAAAATGCAATTTTCACAATTTGTTACATTATCAAACTTTTTAATTTATAGAGAAAATAAAAGTATTTTTTAGACTAAATTTCATAGGAATATTTTTAAAATAAGTAAATTAAAATGTTTAATCATTTCTTTTCAAATTCCGAAAACGAAATTGTTGAGTGATTATATTTTTAAAGGAATATTGTTTAAACAATCAAATCATATTGAAAATATCTAAAATTCACTTACAATAAATTAATTTTTACATATTTTATCTTATTTCTAGTCCATATAAATATGAAACCAAACACTGCATGGTTTCTTGCGGCAGCAGCATGCGTGGCATGTGTGTCGCTCAATGCCGACGCCCGTACAAGACGTGCTCGAATACGTCCGCAAGCTCAACAAGCGCCCGGTGTTGAACCTACATATGGAGAATACGTAGATTACGATGGAGACTACGATGAGGACTACAGTCCAGAAGTCACACGTATGTAATTACGTTTGCAATCAAAATAATTTAATAACAAACTATGTTTTTTTATCTGAATTACATTAATGTAAGTGTTCATTGTTTCCATATTTAAAACGAAATTAAACATTTTTATCGCCTTTCATATATGAAAAAAATGTTTTATAATTATAATAAAATATCGTACTAAATTATATTCTATTTAAATTTTAAATTGTTTAATGCTTTTAATAAAAAAATGACTAATTACATTTTTAATACTAATTTTTAAATATAATTTAGTTTATATTTAAATATTAATAAGAAAATAAAATGTGTAATAAAAACACATTTTAATAAATACATATCAGTAGAAATTTTACTGTTTTTTGTATTTTTATTGATTACATTTTTTGTGAGCATTTTTAAATCCAACTAAGTTTAAAATTGTCTTTCTCTTACATATTTTCCTTTCGTAATATATACATTGACTGATATTATTACTAGTACTTATTTTTCATTTCAGCAATCCCAACAACTGAAAAAGTACGAACGACAACCGAAACATTTTCACAACCTCCTGATGAAAGACCAGCGCCTACAGGTATACAGTATTACCTTATATAATAAAAGAAATAATAATAAACTTAAAGATATTTTATTGCATTGAGTCTATAAAAAAAGTTCCATTTATTCAAATTACATATTTGAAACACAAGAGAAATCTATTTTTTTTTGAAAAAAAAAACATCTTGCTTATATACGTAATGAATAATAATAACGTAAAATAAAAACATATTTTTATTTTTTAAATTGCCTCATTATTGGCTTCAATGATTATTTAATGTTCGAAATTGCACTGTATTATTTATGAATATAAAATATGAAAATAATAGGCTCTAAAAAAAAACTTATATTATTTTATCATCAGTCTCTTTCAGTCTACTATTATATAGGCCTCCCTAAACTTTCTATTATTCGATAATTTTCTCTTCCATTTCACTCATACGAATTTTTTTTACATCTCTGTATGATCTATCTATAGGGATCTTAATATTTGGCTTCCCAATCAATAATTTATCGTATTCATCGACGATCTTCTTCTTTTGCTGTAAAATAAGTCAATTTCTTTTTTAAAATTGTCACTCTTGTTATAACGTACGTAACTTTGATTTTCATCATGATCTACTTGTTTCTGTTTCTACTTATTATTCCAAATATGTATTTTTCTTATACCATACTGTCTTATTTTTAACATACTAACAGATAATTTACCTCTATAACTATTATTTGTCTCCATATATTCTATTTCTTAACTTCTTTTCTTACATTTGATTTCTTGATATCACATAAATTGTAAAAATGTTATAAAAGATAACTCTAATTTCAATTTGTAGTGAAGATTAAATAAATAACGAGTAATATCTAGAATCTAGATTTTAGTCATTTGTAATTTATGTGTCTTTAGTCTGAATTAGGAAAAGCAAATAGCTTAACACAAATAAATTATCAACTCAATACTAAAAGATATTAGAAAAGTGTTTAATAATTACTTATTGTTCACTTTATTTGTTTATAAGCTGATGCGCATTTCAATGGACACTCCATTATCGTTAGGATGTTGTATTATAAAATCTAGATTTTATAGTCATTTATGGAGTTTATCGTTAAACTTATTTATCATTTCCCTCTGGATCAATCTTCGATGACCACTAAAAAGACCATTCTTCACAGTTTTATCAGAGTGTTAATATCATTTTTATCTCTGAAGAAAAACATATTTTTACCATTGGTTCCATTACACAGTTCGGACATTGTGTATGTTAAGATCGGTATATGAGTATATGTGCTGGCACACGAAAAAATACATAAAATTTTATTTTGTTCTTGCACAATCATATTTATCATCTTTGATCTAGACGTTAAAATACTCAAATCTCGGTCTATATATGTTAATCTTAATCTCGAATTTTAAATACATCATGTGTATATATACATAAAAATATTTTTAATTATGAAAATAATATATTCGTAAGAAAGCATTCAATATTTGTTGTATTATAATATAAAAGTACATTAGTTTTTCATTTACGTGCCTTAGTATGTTATAATATTTTACATTTGTGTTTTTATTTTAATGATCTTTTTAATTTTTGTAATAATTAATATAGATATACTATTTTTACGGTCCTTTTTATAGACTTTGTTAGTCTTAGTCATTATACGATATGCAATAAAAAAAATAGCAAATAATAAAATGGTTATATGTACTTTTCGAAAATATATAATATATTCGTTTTAATTATTCGACACCTTAAAGGTTCTGTAACACTTGACATAATAACGCCGACACCAAAAACGACTACGACTTCATCAACGACCACAACCCAGGCTCCTGAGTCGCATGTAGCACCATTTGCTTGTCAACATAATGGCAAATGGTATCACGACGGTGACGAATGGAAACCAAATTTGTGTCAAACATGTAGATGTAATCAAGGCGATGTTTCCTGTAAAAGTGGCGAAACTTGCCAAAGACCTAGAAGTATGTTTAATTTATATCCTCTTTACCAGTACCTCAATCCATTATTTTCTTAGAAGTATGATAGTTAATAAGCATATTTTAAAAATGTTTTGTTTTTATTAAATTTAATTAATGAAAATGTATATTTTTAAACTTACAAAATTTTATATAATTTGTAATAGTTTTAAAGATAGATATTTCTCCCTTTCATATTTTTTTAAACAAAATGAATATTAAAATAGTTATATATATATATATATATATATATATATATATATATATATATATATATATATACACACGATTTAATTGAAAGATTTTATAAAAGCATTCAATATTCATTTATTATAAATTATATACACTGATGGTCATTTTCCTAGATATTCCATTATCATTCAATCATAAACTTTATGTTTAATAGAGATATAGAATAAAATTTAATAGATAAAATACGATTTTAATAATACCTTGTTTATTAAAATATACATCCATGATAGAATAAACGATTAATGATTAATGAAGACATAAAATTTTGTGGACTTGGGAAGAATTATTCATTTGTATAAAAGTTAATTATCTGCAGTACTAAATGTACAGTAATTAAACAAGATAATTTTCATTTGAAATTCGTTAAAAAAATATACATAAAATATTTTTAAAACAATATAAGCTTAATAAACTTTTATAATAATACTTTTAAATTATCAAAATATATACATTAATTAATAAATTTTGAAAATAATTACTAGAATTTAAAAATAATAATTGCATCTTTTTTTAATTCTAAAAACATAGCTTACATCTTTACATTATAACATTAGTAAAAAACTATGTCATGTCTCTATCTTCCCATTCTAGATGTCTTCCATTCATATATTTACTACTTCTATTTAATTGTAATAAAAGTTGTTACGTGTATATATATATATATATATAATTTTGTATGTATATGTGTTCAAACAGACGTTAAAACTAATTTTTATTTTGAAAAAAAAATCGCATTTTCTATAGTCGAACCAAAAGAAAAGACAACAACGCCATATAGAGATTTACTCCCAGAAGAATCATCGCAAGGACATGGAATTTTAATGCCTGGAGTAAGAGGAGAAGATGGACGACCAGGAGAAACAGGTCGACCTGGTGATACTGGTATACCAGGTGCACCTGGAACACCTGGTATTCCTGGATCTCCTGGACCTCCCGGAGCATTACCTGATGTAAATAATTTAGAAATAAATAATATACAATGATATATAAATAAGATTTTAATATTTTAAGTATAATTATTGTATTTTAATAATTATATATATATATATATATATACATATATATATATATATATAATGATTGTTTTATATATTCAATTTAGTTTATATTCTACATTATTACTACAATGTATTTTTATAAGAAAATTCATATAAATTTGTAAGAGGTTATTTCGATTTATTATATTCGATATAACGTTAATAACACTTCATTTTGTTCATATTAGCTCTCATTATACTATCAACAATTGGCGTTGTCACAAGCAGGCAATGATAAAGGACCAGGTGCCAGTGCCAGTGCTGTTTATCCAGAAGCATTTCAATATCTTCAAGCACAAGTTGGTCCAGTAGGTCCTCGAGGTTCTCCTGGTCCACCAGGTCCTTCTGGTCCTCAAGGTTTTCAAGGTGTTCGTGGAGAGCCAGGAGAACCGGGGCCAACTGGTTCCACAGGTGTTTCAGGACCGAGAGGCATGCCTGGACTTCCAGGAAAAGATGTACGTCCAAATATAATTTAAATTAATATGTTATATATTTTATATATAACATATTATTTTAAACTAAATATACATGTAATTTTAAGGGCGCAGCTGGAGATGATGGTGAAACAGGACAACCAGGGACAGCAGGTCCCCCTGGTCCGCGAGGATTACCAGGAATGCCTGGTTTACCTGGAGTTAAAGGTCATCGTGGTTTTCCTGGTCTAGATGGAGCTAAAGGTGAACAAGGATCACTTGGAGAAAAAGGTTCATACGGAAAAGATGGACCTGCTGGGCCAGTGGGGCCAATGGTATAATAACATTTTTGCTATTTTTTTCTATTAAAAGTATAATTTATTTTTAAAAATAGGGACCTGCTGGACCGCGTGGAGAAAGAGGCAGGGAAGGACCACCAGGACCTCCAGGTTTAAGAGGAATTGATGGAATTGCAGGACCTCCAGGTCCACCGGTAAGAAAAATATCAACTTTTTTATATTTTGTATTACAATCAACATATTATTTATATTTTAACTTTTATTTATATTTCAACATTTTAGGGTGGTATTGGTAAACCAGGTCCACCTGGATTTCCCGGAAGTCCTGGTAATAAAGGAGATCAAGGAAGTTCAGGACCAAAAGGAAGCCAAGGTCTACAAGGACCGAGAGGTTTGTATTTAATTCTGATTTATTTAATTATTTATTCTATTCTCTCTCTCTGTCTGTTTCTCTCTCTATATATATATGTATATATATATATATATATACATATATATATATATATGTTAACATTTTTAATTAGGGGAATCAGGAAGACCCGGCCAACCAGGTGAATCTGGACCACAAGGTCCTCAAGGTAAAGATGGTCAACATGGTGAAAAAGGTAGTCCTGGTAGTAGTGGACCTGCTGGACCACCTGGATTCCCGGGAGCAAGAGGACCACCTGGTTTGTCTGGAAGCCCAGGAGCTCCTGGAGTCAAAGGAATGCCTGTAAGATTTATATACAAATAAATATACATTTATTCACAGTCAAACCGATTCACATATATAAGCATACCTACCTATACATACATACATATATACATATATATATATATATATATATATATATATATATATATATATATATATATAATATTGATAGGGAAATCCTGGTGAACGTGGATTTAAAGGAGAATTTGGTAGTAAAGGAGAAACTGGAGGTATTGGACCAAGAGGATTACCTGGAGCTATTGGTAGTGAAGGAAAGCGTGGAAAAAGAGGTATGCGAGGACCAACGGGACCATCAGGACCACCAGGTGAGCGTGGAACATCTGGACAAAGAGGACTACCTGGGCCAGATGGCCCTGCTGGAGCAAAGGGTAAATTTTGTTTATTCATCATCAATTAATTGATTTGAAACAAATGAATTATTTTATTTTTCGGAATTAATATCGTTTTTATTTAAACAAAACAAATTAAAATATTTTAAATTATTAGGTCAATCCGGTGATCGTGGACCACAAGGGCCATCAGGTTCGAAAGGATCACAAGGTGATCCTGGTAGACCTGGTCTAGCAGGATTACAAGGATTGAGAGGCGCCGCAGGTAGACCTGGAGCACCAGGTAAACCAGGAAATCCTGGGGAAAGAGGTATTCAAGGTGCAGATGGTAAACCAGGAGAGCAAGGTCCACAAGGTCTTCAAGGATTACCTGGTCCATTAGGTCCACAAGGAGATAAAGGTTTTACAGTAAGTTTTCATTTACTATATGTATATATTATATATATATATATATATATATATATATATATATATATATATATATATTAATTTAAAGAATTGTTTTTAGTTGAAATTTATTGGTTTAATAGAATTAGTTTTAAGAAACATTAAATAAATATACCAAACAAACTTTTTATGTAATTTATAGGGTGAGCCTGGTAAAGATGGAGAATCAGGACCTTCCGGATCTCCTGGCCCACGTGGAGATGCAGGAAAAGATGGAAACCCTGGTCAACAAGGACCACCTGGACCTGCTGGTTCTGATGGTGAAAGAGGGCCTTCAGGAACGCCAGGACCACGCGGTTTTAATGTAAATTTAAATTTTAATAAAAATAGTACATGTTTCAATAACTTACTCTTATTTAATTTTTAGGGATTACCTGGAGCAACAGGTAATCCTGGTGCACCTGGTAAAGATGGAGACGCTGGAGTACAAGGACCACCAGGAATACCAGGAAATGCTGGATCTAGAGGTGAAAGAGGTTTCCCTGGCGAAAGAGGTCCAGTTGGCCCGCCAGGTGGCCCTGGGCCCAGAGGAGAAACTGGTTCACAGGGAGGAGATGGACTTCCGGTATGAATATTATTTATTTTTTCAAAATGTATAAATTGATAAATTTATAAACCGTATAATTTATTACAAATATAAAATCTAAAATATATTTTTATTTTGAAGGGGCCATCAGGACCTAAAGGAGAGAAAGGACACAGTGGTCATCAAGGTCTTGTCGGTTTGCCTGGTATTCGAGGCATTGCAGGCCCTCAAGGTGAAAAAGGAAGTTTAGGATCAATTGGACCAATAGGACCTTCTGGACCTCCAGGTAACCTACTTTAAAAATGTTTAAGAATTAAAAATTTATCATTCATATTTTTTTTTATTCTTATAAATAATTGGTCATAATTGTATAACTTTTATCTTAGGCAGACAAGGAGAAAGAGGATCTCAGGGTCCCATTGGTCCAGTAGGTCCACCTGGTGAACCTGCTGAACGTGGTGATCCTGGTCCACCTGGACCTCCTGGTGAATCCGGTGCACCTGGTGGCCCAGGAGAAAGGGGTACTTTAGGACCACAAGGTTTACAAGGTTTTCCAGGACCACAAGGTCAGCAAGGTTTACCAGGACCTAAAGGAGAAAGAGGAATTTTGGGATTAAAGGGAGAGCAAGGCAACTCAGGACCAGTTGGTAATTTTTTTTTTAATTTATTGAAAATGCAAACAGTCCGTAATAATTATTCCATGTCAATATCAGTGAACAATATATGAATTTAATAAAAAGGAAATCCCGGAGAACCTGGACCACAAGGGCTAATTGGATTAACTGGAGCAAAGGGTGCACGAGGAGAACCCGGTTCTCGAGGAGATATTGGTATAATGGGCCCACCTGGAAGACCTGGTGAACCAGGATTAGCTGTAAGTTTTGCTTTTTTATATTTGTATATATCAATATATAAAAAAATGTTAAAACAGGGTCAACCTGGACACTCTGGACCTCCCGGACCATCTGGAGTACCAGGAATTAAAGGATCAACTGGCGATACTGGAAAACCTGGAAATCCAGGACCACAAGGACTACCTGGATTGCCTGGAATGGAAGGCTCTAAAGGTGATACAGGATCTGAAGGTTCACCTGGTCCTTCAGGACAACCAGGACCTCAAGGACCTGCTGGAGATAGAGGATTACCTGGATTACCAGGCCCAACGGGTCCTGCTGGATTAAGAGGAATTCGTGGAGCTTCAGTAAATATATAAATATTTTATATTTATATATATATATATATGTGTGTGATTTATTTCACATGATTATTTATATTTAGGGAGAAAGTGGACCACCAGGAAAACCTGGAAGTGAAGGTCCATCTGGACCAACAGGTGTGTCTGGTCCTCCCGGTCCTCCAGGTCCACCTGGTGATCATGGACCTGAAGGCCCTAGTGGAAAAATGGGTCCACCAGGTATTTCTGGACGGCCTGGTGATAAAGGACCAATGGGACCTTCAGGAAACCCTGGACCAGGCGGAGCACCTGGATTACCAGTAAGATATATGATAAACTTTAAAAATTGTCATATTATATTCATATAATTATATTGTTAAATTAATAGTCAAAAAATTAATATTCAAGAAACCCATAAAATGTGTTTTTAAAGGGTCCCCCTGGCCCATCTGGACCACATGGTCCCACTGGGGAACGTGGTTTAAGAGGTGAAACTGGACCTCAAGGCGTTGAAGGTCAACAAGGACAACGTGGTAAACCTGGTCCCGCTGGTGCTGAAGGAATAAAAGGAGAACATGGTGAAGCTGGTCCAAAAGGTGCAAAAGGTCATCGTGGTCTAATGGGTCTGCAAGGAATGCCTGGACAACCAGGTCTACCAGGAGATAAAGGAATGACAGGAATGGCTGGATTATCTGGTAAGGATGGTGAATCAGGTCCAAGAGGACCTCCTGGACGAGACGGTTCAATTGGCCCACAAGGAATAATGGGATCACCTGGCCCACGTGGATCACCAGGTGATGAAGGAAAACATGGCCCTCCAGGTCCTGCTGGACCACCTGGTCCACCTGGACCTCCAGGTGATTCACTTGGTTATGATCTCGCAGCATTACTTAGTTCTCAAGGTAATTATCTTCATTTTTTATAATTATTATGTATTTTCTTGACAATAAAATTAATTATATCTATTTATATTCATAGCTCAAATCAATACTCAAAAAGGTCCAGATCCATTAGGTGATGAACCAATAAGAATATTCGGAAAAGATATTTCAGAACAGGAAAGACGTGATTTAGTATTGAAAGCCTATGAACAACTTAAAGTATCATTTGAACGATTCCGTAAACCTGATGGAAAGAAACATTCTCCTGGAAAAACCTGCAGAGACATTGCTGTTGCACATCCAGATTCTGAGAGTGGTAAGAATGAATAATACATTTTTAACAGTATCATTAATAATTAATTAAAATAACAGAGTACATATATATAAATGAGTAAATACAGACATTTTTAATCTTAAATTTATTGTTGAAAACACGTGAACTTCTATTGTTGTCAAGATTATTTGTATAATATAACCAAAACTAATTTTTAATATTTTTATTTATTAAAAGGTGAATATTGGATTGATCCAAATGAAGGTGATACAAGAGATGCAATTTTAGTTTATTGTAATATGAAAACAAGATCAACATGTTTATTACCAAGTCCAAATCGATCACCCGAAATTATATATGAAGGAGATGAACAAGAAGTTTGGCTTGGTGAAATACCAAATGGAATGAAGGTATTAAAATTTAATTAATTTCAAATATTCTTTCCAGTTAAAACAGTAACAGAAAGAACATTATTATTCATGAAATATTTTAACTGAATTATATTTTTGTAAAGAAAAATTTTGGTGACGACTTTCAAGTATTATTTGTATTTCTTTTCTAATAAAAAAATTAAGTTTGTAACTAATTCATTTTACAGTACAATCATTATAAATTCTTTTATACCAGAAAACATATAAAGCCATTTGATGAAATACTAATTAAATAAATATTGACTATTTCAGCTTACATATAAAGCAGACAGCAATCAAATTGGGTTCCTTCAATTACTCTCTGTACATGCACAACAAAATGTTACATATCATTGTAAAAAATCTGTTGCTTACTTTGACGCTGAAAAACGAACATATCGCAAAGGTCTTAAGTTGTTAGCATGGAATGATGCAGAATTAACACCAAGAGGCAATCATAGATTTAGATATGACATGATTGAGGATGAGTGTAGAGTAAGTACTATATTTACCAACAAATAAAAATAAACTGCCAAAATATTCTTAAACAATTATAATAATTTCAAATATGAATTTTAGTTACGAAGTTTAGAATGGGGCAAGACAGTACTTACGTATTCTACAGACAAAGCAAATCGACTACCAATAGTAGATATAGCTTTACGTGATATTGGAGAGCCAGAACAAGAATTCTGGATAGAAATAGGACCAGCTTGTTTCACTTGAACTTAATTGAAAAAAATAATTTAGATATAATTAAATTTTACTGGACAGTGTTTCATTTTTATTCGATTTTATTCATTAATTTGAAAATGTTCTAATAGTGCTGTTAAATGTTTGACAACTCGATTGGTAAACATACCTTTACTTAATATACAGTATTTAAGATTATGTTTTTTAGAAATTACCTCTGCTTTATCACTGCCTCTTATTACATGGAAAAAAATATGTTAATATATTTTATAATTTTTAATTAACTTTTTAAACTTGAATATTAATGTTTCAATATTATTGTAAATAGAATTTTTGGCATCAATAAATTTTATTTTAGTAAATTCTTATATTTATTTATTATAAAATATAAATGTGTTACAATATTTTTTTTATTACATTTATTTTATTATATTTTTAGAGAATTTCTTTGAGATATTTGAATGAGATATATATATATATATATATATATATATATATATATATATATATATATATATATATATTTATTTATTTTTAATAGATGTAAGAAATTTCTAATGTGTTTAATTAAATTTGACAATAAACATGTAAAATTACATTATTGACACTATGTAAGAATATTAAGAAACTATGTAAGGTTTTGTTTAAAAATGAATATATTTCAATGAATATATATATATATATATATATATATATATATATATATATATATATATATATATATCATCAACTTTGAATAGCAATTATTCTTTAATAAAACATATTTATATATTAATATTTAAAACTAATTTACCCTTTCTATGTATTAAATTAATAACTAATATATTTTGATTTCAACTTTTAAAAAATTAATGATACAAAATATAACCGACTATTTAATATTATAAGTACAATATGAATTTATTCAAAAAATATTTGATCTATATTTTTAAATTAAAGATTTACTTTTTGATACATAAAGTTAAAAAAGGTACACAACAAACAATTAATCACAAATTGAAACTTTCTACATACCCACAATTATTATTATGAAAAATTATATTTTTATTTATTTAATTTATATATTAATAGTAGTAGTATTTATATATTAATAGAAGTATATCAATTAAAAATAATTTGCCTTTGAATTAACTATTTTGTACACATCATAATAAAATTATTTTTGATATAAATGCATTTAAATATCATGACCATAACTTTGCCTAAGTATATGTATATACATATGTGTGTATGAAAATATATATATATATATATATATATATATATATATATATATATATATATATATATATATATATATATATATATACATATATATGTTGAAATTATTACTTCCATATTTTTCTTGATAATTTAAAAAGCATACTGTTTTTAGTACTCTCACAGCCTAATATTCACTTGTTTATTTTTTAATTTATTTATTATAATTTTGTAGAAATACATTACTACTTGGTAAAATTTTATCTCTACAAATAGGACACTCAGCTTTTATACTAGTCCACTCAAAAATGCAATTCCAACAAAATATATGACCACACAAAGTAATACAGTGATTTGAACGTTTTTCTAAACATAAAGTACATTTTGAACTTAATTTATATTCGCTTTGATTCAAACATGAACTCAAATCATCTCGTTTAATTTTGCAAACTTCATAATAAGTGGTAATTAATGTATGTAACAAAGTAACAACTCCTAACAATTTAAAAATGTACACTGGTTGATTATCATTTAACCATGAACGTACAGGAATCTGAAAATAATAAGAATACATTAAAGGTATATTAATTTTTATTATATTTTTAAATTTTATGTACATAAAAATAAAAATTTTACATACATAACTGATTCCTGTCATTCTTTTTGTTAAATCATAATACTCTCCAGAAAAATAAAAGTAAGCTTTATTTAATTGGTTTATACAGGGCAACATAATTTGAAGAAATGCTGTAAATTGTAAAAGTTGCTCTTTTACTTCTGGTAGTAATTCTGAATTACTCTTAACTGATGTTTTAAATACATTTAATATTTTGCTTGTACCTAAACCTCCAGTACTATGTAAAATTAGCCAAACTATATGTATCTAAAACACATTTATATTCTTAAATTGCAATAATAATTTAATACAATCTAATTCTTACAATTTGATTTGGTATATCATTCTTTGAGCAATTAGTTCTTATAATAGCTGTATGTTCTTCACCTAATGTTTGTAATTTAAAAATTGAAGTAAATCCATAGTAAAATACTTTAGATACAATCGTAATCCAATCTCTAAATTTAAAATGATATTTATTCAAACCAAGATTTATCATCACATTTGTCAAATCTGATGACATTTCTTCTATAATTTCATGATCTTTTTGGGAAGATCTAAGTATTTCTAATGCACAATTTCTAGTCATAAAGGGATTCATTGTTTACTACAAAATATACACAGATGAACTATTATAATCATACAAACTCATTGAAATTCTTTAGTTTTTTAAAATATAATATCAACATGAACAAAGTCTATTGTTACTAAGTAATTCGTTGAATGTCTAAAAAAATAAAATCTTTTAAAAGAATAAAAAATCTACTAAAAATATAAAAAAAATATCTTTTTATTTTATATCAATGTATTTGTCTTTATAAAAAATAAAATCAATATTATTAACATTGGACATTAATTATATAATTTTGACTTGGTTTCATACGGCCATTTTCTCTATAGCAAAGAGTGAGATTGTCACGTATTTTATAAAAAAATAAATTAAAATGCAAGGACTAAGTTTTTCGAGTTTGAAGAAACATCCAGCCGTAAGTTTTAACAATTAAATTATATGTAAAACATTTTTTCGTTTAAATTTTATTTATTACTCCACGGTAATTTTTAAACAACTACATCCTTATATACAAGGATAAAAGTCATAATATTTGCAGCTGTAAAATTATAATTTCAGATTTCTTTGATTTCATTATTGGTTTTTTGGAAAATAGATATTTTTTATCAGAGTAGAATGTATTATATTACATTATTAAAAATCTATTAGATAACAAAAATAATTTTAAGATTGTAATTAAGAGTAACATATTTGTTAATTATATTCTGAAAATAAATATGAAAATATCTAAATTAGAAACTTTTCAAGTAATTTAGTGAATTATCAACACTGTTAAATATTTTATAAAATGAATAATTTTTATTTTCTACTATTTGATTTTTTTCAGTTAATTCCTTTGTATGTTTGTGTTGGTTTGGGATGTGTAGGAGCTGGGTTGTATACATTACGTTTAGCAACACGTAATCCTGATGTTGCATGGGATAAAAGTGGAAACCAAGAACCATGGCAAGAGTATCGTGATAAACAATACAAAGTATATTGAATGTATATTGTTTGTATATCTAAATGCTTATAATAATATATTTTTTTTAGTTTTATTCTCCAAGCCGTGATTATTCCAAAATAGAAAGCCCAGCACCTAAATTCTAAACAATGTCTAATAGTAAATGCATATGGTTCATTTATGCATTGTAATTATCTTTAAAGTACTGTAAATAAAATATATGTTATTATAAAACTGTCCTATTATTTATGATAAATAAAATACAAAAGTTTTTTTCATTTTATATGTAATGTTATTTTAATCCTTGATTTTTTGTTTTCTGTTCAATTGTATAATATAATTTTAGTATATATTAGCAAGTACTATTTTAGAATAAGTATAGCAATCTTTTTCAAGGTTATGATTATCATTTTTTGTGTGATTCAAGATCAGTATAATTTATAACTAGTTAAACAGTAGAAATAATTTAAATGTTAAAATTAAAATTTTAATTGTCAAGTAAAATTGCATTGAAATGATTTTTTTTAAAAAAAGTGGATATTTTTTTTAAAGCATCCATTGTTTTTTTTCTATTGCCAAATGCGTTTTCATTACTAAAATTTACAATAAATAAATTACATATATATATAAATTATAGTATATATATATATATATATATATATATATATATATATATACATAATTTATTGATGATATATCTTATTTATTAATTTGTAATCTTTTGATGAAGACAGTGTTTTCAGGTGATCATTTATGTGAAAGTAAATACGATTTTAAATGTGTTTCAAAAGTATATATTTTTAGATACTTTGACTAATAAACGTACTGAATATAAGTAAATAAAACGAATTGCGTATTTAAAAATAACACTTTTAATGAGAACTTTTATAATTCGGTTTTGAACAATAAGTTTTAATTAATTTTATATACAATAAAAATGTATTATTTATTATTTAATACCAGTAATTTATTACATAGTTTCATTATATTTGAATAATTTCGATTAAACATTCAAAAATAATTAAATATTACATGAAAAATATATTATAATATATATAACTTTTATTTCAGATTAATATAAATATTTGATATAACAAATATTTTTTTGGGGGGTTGTTTTTAGATTATATTTTTATATAACTTGATTATATATATATATATATATATATATTATATATATATATATATATATATATATATATATATATATATATCTATATATATATACACGTACATACATACGAGAGTCGTTTGATAAGTGTGGTAAATTTATTTATTGTTTAATTAAATTTTTCAATTTAGTTTTTTTTACTTTTTTTATATATTTACCATACTATATATATAATATATATATATTTTTATATATATATATATATATATATGAGTGTGTGTATGTATACATTTGTATATGTATAAAATGTAAAAATACATATTTATATTTATTTCAATTATAAAATATGTAGGTATGATGGATTGTTGGAAATAAAATTATTTATATTTATATTAAAATCTTAAATTTATTTGAATTCCACTAAAACACATAAAAAATGGAGTTAAAGATAGCATGAGTTTATATATATAAATACAAATATTAACTCTAAATATACAATATTCAATATGTGATGTACTGTATAACACATTGATTAAAGTACATCTAATATCAACATGGCTACAGATTGGGAGGAATTTTATGCTTCTAATTTACCACCTTCGGATTTCGAAGATAGTAGAATCATAATTAAAGAATTTGTCGAACGACACAATAAACAGAGCAACAGAATTGTTTTAGTTACGGTAAATTTATACCTTTAATGTTTATGAATAGGTTATGATAATATACATTGTTGTAAATTATAATTTTGTCACCTGTTTGTAGTCAGGAGGTACAACAGTGCCATTAGAACATAACACTGTGCGATTTGTTGATAATTTTAGTGCAGGTACTCGAGGATCAGCATCCGCTGAATATTTCTTAGAACATGGTTATGCTGTTATTTATATGTATCGGTTGAAAACATTTGAACCCTTTACTAGACATTTTGTTGGGCAAAAGTGTTTAGATATGCTCGAACTTCAAGAAAAAAATGGTCATACTTCAATAATAGGTTAGTTATTTTATTGAATGGGTAATTGTTATAGTTAATGTATCAATATTTTATAGTTAAACCAGATTGTGTAGAAATGTTAGCTCCTATATTAGCTCACTATAAAACTGCTCAAGAAACAGGCTGTTTACTTTATGTCAGTTTTACTACATTGTCGGATTATTTATGGCTTTTAAGAGCTGCATGTGAATGTTTATCATCGGTTGGAAATAGAGCTTTATTGTATTTGGCAGCAGCTGTATCAGATTTTTATATTCCATCAAATGAAATGGTAAATACATAATGTTTATGTGTTCATATATATATATAAATGATTAAAGTATAATATTATTTTGTTAGTCAACACATAAAATACAGTCAGCAGCTGGAGCACCAACAATATCATTGCGTCTTGTACCAAAAATGTTATCATCAGTTGTAAATTTGTGGGTTCCTAAGGCTTTTGTTATATCTTTTAAACTAGAAACAGATGAAAACATATTAATAAATAAAGCAAGAGAAGCTCTTAACAAATATAAACATAAGGTAAACAATAAATATAATAGTGTATTTTATTAATATATGTTATGCCAAATACATTTGTAGATTTATTATTACCTCTTTATTTTCTTTTATGAAATATTTATGTTAAAATATTGTATCCAATGATAAAACAATTGTTTTAGTTGGTGATAGCTAATATCCTTCAAACACGTAAACAGAAAGTTGTTTTTGTTATGCCAGAAACAAGTTATGAAATATCTTTAACTAGAGAACAGATTCGTAATGGAATTGAAATAGAAGATTTTATTGTAGCAGATGTTGTATCAAAACATTCCGATTATATTTCAAATGATCAGTTGTAAATACATTAATTTTAAGTATAAAAAAGATTATTGAATGTTTGATAGATTTGTTAAAATAATTAATTCAGTTCTGAGTATTTCAAAAAATACTTAGTTTTATTTGATTTTTGACTATTTATGTACATTTATAGATTTAATTTAATGTATATGTTTTGGTTATTATATAAGATTTATTTGTATTTATGCATTTATTTTTTTTAACAAAATTTCTTTTATTTATATTTAATTTATTAATGTGTCACATTATAGAAATTATCAGTTTTGTGTTTTTCATAGAAACTTATTATTTGATATAAATAATACTAAAAAATAATTTAATAATTTTATTTACAGTAATTTTTAAAAAGAAAATAAAAAAAGCAGCTAAAGTTAATATTATAAAATAAATTTATATTAAATGTGATAAAAAAATTATACATATCAAAACTAAATTATATGTTTTATGAAATATGGTTTAGAAAAAAAAGTAATTACATAACATGTAGTTAGTTTATAAAATATCTTTTGTTCAGTAATATAGCCATTAAATGTACAGATTTTGTAATTTAGTGAATAATTTCATGTGCCAAGCTATATTTTGGAATATAACTGTGGTCTGTTGTTATTTTAAAAGTATTAAATAAACCTGTTTTATATCATTGTCAAAATAAATTTCATTATTTTTTACTCAGAATACAATGTATGGAAATATTATTTATTAATTTATTAAATAATTTATTTTATTTTTTTTAAAAAGTAGCCAAAATTAATTATTGAGTAAACCCTGTGTCTGTGTTATCTCTGTATTTAATTGCATAGTTATATAAAATTTTGAAATACAATTATTATTTTAAGCAGTAGTATTTCCTACTTTATTTATATCTAAATTGAAAGCAAGTCTGTAAAAGAATAAATTTTGATTTGTATCAAAATTTTATAAACATTGACTGATAAGTGTTACATGATTATTTTGTATTTAGCACATTAAGATTATTAAGGGAATAAAAATTCAGTTTTTTTTAAAAAATACTGTTTTTCCAAGTACAGTACAAAAATAAAATAATTATTTTAATAAAGAATAACATTGAAAAAATATATTATCAAAGTATATTTTGAATTTTCTTGTTTTAGTTTTTATGTATGTTTAAAACATACATATTAAAATGGGTAAATGTTTTTATAATATTTTAATTAAGTAATTTATATGACTACAAAATATGAAATTTTTGTTTCTTAATTTTTATTTTAGTATATATTCAATATTCTATATTATCAAAAAGTGTTAGATTTATATAAATGCTAATGTATAGTTTTGTACATATGTGCAGTTAAATATGATAATATGTTCTTAAATTTAAAATATACATAATTTATTAGTTATTTTTAAATAACATTTGTTTTTAATATATGGTATATTTTTGAACTGTCAAATGTTATTAAAATATAATTATGCATGGATTTTACGGTAACATTTTTTTAAAAATATGTTTTTTGTAATGTTTACATTTTATTTTTATATAATTTATACGAAAAGGTTTTTAAAATGAATATTTAAAAAAATTTAATTTGTGTCAAATTTTATAAGTTATTGTTTAAATTATCAAAATAGAATATTTTTATTGAATAAAATAATTATTAAAATATATTTTACTATATACATATATATATATATATATATATATATACATATATATATATATATATATATTGATTTATTTATATAAAAAGAACAAGACTGAAAGTAAATTACATCAGAATGCAATCGAATTCATAAGAGCACATGTATCAGCCACAAAATTAAGACGTTTGTCACCATTAACAAAAGTTATCAAGAAATTAAATCAGAAACACAAACATGAATTTCTAAAATATAGTAATTTTTTATAAAATTTCTATAATGATAAATTTGAATTCTAATTATTTATTTTAAATTACTTAAAGGATTTTGCAAGGGATTAGGAGAAATTTCTGAATTTAATAAATGTAAACCAAGTAGTTCATTTATGTATGATTTGGATTTTTTAAGCTTAAAATGTAAAAAATTAAAAGAAAGAACATTTATTGAAAATAAAAAAGAAGCAATAAATTCAAAAATTGTTTGTTCTGAAACACAAGACGGTAATATTAATGAATTAAGCAGTAAATGTACAAATTACTCCACTGAAAATTCTAATAAACGTGAATGTCAAACAATTCATGAAATATATTTAAATTCCAAATATAAATTTATTAATGATAAAAAAAATGTTTCCAAAACAGAAATATTTCATAGAAAAGGTGAAAAATAATATATGAATATTAATAAAATTAAATAAACCTTATTTTTTGTTTCAGATTTAAAATTAACACAAAATTGTGATAGGCATGTTAAATTAACTCGTTCATTTACGTGGCCAATGTTAGAATTAAAATTTGACAATAAAGTGTTGTTTTTTCCGAAAAGTAATTCAAAAAAATCGTCTTTAGGCTTGAAATATATACAACCGAATAAAAAACAAAATTTAGAAAAAAATAAAATTAAGTTAACTCCATGTTCAGTTTCTCAAAGATATGAATCTTATTTATCTCCAACAATTTCGAGTGAAAATAAAAATATTACTCCTCGTTTACAAAAAATAGAATGTTTAATGCCATCTGCTAAAAAACAAATACAGAAAAGTGAAATGCGAAAAACATCAGATAATTATATGATTCCTTATAAAGAAAATATTGTTGACAAATTAGATAATTTTCGAGTAACTTATAGAGAAAGACAAGGATCATTTGTACAAATGTCTCAAAAACATTTATTGAGGAAGTTAAATTTATCAAATAATAAATCAATTGATTTTGATAGTAAAGACAATTTTGTAAGCAATCTAAACTTAAAAACTTCTTCACTTTCTGATATAAATACTTGTGTTGTCATCTGTGATAAAAGTAATCAAAGAAATTTAATATTCAATGATCAAGTGTCATTTGACTTTCAATTAAATAAAAATGAAGTACAAAAAAAAGATTCATCATTCAAATTTTCTAAAACTTTAAATAATGTAAAAAATAGTTTTTGTCAGCAATATTTCATAAAAAATATTTTTTACAATGTACAAAATCCACTTCAAAACAATATGAGTGAAGCTTGTACCACAAATGATTTATGCAATAAAGATATTACTTTTGCACTTAGTAAACTTCAACAGGATGATTGGGGTATAGCTATGCAAGGATTGGCAAATATTATTGAATTATCTAAAAATTCTAATTATGATAAAATATATCCACATATGACAATCATTAATCAGCGATTATTGGATTTATTAAAAAGTCCTCGTTCTCATGTTTGTCGTATATCTTGTCAAGCAGCTGGACATTTGTTTGAAATTATGAAATATACTCAAAGGCCTGTAAGTATTTTTCTTGGTTGTAAAATTCAACTCAATTATTGTAAGTTTTTTTTAGGAATTTGATGATATAGTAAATGTATTGTTACTTAAAACAGCTGATTCAAATAAATTTATTCGTGAGGATGCCAATGTTGCTCTTGATATGATGGTAACATATATACCAATTTTTCATTCTGTACGAGCACTTTGTTCAAAAGGACCAAAGTAAGCTAACTGATTGATAAAATTTAAATTATTTAAAAAGAATTGTATTACAATTAATTATTTATTATGTATTTATAAATAATGTTTATTACATACCAAATTTTTAGTTTATAACTAAAAAAATTGTGAAAATTAAGATATTACTATATTAATGTTCTGTATTTTTGTTTATCTAGTCATAAAAATGCATTAGTGCGAATAGCAACTGTTAGACTTTTAGTTTGTTTAGTTAGTTTAACAGGCTGTGACACAATTTTTGATACAAATACTTCAGCATCAACAAGAAAAAGAATTTTATATCATATGGCTCATTTTATTATTGATGCTAATCTTGATGTAAGGTAAATTTATTTACATGTTTATATATATATATATATATATATATATATATATATATATATATATATATATATATGTATTTATTTAAATATATATGATTATTTTTAAGAAAATTTGCTGAAAGATTATATGCAGTTTTATCTAAAAACAAGAATTTTAATCCATATTTAAAAAATTGTATTGATATCAAATTAATGGAACAAATACAAAAAGCAATAAAGAAAAACACGTGTTGTTAAAATATTTCCATTTGTTTGAAATGTATTAAAATGATTATTTAAAGAAGTAAATGAACTTATTATTAATAATGTATTTTGAAAACTTAATCATTTTGTAAATTATTTACATTTGTGCATTTTAATAATACTTTTTCTTTGGCATTTTCTGATATAGATGATAGATAAAAATAAATGTTATTGCTAATTTCTCTTTTTGATTAAAAAATGTTTGTTATGTATTTATGTACAAAGATTTATATTTCATTATTGCAATGAACACTGAATATAATTATATTAAATTTGAAAATAAAACACTTTTAATTTTTATCTATAAGCTTGTAAATACATCAATAGATGTCATCTATTGCGTGTGTTTATGGTGTTCTTAAACACACTTTAAATGTCAACATTTTTTAGGCAAAAATCAAGTTAATTAAAGTAAAATAATGAAAATCATTTAGATATTGATATATTTCATTATCCATTCGTAAATAATTATTAAAAACTATTTTTGTTTGTTGAAAGCACGCTATCCATATTGCCATATCGTTGTGGTTTATTTAGTTGCTAATTCTGAGAACAAGTCCCATCTAACGGATAAGTCGTATTTTAATCAGTCTGTATTGAAGTTACTTTGAGATATGTTGTGTATAATGTGTTCTGTCTGTGTAAATAAATATATGATGATTTAATAACAAAAAATTCTAATAAATTAATGAAACGGCTCATTTTAAACCTAAACTGATTGATTCAAATGTGTATTGTTGTTAGTCATTGCTTTTGATTAAAAATAAATTGAGATCGTACAAGCTTAACATTTATAAGTATTAACTAAAATCTATTATTAACTTTGTTAAATATATATCGAAAAGTTTATATTAGTTACGTGTGTTGTGCATTTGTATTTGTTTGTGATATATTCTGCAGTTTCGTGTAATTTTTAACTTATGACAAATATAATATAAAACAGGAGCACTGTATTTAAACAATTTGGTTTATAGTTAAATTTTTAATCCAGTGAAAAATTAAACGTTTCTTATTTTACATAAAAACGTTATGGAAACATTATTAAACATAAATTTGAAATCAACATGATATTTTTAGTTTCAAGCAATGACCGTTTAAATTTAATTTTTCCGCGCTCCAAAATCGATTAATTAATTTCACAATGAGATTTTCAACATGTCTTCAAGGGCGAACTGCCCACGATGCACTTCTTTTGCGACAGGATGCCGAAGTAAGGCTCCTCGAGACTATGAAACGTTGTTTAGCAATGAAAATAAAATGTGATCGCGAATACGCTTTAACTTTGAATTCAGTTGCAGCCCAAGGGCTGAAATTAGATCGTTGCGACGATCTGTCAGGAAGTTTAATTGCTTCAGCATGGAGAACTATGATGGAAGAATGGGAAAATACTGGAAAGCTTATCCGTCAAAATGCAGACTCGGTGGAAACGAAGGCATTAGATAAATTAAATATGTTGTATACGGAAAAAAGAAAAGCAAGAAAACAATATCAAGAAGAATACAATAGGATTGCACAGCAATTTAATCAAGTAAGATACACGATTAAAATAAATATTTGCCATGTTTAAATAATTGTAAAATTTTCAGTAATACTTCTGCAACTAATTTTTTATTAAAACTTTATGCTTTCCATGTAGAAGGTTCGATTTATTTTTAATTTAATTTACGAATTATTATGAAGGATTTAGTAGTTATTTAAAATGTTTGCATTCTTGAGTAAACTTCTTTCTATAAAGTTTGAGTAACCTTATGTAACTTTTAATCATTTATTTAATAGAAAAATTTAGAGTTCAATATCTCAAGGTAGTTTATTATTAAAGAATGGAGAAATTATGCTTTATCAATAATCTACATAAGAAAAAACTAATCAAGTATTTTTTTATTAAATACACATATAATATCAAATTGACAATATAAACAAGTTTCAGTATTAGGTCTTAGGAATTATGTTGTATACATTTATTTTATGAATATTTTAAAAAAAAGTAATGTAAAGTTATATAATATAATACAAAGACATAATGAATGAGCTGGTATTGTCAGAAGCCAAGACCCTACAAGGGCTATAGCGCCAAGGATATTTTGTAATACGAATTTAAGAATTGCTAAAAAGATAATTGTAAATAAATTATAATCAAGACAGAAGTGAATTGCAGTTTATAATATTGCACAATATATTTTTTTTTTGGTAGGAAAATATCAACGTGTTTTCTATTACGAAAATATATTTTTAAATTATATATTTTTTTATTTAAGTAATAATTTTCATTTCTACACCCCATTTATACATATATATATATATATATATATATATATATATATATATATATATATATATATATATATATATGCAAATGCGATATTATACAATATATTTTGCGGAATTCTACACTTTCTATATTAGTTGAATAATAAGTGAAGTGATTAATTATTTATTTTTTCTAAATAAAGAATTAATTTTAATGCATGTGCATTATGTAAACTATTACGATTTCACTAAATCATATAAGCAAATATAAAATAGATAAGTACAAAATATATTTCATTCTCAGTGTTAAAAAGAAAGAATTGTTATTTGAAATTAAGTGTGTTAATTATATAATGAATGCGTTAAATTAGACATTACATAATTGTTCATTTAACATACTAATGAGATTATAGGAGCAGATAAAAACAGTACTAGTAGTAAATATATAAAACATTACACATATTAAATATTTCCACGAGTTTTTTTTAAACGATTTCACGCCTCAGATAAAACTCGCACTTTTCGTGTTCATTTCAAGTAATTTAAAATATGTTCATTGTTTTCATTATTTTAGAAGTAGAGTAGCACAGCAAAAATTCGAGATTATATGTATTTTATTATTTATTTGTATTTATTAATTATAAGTATTTCATTACTTAAATATGTAACTTTATTAAAATTTTAGAATATAAAATTATCCATTTTTTACATATGTATTAGAAAAAAATCAATAACATTTATTCTTTGTATATTTAAATAAATTTCTCATTATCTTTATGTAATTTATGAGCAACAAACAACTTTATATATATATATATATATATATATATATTTATAATTTTTTAAAAAATTATTGATTTGCAAGATAAATAAATGATATATTGAATTATGATACTAAATTTATTTGCTTTGTAAATACGTTCAATATTTCTAAAGAAATAAATAAATACTACTTATAAATAAAATGATGCATTTTATGCTATATTACATTTACTTTTCAACAAAAGTACTGGTTAACTTTAATTTTAATTTAAATAACAATAATAATATTTTGCTTTAATACATGAATACGTTTATATATTTGGTCAAATTTTGTTCGAAATAAAATAAGATCGCGTTTCTGTATATAATTTTTACTCTTCCTTCACTTAAATAGTAATAAAAGTATATTTTTATAAGTATTTTAAAATTAATTTCTTGTTCGTTGTTAATATTCCAGTTTTCATAAGCCTTTATATTATATATATATATATATATATATATATATATATATATATATATATATATATATATATATATATATATATATATAAAATGTAAATGCATTTGTGTTCATTCATATAGAGCGGAAATGAATGTGGTCTGAATGTTTCATATATATATATATATATATATATATATATATATATATATAAAATTATATTATGAACGTAAATAATAATATTTAAATAAATTATTATAGGCATTTATGAAAAAAATTGATTAAATTGTAGCAAATAATTGAAGGGAAATTTATATCATTAAAAATACAATATTTGTTAATATAGAAACAAGTATGGTATTCGAAATAAAAAAACAATAGTAAATGAAATAATTTTCTTTAATATATATAAGTAGGGGTATAAAGTAGTTAAACCTCATTATAAACCTTACATTATATATTATATATTTAGTGTTTAATCTTCACATTGCTTTAATACATGTAATCCATAGATGTTCGTTAAAATATCATCTTTATTGTTTGTTAAACAATAGTATTTGTATCGTATCTATCTTTTGAAATAGGCAAATGTAGCTGAATTTTATTTTTTCGTGTAATACAGTATTATGTTTTAGTTATTTAATATACTGCTTCTTTATTCCACGTTTTGGTATTATGACTAATTCATTTGAGCTCAAATGAATTACTCATTCATAATATTATAATATAATTCTGATAAAAACGGATTTCAAAAGTAGTTTCTTACTCTCAACTTATTTCAATTTAATAAACGTTTTTCTATAATAATAAAGTTTATTTTTTATAGATATATTAAATAAATATCGCTATTTTATTATTTGAGGTTGCAGCTTTCTAAAAATGTTTTCATTTCTAAAATGTTTATTATTAAAGCATTTTTGTTTACTATGTTGAGAAACTAATGGGAATATTTTATTTTCTGCTGCTTTCTTTCACTATTAAAATATTTATTAAAAATGAAATTGAAAACTACACGTGTTTTATATAATTTCTATTTAAGAAAATAGTTGTTTTTTTTTAATAAGTCGTATATTATTGTATATACACATACATATTTTGATATATTTAAACAGTGTTTCAAAATTACTATGGTTCAGTGATTGTGTCAGGGAACTGTTAACAACATTTTGAAATCAATCTATGAAATGTCACTTTTTATTAAGAAAATTTCCAATGTGAACATTCAAGATTGTTGCTTAAATATTATTAGGAAGTCATTAATAAAAACCGTATAATATGCAGTTAAATTTTGTAAGTCAAACAAAATAAATACACTTTTTTGGAAAGTTGTAAGAAATATACTATCGGTATATATATATATATATATATATATATATATAATATGTATGTATGTATGTGTGTGTGTGTTTTTATCTGTGTATTATACAAATGTATAAATGATATATACACATACTGTACTAATGAACATTTGTTAACGATAATATTTTTAAATGCAATTGTGTAGCATTTTATGAATTTTGGTAAATAATATATCTAACATGAGTAACTAGGCAAAAATGTATCACATATTATATATATACATTTAAATTAAAAAAAATCGTTATTGCATCTGTTTTTCTTATCCAATTAGATATAAACGACTACAAAAAAAAATATATTAACAAATCTGAAAATAAAAATCACAAAGAATACTGCTAACAATAACAAACGATAAGAATTAATAAAGTTATGCGTTATTAATAAATATTGCTTAATCAGACAGTAAAATTTAAAGTGATTTTACTTTTTTAGTGATTTTGTTCAATAAATCCAATATAGAATGAAGAAATTATTAGATTCGTTTCGAGTTTCACTACATTTAGTATAGAAATAATCGGATTGGCAATTTATCGTTGTAATAACTGAAATAGCTTTATTTTTTATTAAAAATAAACGTATATAAAAATGGTTCTTTTAAATCATTTGTGGTGTAGAAAATTAAGTAAATAATTGATTTTAAAAATGTTAAATATACAAATAATTGATTTTTCGAATGGTATAACAAAAAAAATTGAAAAAGTCAACACTGAGTTCATTGATATCATTATTATTTTTAATAAATTTGTATTATTTTTAATAAATCTCCCTTCCGCTTTTTTTTTTTTTTTTTTTTTTTTTTTTGTAATTGAAATTCAAATGATATATATATATATATATATATATATATATATATATATATATGTATGTGTGTAATTTTTTATTTTGAATGATAATTTTGAAGTTATTTTATAAGATAAGAGTTGTTTAATATATACTACAAAGATATCTTAAAAATATATCTTTCTACTTAAAATAACTTAAATATTTATATATTATTAGGAATATCAGTTATTTTTTTATTATATATGAAAGTTGTGTTTTTCAGATTAGAAAAAAAAATGTTTTTCTCATTAATGGATTTTATCAATCCTTTTTTATTATAGTTAATGTAAATGTATAGGAATAGAATGTTTAATTTATTTTATTCCACTTGAATCTAATAAGATATAATATAATCGTTATATTAGCAATATTATGAATTCCCTTTGATAAAAATATATGATTTAGATAGATTGTTTTGAAAATATTAATTGTGTTGATTGATTTGTTTGACTTATATTAGTATAACATTCAACTTTAACCACACATTGAAATAACGTTGATAGACAATTAGCATGAAAGTGACCGTAAATATATGTAAGATTGCTAACGGCAGTTTACCGTATTAACATAAATACTTACATAGTTCCATTGACATTTACCTCTCTGCTATGCAGGTTAGTCTATGGCGCACCCTCCTATCGCTAAAGCCAATCTCGCAGACACACGATTATGAAAGTCTTTGTTCTTTAATTTTTACTCGTCACCTCCAATACATACACAAGAATTTCAGATACAATACATTATTACAGTCTATATACAACTATGTACACGTGTCGGAAAAAACATATTGTTTTATTATATTCATTAGTTTAGGATTTTGTTGATATCGATGGAAAATAACATGAAAATACTCAAATCAAAGTAAATGCAACCAAAAACTAAATGTACAGTAAGCTGTTATGAAGTACAATTATTTATATTTAAAAAAGATAACAAAGAAACTATTACTCTGTTTGTTTCTTGTACATAAATATTTAAAATTGTGATATCGATTAGTTTATATATTTGCAGTGATTATATTTGTAAATATACGAATGTGTGTGTGTGTGTGTATATATATATATATATATATATAAATAAAATATGTATATAATTTATTTTAAAACAAGACTTTCTACTTAATTAACATGTTTATTAGTTATATATATATATATATATATATATATATATATATATATATATATATATATATATATATATATATATATATATATATAACACACACAACACACATACGCATATATTTGTTGTTTATATCATTATCTATTTATAGCACTCTTATTTTCTTTGTTAAATACTATTTAATGTTTATTTAATTACATAATAAAATGAATATTCGTTCATTTAGAATTTTACTATTAATTTTTTTTATTATAATTTGTTATTTTAATGGAAATTTGATACATACTATGTATAATACTAATATGTCTTCTTAGAATTTCAAGTTCATTCCATTAGGGTTCTAATTTAAAAAAATATTTTTACTTATTTACATTGTACTCCCTTTAATGCCTTTAACTGACTAAGACGATGATTTCAAAATATTAGAATAAAGTATATTTCAATATCGAGAATTTCTATAAATGATTATACTTTCACAAACATACTTTTTATAGTTTTTCGATTGAAATGTAATACGTAGTTATTTCTTCTGTAGAAAGAAGAAGTTATTTTTTGATTAAAATCTTCCCGTTCCAGATTCTACATTAAAGTTTTAAAAAGCAAATTAAAGTTGTAGATCTCTGTCTGTATTATGAATTTTCATACTTGAATTGCTTTGGCATTTCATTAGAACTATATTAAATATCTCCTTTTTATAGAATTGATTACATACACATATAATAACATAATAGATCCATTCCACGATCTTTATTGTGGCTGTAATAATTTGTTTATTAGTAAATCAAACAAAATGACTTTTCAAAGGTATCAGTTTCAAACCATTATAGATCATTCATTTAATAATCGGATTCTAATACAGTTTGCTTATAAATAACGAAATCGTCAGTAAAAGTCTAATTTTTTAATTTAAAATTTCATCTGGAAGATCATTTATAAAAATCATACACAGAAGAGGAAACAAATTAGTCAACCTTGAGGTATTTGGATGTTACTGATATAGTTTTAAATTTTAATTTGTTCGAATGACTATTACCAAGATTGAAATAGAATAGTTTATTAATGATTACGTTGTAAAAAACCCATTAATTTTATAAATATCCAAAATATTTTTTAAAAAAAATCGAATTTAATTTTTAATATATGGCGATATTCAAAAGCTATTTTTTTATTTTTTTCTTGTGATAAATATTTCATAATTACTTTAATTTGTTTCTTTTTATATTCTTTATTTTTTTTATTAGTTTTTAAATATTTGTTTAATATTCGATTTGTTTCATTTATGTACGTTTAGATTATAATAGAAAATATCCAAAAATACAATACTGTTTTATATTTCTCAAATACGGTGAATATGAGAAATTTCTATATAATGATTGGAGTTTTGTCTTGAAATTATAACCATACACCGATAATTAATATCACAACATATAGCTGTTTTCTTAAAAAAAAATATTTTTTTCACAGTTCTTTCTTCATAGTAAAATAAATTATCGAATTGAGTGATTTTTAAATACTTTTCATCACAGAATAATTAATTACTCATTTAACATTTTTCGATGAGAATAATGTTAATTTAACAAAAGTTTTTTTTAACTACATGTTTATTTATATCATAATGTTTTTTTAACAAAAATATTCGAAATGTCACGTGGAAACGAAAAGATAAACACGTGGTTTCAGTTTTTTTAAATAATTAGTTACTTATTTCATTAATTACTGTTTTAACATTTAACATTTATTGATCTTAAGTAATTATAAATAATTATTCTTATATATATATATATATATATATATATATATATATATATATATATATATATATATAAAACAATTCATATACACATCTATGCTTTAATAGAAAGGAAATTGTGTTTTCTACTACTAACAAACCTTTGTTTAATGTTGCTAGGCGAATCGAGGATCATTTTTAGATTCTATAAATAAATTCAATAAAAGTTTAGTCTAAATGATTTTATAGCGTCTATTAATATACATATATGTTTAGGTTATTATTATCTTTTATAAAACACCCTTATTTTATATGTGAATAGAATTTAATTTAAATTCGTTCTTTTTTAACTTTTGTCGAAAATATCGTATTTGTGAAATTATTTTAGCTATTAATAATTTTAATATTATAAGCGTTTATGTTGATTTAATATAGACAGATGAAGGCATTATCAAAATATACATACATTATAGAAATAATGTGTAGATATATATACATATATATATATACATATATATATATATATATATATATATATATAGAGAGAGAGAGAGAGAGAGAGAGAGAGAAAGGTAGATAATTGTATTCTCTATTTTGTATTTTATTTTAATTGCATTATGATTTATTTTAATATTTGAAGCCATTGCCATAATCTTCAAAGAAAAAATGAATTATTTGTTGTACCAAATCAATTGCATCTGTGATTTTTTTTATTTACAATTAAAATAAAAATGCAGGTAACATAAATTAGTTATTATTTTTGTAAGATTGTATAATACTTTTAAATAAATGTCTTCAATAAAACAGTTTATATTATAATTTATTTATTATCATTATAAAGTCAGGTTTATTTTAAACATTATTTATATTTAATCGCCGTGATGACAAATGTATTTCGTAATGTTTGAACTAAGTTTATAGTTAGTAATTAGTTTGAGAGTTTCATACTTGTTTTATATTACTAATTTTTTTAAATGAAAATAGTTTTGTAAATTTCTATGAAATTTAGTAATTTTTAAAAGTATTTTCTAATATCTATTGCAATTTAGATACGAGGAAATATAATAAAAATATTTATTTCAATATGACATTAACGAAATATACATTTGTTTAATAGAATTAGAATTATTTATTGAACATTATGATAAAGAAAAAAAGCATTTGTAATAATATGTTTCATAATGTTAAAATTTAATAATCGATATTTTCAATAGAATTGAGAATAATGAGAGAAATGTAAGTAAATATTTATGTATTGATTTTAAATAATATAAACTATTTTACATTTTTAATATATTAAAATACAATAAATCATTTAAAAGATAAAAAATATATGATCCATTAGAGAATTGAACCTGTGATATTCACTGAGTTAGCATATAGTTTTAACGGACTGCGTGTCAAAATTTTGCTAATAATTTCTATTAAACAAATGACCAATAACTACACCTCTTTGTCATCTTTTTGATTGTCATTTTTGACTATCTTATGATTATTATTCTGTTTGATACAAAAAGGACAGGAAAGATGGTCCGAAGTACATGGATCACTTAACGTATATATGAATCTGTTAATATCTAAAATATCTTTAATATAAAAGATGTCAAATCTTCAACTAATCTAAATTCCATAATTTAGGATTTGTTTTCATATACATAATATTTAAAACATTTTTTGTGAATACGTATTTATAATATTTAAAAGTATTTTTTTAGAATAAGTAATTATTTTTGCATTATATATTATTCTATATTTTATAAATAGTAATTTTATATATATAATGTAAAATAGTCCTATAATTACATCTAATTGTTAAAATAACGTTATTTTAGAAGAATAAAACCGATTTTGACTGACCTTGTTGTTTCAAGTTATGTTTAAAAATAGATTAATTAGTTTTGGTTTTGGTCAACGTTTTTTTGTTTATTTTTTTTTTAATATTCCATTTATTAGAAAAACTAGTATTTGTTATTAAAACCTGTAATTTTATGTTATATGAATATATGATATATATATATATATATATATATATATATATATATATATATATATATATATATATATATATATAATGCTTAATTATATTGATATGTTTTAGTAATATATTTTTGTTTCTTTTAAATTAAGAAATCTAGTACAATGCATGTCAGTAAAATGTCAGTTTCACATTCATTTATGTCAAAGTTATTAATGAAAGTCTTGTTCAAAAGTTTATTATATATATTGTATGTATGTTTATAATGTGAAATATACATATTTTGTAATGAGAATATGTAAAGAAATTAAAATATTTTAACAAACATTGTTGATAATTTATAAAAAAAGTATTTGTTATATTTTTCATTTACTTACGAAAATACATATGTAGCTAAAATATTTTTCGTACTAAAATTTTATACAAAATTAATTACTATTTAAAAAACGAACAAAAATATTTTTTCATGTTCTTTGTATTTTTTACACTATAGAAATTAAATTTAATTATCTGAGGTAACGAAACCTCTAATAAAAAAATAATTTGAAAACCTATTAAATATTTAGTGAGGTTTAGTTTTATTTTTATTATTGATTGTAATCTTTTGAATACATATTTCTTTAATTTATATATATATATATATATATATATATATATATATATATATATATATATATATATATATGATCTGAACTAATTTTTTACTATTTTACCAACAATGTCCTAATTAGAGATCGAATGATTTCGGATTTCGATCTCTAGTTATTGCCAAATACTCAATTATATTTAATGTGTGGTAATTGGGTTAATGTTTTTATGACTACAGTTTGAGACCATTGTGTGATTATTTCTATGATTTATAATTGGTTTCAAGTACTTGGACTTTTGTTTATGTGTACGTATTTCCAATAACCATAATGTATTGCATCCTTTTGTTGTTTAAATGACATTAATTTATAAATAAATATTTTTGTGTGTATTATTAAGGGGTACTATTATTCATAAAATGTTCAGTAATCTATTTATCAATTTTTTAAGATATATATATATATATATATATATATATATATATATATATATATACATTCATACATACACATTTTACTATTCTTTGTTAAGTATTACATGCATAATTTATACATTTGTTATAAAAAATATAAATTCTCTTACAATCACTTTATTTATTGTCTGGGCACATTTTTAGATCCATCATATCCTTTGTAATAAAAATTGTTATGCTTGTCCGGTGACGATAATTACAATGAACGGAAATCTGTTTCAGATTTATTAATGTATATAGTTAGTTTCACAACAATATATATTAGTTGTTGTTTTTCTAGTCGTTTTTTTAAATTTATATTCGTAATTTTTCGCCTCTAAATTAATCTCAAATTACATAAATAAACGTATTTTAATTATTGATCCTATATATTGATCATATTTATACTTAGAATGTATAATAAATGTGCAAAATATGACTGAAAATATGTTATTGGTTACATTTTGTTCAAAATGTTGCATTTATGAATTCCTTGGAGTTTTTTAGTTTCTTAGTTAGATATTCGTGTAACAATGGTAATTGATTGTGCAATATTGTTTATATATATATATATAATGAACAAGACTGTTTTTCTTTTTCAATTTGTGACTTCTCTATTAATGTCCTTGGTATAGAACTCACAGAGTTTTGAATTAAAAAATTAGTACAATTTCGTATACACGATCTGGTTATTATCGATAAATTATTTCCTGTTGAATTCATTTTGCAACGACCGGAAAAAATAAGTTTGTTGAAACAAAGTCTAGTAAGTACGCAAGACTTTGCGTTTTAGTTCTTATTTTTTCCAAATTATCCTTGTTTGTCTGTCCATGTTGAGTTCTATTTGATTTACAATAAGACAATAATTTTCGTGCTCTCAAGCACAGGATGTTTTATCATCAGTTATTTTTTTTAAAAAAATCGTTTTTCTGACAGAAAAATTAATTTGTTATAAAAACCATGTCGTATGCTAGTAAAAACTATGTTCTGTCTGCTAATTGGATGAAAAATATACATATATACCTAACTTGATGAATTTTCTATCTTATGTAGCTAGTGTTTAACTGTAAGCTCTCAGCTAACTTCTCAGTCGTCAGGCATGCATTAGATTTCACTGTAGCCTTCAATATGTCGACATCAAGGCCAGAGGACCAACCTGCCTTGAGTACATCTTTCAACGTCGTATTTCCGAAATGGAATTTTTTAAACAACCTTCGTACTGTTTTTGTATCCCTGTCATATTCTTGCAGTTTTTTTATATATAAATCCGTTACTATGAAATTTATATTCCCAAAGCATATGATGGTAATTATTTTTAAAATTTTCTATTTTACATATTAGAAAAATACACTATTGATACATTATTGAAACATCTTTCCCTAACAAATAAAAATATTTTTTTTGGATAGATACCCAAGGAGTTAGAGAAAAGAAAACTATATACTGTCTTTAATAGATATTATTTATGATTTAACTCGGTTATTTTTAGAATTTCAGTCCAGGTTGTGAAACATGTCTTATCCTCTGTTCGAATGCATCCGATCTCGACAACATTGTAAATAACCCGAACGAAAAATGAATAAATAGACCATCGAACGGTTTCTATTAAATAGCAAATGTAGTCGCATATCTCGAGTTGTTCTAGTGTAGTAAAACTATTATACAATTAATTCATTTCTCGATCTCTCTGTACAAATCTAATACAGATAGCGGATCTTCTGTCTCGCGCGACGAGTTGATGTCTGATGCACGTTGGCGATGCTAGTTGACCCTGACCCCACGTTAGCGGAGCATTCACAGTCAACAAACCAATCGACTGTCGGCAACTATCCGCCAGTTTTGCATCTCTGCATGGTTGGCGGGCGGTTCAGACTAGATGGTAGTAACTGAAATTGTTACTTTACATATAAAAAAAGGATCTTGTAATCATGTTTCAGGTAACGCGTCGAACATCTAACGATCGTTTCCGTTACTGTAACCATTTTGTGTTGTTTCTACAATTTCCTGCTCCAATGTATTTTACATGCAATAATTACAAAAGTCTGCGCATGTTACCACAAAATATGAAAAATTGTTAAAAAGTTGACGGATTTGTTAGATATATTCAACTTGTATTTTAATAATAAAAATAAAACATTTTTTCACACACATACACAAACAATAATGATAAATCTTATTTATGTAAATCCAAACAAATAACAAAAATCATTTTCGTTAAATCATATCGAAAATCTACATCTTTAGGGGTTATAATTGATGAACATTTTAAGGAATAATTTAATTATATTTGCTTATATTATTCGGTTGCCATTGTTGACTAGGTCATTGTTTTAACAATTGCAAAGTAATATGTGAAAATATCTGTTCAAAGAGAAGTACATATAGACGTTAAACATTTCTAATTAAGTTAAGAATCAAATTAAAGTCAATGCTGAAGATAACACTAAAAATTCCGATCTAAATAACAAGAAAATAAATGATTAAAAAACATAATGAATAATAAATGATTATTTAAAAAAGAAACACTTTATAAAAGATGTTTTTTAACTCAAAAATTAATACACTGACGTAGTAAATGAGATTAAGGAAACTTCAGACGTTACTTTGTATTGGTTTCTTAGAAATTCAAGTTTTGAATGGAGTTTTTTATTTCAAGAAAAACTTGTGCTGCGAATAAGACTAAATGTTTAAAATTTACAAAAAAGTATTATAAAATACAATTAAAAAATATATATTTTTAGAATAAAATTATTTGCACAAATAAAAACGTTTAATGTGTTTTACGTAGATGAAAAAATCGCAGAAACTAAAAATGAAAAATATAACAAAATATTGAAATGAGTCTTTACTAGGCATATTCAAGGGCGTGAGTGAGGTTAATAAATTCTATTACGTAAGTAATTCCAAGAATAAATGACACTTTTGTTCTATTCATTTCTCATTGCATTTCTAGTGCTGCTTATCATCGAGTTCTTTTAAATAATACAATTATCTCTCAATCTTCTAAACAACTTTCCTCTTTGTATCTTTTTTATTGTTTCCAATCTGAAAAGTATTCTGTCTTCGTATAACTTTTAGATAATTTTAAACTTCATAACTTCTTTCATTAACTCTTTTCGTCGTGTTATTATTTTTTCGATTTTATTTCCTCGATTCTCAGTCATTATTTGAAAAAAAAAACTGAAAAAAATATCTAAAATCAAGATACTTTTATACTAATTTTTAGTCTTGATGATTGTACAAAGGAAAATAAATACAAATGTCAATATTACTTGCCTTAATTTTTCTGTAATTCTACTGTAAAGTGTTTTGTGTAAGCGTAAATGTTAAAAAAATCTTGAAAATTATTCAGTTGAATTTATTTTATTGCACTAGAAATTCAAATAATTATTTTTTTAGTAACAACATATTTTTTGTCATTTAAGTTAAAATGAATCATAATTAGCTCGGATTTCCATTTATGATCTTAATCTCGTAAATGAGAGAAATAGCTCCAAACTTTTTGCTTGTGTTAATATTAGATTCAGCATAAATATACTAAATAATAAAAAATAGTCTTTATGTTTATTTAAAAAAAATCTTAAAATTTATTAAATTTTTTATTAAAATCATTTGCCATTTGAATGGAAAACAAAGTAACTCGGTTTATTAAAAAAATATATACGAGCTAAATGAACGAAATAGGTTTAAAAAAACATACAAGATTTCGATATGTTTGTTGTGCCATAAATACTAGTTTGTTTTTTATTATATTTTTGAATATCTAATATAAACTTCGTCAATGAAAGTTATCAAAAATAATATTCAAATCGTACAAAAATATCAAAGGTCATTACGAGAATAATGTATATTTTAAGCTGTAGATCTGAAAATCAGTTCGCAAATTTAAATGCGAAAATCATGTTTATATGAATTAAAAAAGAAAACATTTACGTTGAGTAAATAAAATAGTAAAAGTGTTTGAAATGAAATTACGATTCATTTACTTTTATAAACTGTATTAAATCGTGCTTTGTGTATTTTATATCTATTTTAAAAAACGTAACATTCGATGAATCAAAGTCAGATGTATTGAAAGTTCGTGATAAACACATTGTGTCATTTCGTTGAATATATTGATTCATAGCCTGTTGAAAAGAATCATCGTTACATTTTATTTTCGAATCACTAACTTTTTATGTTTGTTCTGATTTTCCCGAAACAACAAACGTCCATTCTGTTAGAAATTACATAAGCGCCCTAAAATAGGTTTTGCTACAATTGCGTTATTGGCGCCATTCGAATGACGTCAGATTATTGATGTTTGGCTTTATTCTTATTTTCGTGCCGAAAGCTTCTTGTATTTTTGTATCAGACAAATTTAAATAAATATATCACGAAAAAACGTACGTAATAAATTGTCATAGATATATGTTATTTTGCATTATATTTTTATATAGTAGAATGTTTTAGATGTACATACCTTCAAATTACATAGCGATAATACAATTTGTAAATAATTCCATAAAATGTATTAAATATTATTATATTCATAGCAAGTAATTAAAAAAGAAACTATCAAATTTTTATAATGAACGAAATTCAGATAATAATCATTTTCGATTATTTTTTATACGTGTTTTATTATCTTTCAACATTTAACATTTTACTTTTGTTTCCATAATTCATTTTAGACCTCTTACAGTGAATTATAATTAAAGTTTTGAAACGATGATATTGTTGAAGTACACACAGCCACCAATATGTATACGTGTCTGTTTTTTAATTGTGTTTATATACTTAATTATATTTAGTGTTTTTAATTGTAGAACTTTTTTAATTCAATTCTTTATTTGATTATTTAATGAAATATTTTTCTATATATTTTCCTTATATTTATACTTTATGTACTTAATTATCAGTTTTAATACAATTCATGAAAAAAATAAAACTGATAAATATTATTTTATTCGTCATTGATTAAATTTGATTATTTCATATTAATATTAAAAAATATGTTTATTTTTATATTTTTACAACGGTTAACAGAATGAATATATTTTAATGCTTGGAGACGAACATTATTTTTAGATTATGACATAAAACAGTTTCAAAAATACTTTTCAAAAAAAAATATTTCCGTGTATATTGAGTCACTTGTTAGTTCTTCTAACGAACATCTTTCTAACTATTATATTTGATTAGCTTTTATTAACATTGTTTATCATCTGTGAATTTTGTATAAACTGAACAATTGTTTCACATATTTCCTTTGAAGATTTTAATATTATTAATTTTCTTTTCTTTTATAATTAACATTTTGAATTGATCATTAATTATATTCACGTATTTATATATTGAAATGTTCAATGCGGAACTTTCTTTTTCTAAATTATCTTTTATTTCTATGTTATATGATGAATTTCAGTTAGGATTTTTTATTTCACTTTTTAGGAAAATAATATAAAACATTGATATAATATTTTTTGTTAAAATAATTAAATTTATTTAAGCTAACAGTAACAATAATCAGTGAAGCATGAACTTAAATTGCATTTGAATTGAATAGATCTTAATTAGAATACAATTGCAATTTTTTTTTATAAAATTATGGCAATGGTAATGATAAATTAAGACAACGAATCTAGTACCAGGTTAATTATAAGATTATATCATAATACTTATGTAATTGATACTGATTAAATCAAAAAATCGTACTGATATAAATAGTATATTTTACGTTTTGTTTAGGTTGCATTAAATATATGCAAAATATTCCATTGTTGACGTTTAAATAACATTAGAGGTTATGTTGATGAAAATAGTTCCTTTCATTTATTTGGTAATTTTGATAAACCTGTATAAAAATTCACCTATGGCAATTTATTATTGTAAAATAACATATTCTTAGTTTGATTAGATATATAAGTAAATAAAAATTATATTTACTAGTGTAAAATCTGTACAGAAATATTGATCAAACTATGATGATAATGTTATATGCATTTATGTATTTTAATTGTATTTTTGAGGAAAAAATATATGTATCTGATAAAATCTAGTCAAATGAACCGGAAATATTTAAAAATAAATTTCAAAATAACATAGCATACATTATCTAGAAAATAAAGTATCATAGCACAAAAGGATGTACGACATTGTATTTTTACGAGTGTTACGATCTTAAGACCCTACCTACATTTAAGAGATTTTTTAATGTGTCATTCTTTAAAAGATTACATATTGAAAATGCAACAGTCTGGTATTTGAGATACGAACATAAAATGTAAATAAGAGACATCCAATGTTATTATGGTATTATTAAACGTGTACTCATTCTAAAATAATTTAGAATTGGCGGATTTGCTTTTGGCAAATGTCATCTTTTGTTACGAAAGAATTCTTTCGAAAACATGTTCAAATTTAATCTTAGAAGTGTTTTGAAATTTGATATTAATCATAGGATAAATTTTTATTTGACATTTTATACAGTTCGTTGAAAATGGATTATTTTTTAATAATTTTCGTTAAATCTTTGTGTTTGTATAGACATAACCACACTCACACACTATTATTTACTTGAATATATATATCAGCTTTTTTATTTTTTTCTGAATGAAGGTCCTCAAAATTGTCATTTTCTAGTGATTCAGAGCATTTCTCTCCAATTCCAGACCTATGATTTTTTTATATCTGTTACATCTACTAGCGATTTTATTTTTCGGTCATTTTATAATTACAGTTACCTATCAATAATTTTTTTGTTCATCAGTGATCTTCTGGACAAATGGCCGATCCATTTTCATTTTGCAAAATGAATTTTTGGGTTAAACTGGTTTTATCAATTCAAACTATAAAAAACAAACAGCTTGAGTCTCATAAAACAATTTAAAAATTATGTAAAGAAAGTAATTTATGCGTTATTAATGAATACTTTATATTTATAGTCCTAGACATGCGAATTAAATTAAAAACAAATACATTTTCATTAGTATAATAACCTATTGCAATTTATTATTCTTAGAATAGAGTATTAAACAGAATTTAATAGTCATTTTCCAGTTTCCTGTTTTTCTTTTTTATTTCATCGAATAAAAATATAATGTAACATGGAAACAATTAATAAAAAGTGAAAATAAACAACAGTTCTTGTGTATTTGCATATAAAGGAATGTAAATAAACAATGGAGTGGAATATGTACAGCGTCTTTGTGCATAAAATAGGATTATAAATTATTCTACTATAGAAATGTAAGATTATTGCACATAATATACATATGTACATACATAATTATATATATATATATATATATATATATATATATTTATGTGTGTGTGTGTGTAAAGAGAGAAAGATATGTGTATATTGTTTTATATATTTTTTTAATTTTTATTTTATGAATCAGTTTATATGTAAAAAATAAAATTAATTTGTATGTAATTTTGAAATTTCATTAATTTCTCAAAATGAGTTAATGGAAAATCCTGAAAAAGATATATCTTTGACTAATTTGTTAGATAAATAAGATTTTAAATCTATGAATATATATATATATATATATATATATATATATATATATATATATATATTACTCAATTAAATATAAAACAATGAAAAATTACAAAATTTATTTATATATTTAGGAGTCTTAAAATTAAAGCCATAGATAAAAATGCTTATAAATACAAGTAATAAGATTTATGAAATTAATGTGCTATGAGTAATTACAATTAAATAGTGAAACTTTGAAGTAATTATACATAGAATGGCCTTTTATTATTTTTGTTAATAGCTATAAATAATATATATATATATATATATATATATATATATATATATATATTATTTTTAGTTGTATGGTTTAATTACTTAAATTTATGTAAATATCAGTGATAGACCATGAGTCATATCAATGTAAGAAAATTATGTAAAAAAAAGATATATGCAGAATTTATTAAATAAATATTTGTATTCAACTAAATCTTATATGTGTAAATAAACTAAATATGAAATTTTCTGTTAGAAATGAACGTAGTGGTTTCGTTGACCATATGTTTACATTTTGTGTGAATTGAATATAAATAAAAAAATGTATACATTGACTGACATATTCAATTTTTTTATAGAACTTTTAATCTTTTAATAATACTTTATAATATACAAAAAACAGTAGTTTAAATTTCGTGTTCTATGTTGTAGAAAATGAATGATCTGATTATATTTATCGCACATTTAAAAATAACTGCATAGTTTCCTTTCTTTTTAACCGACTGTCTGTTAGCCAGAACAGGCTTCATTTAAATCTATACATACAAATATAAACACACGTTACTAATGTGTGTTCTGTGTATATCTATTTTCGACACATTTTTCTGAACTTATGAATGGTATTTCGAGAAATTCTGCGTGCTCTTTGCGCTTTATGTTGAAAATATAATCGTTGTGTATGTTGCAGTACGTATGTGTGTATGTACACATTTCAATGCGGGGGATGCTCGTTCATTCATTCTGTACGTACATATTTTATGATTCTTGAAATATGTTTAAAAGATATGCATATACCTATATTCAACGGTTCGTAGAAGAGGAACGAACGTATTTCAGTTAATAATATTTATAATGTGTATTGTTGTTGTATATATAATTAATATTTTTGTATATAATTTTTATGACATATACATAAGTAAGAAGATCAGTAAGTTCCTGATTTGAGATAGAAAAACGGATGTTTTGATTTTATTTGAATTAATATTTTTCGGTATAATCCTCATAGCAGGAAGAGATCACCGATGGGTAAGAGATATTGTTGATTAGGAACTTAGGTATGTAACAAAATGTATGTATAAAGAGACAATAACATAAGAAAATTTGTGGAATGGACTGAAAGAGAAAAGCATTGGATTGTTTGAAATAAAATTTGTTGAGGGATCTTCATACAACGGTGAATAAAGAGAGGCAGATAATAATAATAAAAAAATATTGCATTAGTTTTGTAATAAGTTTTTTTCAAACTCTTTTTCATATTTATTATATGTAATACATTTAATGTTTTAAATAAATATTAGAGCGATTTTTTAAATTTATTTAATATGTTTATAGGCAAAATACACACACACAAACACACATATATATATATAATTAAAAATATTATCGGAGAAGGAAGAGATAAGTTATCTATATTTGATAAAGGAATTGTATATGATTTAAATAAAAATATATGTAATGAAATTCATTGAGAACCATTTTTATGTTTTGTTCCAGTAATTATATTATTTCTTCAATGTATACAAAACAATAAATGTATATATATATATATATATATATATATATATATATATATATATATATATATATATATATATTTACAAAACACTGTTCAATAAAATTTCTAAAGTAAATTTACATCCAGTTTGGAATTCGAAAAATATTTTCTCTTTGTTATTCAACGTACAAAAAGATATTGTGTAATATATTTTTTCAGTCATGTAATCTAGAAGTTTACATCTACTGAGCAAATCATACAGATAAGAGCTATTTACTCATTTTTAATCTGTACATTTTTTCTTCTTTTTGTATGTATTAAAAATATTATTGTCGTTGATATTATTCATCGACGATATGATATTTTTTATATATAACATATGATATATTTTTCATATACAAAATGTGATATATGTTTTACATATAAAAAAGAGTATCCTTAGCGATAATACGACATTACTGAAAAGAATACTTTTATAAAAAAAAAAACAATAAAATAATAGTCATTATGCTCGAAGAAACTTATATATAGATTATATAATAAATAGAAGTTTATATCAAATTGCGAAAATATTTAAAAATGTCATTTAAAACTCTAATACATAATTATAACTTAAAAGAATTTGTAAATTAACAATATATTGGTTAAAGCATTGCAGTGTTCTAACTTTCAGGATGATTAGTCATAGTGAAATCGTAGAATTATTCGGATAGGACGTTTACGAAAATAGAATGAAACTCACAATTTTAATTTACATTTTTAAAACTTTTATGAAATATTTTACATGGGAGAAATTTAATTAAAGAATCATTTCTCTTTTTTATTATAAGAGAAATATTCACTCGTTAAAAATTAAATTGTAAAAAGGCAGATTGGGGAAATTTCTATAATTTGTAGAGATGTTCGGATTTAGAATTATCTTTATTATAGTATTTTTAAATTATTATTTTTTAATTTCCGGATTAAAAAGTTATGCAATAAATATTGTAACCAAAAAAGGCGAATTGTTATTAATACATTTTACCTTTTTTTTGTTTTATAGTATCAATTTGTTAATCACGTATATGACATATATGAAAGTTATTTTCACTATTCATTATATCATATTTTAAATTAACTTAACTGGTTCATAATTATTATCAGCTACATAACCACAGTCAATTTTAGAATCGTATATATCTAAATAATTATTAAAATTGTATTCATAAGAAATTAATTTATTAAATTATTCATAAATACAATTTAAATTACTTATTATTTTATCGTTATCAGTTTTACACAATGCGACCAAAATATGTAATAAACCATTTCGAATTTCCTAAACAAATCTTATCGATGTTGTGCTTTTGTCAGTTTCTACTTAGTACATTGTACTTAGAACTTAATTTATCACTGCACCAAAGAAGAACATGCTATTTAATTTAATTTATATTGTCGTTTGGTGGCCAATGGATCATGAGTTTGTCATTAATGAAATACGTCATCTCTTATTATGAAGAAGGCCATCTCGAACATTTAATAATCCTTGATGGACAGTACTAAAATAAAGACATCATTCTTATTATTGATTCGGACAAATGTTATTTTTGAATATTCGAAAATGGTCAAGACATGCAGAATAAAATTAGTGCACAGACTTAACAAATGTTTCAAATACGGCAATTTAGTTCGCAACAGTCTATTTTAATGAACGGAACTGTCTGAAGACAGATTAATTGTTGTTGTTTTTAAGCAAAATGTGACGATTGTACAGTAGAACGTTCATCAAAACGACAACAAAAACAAAAATCATTATGAGCGAGCATTAACGATGTTGACCGTTCAAGTCTCGAGTTCAAAACTCAATACTTTAAGGAATAAATCATAATGACATGAATAAATACCATGTAAGAGCTCATGATGCGTAGGTCGAACATCGACATGTCTTGATAGTAATGAATGAAAAGGGTGCAGTTATAATGTGCAACGTTAATTATATTAGTTGTCTTTCTCTTTCGTTACGTTTGTAAAACGTTCCGATGCTGGCACCAAAGATTGCTCCAGCCAGAGCTAATTGAGATCAATTGACTGGTCGATTTTCAAATGACGTATAAGTGTAACAACGAAGACAATACTTGCTAACATCCAGAAAAGTCCTGTTTTATTTATGTACAGTCATTCATTCATGCATTTACATATTATATATATATATATATATATATATATATATATATATATATATATATATATATATATATATATATTTAAGAATGCATAGAATGTTCAATAATTAAATATTAATGTGGTGTTTAAATATAAATGATTACGTTTTCTTAACAATGAATTTTAAATTTTTATTTTCAACCAATCATGTTTTTGAAATGTAATTTATTTGTTGTGGATGCATGTAGATTTAAATTGAACAATTTACTCACAAACACGCACACACACACAGATATATATATAAATATAAATGTGTGTGTGTGTATGACAATGACTGCAAATACATTATGTAGTTTAGGAATGAATATTATACAATACTCCTTTGCAATTCTCTAATTTAACTTCCGCCGAGAATTTGTGAAATACATTCGATAAAATGATTAGAAAACGTCACCTTATCACCAAATTGATTAAAGCACTTGTGAAAATAAAGGACTGGAAGTGACAAAACAAATAGATTCATTAATACCAGTAGAGTAAAGAAGTTGATTAAAAAATAATTGGTATCAACTCATTATCTCTAATATTTATTAAAAATTTTACTTACTAATCTAAAATGTGTTAATATTTTTTCATTGAAAAAATGGATTAATTTAATTAACTTTTTTAATTTTTTGAAATATAATTATTGATTACTAAAAGAATAAATACACAAATATATAATAAAAAATTGGTTTTTATATTTACAGTAACGAAGTAAAAAGTGTTTACTTGCCAATTCTTTTTTTGATTTGAGTATATAAATTACACTATTTGAAAATAACTTAATTTTTGAAAAAGTTATTTTCAGTTATGAAATGAAATATACATTTTAATTAACTGGATTTAGTATTATTTTTCAAATTCATTTCAAATATAATTTTATAATATTTTATAAATTTATAAAATACTATTGTATTGGAGTAATTCCTTTTTTTACAGAAATGTGTATCTATATTCATTGTTAAAATCACTGTGGAGAATGTTTTATTTCAATTGAAAAAAATCTATTCGAACTGATATATAGATAGAATATAACTGATAGAATGATTCTATTGTAACTGATAGAATGTTATTTAAGGTCAGGAGAAACAAAGGTGTGTGTTTGTTTATCATTAAAGATTATATAAAAAAGCACATTTTGATTGTGTGCCAATGTTTGATACATCAAGAAAATATGTCTGAGAAATCTGTCAGAATGCCAATATCGTTACTGTGTTTATTTCTATACCAGACGAAAAGAATTGTTAATTGATAATTATAAAGATTTATTAAGTGATTTGAACTCTGTCTATTCAAAAGTTATACAGTATTTTTAATTTCACGTTACATTATTAAATGTTTTAAATTTATTGTATGGTTGTTAAAAATTATGAAGTATTTTTTTTGAATGTGAAAAATATAAACAATATAGAAAATTAAATATGAATTTATTAAGATTTATTTTTTTGCAATTGATTTAGTAGTTATTCTGGATATTCGACAAAATAGAAGTTTTCTGTGAATAAAATTTGTTCTATGTTTGAAAATGTGATTTTAATCATCAAGTTACTTCATATTACACCTGATCTTTAATTTTAGACGAAAGAAATTTACTTTCGAAGAAATTGATTTTTTACTAAATTTTACATACTATAGGTCGTCGTTTTTTTGAGGTAAAAAATCGAAAATTTTAAAAATCGTTTTTAATCAGTATTTTTCACTAGATATCAATAATTTTAATAAAAAATAGTCATTTTCTAGTAAAAATTATAGTATTTATTAAGAAATATTATTTTTATAGCCGAAAATCGTTTTTTTTATTTTTTTACATCTTTTCTCAAAATTCAAAAATATTTAAAAAAATAATTATAATTGTTAAAAATATATAATTTGTATATAAATTATATCTTTTGATTCCAATTATATAATTTAGGTGAAAAAAATCACAATTCATTTCATAAAAAGCTCTCTAAAAATAAAAATACTAAATTATTGTTTAAAGCTCTGAATTTTCGACAAAATAGAAGTTTTCTGTGAATAAAATTTGTTCTATGTTTAAAAATGTGATTTTAATCATCAAGTTACTTCATATTACACCTGATCTTTAATTTTAGATGAAAAAAATTTACTTTCGAAGAAATTGATTTTTTACTAAATTTTGCATACTATAGGTCGTCGTTTTTTTGAGGTAAAAAATCGAAAATTTTAAAAATCATTTTTAATCAGTTTTTTCCGCTAGATATTAATAATTTTAATAAAAAATAGTCATTTTCTAGTAAAAATTATAGTATTTATTAAGAAATACTATTTTTATAACCGAAAATCGATTTTTATTTTTTTTACATCTTTTCTCAAAATTCAAAAAATACTTAAAAAAATTATTATTATTGTTAAAAATATATGTGTTGCCATAAATTATATATTTCGATGACGAGTACATAATTTAGGTGAAAAAATCGCAATTCACTTTATAAAAAGTTCTCTAAAAATAAAAATAATGAATTCTTGTTTCAAGCTCTAGATAATCGACCGAATAGAAGTTTTCTGTGAATAAAATTCGTTCTATGTTTGAAAATGTGATTTTAATCATAAATTTACTTTATTTTACACCCAATATTTAATTTTAGGCCGAAACAAATAATTTTCCAAGAAATTGATTTTTTACCAAATTTTACATACTATTGGTCGTGATTTTTTTGAGGTTGAAAAGTGAAAATTTTAAAAAACGCAATTAATCAATCTTTTTCACTAAATATCGATTGTTTTAATAGAAAATAGTCATTTTTCATTAAAAATAATAGCTGTCATTAAAAAATATTTTTTTTATAGTCGAAAATCGATTTTACATTTGAAAATAAAGAGTTTATAATTAATGAATCTCACGTATTCTCATTTAAAGTAATGAAACATGGGTTTTAGTTGCCAGAATAATTGAGTGGCTCTAATTATGGGGAAAATGCATATTAGGAATAAATGTAGGGACAGAAAAAAAGGAATATGCTCGAAAAAATAAAAGTTCCAGACGTTATAGCAATAATGAACATTTGCTATTATAAATATTTATTTATTTTATTTATCATTTTGTAAAAAATTATGTAAGTTAAATATGTTTTAATCTATTTTTAAACATATATATATATATATATATATATATATATATATATATATATATATATATATATATATATTGTTGTGTATGTGTGTCTGTAAAGCACGTGCGTTTTCAACCTGTAGTGCTAATTACGTTCAGAAGCGAATGTATATATTTTATTTTTTGAAGAATAGTGTTTACAAAATGTCAGACCGCTAATCACGGAAGTGTAGCGTGCGGAATAGTATTTTGACTGTACACGTGATCAACAAACCGTGAAATACTTGTTCAGTTTACATTTCATTAGTTACGATTTGGCTGCAACATTATGTTTTCATTGAAATTTATATATTTGGCGAAATGTACCGCCGATACGAAATAATACACTCAACATTACAATGTTTTATTTACAGAGATACAATTTGTTTTGGTAAATGTCAATATTTGAAACTGGAATTAGAACGTATCTTTTTTAATTATTTTTGCAATTCTCGACGATTTGGTTTATAAAAAGTTAATTTTTGTACTTATATAAAAACAAATATATATATTAGGTTGACAAATATCTCCCTTCCGCCTTCTGGTCTTTTGAATTTCGCAGCTATGTACAAAAAAAAAAAAAAAAAGCGGATGGGAGATACTTGCCAACCTAATATATATATATATATATATATAATTATTTTTTGAACACTTTATTGATTTGTTTGTCAGTATTATTTGATTGAATTTCCATATTAATTATGAATTCAGATACAATAATAATACACATATATAAGATTGGAAATAATTGCTAGCTTTAAAAGTTTTTCCAGAACAAGATAGTGATTTAAAATTATCATTTTGAAGAGCATTCTAAATCCCAGTAGCTTTATGAACAGTTTTACTTTTAATTTTTAATAAAAAGAAAGATTTATCTTTTAATTTTTAATAGTTTTTAATTCTTACGTAAAGAAAGGAAAAGTTATTCCTTTATTATAATAACCTTGTGTCGAATATTCCAATAAAATTTATAAATGCAAATAGAAGTCACGAATCGGTACCAACAAATTTACTCGATTATTTTACCACGATTGTCTATCTAGAAATGACTATTTAGTATGAAACGAACAACCTTTCTCTTGACGTTTCTGTGTAACGTTTGGTTTATCAAATATAAATCACATACTTTATTAGAACATTCGAGTAACAATGTCATCAAAGACAATTCAGTTTTTTTAATTATGGTACTACCTCTTCACTATTTTTTTATACAGTATTTTTTTATGAACTTTAGTTATAATACTTGTAATGTCTTCATTTCGTAATAAAGATATAATATGATTCAGAAAAAAATACATAAATCATATGTTGAAACTTTAATAAAAAATAGTCATTTTCTAGTAAAAATTATAGTATTTATTAAGAAATACTATTTTTATAGCTGAAAATATTTTTTTTAATTTTTTCATATTTTCTCAAAAATTAAAAATACTTACAAAAATAATTATTATTGTTAAAAATATATAATTTGGATTTAAATTATATCTTTCGATCTTGAGTATATAATTTAAGTAAAAAATAACAATTTGCTATATAAGAAACTAGACAAAAAATGAAAATAATAAATATTTAATTCAAACTCTAGATAATCGACCAAATGGAAGTTTTCTGTGAATTAAATTCGTTCTATATTTGAAAATATGATTTTAATCATCAATTCACTTTATTTTACCCCCAATCTTTAGTTTTAGATGGAAAAAAATGATTTTCGTAGAAATTTATTTTTTACTAAATTTTACATACTATAGGTCGTCGTTTTTTTGAGGTAAAAAATCGAAAATTTTAAAAATCGTTTTTAATTAGTTTTTTTCACTAGATATCAATAATTTTAATAATAAATATTCATTTTCTAGTAAAAATTCTAGTATTTATTAAGAAATATTATTTTTGAAGCCGAAAATCGTTTTTTTATTTTTTTACATCTTTTCTCAAAATTCAAAAATATTTAAAAAAGTAATTATAATTGTTAAAAATATATAATTTGTATATAAATTATATCTTTTGATTCCAATTATATAATTTAGGTGAAAAAATCGCAATTCATTTCATAAAAAGCTCTCTAAATATAAAAATACTAAATTATTATTTAAAGCTCTGAATTTTCGACAAAATAGAAGTTTTCTGTGAATAAAATTTGTTCTATGTTTGAAAATGTGATTTTAATCATCAATCTTCTTCATATTATACCTGATCTTTAATTTTAGATAAAAAAAAATTATTTTGGAAGAAATTGATTTTTTACTAAATTTTACATACTATAGGTCGTCGTTTTTTTGAGGTAAAAAATTTAAAATTTTAAAAATCATTTTTAATAAGTTTTTTTCACTAGATATCAATAATTTTAATAAAAAATGGTCATTTTTTAGTAAAAATTAAAGTGTTTATTAAGAAATACTATTTTTATAGCCGAAAATCGATTTTGGATTGAGTAGGATAATTGGATAAAATTTCCTGTATTACTAAATTGAAAAAAGTAGTTTTGGAAGAATTTAGTCCATTTTTATATCATGCTTCATCCAGTTAATGCAATAATTTTCTTTGTAACCAATTGTACTGACATAATTTCATTGTAAATAACGCAGCCATCGACAAAAAATTATTATATATATATATATATATATATATATATATATATATATATATATATATGTATGTATGTGTGTGTGTGTGTAATGATATGTGCGTTTCTTAAGTCAATTTCTAAGCTCTAAGGCTCTATTAATGTACAATCTATCTATACATGAATATTTTTAAGTAAATTGAAATTTAATTTTTGCTTATTATTAATATTTTATGCGTACTAAAATCTCATTGAAATTAAAAATAATTAAAAAGATGTACATTATTATAATAAAATAGAATTTTATTATGTTCATCATCCTCGGGCATAAAATATGTGTTCTTCTTGATTATTGAAATTACATATAATCAATCAACATAGTCATTATATCCATACTCATATTCTTCGTTTTTAACGTGACCGATATAATTTAATTGTATGTTATTTTGGAAAGTTTACACACGCAAAATATACCTAATAATACCCGAACAAAAAACGTCCACGCGTTCTAAATTATATTCAGAATGAACAAACACAATGCTTATATTTTATTCGAAACCAAAATAATACATATCGATAATCCAGTGCAATTAATAAAAAGCATGTAATTTAGATTCATGTCCATTTATTTAGCGGATTTCGTAATTGTGCTCTGTCGACCGAGTCGATAGAAGTCGAGAAACAGTTCGAGTACAAAGGGTTAAACAATTTAATAGGCGTACAAATTGAGAACATGTGAAAGATACATCAACACGTACAGAGAACTATTTACTTTAGACATTTGTGTACTTCACCGTTAAAATAGTCGTTTATATGCCAATATAACTAGTATTCTGCTGCCGTCTACGAAGCCAATGACCATTCGTTTCAGCTGATAGTAAGGCGGATACCGTTACATACTGCGACAACAATACGTCACACACGTATGTTTAAACATCACATACGCGTGCGAGAAAATGTATGTGTGTGTGTATTTTATATATATATATATATATATATATATATATATATATATATATATATATATATATATATATAGTTAATTCTCTAAGTTATCGTTACCGGAAATGGCTGTAAAATGAATAATGATTATAAATGTATTTAACAGTCGATGACACACCTTTAATAAAAATTATTTGAAATTAATTCATATGTTTGAATGTCAACATAAATATTGGTTATCCATTACAAAAAGATGTGTCTATTTTTTTTCACACATTTACTGTATAATGAAAGAATTAATTAATAATAATGACATTTTTGTACAAATTGCATATTGAAAACTTATTCACAAACTATTAAACAATATATAATTTAATTATTCATAAAATTGTTTATAGAATATCTTTTTTAAAAAATGTAATATTTAAACTGCAATAAACATTCATGATTATTAGTAATTTCCGTTTGTTTAATTATTTTATTTTCGATTTTAAATTTTCACGAGAAATATTTTTATCGTAGTAGAACCAGCATTTATGTCATTATTTTAAGAGGTTATACGCACTTGCAAGGCGCAAAAATGACATTTTTTTAGGATTTTTTTTAGAAACAGTATTTATTTTGCAATTACAAATTATGGTTATTTAAATAGATCCTACTTTCAAGAATAAAATAACATGTCGATCATAAAAAATATTGAAGTGCACCGCTCCTGCAGACGATGTCCCGAACGACCTCCAAGAAAAGGCGCTTGGCGGTGATCTCCATATCGGCGGTTTGGATTATTTGAAATCAAAAAATATGGTCAATTCTTTTAAAGGATAGATTAATAGAGGTATTGGAATGAAGGAATAATAAAAATTTTCATTTTTGACAAAATGGCGTCTACTTGAAAAAAATGTTTCGTTTTTTACTAAAATTTTCGCTCCAAATTGTTTAAAAAAAAATAGTAATAATTTTTGTAAACCTTATTCCTCCGTTCCAATACCTGAGGAATATATTTGAGAAGATTGTGTGAAAATTTGAGACTGATCGGTTCAACCATTTCTGAGATATCGAGATCACCGACTATGAAAACACCGTTTTGAGATAAACGTGTTTGAAGTTTCGGAAGTAGTTTACACATAGTTAAAAATTTGGTAAAAATTCAGGTGTATGTCCGAAAATATTTATCGGATTTACTTCAAATTTTCAGAGAATATACTCAAATATATGTGCATTCCGAAAATGCAAAAAAATCGATTTTTTGACATTTCTAACTGCGTATAACCCCTTAAATATTTTATACAAAATTTATATAGACTTAGAATTCAAAATAAATTTATACAAATAGTAAAATAAAATTTATGGAAAATCGTTTAACAAAATTCTTAAGTTGTCAAAAGACTTAATTAAGTAGATTAAGTGCATTGAAAAATGTTTTTGTCGAGTTATGAATAAAAATAAATTTGTTACTTCATTTTATTCTCTGGAGAAGTAGTATCAATTTATTAAATTCTTATAAATATCCAGATATAATAAAAATAAATTTGGATAATTCATTCGAATTATTGCACATTTTTCCTGAAAAATTATATTATAAACAGAAATGCAATGCTTATTAAGTTTATTATAAACAAAATATGAATTAGTGTTATAGTAATTGAAAAATTATCTGTCTTAATATAAAAAAGTATTATTTATGTGTAATGAAAGTCATATTCATAAATTACTTATTATTGATTATTATTCGCTAAATACAATTTTATTATTATATGTCTTAATAAAGCTCGTATTAATTTTAATTTCGTCATAAGAATAATGAAATAATGCATTATAATAACTCAAGAAGCTTGCATAACTTTTGTGAGATCATTACTTAAGTAATGAGTAAGAGTACATTGGTAAAACTGAATATCAAGCAATGAAGGGTACCTTTTTTAGAAAATAAAATAGAATATGTAAACTGTCAATAAATGTTACAAATTATTAGTATCTTTTATTTGTTTTTTTATTTTATTTTAGTTTCACAAGATATTAGAACCAGTACTGGTATTTTAATTTTACATATTCGTATAGAATTAGATAAAAAGGTAATATTTCTATTGCATTAAAAATATACTTAAAGTTCAAACAGTTTTGATAATATGTGATATTAATTAGTAATTATTGTTGATTAACAATAATTATTTTTTGATTTAGGAAGATAACGATATGATTAAAAATTATTCAGCATTGTGCAACAATACACACACACACACACACACACACACACACACATATATATATATATATATATATATATATATATACAAGAGTATTTATTTGTCAATTCGTATGCCATATATATAATCTGTCATTTTTTATAAAAGTAAATACAATTATCTTAAACTAATTGGTTATTTCATTATTTACTTTAAATATATTAAAATTTGAACCATTGATTTTGTTTAAAACTGACAAATTTTTTAAAACGTTATTGAAAGATTTTAAGTTGGTTAGAAAGATTTTATATTTATATATATATATATATATATATATATATATATATAATTGATTGAAATAAACAAAATTAAAATACAAAATACTCTGTTTTAAAAATTGCATTCGAATCTTTTTTAGTGTGGATTACAAAATTATATTTCATATTAATGCTATAAAAATAAAGAAATAGTTATAGAAATGTGTATTGATATGATAATAACTATGAGTAAATAATAAATACTTACCTTAACACACTTATAAAATCTTTTGATACCGAATTAGTAATTCCTTTATGATAATTGTTATTTTTCCCCATTTAAATATTATGATCGATTCATTTTATATTTATTTGTCAATTATATATTACATACATATGATTAAAATGTGTAATCATTAGGAAACATTAAATTTATATAGTATTAATTATGACATAGATAGTAAATAGGTGACACATTTATATACCGGATTTGACAATCCGAAAAATTCAGCACAATTATTTTTATTTTTGTGAAAAAATGTATACATTAAAAATATATTGTATGTAAATATACACAATTATTTGTTTCAGTATTAATTTGTACCATCTTTTTTTGTTCAGTATATATTTATTTATTTATAAATCTATATACCGGCACGCAAAAAATACTTTTTTTGGTATTGCCACGTTTGTTAAGTCCTATTGATTGTTAGCTATTTTTAAAAAAGAAAAAATAACAGTAATGTTTGTATGGGAATCAATAAGACATTGTATTTACTACTTGTCAACGTATCCTTTCTTGTATTTGTTTAATCTCTTGTAAAGTTTTTATAAAGTGAAAAATGTCATGTGTAAACTTGTCTTTGTATCAGATTAACATTTATATGTGCTTTTAATGTGCCATTATTTGCAAAATCCTTACACGCAATGTTTTTTTCCAGTCGGAAAAATTGAAATCAAATGGCGATAAGCTATTTTATATATATATATATATATATATATATATATATATATATATATATATATATATATATATATATATTGTATATAGTTTAACATTTATGATTCCAACACATTATGTCTTTGAACTATTTTCGTAATTCTTTTTAGATTATTTATTTGCGTGTTGACATTATCAAAAATTGTTATGACATTTTTGATGATGGTTTGATTAGTTTTAGTTCAAAGTAAATAAATTACACACATGCTCACGCATACAGATTATCTTGATTTTTATCAATCAACTTATATATTGTGAAATATTTACTATAATATTCCTAATATCAAAAATTTTAATTTTATTTGAATATATATTTTCCAAAAAATGATTATAAATGTAATTAAAAAATTATAGATCAAATATAGGTCATCCAAATGTGACGCCTAGTTTGTGTTTTATTAAAAAGAAACTATACACATGTTTCTTTTTAATAAAACGCAAATCTAGGCGTTACATTTAGATGTCTCTATATAATGGGATATAATAAGAGTAGTACAAGTTTATATATATATATATATATATATATATATATATATATATATATATATAAAGCTTTGTCTTATAATTATTAAAAATTTACAGAAATATTTAATTGAATTACTGGATTTAACTGATTTAGTGTACTTAATAATCTGCACTTAGGTGTAATGTATTTTACATAAAAAATTTCAATACGAATTGTAAGAAATCCATAAACATATAAGTTTTACATTTTATACGAATAAGATACTTTATGCTCCATCAATACTGCATTACAGTTGTCTTATCTTTATCATTTAAATTAATCCGTTATCTGATGTTATTTATCGTGACAAAATATCGGAGAAAAACAATATACAAAAATATTAATATATAATGAAATGTATTTTATTTTTAATACATATTTTACTAATGTATGAATACGATTGATAATAACTGTAAATATATATATATTCGTGTGGGTGAGTATATGAATGTGTATAATAATAATATGATTCATATTTGAAAATAAGAAAAATTCAATAAAAACTACTATAGTATATAATTACTTAATAGTATACAAGAGTTAATAATTAAAAATAAATAGAAATAACAAATGTAAAATAGTTAATAGTTTTTATTTTTATTTTCTGTTTTTTATTTGATTGAAATTCATTTTCTTTTCGTTTTTGAATTCTTGTATGCACAATGAAAATAAAAGTATTGCAACACTTGTTTATTTGATCGAATTTAAAAATGAAGTTTTAATTGAATGTCAATTGATTTAATAACGACATAAACGACATCAATAACACTTTATCAAATGTGAAAAGTATACCATTTTATAAAACAGCGTACATATTTTATGAATATAAGAATATCTCGCATTAAAACCGTATTGCATTCGTAGAAAACGTGTTTGTATTGTGATTTATTTTATCGTGCAGTATATTTTCCCATATATTTACTTGCTATTATTTTTAATCTGTTCCAGTAGTTCAGAAAACAAAGTATGAATTTCCTTTATATGCAGTAATGCAATGAAAAAAGCCATTAAAAAACTAATTTATTATTGTATAGTAAAATTTGTAGAACAAAAGTAATGTAAATTATTTTAACTTAATACAGTTTCATTTTTTTTTCTTGTTTTAGATTGAATTTATGTTCATAGTTTTATTGTTTTATGTCAATAAAAATGATTGAAAGTAGCTCTCGTTCGAATTAAAAAAATGTTTAATTTATCATCGATTTCATTAGATCGTTTATTTACTTTTGATTTAGAATATCGATTCTGTACAGTTATTATTAATTAGTATTTAATTATTGTATTCTGATTAACTTTTAAGTACCATTTTTATAATTACTAATAATTAATTAATTATTATAATTAAAAATTCCTGTGTAATTTAAATTCAGATGATCGGTGTTTTTTTTTCTTTATGACATTATTATCTACTTTACTTAAATGTTTTTTTTAATATTATTCAATTTAATTAGTAGTACTTATAAGACAAAAATTTAATTACTTGATTCAGGTTATATCATCAACGATTTTGTACAAAAACCGCATTACATCATGTTATTTCACGCGAAATAATCAAACATTTATGTATATAAAGAAAGTAAATTTTCTTATGATTCATTTCAAATCACGCCAAATAATTATTTCGTTGCTAATATTCGACCTGATAAAGATAATACAGAATTGATAGTATAAAAAGTAATATAAACCAAAAAGATCCAGATGTAACTGTGTATGGTCTTTTTTATACATGAATTATTTGTCGTAAAGCCACGAGATTATATGATTTATTAAACGCCCTTCTACAGCCTACATTCATATCAATCATTCTGATCATTGTCGATCGTAGCTCTTGTCAAAAATTTAGTTTCATTGTAAATTACTTTTATCTTTTTTTCCTCGTGAAATCATTTATTTGATTTACTTCTTTAAATTTTCTAATATTTTTTCAAGTTCATCTAGGCTTATCAAAAAATACTAATGTCGTCAATAAATCCTAAGTTACCAAGTATCTCACCCTTTATTTTTATTTCTTCAAATTCCCAGCTTAATGTCTTAAACATTTTTTATGGTGCCTTCGGTAATATCGTATCATCCTGTCTTACTTGTTTCATAATTGAAAACTGTATAAATATTTTTTTTAAAAACTCAGTACATATTTCTTCAATTTCTCGATTTTTGAATACATTTAATATCGAATAAAGAATTATTGAATATTTGTATGAAATGATTCATTTATGTTAAAGTAAATTAACTACGATATTAAATCAATAGTGTTGTACACTAATTATTTCATGTGATAGAATGTTATTAATTTGTATTTCATTAAATTCATAAATCATTTATATTCATATCTCGTTTATAAATTCATTTGACATTATGCTATATTTCCTTATTTTACATTTTAATATATTCGATACTTTTCTCTGTAACGTAATATGTCAACAGAATATAAATAAAATAAAATACAGAATTATTAAATATTACTTTGCTTATATTCTGTATAATTTTATAAAGTTTCTATATTTTATACATTAGTTATTTAGTTTAATATTGTCGTATGTAACTATTGCTTTACATAAGTATACAATCACTTCTATTTATAAATGTTTATGACTTTATTTATATTTATTAATAATTATCAAACATTGTTTTTCCTTGATGTATTAAGTACGTACAGAAAAAAATATAGACACACTTGACATATTTTATATACGTTTTAAATCAAAACTGTACTTTCGATTTTACAAATTCAGTTAAAATTCGTTGATATCTGTTACAATTATTGATGTCAAAATATTTAAAACGCATTAAAGAAATCATATCTCGAACAAAATTACTATTGATAGAAAGTTCGTAAAGAGGCTCTCATGCGTGAATCAATCAAGATTAATGACACTTGTACCAAATCAATCCGTTTGTTTTTATTGTTCTCGAAAATGCATAGTCGAGTATGTTGAAAAATTCAGTTTAAATCTACACTGGCTGAAATTCTAAATAAAAATTCTTTGTTGTTGAGATAACCGTTTTTTATGATACGAATAAATTATTGACTTTTTTATCGTTTATTTAATTTATTTCAGTAATTGATGATGACTGAAACTGGTTATAAATTTAGTAGTAATATGTGAATCTAAAAAAAACATTCTATTTACAAAAAATGAGTTATTTAATATTCTAATTACTTAAAAATGTATATAGGATTAAATTAAATATTATTATGTTTTAATTAAAGAATTTTAAAAACGAATACAAGTTTCAAAATATCTCTTGAATATAAATTATGCTTGGCTTAAATAAAATCAATGACATTTCAAAAGTTAAGAATAATTGCAATTAAAACGATTCTATTTTTTAAAAAATACTATTAATTAATGTATTATAAATTAAACACAATCTTATTTACCATTATTGAAATCCAACATAACTTACAAATTTAATCAAAATCCTATTAAATGTCAAGTGAAAATAATTTCTAATAAAAAAAATCAGAAAAGAAGAGTAAAATTAAATAAGATCTTGATTTTCTTTTAAGTTCTTCAATTATAGGAAGACGACTTATTAAAAATAATGTAATATCCAAATGAAAGGTGCTATTTAATGAAAGGCATATAAAAAATAGATTAGCATATGCAGAAAATTAACTAATATATATTATGTACATATATGGTATAATATATTAACCTCGAAATGTTTTCCAATCATTGAAAAAATCCTCTACATAACTATAATATATTATACATAAAATTAACTATTGAATTTTTAGTCAATTTAATAAAATCTAGATTTTATAATACAATAATATAAATATTAAATTTATTAATGTATCTGTCTAGTAATAGTAATAAGAATAATATAGTGATATGTGTATCAGCAAATAAAGTGAACAGAAAAAGAATGTTGAACATTTTCATAAAATCTTATGGTGTTATGAGTGATTCATTGGAGTAAAAATAAAATTTAATTTGAATAATTGTTTTTGACGAATAACTTAACGTTCTGCAATTAAAGAATCAAAACAATATTGATGGCACGTCGATAACATCGATAAAAATAGCCTAAATTGTTATAATAACTAAACCAATATGAATTTGACATTCACTAGAAGAATAAAAAAGAGATAGTTAAAAGAATTGTACATAAAAAATATGTGGACCGAAAACGTTGAGACATAGTCGACTGATCAATTTTAATTGTATTTTTGTAGGAAAAAATATACGAGACGAACATCTATGATTAATTACACTAATAGATGTTCGAAACACTCATCCATATGTATTTCGGCACGATTATGTGTCGGACATAACTGTTTTACTCTCAAATAAAACATGCCATTCATTGACTGACATTATTTGTGGGTCAAGCTTGATTGGCATCCACTGAACACATTTCATATTAAAAAGTTTTTCTTTTATATATATATATATATATATATATATATATATATATATATATATATATGTATATATATATAATATTAATGTTGTATTACGCTATTGGCAAGACTTCATATTTTTTCAACACATTCTCAGAACAAGAATTTGTAAATGCTTATAGGTTGTGACTTGAGTTAACTTTCACGTTCGTGAGACTTTATGTTTGTATGTATATAAATTAAAAATGTTATTTTTTCTATTTTTATTTGTAAAATTACATATATTGCACGTGTTATTTAGTGATTAAAATAATATTTAGTATGTCTTTATTTTCATTATGTACTATATTTTTAGAATTTAAATATACTGTATTTTTATTAGCTGTAAAATTCATCACTCATATATATATATATATATATATATATATATATATATATATATATATATATATATATATATATATATATATATGCATACATAAATATATGTATATGACATTTGTTTGAATGATAAAACTTATTTGAATGAAATTTATTTGAATAACGACTTTTCAAACATTTTATGTGTGTGTGTGTGTGTATATATATATATATATATATATATATATATATATATATATATATATACGGATGTCTGAAAAATCTGAAAACAAGGATAAAAGAACATTTTTTATATTGTACTTGAAGAGTGTCGTTAACATTGAATGAAAATACTAAGATAGTACTTCTTAGTGGTTGTCAGGAATGAACTTGAAATAAAATGACGGTCAAGTATAATATCATATATTTTTAAATTAATGCAGAAATTTACAGTTATTGGATTTTTGAAAATGTCTAGCGTTATGTAATCACTACTCCCATGTTGGCCTATATCTGATTATTGCTAAAAAATAATATCTTCTTTCATCCAATGTTAGTGTCATTCTTTGTCTGTAAAAAAAACGATTAACTATTACTTGAATTTCCGTAAATTATTCATAAGATTTCAAGTATTTCTACACAAAATACATTTAATTTGTATATATATAATTGTAATTTTGATAAACTTAAATCAAGTAAATAAATAAATATAATTTATATTTTTAATTTATGTAAATAAAATAAGTAATACTAAATTGCCTTATTAATTTCACAACAAAGATGCATTCTTGCATCTATCTTATTTTAATGAAAGAACTATTATTACATTACTAGAACAATATTATTATGTATCATTTTTGTTACTAGTGTTTGGTTTCGTCTTATTATGCTTTCTAGTCATCGTGGCATAGATTCATTTTTTGTGAAATGGAATAGTTTCATCTATCAAATTGACATCCAGATTCTATTATAAATTAATTATTTTGAATCTCTCCACAGAAATCGATCATTAGTGAATGAATAAACATGTAGGTTTATGTATCACTTATTTGTATGTACAACTGTTAATCACTTTAAAAAAATTAATATAGAATTTTTGAAAAACAGATATAATTTTAAAGAATAATATGATATATTCACATTAATTATTTCTGATTGAGTAATTAATCATCAAAGTTGAGTATTTATTTTTTCGAATAAAGATACAAATGTCTTTCCAATACTTTATAAATATTTTATTCGTATTTTGATTCATTAAAAATATATACATTTAAATATGTATATAACCATATATATATTTAAAAAAAAAAATGTTTTCTCATAAATTAATACATGAACTTTTAAGAAAATATTCAAATTCATTCTTTGACCTTTTTCCTACATTACTTTTAATATATATTTAGCAAGACATGATTAATTCAAAGTGTAATGTTTAAAATTTCCGTGATACAGCATTATATGCAATCGAAAGATTCCAATAAACATTTATAATTAGATTGTGGAGTGCATCGTGAATGAAAACACGCGCTGCTTTTTCTATTTTTGTCACAGTGCCATTTGTGATTTGGTAATAATTATAGAATCATTGAATAAATGTTTTTCAAAAAATAAATAACTGTATATATTTAACATTTAAGAATTTATTTTGTAGATTTCAGTATGTTTTTTCCAACTTTCTCTATTTTATTTTGTATGCAAGTTCGTATACAATAACAAACTAAAGTACGTACTCAATATAATTTTCAAATCTAATACAAAGTACGATCTTTTATCAGATATGATATTAAAATTTCTAGTGTTAAATTATTTTATTATAATTGTTTTGATTAATTCAGATAAATTTCATTAAAAAAATCATACAATCTAACCTTGGAGAAATACAAAATTTTATATATAATTTTAGTTTTATATTTCATTGGTTCCTCTTTTAACTTAAGAATAATTCTTTGCATTAAGTAATTATAGTATATAATAATTACCAGTGTTGTATACTATCTTATAAAGATATGTAATAGAATATTGCAATTGTATAATATCTAATAAATTATAACTATAAAAAATAACATACAAATAATTAAAATGAGTAATGAATAACATTATTAAAAATAAAATATTTCTTTTAAACTTTTTATGTTTTATTTTATACATTAAAGTCAATCTCGATGGAATGTATTACATAGCAATCAAATTTTATACGGTACAAAATAATTCTCTGAATTAAATTGTTGCAAAACTGGATATCATGACGAGAATGTCATACTTTTACTTGGTTTGTGCATATAATTTTGTACACAAATTTGTTTGGTAGACAAATTGAAGTTTAAATGTAATTATAAGAAAATATATTTGACCTTATCTTAATTTTTAAACCTGTTCCTAATGATTAAAATTTAGTAGGTTACATACACAGGTGTGTAATCACTTATACATTTTTGCATACATACATATATATATATATATATATATATATATATATATATATATATATGTATATGTATATAGGTGAAAAAATAATGTAATTGTCTTATTACTCAATATATAATAAAACGTAACTATTGGTACTTAGTTGTATTTACTTACCTGTCATTTGAATGTCGTCTACTAATAAATTTAATGTTGAACACAGTATGTGGTCAGCATAAGATGGGACAGTCTTGTAAGTCAATGAACCGTAATGTGACTCAATCACGGTTGTTTCTGCAACTCAGTTTATACCGTAGAGTTTATTTTTGTATAATTTATTGGTACAAACAACTACAGAGCAATAAGTATTTCTCGTGTACCCCAAGGGTAAATTACAGTTGATATAGACGAGATATACATCCACCTTAATTTTTAATGTTATTTATTACTTAATATCTGTATGACCAGTAACATTTAAAGTGTGTTACTGCAGTGATTGTTCTTATTCTATCGCATTTTTTCCGACTGTGATTGTGTAAATTGCGATTTTATTATTTTAGTATCGAATATATTGAATCATTAATAACAACATTTGAATATTTATTTATAAGTTGAACACTTTGAATCTTATTTCAATCATATGCAAGTAATGAAAAGAAAATATCTCTGAATTATAATTTTATAATAAAAATTGAAATTATTTATTTTCTTATTTGTGATCATGTTGCTAAATTCTCTTCATGAATTGTTGTTAATTGGGTCACTACTTTTATCTATTATCAATCGACAATAAATCAATCAATTATTTTGCTGGTCTTTGTTTTAAAACCGTAATTGATCTCGATAAAATATAAAAATAGTACATAAGTGATATATAATAAAAGAAGACAATTTGTAGTTAATGTTTTGTGGAGATTTAGCTATAAAAAGAATCACATTTCTTATAGAATCTGTAAAATTAGTTATTATTGAAATCTCTACACTAATAAGGTCGATATATATAGATGGAAAAAACATTGAAGTTTATAAAAGACGTGTTAAAAACTCATAAAGAAAAACATTCCACTTAGAAGAAAGTGAATATGTCAAAGATAACAGAATTAATATAAAAATACTTATAAAAATTGTAATGTGGAACATAAGGTATATATTATTTTTAATTATAAGAATTAAGTACTTAATTTGTATATAATTTTATGCGACATACCATAAATTATAACAAAGTATAAAACACGTTGCAGAGAATTTATATATATATATATATATATATATATATATATATATATATATATATATATATGTGTCTGTATGTATGTATATATAAGTAATAACAATTGGAGAAAAATTAACTCTAAAAAAAAATTTATTCTTTGGGAACAATTATTTTTCTAAGGCATATGTTTTAGAATATTAATTTTATCCAGTGTATATTTGAGTTTTTAAAACTCTGCGAGGGTTTCTATATCATTAAAGCTTACTTTTGTAAACTTATCTATATTTAAATATGATTTTTCTTATGTAACGTAAAATGAAAATACATTAAAAAACTCATCAAATGAATTTAATAATTTATTTTCTTTTCTATAATAAAATTTCACCAAACGTCAAAAAAAACATTAGTAAATGATTTTAAAAATGGGTCGTAAATGAGAATTATAATTTACATATATATATATATATATATATATATATATATATATATATATATATATATAATTGGTGAATCTCATTTTGATTTTAATGAATGATTAAAAAAAATATTCGAACTCTTATGTATTATCTATTTTTATTACTGTATTTTATCTTTTCTTGTAAAAGAATATTGATTTGAATGCTAAAAAATCTTGATATATAATTTCGTTTCTTCATAGATTTTTTTTTAATTAGCATAATTTTGTAAATATCAAAATTGATGATAACTTAAAGGTATTAGATTAAATGAATATGAAGGATGTATAAGAATTTTCTTTAGCATCCTTCATAATTAATTTTTCATTTAATTTTTCTTTAAGTTTTTTGTTATCTTTAAAAATGATATCCTAAAGATAATATCCTTTCTGTTCACTACGTCTGCTTTTTTGATATACAGTTCTTTATTTAATTAAATCATTTATTGGGTAGTAACAATCTAAATTAATGGTTTAAAAGTTCAAAGTATGCCTTTGAAATCCCACCAATAACTTATCACATCATTTTGGTGTATTTCAACATTTACAGTTGTTGGAGTTTTACCTTTTAACAACTAATGTGCTTGTGTGTGAAAACACACTTTACCAAATTCCATATCTTTATTGTACAGAAGTTAAACTATTATTGTATTTCTTAATGCAAAAACTTATAAAAAAATCTATTACATTAACTTAAAATATATTTTTCACCAATATAATATATATATGTAAATTATATACTCATATGTAATAATAATTTCAATTAAGTTGGCAGATTAATAGATACACATTGTGCATGTACCTATTTCAACGAATAAATCCTTCACGCTTGACCAACTATAAAAACGGTATAATTTCATGTATATATTAAACGTATAATGTGACCATGAACGTCTTCCTGCTGTCACTATTGTGAAAGTGTATAGATTTTTTTAATCACCAAAACTTATTAAAAATATATTAATTTTATCTGTTTTGTTTCAGTTGACTGAAGAAGTAGCGAAGAAAAAAACTGAATATCAAAAATATCTGGAATTATATAAGTTAATGCGGTCCAGGTTTGAAGAGCATTATATTAAATGTAAGTGAATATATAAAACTGGTTCTCAAATAAACTCTTACAAATAGTTTATTTTAGTTCATAATTCTATGAAAAAGATTGTCTTTGTTTGTTCAACGATCGCTTTTTAAATTTTTTGCATAGTGATATAATATCAAACATGTTAATGTTGTTTGTGTAGAAAGCATTTGTGTTTATTCTATTTTAATCATTTAGAATATTATATTATATAATAAACTGGAACAATTTCCTTTCTTCGTGGAGGCCTTTAAAAATAGATTGAAGAAATTAATAAATGAAAAAGCAACCTTATTCCTAGCTGTAATTCCTCCCACCTGATTTACTTACTTGAGCAAATATATTATTAATAATAATACTTGATGCTGTGATGTATAAATTGTATTAATAAGAATTATACTATTTTATATAATTAACAAAGGTGTATTAACTAATTATTATCAATAAAAATCAAACCTTATTTTCCACTAAAAAAAAAAAAAACATTATCGTCGGAATTAATAAAATAAGATATAATTTTCATAATTGTGTATTTTAAGTTATATTTTCTTATATTACAAAATGTATTGCGATATAAATTGTTAAAAACAGATATACATCAAAAGTAAATGAGTTAGTGAAATTGAAGTTAATTACTCCAGTACGTTATTTTAAATTTAAAAAAGAATAAAAACTAATAAATTACACAATTAGAAAGAAATGTAGTAGGTTCAAGTGTTATAGTTCGGATGACGTACTATGGAATGTAAACTATTTTTGTAGGTAGAAACATAACACACTAACCTATTACCTATCGTCTGTTCTAAAAAGTACACGTATTTTATGAAATATTCAATATCAAATTGTACAAATTTAAAAACTATCGATTTACAGTTTTTCTGATTTTTCTAGAAATTATTGATTATTTAATCATTTCAAAATGCATAGCAATTTATATATTAATTTTTGTAACAAAAATGGTATTTGTATTTAATCAAAATTAATTCTCACACACACAGCGATATATATATATATATATATATATATATATATATATATATATATATATATATATATAATTAAATTAGCATTTATTTGTCATAAAAGCTAAGCGATAAGATTTAATGAATTTAATTAGCTGAGTAAAATACCTACGTAGTAAAAATATATGCAGCTATTATCATTTAGAAACAAGTTATTTCACAAATATATTTTTAATAATTAAATATATCTTTTCATGTATTTTTATGATTATTTGTATTTTTCAAATTTTCGATTTCTAATTCTTTATAAATGTTCAAATATCACATTTTTATCTCTGTATATATATATATATATATATATATATATATATATATATATATATATATATATGTGTATGTATAAAATTTCTTTATTTTAAAACACTTTTACTATTTTTTTAATTCATTTCCTACTAATTGAATATTATTTAAAAGTTTACCACGTACTATAAATTAATGTTCTCATGATAACTTGCGTTTTTTTTAAAAAAAAAAATCATATCAAATATAATTTTTGAACTAATTTTAATTAATTGTTCAATTAAAGGGATAAGCATAGTCCAACAATAGTGTAGTTTGTAAAAAGAAATATGATAGAAATTCACAACTTTAATTTGCACTTAGTTAAAGAAAGAATATACTTGAATTCTGTGAGACCTTCGTTTCAATTCCGTGAAAGTGTATAGGATTCATATTTAGTAATAAAAATGCAAAACCGAAAGAATTCAGAGAAAGATTGCTTATTTTATACTAAATATTGTATGTCCGTGCATTCCATGATAGATAATCCTAGTGAAATGATCAACTTTAATGATAGATTTTTAAAAAACTGAACGAAGACTTGTAACTTTAATTTGCATGATTAAATCTTTTATAAATTATATAATTGGGGAGGATTATAATCAAAAGATAGCTTCTTTTTTTTATGATAAAAATAATCACAAATTCAATGGAAAAACTACAAGAAACAAATCAGTGAAAGTTTTAGAATTTGAATGCTCTTCGTTTCAATATTTTCAAATTAATGCCTTCAGTGAACGTTTTCAAAATCAAGGAATAACATTTCATTATGTAAATATCGTTTCAAAATTGTAACCACTGTCGCCGGATTTGAAATCCAAAACAAAGATATTATGATTATTATCTCTTAGAACTTCCGGAATATTCGTAAAGATAACAGTATCACATTTTGTTTATATTCTTCTGTATTTGTAGTGGAATAACTTGAATGCTTATTCAAAGATCTTTCTAAACAATTAAAATTAATGAATGTGTCCTGTGTTTCTGTACCTTATGGATTTTTCGATTTTACTATTGTTCATGTATTTTTATAAAAGATACTAATAAAAACAATCTTAAATCATTATTCACTGCAGAAATGTATTTTTGCCACATAAACAGTATCTTTTATTCGATTTTATACTCTTTATAAGTATTTTTTTGTAAATATTATATTTTATCAATTTTAGCTTTTAGTATTATTGATAGTTTTTGATGAACATTGATTTTTTATTTTTTTTAAAAAAAAAAACAGTTAATATTTAAACAAATATTTTCATCATTGATTATTTAAATAATTATGAAATAAAGACGACTGCAACATTTCTCTTGCAATTTTAATTTTTTAAAATAAAATTAAGTTGTATGTACCTTCTTAGAGTCTAGTTAGTTATGTGGTTTAGTTATGTTATTTTGATAATCATATTTGTATAGTATTTATTATTACACCTTTATTTGTAGTGTATTTTAATCATATTTTTAAAAATATGGATTTTAATTATTTTATAATTTTAAACCTGAATATTGGTTTCGATAAATTTCGTCCGATAATTTACACTCGACAAAGTACTTTTGTAACTCAATTATGTTTAAATGATATGCTACTCAAAATATTCTATTTAAAATAACCGTTAGGTTTATAAAAATAAAATAAATATCAAGATTTGCTTATTTAAAAAAAATATTTCAGGTAGTTTCAACGCAAGTAGTTTGAATGTTTAACAGAATGACCAGTTTTATGATTCTGAGAAATGTTTGCTAAACAGTTTTTGTAAGACTGGAAAAAAGTACATCGTATCTTTTATTATAATACAAAAGATTAATCATCTTTTTTAAATACTTGTATGTAATTTCGTTCAGTAATTTTTAAATAGAATAATACATATTTATCTATGAATAATTCTATTATGTATGATAAATTTATTTGATTAAATATATAAAAAAATATGTTCAATAAGTAAACACAATGATAAATAAACATGTTTTACATTACACTTATTTATCAACACAAACTTTACATAAAAAAGATAATAAACGGAAGCTAATTGTTATTTTGTATAAAATTGAAACTTATATTCGAATTTGATTAATAATGTAATAGGAAGAATTATTAATACAACGAAACTTTCATGTAGACGTGTAGTTTTCCTATAGAAGGAAGCGGTCATTCTTGTTTAAAACACACGTGTTTGGCAATGAACTTATCTAGTTGTGAATATTTTACAGCATCTTTGACGGCGTCAGCGATTCAAAGATCGCTGACCTCGCAACAAAGTTTTCTTTAATTAACAACTTATAATACCCATTTTAAAAGTTATAAATATATATATATATATATATATATATATATATATATATATATATATATATTGCACCCAATATAAAATATAAGGTGCACACATCGATAAAAAAATGTAATTATCTTATGTACGACAATTTTTTTAAAGTTATATTTTTATTAAATAATCGTTTTTCTTCAAATATGGTAATGAATATTCGATAAAGTTGGAATTGAATAATTGTGGAAACGTTTTTGACATTTTGAAATCGAAAATTAAGTAACTTATACTTTGAGTCATTATTTTAACAAAAAAAATCTCTGTAAATTTTGAATTTTCAATACCAATTTTTAATTATTTTTTTTAAGTTCGATATATAGTACATACATATATATATATATATATATATATATATATATATATATATATATATATACGAGGGTCGTTTGATAACTATGGTAAATTTATTTATTGTTTAATTTAATTCAATTTTTCAATTTAGTTTTTCTTACATTTTTACCATACTTATCAAACGACCCTCGTGTGTGTGTGTATGTGTGTGTATATATATATATATATATATATATATATATATATATATATATATATAAAATTAACTTTTTTCTCTCCACTGTGAGATGAAACTTTCTCCTAAAAGTTACCACTTCCGGTGATTCATTGCCATTCTCATATATTCAACACTGATGAATTTTCTTATGTCTCTGTCCTACCTAATTATAGATCTCTTAAAGCTTTTGATATTTCTGTGTGTTTAGTCAATAACTTCTCTTGTCCATTAGTGCTCTTCTTCTTTTGTTGTTTGATCAATCCATTTCTATGTTAAATTGTTCATTCTTACTCTAACGCCCGTAACTTTTTTCGAACCCGACAGTTTCTACTTCTGCCTCTACAAATTATTCTTAATGTGCATCTTACCATACTTCATTATATTATCTGGAGCATTATATATGATCTTAATAAATTAGAAAGTTTATAGCAAACAGGATAATCATTTAATTTATTACCAATGAACTTATATATGAAATAATAAACTTTTTACGAAGAGTATAATTTTTCTGAAAATTTAATAAACGACTTCTAATGTGTAGTAAATTCTTTTTAGCTGGTCGCGGTGGTCGTAAATTAGACGAAGTGCGAGATAAGTACCAAAAAGCATGTCGAAAACTTCACTTAACACATAATGAATATGTACTTCTGTTATGCGAGGCTGTAGAATGCGAACGAGATTATCGTACAGTTTTGTTACCAGGACTTTTGGATCATCAACAATCTGTTTTAGAAGTAGCTGTTAATACTTGGTATGTAACATTTATTTTTACAATGTTTATTTTTATCTGCAATTAAATTTTCATAATCTATTACTTTCTTATTTGTAATATATTGATATAGACAAGGACATTTTATTTCTATACCTTGAATAAACAATACTAGGATTTCCTGACTGGTTAAGATTTATAGTCTTTGACTTTTTCTAACAAAAAAACAGTATTTTTATAATATTAAGATTTTAATTTAATTCTTACTTTATTGTACTTAATTAAATATCAATACTACGGTGCTTTTGCTAAACATTTTTTTTAAAAATTCTTACTTTTACAAATCAGTGTAATATGTAAATTTTCATTATTTTTTTATGTATAATAACATGATATTAATAAAAAAGTACTTTAAAGTGTATATATATATATATATATATATATATATATATATATTAAAAAATATTTAATAATAACAATTTGAAAACATTTACTAAAAATAAATTAAAAACACTGAATAATTAAAGAAGCTGATTAGCAAAAAAATATTTTTTAAATTGTTATTCGCTATTTTGTATGTTCCCTTCTTGTATTATGCATATTTAGTCTCTTATTTTGAATTAAAATTTTGTAGTTCCTTTTTCTGTATTAAACTACATTAATATCGAATCGATAGTTAATTTTTGTTCATTCCAACAATGAATTTTATTAGTTTCAAATATTTAAAGCAATGTATCTTTGAAAAAATATTGTTTATATTTTCTTTTATGATACAATTTAGTTCAAATTACTTTTATAAATATTGTCAAAATTAATACGTTCTATTATATAAGTTGAATGTTTATTTGAAAATAAGATTAATAATGTCTTAATGTAAAATACTCGAAGTAATATACATTTTAATCATTTAATAAGATGTTATAATACATTAACATTTGATTTTTGTGTTTTTTAAAAATAATATATGCAATATATATATAATTCATAATGTATTTTTTTTAATAAATTAATGTTCATCTTTAATTGCATTATAATATGTTTTATATATTATATTTATTTTCAATTTTGTTTTAGGAAAGCAATACTTCAAGAAGTTTCTCAATGTTCAGATCTAACTTCAGATAAATTTAAAGAAATACAGCAAAAGATTACATCTAGTTTAGACACCATTAAACCATCTGAAGAATACAATGATTTTACAGAAAAACATAAGTATGTATATCTGATATAATATATAACATAAGTATGTAATATATAACATAAGTATGTATATCTGTAAATCTGATATAATTTCATTAATGAAAAATGATATTTTAATCAATTGCTAATTTTCATTTTTTTCAAATTAAACATATTTTTGCATTTTACAAAATGTGTGTGTATACAAATAATAATCACACTGAAGTTAACTTATAAAATTATTTGAAATATTTATAAATTTGACATTTTAATGAGTGACTGTTAATTAAAACTTAGTTAAGAGTTAATATTTTTACCCTATTCAAGTAAATGAATTTTATAATTCTTAAATTATCTTATTTCAGAATTTTGTTTTATTTCTTGATTTTACCCACATTTTTCAATTTATGAAATAATTCAATTTTAGAACAACCCCTACAAATCCTGTTACATTTACATTTGATGAAAGTCTTGTTGAAGATACTTCTGGAAAACTATTTGCAAATCAATTAACTGTCGATAATTTAACAATAGAATGTTTACGTACGAAATTGAATGAATTAGAAACAGGTGTAAAGGAATTCCAAGACAAACAAGCTGCAATACAAGCTGTTGCACCGCCAGAACCGTCTATTCCAAATGGAAAATCACAATCTGCTAGTCATGAATCAATTCATGGGTAAGTCATAAATATTTTTTATGACTATGATTTTAATATAATTATTTTCTGTAATTATAAGAATTTTTTTAAAAACATAATTTTGTTTATTGAATATGTGTGTGTGTGTATATATATATATATATATATATATATATATATATATATTACATATATGATAATTGTAAACAATTATATTAATAGTAAATAATTTTCATTATTTTTTTAAATAATAAATTCTTATAACAAAAAAATATTAATTCAATAGTAGAACTTTATTGTTTTAATAAAAAATAATAATTTAAGAAATTCTGCACTGGATTCCACAAAAAAAGATTTAAACGAATTAAAATGTCAAGAACGAAAACTCAGTCGACAAATGGATTTAATAAAGAGTGCATTGAATGAATTAGGTTGTGAAGAAGTTCCATCAGGCTGTGATCTGTCTATGGAACACCAATCATTTATTGAAAATTCAACAAATCATCAGGTAAAAATAATAAATATTTATTAGTGATTTTTAGGTGGAATGTCACAGAGCATCTGTATTGTTATTTAATAAAGAAAAAAAGTTTTTTAAAATATTGTAACTCTTCATTTGTGTTACAAATATTTTCATCTGAAAATTATACTATTTATTTTTTAAAATTATACTATTTATTATCCGGATTGATCTTAATAATATAAACATATTATTTTAATTTTTTTCTATTAATTTAAATACATTTTTAGTTGTTTATTGTTTTTTTGTCATTTTCTATTTTTAGAGCCTATTGAATAATAACTTTTAAACACAATTATTTATTTGTTTATTTAAGCTTATAATTCCAAATTAAATTATTTAAATATCATTATTACAATGCTTTTGCTAAACACTTTGTGTAGAATTTATTTTATATTATTAAAATGAAAATGCTGATAATCTGCAACATTCTTTTTATAATAAGTTTCCTTTATATTTTTTAATAGTATTCTTTTATCTTAAAACATTTCATGCAGCTTATTATTTATTCAAGGTTTGTACTGTTGCTTTACTATTGCACTTTTTATTTAGTTGAGTAGAGTTACTAAATTTAATTTTTGCTCCAATTAGAAATTTATTAGTAGAATTTTATATATTCCATGTTAATGTGTATGTTTTAATATATATATATATATATATATATATATATATATATATATATATATATATATATATATATATGCATGCTTGTATGTGTTTATTTTTTTATTATTATATATTTGTATACTAGCGATATAGAACTTGAATGCTTGGAAATAATATAATTTATATTTACAGTACAAAGAGCTGTTTATGTATTGGTGTGTTTCTTTTTTATTTTCGTAGTTTTTTTATTAATATTGTAGTGTGGTGTGTTATGTTTTTTATATTGATATATTTTTGTGTTTATTTTTACAATTTATAATCATTTAATTGTGTATTGCATACAATTACTTATTTATCATTACTTAAATATAATATACAAATGATGACTTCGTTTAAAGTATATTTAAATATGAATAGTATTAAAATTAAAAGATAATTTAAACCAATGTTTACTTACAGTTTTACTTTGCATTCGTGTTATATGTATAACAGCCATTAATATTTTTTTCAATTATGATGTTTTTCATTTTTGTATAGTTTTTAAAATTTGATTAAGAATTTTTATAGAAACATATATAAGTATATGTGTGTGTATGTATTATATATATATATATATATATATATATATATATATATATATATATATATATATATATATATATTCAATATTAGTAAATGTAATGTGTGCAAAGATAATACTAGAAATGATATTTGGAGAAAAAAGCTACTTACAATTTTATAAATATTAGCATCAAAGGCATTTTGCCAATAGTGACATATTGGTGATATCATTTTTTGGTTTAATGCCAATGTCAAGTCCTACTCCTGCCTAAAAAAAATGTTTTTATAAATTTCTTCTTTACCATTCGCCTGTGCAAAAGTTCTTATTCATTGCATTTGATAAAAGAAAATGAATATAAATATGTCTTTAATTAATAATGTGAGTTTCTGTTTAATTATATATGTAAAAATATTGTGAAAATAAAAGCTAATTTAAATTTTATTTTTGCAATGACAATAAAAAATTTTAAATGCATATAAAACAACATATGGTGTTAATACCATCCATTGTCGTTCTCAATTGAATTAAATGATTTGTAATTAAGTAATAAGTTTTATCAACTTTGGGGTTTTGTTAATTGTTTAATTTTTATTTGAAGTATTGAAGTATTAGTTTTAATGACTATTTTTGAAATATATAAAATATTATGTTTTATTTATTTATTTATTTATATATATATATATATATATATATATATATATATATATATATATATGTATAATTAATTTATGGTGTACGTATACAGATATGTGGATATGTGTATGTGATATATAATTATGAAAATTAATATGAATTTTAGATTTTCATCATAAATTATTTTTGTAATTAAATTTTTATATAAGAATATGTACGTTTAACCTTTTTTGTATTATTTTTTGGTAGCATTATTAAACATTTTACTTAAGACAATACAGGTATATTTAAGGAAGAAAAATTATATTTCAACGTTTTCAAAATTTTGATTTTATAAATTTCATTTTGCACCTCTAACTTTTTAGTACAAATAGACTAACATTTCTATATAATGTGGGGTTCATGGTAATGGTTGCTTTATTTGGCACAAGGGCTTGTTGCTTTCACAGGGTGATGGTTCTCAATCGACTCTATCGCATAAAAGACATTTGCTGAATCAGCATCGAATCGTTAACATCTTGCGTAAGCCATTTAGACGGAAATCTGCACCATCATCACCGGTTGCTCCTCCAAGACGATCGACTGGACGGGCAGACTCAGCACCTCGCAGTGGTGTAGATGCAGTTTTCATCAACGACAATGACCCAGTACGTGTTTCTGGTTGTACGATGACGCTTGATGCTTGCTCTAGTAATAGTAGTAGTACATCATCAGACAATTATTTGATGGTAAGATTGACGTATCTTTAAACAAACTAGTTTTGACGGTGACGGGTCCAGTAGATCTTCATAAGTATGCTGATTGCTTTTAATAGCATGTACTAAGTATTTTTAAAGTACTAATAATAAATAACAAGTGATATTATAGCATAAAATATTCAAATAATATTCATATTCTTTGCTATATCATAGTATTATTTAATAGACTTTTAAAAGTATGTTTTTTAAAAATAATATTTATAATAATAATTACTATTTTAGTCAGTTTTAGTATGAAATTAAATAACATAGTGACTTTTATAATAAACTCTAAATTATTTAGAAAATATTTGAACACATAAATATTTTTCTAATATAATTTCACTAGTAGATAATGATTTTTTTTATAAATCATATTATTTTTGATTTTAAATTTGCTTATTTATTACATACGTTATAAAATAAACAGGTATAATTAGTTTGTTACCATATTACTTGGTTTAATAAATGATTATTATTTTAAAATAATTATTCAATTTTATTTCTAATAAATGAATATAATTAATCAATAAGTATTATATTTATTATTTATTAAATTAATTTGACTCGGTTAATAAAAGTTTTGTATTAAAATTGTGATGTATTTGAATATATAAATACAAATATAATTTTGATACTTTTATTTTCTAGAAAAATGTAAAAAAAATATTTCTTTTGTATTAAAAGTAATAGCGCGTATTTTGTTTATATTTATTGTAAATGTTCAAAAGTATAAAATTTCTGGAAATAATATTTATTATTTAAATTCAGTAATCACTTGAATTAATGTTGAATTTTTTTGTTAAATATTTTATATAGCATCATGATATTAATATATTATGTTTATAGTTAACAATAAATGCAAGTCGGCCATTAATGGCAGAAGAATGGTTCCATGGTGTGTTACCACGTGAAGAAGTTGTTAGATTGTTAACAAATGAAGGAGATTTTTTGGTTAGAGAAACAACTTTAAATGATGAAAGTCAGACAGTATTATCAGTTTGTTGGGGAGGACATAAACATTTTATTGTTCAGACAACTTCTGAAGTTAGTATATATTAGTTGTTGTGAAATGTATAATTAAAAAAGAATATAAGCATTAAATTTTTACTTTTTCTTCAGGGGCATTATAGATTTGAAGGTCCTGCTTTTCCTAGTATACGTGAATTAATACTTCATCAACATGCAAGTGGATTACCTGTAACTAGCCGATCAGGAGCTATTTTAAGACAGCCAATACCGAGAGAACGATGGGAATTAAATAACGATGATGTTCTTTTAATTGAAAAAATTGGCCGGGTAATTATAAAATTATATATTCATTTTCAATTGACATAAAATATTTCAGTTTATAATTAAGATTATTTATAAAAACTTTTTGATAAACAGGGAAACTTTGGTGATGTTTATAAAGCACAGTTAAAAAACACAAATCAAGAAGTTGCTGTTAAAACTTGCCGGATGACATTACCAGATGAACATAAAAAGAAATTTCTACGAGAAGGTCGTATTTTAAAACAATATGACCATCCAAATATAGTGAAATTGATTGGTATATGTGTTCAAAAACAGCCAATTATGATTGTCATGGAACTTGTTTCAGGTATGTATTGTGTAAATACTATTATTTTCTAGTTTTAAATTTTTATAAATAAATATAGGAGGATCATTACTGACATTCTTACGTAATCGAAATTTATCACTACAACCCCGACAACTTCTTGCCATGTGTAGAGATGCAGCAGCTGGTATGAGATACCTTGAATCTAAAAATTGTATTCATCGAGATTTAGCTGCCAGGAATTGTTTAATTGGTAAATAATTTTTATATATTTCAATTGTTAAATATTTGAATCCTTATTATGTATGATATGATTCTCAGTATTGACTAATTTATTTTGTAGGTTCTGAAAATATTGTTAAAATATCTGATTTTGGAATGTCACGTGAAGAAGAAGAATATACAGTTTCAGATGGAATGAAACAAATACCAATTAAGTGGACTGCTCCAGAAGCTTTAAACTTTGGTAAAATTAATATTTTATATATATATATATATATATATATATATATATATATATATTTTCACAAATTAATTTAATAATTTTATTATAATAAATAATATAAAGAAAAATGATCTAAGATTTATTTTTACTATTTTATAGGTAAATACACTTCATTATGTGATGTATGGAGTTACGGTATTTTAATATGGGAAATATATTCTCGAGGTGGTACACCATATAGTGGTCTAAGTAATTCAAAAGCAAGAGAAAAAATTGATCAAGGTATACACATATATTTTATAGACTGTTATTTCATTTAAATCTTGTTTTAAACATATAAATATAATTATTAATAAGAATAATTAGCATGTGAAAGTAGTATTAAGGACTAGTTATTTAATTTGCCATTATTTTTAACAACAAATGTACTAAAAGTATTTTTTTATTCATATAGGATATCGAATGCCTCCACCAGAAGGAACGCCAGATGAAATGTACAGACTAATGCAACGGTGTTGGGAATATCAATCAGAAAATCGGCCACACTTTAATCAGATATACATTGTAGTTGACACTTTATACAATGCGTTAAGATAACAAAAGATAAAATATTTAACCAAAATGGAAATTGTACCATGTATGAGATTTTTTTATTCATTTAAATAATTAAGGTAAGTAATGTTTATTTTTTATCATATTTTATTAATAAGTTAATATATTTAAATTCAATTTACTTGACATTAAAAAATGAATTATTTATTGCCTTTTTTTAAAAAAAAGCATGTTTTTAATACAAAAATAAAGATTAGTATATTTTTCTTTTTGGAAATATGATTGAGTGATATAAAAAAGAATATATTATTATACGCCTTATTTTAGGTTTATAATAAATGCAAATTACATTAATACTATATATTATTAGTTATAAAAATGTTACAAAAATTACAAAGAATATTAATACATTAACGTTTGTTTCATTTCAGTGTATCCATCTTAATTTTTGAGCTTTATTAAGTCACATATAAAACCAATGTATATTACAAACAGCATAGTACTTATACATACATTTTATATTTGTATGTATATAAACATATGCAAATAGTATTATATTAGATCAATATTTTTTTTATTGTGTTTAAAAAACAGTTTAATACAAATTGCTGTTATTAAAATATAGTTTATTATTACTGCTTTAATTGAAAACCTATTGAATAGGTTGCTGTGTACATTAATAATAAATGCTATTGTATAACAATGAAATTGTTTAACTAAACTAGTTAGTTATTTTTTACTATAAATATTGTTTGTTGCAACAAAAAAAAATAAAAAAATTGAACTAAATGATAAGCTTTTAATGAAATATGTGTAATACCATAAAAAATGTGTATAATTAAAATAACCTTTTTTATCATTACTTTCAGACAGATGTAATGGTGCTTGTTTCTATATAATTTTTGTGAAAAAAATTAATTTAATTCTGCACATCTGCGAATATTTCTTTATTATATTTTAATTTTTAAAAATTAAGCACATATGATTATTTCATACCATTGAATTTTATATCATGTAACATACATTCCATATATACATTACTACTTTTCATACATTACTAAGCAAAACTATTCATTAATTATAAAACTTATTGAAAAACTAATATTTATGAATTAAGAAAAAATACCAGCATAATATTTAGTTTGTAAATGTACACCAAGAATAAAAATATAAATATATATGAATGTAGTTAAAAAAGAATTATTTTAATATTACACATTTTGCCATTATACTAGAGTCAATTTATATATATATATATATATATATATATATATATATATATATATATATATATATATATATATAAACTCAGATTAAGACTATATATATACAGAAAATTATTTCTTATCAACATAAGAATAATCTTGAAGCCCTTGATTTTCTTACATAATGATTACAATAAATATTCTTTTTATTAATATTTCATTAATAAATATTACAAAAACAGAATTTGTTGCAATTATAAAACATCTTACAAAATTCAATATCATATGTTATACTCATAAATGTTTAATTATTAAGTACATTAGTAATGTAATCAGAATATGCAAAATTATTTTTAAAAAGTCTGATTTACATTAGACATATGTATGACAATGAAATAGAAAACACTACTATTACATGAAAATAAAATTAATGTGTGTATGTATATGTGTATATATATATATATATATATATATATATATATATATATATATATATATATATATATATATATATATATATATAACTTGCTACATGAATAGATAATATTAAATGATATGAAAAAGTATAAAAATATTTGTTTATTTTTTAATGTAATATCTGACAAGAAATTTCTTTTTTGATTTAAATAGCTTACATAAATAAATGATTTTTTTTAAAAAAAATATTAATCTTACTGTTTTTCATATCATTATTTCTTTTTATTAATTATTTGTTATTGATTATAAATTAAACACATTTATAGTATTTTTTTGAAGACTAATCTAAGTAGTAAAAATGATATAAATAAAAAGAAAAGCTCAAAACACCAGTTTAAATCGATAATACCCATTGAAAGCAAAGAATTTCACCATTTTTCTATATATATAGTGGTATACAAAATTTATGTGAAAGTACATGTAAATCTAAAACTTGTTCTATATATGTATATATAATGAACAGTTTTTTTTAGTACATTTTTCATTTGAATTTTACCTACACTTTTTACATTTAATATAATGTCACAAAACATTTATCATATTTTTAATATGGTTCCTTGTTTTAACATAAAAATATTTACAGAAGTACTTTATGTATGTTAATGTTTTAAAAACCTTTATATTAATGCAGTAACCTTTTTGTCTGTTGACATTGTTTTGCTTCGTTTAATACTTAAGTTAATGTTGTCACAAGATTTGTTACAATTCAATTTATATTTTAATGAATCATTTTTATATTTTTTTATAAAATACAAACTTAATTTTTCTCCAGTCTAAATATATTATTTTAATTTCATAAAACATATTTGTAAACAGAATTCTATATAAGTAATGGAAAAGTGGTAATTATGTTATTCTTTTAATAAAGTGTCTAATTTAAAAATGTGTATAAAGTATGTATTTTTGTTAAGTATTATTAATTTTGTTTACTGAACTTTGTGTATTTTATTACTTTGGAGATCTGTGATTGTTTGTCAATATAACAATTATGTTATTTTATAATTATTTTTAATCATTGTTGAAAAATGAAAACAGTATGTATAAATCAATGAATGAAGTTGTTTCCTGATCTCGTGAGTTTATTTTTAAAGTTTTTATTTATGTAAATATTGTGTGCCAGAAATTTTGTGAAAATATACATATAGTGTGCCAGAATTTTTGTGAGAATATACATAAACTATTTTTTATTTAAAAAAATTGTCGTTTATATATCCTTAATTTTATACATAAATATTTTCATGTGTTTGTTACAAGTACTTCTGTTAAAAATCACTGTTTTATTTAAAACTTGAATTGTTTGTTTCAGAATATTTTACTTGCTGTATTACTTTAATTTCACATATAAAGATGTTAATATTTTTAATTTAAAAATAACAAGCTGTAATGAACATTTTCACCAATTATTTATTTACACAATTAAAAATGGAAGTACAATTATTCATTAAAATTATTTGTACTCTTTTCTATTAAAAGAATTCAACTCTTTTCAATAGAATTAATTGAAGTATAGGTTTTTTAATCACATTAAAATTAAACAATCTTAATAGTAAAAATTTTATATTTACACTGATATTTAATTTTTGATCTGAAAAGACAACAAAAATAAAACCATAATTCATGTACACAAAGTCAGTTATTAATAATAGTTTAAAGGTATAATTTGATGAGTTCATCACTAACTGCAGATGGTGTTAATATTCCAAGATCAGTGAATAATAAATTGATATATTTTGGTGGCGTATAGTCTACTAATGGATGTTGTTTACTTACATCTTCAGTACGTTTAGGCCCGGTATACTAAAAAAATTAAATAAATATATAATTACTGGATATTTTCTTGAACAGTTGATATTACCTTAAATTCATCAGGGAGATCTTGTTGACTTAATGGATAAATTCTTACAAATTTAAAACTCTCTGTTAAAACATAAAATGGTTTCTTCATTTCTTTTGCACAAACTGCTAAGGTATAACTTCCCACCTATAGAAAAAAAATTTACATGTGGGTGTGTATGTATGGAGATATATATATATATACACACACACACAAAAAAAATTAAGATATTTAAAAAAATTAAATATCTTTCATATACATATTTAAAATAAAATATCAAATAAATTATATTAAAAGTAAAAATGACTAAATTACACACATTTAATTTAATTTTTTTAATTTGGAACAACATTATTAATTTAAACCAACCTTATTAATAATTCCTCCACTTTCAACAACACCTTCAGCTCCAACCATAACAAGATCAATATATTCCATTATATAACCAATAGCAGAATCTAGAATAATAGTGCAAGGTATGTTTGCTTTTTCAAGTTCCTTAGCCATTTCAATCCTTCATATTGCAAATTATTTAAAAAAGAGTGTATATTATTTAATTATAGCAAGTAAAGACACACAAAAAAGATAATAATTTACCCGCTGGCATCAGGTGATGATTGTGTAATAAATACTTCAAAACGTTTATTTTTCTGTGCAGCCAATTTCATAGTTTGTAATACTACACGAGATTTTGAATGTGTTAAAATTCGCTAAAATGATAAAATATTCACTTTAATAAATTACAAAATGACTTAAGTATTGTACAAAACTTACACAACCATCAATTATAAATTTAGATCCTAGTTGAGCAACTTTTCCACGCGCTTCAATCAATTTTTTTAAAAACAGTTGACCTCTCCATAACATTTCTTTTTTACATTCTTCAAATGTCTGCAATAATTTATGATAAAATTCCATTTTAAAAATCTGTATATATATATATATATATATATATATATATATATATATATATATATAATGTGAAAAATAATTTATTTCATAATTATATATTTTTATAACTGTAAAATGAACATTTTCTATTAATTTATTATATTTAAAAAGAATTTTCATATTCATGTATTACATATGAATTGTTCTTAATGCTATTTTTTATGAAAAATGTTATTACATTTTCTTAAAAAAACAAATAAAAACAGTTTAACATTTTATTAATTCAATTATTACATTAAATCAATTATTTTCATTATTAGATAATAAAGTGTTCAAAAGTATTTTATTCCTAACTACTTTTTTATTCTTTCCATTTATCACTATTATGGTAACCAAAATAAATTGATGTAAGCAATAAATATATTTGAAAATAAGTACATGCCTATATTATTTTACTAAGCAATTCATGCTTTAGTAAAATTAAAAATTATTACACTTATAGAAATTTTTATATAGAATTTTTTAATGTGAAAACTTATTGTAATATAATGCATGATTTATAAAAAAATACTGAATGTACAATGAATATATATTTTTTTACTTTTTACATTATCATCTACAATGAGAGAAGGTGGCAGGAAGACGTACAAATTAATGTCATAATATTTACAACAAATAAACATTCTTACATTGGTATCCAGTTTTGTCAATGTAATGAACCGAAGAAATAATTCACTGCCTGAAACAACTGCCGTTACAGGATAGTCTGTGCTTCGCATAACATCAGTAGCAAATCGTAAATTTGAATCCAATTCTTGTACTGTTTCAGCTAAAAATAATTCTATATGTAATAAATATGCGATAAACAATTTTACTATTGAATAATTTACATTTGTAGTCTTCTAATACTTTCATAAGTGTCTTAATTGCTGCCATCCCAGCAGACATGTCTTGATCTTTCTTCATAATTCCTACGAAGTAATCTTCAATTTCTAAAAACAAAAAGAAAGGAAATGAATCATTTTTGAGGTTATTATTTTTTTAATTGAATATATATAACATATTGGCCTTTATGTGGCATACTTAAATCACCTTTCTTTTCCATTGTTATAAAAAATAGTTAACTTTATTGAAATAATGTATTTATTTCTAAATTTTAATTTGTTCTGACAGCTGTTTTTGAACTACTCTGCTTTTCATTCAATTACGTCATTTATTTTTATCATTTACAAGTGCTCAAGATACGTCACTTTGAAAATGTTTAAGCATATAGGCATTTTGTGATCACTCGAATATTTTTTTTTTGTTATCGTTTCTACTAGAGTGATTATTTTCAGCTCAATTTCGTTTAATTATAAATGACATATTGAGATGTCATTGCATTCAAAATTTGTTTGTGTTAAAACGTAATGAATATTTCCAAATAAGTAGTTAGCTTTGTTTATCTTCTATAAAATAAACAGAGATATCTACTGTGCTAACGAAATTCATCAGATAACAAGTAAAAACAATACTAGAAAACTTAATTCCGTTGGCCAATGAACGTCATCCAAATAGATCACATGACTTGAATCAGTCTCATAATGAAATCAGTTTGGTGGGTCTCGCGCAGGATGCTTTGTCATCAGTGAGTGTATTTTTTGGATAATTTCGTCTAAAATTGGAGTATTTTTTGTAAGTACAATCTTATTTTCCGTGTGTGTATAATCAAATTTTATTATATTTGTTAAATTTTCTTAAAACGTGTATTTGTTAGTGAATGTACAAATAAAATATTTTCTCAAAGGCGATACGGAGACGTCGCCATTTTCTCGTTTGGGTCTTGCATTACTAAAATAAGTGTCTTTTGTGTCATTTTCTTTTCTGTTATGTCGATATTGTTCCTTACTTCTGATTCACATGTATTAAAATTACGTTTAAGTTCGTATTTTTTATACTACAATTATTAAGAAAATTAAAAAGTCGATTAATAATGATAAATATCTAAAACACAGCTTACGCAATACATAGTAATTCATTTGATTCGTAAATACCTGTGAATAAGAATATAATCCATATGTTTATTTAATACTAAATGTCCAATGTCTTTTTTGACGTATTAGTCACATAGTTAAAAATAATACAATTTCAATGTCTTCACTTTTGTAGTGATTAGTGAATAAATTTTAGTGAAAAAGATGTCAAGCATGTGTAGTGATTTATTTATTAAGTACACTTTTTTGGAATAAAGTAACATGTAAGTATGCGCAACTTTCATTTTGTGTATACTACTTTGTTTTAATAAATCAGATATTTTGTATTTACTGTATTGATGTACGTAATAAATGATAAAAAAATCTGTCGCTTTTTTTTAAAAAAAGTCTTATTTGTATGTTTTTGAAGCTTTTAATAACGTACGCATTGTAATATTAGAGCGAATTTGATTTTTTTTAATGCGAAAATTAGCCTATTTAGTTTTAATAATGGTGTTTTAATATTGGTACTTTTTATGATTATTATTCATCTCTTATGAAATATCGATAAGTGACACTGTATTTTTCTATTTTGTGGGCGTTTCTTTATAAAAATTCTATTGAAATTATATGAACAATAAGATAGCTATATTTAAAACATTTTTGGTACTTTAGTTTGTGATATTTTTAAAACTTAATCAGGAAAAACGATAAGTGTTATTGAGTTGATTATAGATAGTAGTTGTGGCTATCAGGCCTAATTATATAGATAAATTTGTATAAAAATGGAAATATTCGAATAAAATTAACATAGTATTTCTTGTTTCGTAGGAAGGCATAAAAAGCAAGGCAGTTTCATTAATTATAAGTCTTAATAATAATGTATTACCTTCTGGTATTTCCTCTATTTCATTATCAAATAGACTTTCGTATGAAATAACTGAACAGACCATTTTGTTCAAGTGAGCAATTCTGCGCGATGATTTAAATGGTTTTGCATATGAATATGTATGGCTTTCATTTGAAGTTTTTTTCATTACGTCATTAGAGCAGCTAACCACTTCCAAATTTTCAAACGTATTACTTTTTCTTTGTTTCGTGTTCAGTCGAATAAATGATAATATAGAACGCATTTTGTGTTTACAGTTTGTTATTTTATTTTTTCGAGTTTCAAACACATCAAGGCACCGCACTCAGTTCACATTTTTATATACAACTGATGAATTAAAATAAAATTTAAAGAAGTGAGCGATACTATTTTGCAACATGAAACCAACTTAACAGGATAGCCTTGGGTTTATTCAGTCCATGCAAAGAAAACATTATTATCGGTACGACATTGATTTACCTGTTAAGTAGTTGGCATTATTTATTTAAGATGTTGTTTCATCATGTATGGTTCTGCAATTTTTTTATAGTCCCACACAGATATATTGATGTGTACGTGAGAATGCACATACATATAGGCATGTATACAGTTTATATATATATATATATATATATATATATATATATATATATATATATATATATATATAAAAACTATGCATACCATCCATACAATTTACACATTGAATACTCTTATTTTGTATTTCGTCACTATTTGCATGACGTCAAAGTCTTTCTAAATATTTTTGCACGAGAATATTGGAATTATTTTATTACTCAAATATTTCTATGATTTTTTAACTAATGTTCTATGTACTGAAATATTTTTTATACCAGTTTAAGTTCGTTTAACATTGCATGTTTTCTTTCAAAAAAGTATTTTAATGTTCTCAATATATGTGCATATGTATTGTTTTATTATGTATTTAAATTGGTTTTAAATTTACATTAAATATTTTAATTAAAAGTTCATATATATTCAGTTTTTCATGTAGTTCTAAAATCAATATACAAAATTGTTTAAATAATCAGTGTTTTTTTGATATAACAAGAAATGTACCTTGATAATTCAACAGGCTAGTTTTCAAGGTTGATATTTTGAGTTTGACAAAAATGTATTTACATATTAATGCAGACGACTTGTTTTTTTTTCATAAGAAAATAATGTAATTGATGGATGTAAATTAAATTTTGTGATGATACTTTGTATAAGAATAATAAATCTAACTACTAGTTTTTGTAAAAATATTTTTATATTTTCATTTGTTCTACAGCTGTAAGTAATTTTTTTCCTCAATACCACATATCAATTGGTTTATATTTAGAATTCAAATAGATAAAATAGTAACATTTTTTTGCGAATAAATAATTTGTAATCTAAATGCATTCATAAATATTTAATGTATACATTTTTCTTTCATGGTATAATATGCTTTTTTAAGTAAAGTCCAGATGCATTTAAGGCTGTATAGTAAAATTATTTTTTCGAATTAAAAATATAAAAACCGATATGGCCCCTCATACACATGTCTCCTCAATTTAGCATCATGAAGACGTCTTCTAATAGTAGTTTCAAAAATTGAAATCCCTGCTTCATACAGTTGCTCTCGAATTACTCTTGCAACAATTTTCGGATTAATTTTACACTGTCTATACGCCATGCGTCAGGCAGTAGTGACTATATCGCCCCAAACGTGATTCATCTGCAAGTATTGAAACTTTTTTGCTTTTTTATGATTTTCCTTACTCCTTCGACACTAATTTTGAAAATTTTCCCAATCGCACTATAATTTTTCAGTCTTTCATATTCAGTCACATTTTTGATCTTTCTTCTATAGTTAATTTTCGCCTAGGAGCCATTTTGTTTTTACTAATAATGAACGAAATTATCTTTTTGGAGATTAAATATTATGACTTCACTGTAAAATATCTACGAAAATGTATTTAAACCTAAATAAATACGTGCTACTTCAATGCGAATGTTCAGTTTCAACTAACTTCTGGCGCTGTGAATTTCTATAACTACGTACTATTTATTATTTAGTTACGTAGCGATATAAATTTCGGAAAATACCCCCTTTAAAAACAATGACGCTTTGCAATTATAAATCATGACTATTGTACAAGCCAGTGATGAGAAACAGCTATTAAATATGTTACTTAAAAACTTGAAGTGTTTATTTCAACTAACTTTGGGAGGGCACTGTATATCAAAATATTATTGAAATAGAACAATACATAGAATGTAATTGTTATAATTTCTTTTGTTTAGTTTCATACATATAAAAAATAGGTCGTAAATGTGTATTTATAAATATAAATGGCTAACATTTCAATAATTAATTTATATTCGGCATATGTATGTGTGCTTATATTTGATATAAGTATGTATCTATATATACGTTGAAGTATTATAATGAAACAATGTGTAAAATAAAATTGAGTTGTATTTAGTTTCATTTATGAAAATAGATCATAGGTGTTTGTTTATTATAATTTTTCACAATCGCAGTATTGGTACCATGAAGTTACAAACCATTTTAATGACATTCATTGGAGGATAACACGTAGATATTAACTCGCTCGAGTTCTATTTATCAGTATGTGACATGGGAATGCCAAGCCTGTTTAGTTTAATCCATGGTAGGCGTAACGTATCAGGACGTGTTAATACTATATTTCATTTTTGAAGGGATAATGTTGGATATGAAATGTGTTATTCATCTTTTATACACGTTATTCAATATAATTTCATACTCGTTCTTATAAAAATATTATTTTTTTGTAACTTGTATATTTAAAACAATTATATAAACATAATGTATTATATAGGGTTTTCCAATAAAAATGTCAGAATTTCGATAGCTGGTGGCAGCCATTTTTCAATATTTTTTTAAGCTCATTTTGAAATTTCAACTCAGTATAGTTTGACAAATTATCATAGAACGTTTAACACTTCAAAAACGCTTAGAGCTTATAAAAACTTATAAAAATCAATGTTCGGTTCGTAAAACTTACGGTCAACAACACTAAATAAAAAAAATTGCAAAATTTGGGGTGAAAGCAATCCACAAGTCATTGAATAAAGACCATTGCATCCACAAAAACTAACTGCCTGGTATGCGTTACATATTGGTAGTGTCACCGAACCATATTTTTTTCAAAATAAAGCTGGAGATCACGTTACAGTAAATGTAGTGCGTTACCGTAACCATGATTAATTAATTTTTTTCCCAAAAATGATTGAAAATGATTTGCACGATATGTGGTTTCAACATGACGGTGCTACGTGCCACAAATTTACAGAAACAATAGACTTATTGAAACAAACATTTAATGAGTCCATTATTTCATAAAATAGATCCGTCAATTGCCCTCCAAGATTACATGATCTGTGATCTATTGGATTATTTTCAGTGTGGTCAACAGAGCAACAACAGAAGCATTAAAAATAAACATTGAACTTGTAATTCGTGAAATTTGACCACAATTATGTGAAAAAGTGACAAAAATTGGACTAAACAAATGTACTATGTCAAGCGAAGTCGTGGTGGTCATATGAGTGAAATTGTGTTCCATCTTTAATACCATAGAATATACTTAAAATAAATAACTAATTAATTAAATACTTTTTGTTTTATTTCCATTTAAACTTCTGAAGCGCTTATTGGAAAACCCTATACATTTCTATTTTTTTAATACAGTAAATATTGTAAGTTATTGTAGCACTAATGTTTTTTAAAAAAAAATATACACAAATATAAATGCTTGTGTGCGTGCATATATATAATCATATCAGCTTATATTAGACCACTGCAGAACGAAAGCCTCGTTGATTGTTATCATTCACTAGATTTGATTATACTCATCACATTGACTAGACAAGTTGGTGAGGATCATTGTCATCAGACTCTTTATATCCATTGCTGAAAGAAAACTTCTCCCTAAACTTTCCTTTTCGATCAATCCAGTGCCTTTCTTTTCAAATACATTCTTACCAATTTTCCTATATATTTGTTTAATAAGGAACATATATATATACAGTGATTATAAAAGTTTTTGTTTTTTTAGTAAAGAATGGTCTGAAATGTATGTATTGTATTTTCATATTAATATAATAGTTCTTTTTCAAATTCTGAAAGAACAATTTTTGTAATAGTTACCAACAAATTAAAAATCTGATCAATACATAATCTTACAAATGTATTGAAATTACTTGTATTTTTACGAAAGAAATTTATAGAAAACCCACATATTTGTAATTACTGTCGAATGTATATTTTAATTAACAACAAGTAAACATTTTATTATTAATTCATTTGTCAGGTAAATAAAATGATGTAACCATAAAGTAACCAACATCCATTATTCGTTTTCATTCTATTGATTGCTTAACGGCGTGTTGAACAGTATGAATAAACTCCAATAGACACACATACATTCATTCGATCTACTGAAGGCCACAGGCAGACTATTTGTCATTGTTTTTTGCGTTTTTTTTAAAAAAAATCATAGAAATAATAATTAGTATTTCATTAACTTGAGCTTAACTTAAAAAATATTGGAATATTTTTTAAATGCTTTCTTTAGTTAATATATGAATTGCATTGTTTTAATGTGAGTGAGTAAGTGTGTGTGTATGTATATATATATATATATATATATATATATAAACTCACGCACATGTACCTATATAAATTATTAATACGTGAAACACCATGGGAGATATGTACCCAGGGGGGGATTTCTATTAATTCGCAATTAAAAATAACTAAGTTTTCACTGCTTTGGTTTATGAATTTTACGTTCTTAAATTAATTTACATAGGAATATTTTTTGTAATGCCTTCATTTCAATATTATTGCCATTAACGTTTTTTATTTTTATTCTATTATTTACTGTTTTATCAATTCTTTCTTAATTAGTATTTGCTTATTTTTATGTAACTTATTTAAGCTGCGAAATTAATATAATTTTTATTTCACTCATGTAAAAATGTACTTATTTGTATATCTTTTTTATTATACGTTTTAATAGTGTAATATGTATATATTTTAAGTAATTTCTCGTGTAGTGTAACTGTTTTAAAAATGTTTTATTTTGTATATAGTATACTTTAGTTCTTTCTTTATTATATTAACTTTTTCTCCTATAAACAAAAATCAAACTAAGTTATTGGACTTAAGTGTATAATGAAAAATCTAATGTTAATATACATTTTTTTTATGTTCGAATGTATTTTTAAATATTGTATTTTCAGTAAATAAAATAAAAAATGTTTTGTTTGTATGAATTACATAAACAAAAGGGCAATGTACTGCCTGTCAGTAGATACAATAAAAATCTTAATTGTAATTATTTTTTCTTGTAAAATAATTAGTTAACAGAAATAATTAATTTAATTGTATTACAGTAGCGCACGTAAAAATAGAATTTTATTTCACTTTGTCTATTAAAATAACAAAGATAATAATTTTATTGAATAGTAGAAGTTTGAAAATTAAAAATGTCAAAATACGTGACATTTTTTGTTTTTGAAAAATGTTTAGAGCAACATTCATATATATGCACGAATTATAAATTTTATTAATATAAACATTTCTATGAACGATATTTAATAAAAGTGTCGTAAACAATACTAAGTACAAATGTGAATATGAAATTAATATAATTTGTGAACAATTCATCAGGAAATTCAATTAAAATATTATTTTGAAATTATGCAGAAAATACAAAGTGTTTATAATAAAATAATACTATTTGTAATTTTTTTCATTAGCAAATATTTTTACAATGTCAATAATAATGGGTTGGTCCGTAGTTCTTTTATACTGCATCAAAATTCTATAATTTTTTTCAAGATTGAATTATTTTCATTCGGTTGTTAATAATTTTGATGAAATTTTTTTCTTAAAAAGGAGTTATTATTAAAAAGTAGAGTAATTATTTTTTGAATGAAATGAAATGTAACATAAATTTTTCAAAATAATGGAACTGAATATATATTTTATTAATTTGTGTGTGTGTTTAATGATTGCGTTATTTGTTAACGATATGTGTTAGTAGTAAATATGGACACTTATTGAATTTTAAAGTACCTTAATGGCTCTCCAATATAAACTATCTAATAACATAATTGACAGTTTTAGTAATTTTTTTTTTCAAAAATATCGATTAGTATAAGTGGTTCTAAATATCTTGTTTACCAGTATTTTGATATAAAGTAAATAACGTTTTACAGGAATGCAAAACAAGTGTGATTATTTGTCAATAAATATGGCGTCGAATGTTTTGAACACAATAATTACTTGCACATCTTTTTCATATTATAATTTCATCGGTTTTATTTTCGTATTTCTATAATTAACGTCGGTCAGCGGTAGTCTTTCTGTACGATCAGTTGAATGCTCGAATTGGCGAGGGGGCCCGTTGTACATAGTAGACGTATTAGACTCTTGAATGCCTGTGCACGCCATACGGTATAAAAGCATGTAGACTGATGTTCAGGGTTACGGTCAATGACTCCCTCCAGTGATCGACGACGCCTGCGATTGCGGGTTAACACCCTTGCGTCGTACCCCACTGTTACCCGCTCTCTTTCGTTTGTTTCGTAAAATGCATTGTTCATTTTACCCTTTCAATCCCTCACAATTTTGTTTAATACATTTTACCTTTTTATATCCGGCGCAAACATATTTGCAGTATCTATGAGTGTGCCATACTTTTTTATGACGAACTTTCGCAGGTGTATTATTTATTATGTTGTTACAATGAAGTATACTTACTGGTTGTTGGTGTATGTATATATGAAAAAATTATACATACTTATATACTGTGTGTATGTATATATATATATATATATATATATATATATATATATATATATATATATATATATACACTCTTATAATCAGTTTAAAAAAAGCACTTTTTATTCTTGTGTAATATAATATATTTAATTATTGTTTGTTTTTTATACTTATTCTTTTATTCCACAGCAGTTAACAAAACGTTGTGTTTAAAACTATAAATCTGGTGGAATTCTAATGAAAGTATTTTTTTATTAGTTATTGTTATTTCTTTTTGATCCCCATTTAAACGCCCAATTTTTTTCGTTTAAAGCGACTGAAATATTTCAACATTCAAGATCAACGTTATGAGAAATATATGACATTCTTTTTTAAGTTTTAGTCACTTTTGTACCATAGTATTTAAATTGATTAACCGTTACATTACGATCATTATATGTGCTGTAACTAGCACTAATTTTGATAAGTATATCATTTTCTTATAGATTTAAAAATGGCATCAGGCATAATTAGTTAAATCTACTTAACATGATATACAATAATATCCAAACGAGTCCTAGTAAAATCCCAAAAAGTGATTAAATGTTTATTAATAATATGAAAAGGATAGGTTAAATATTTTTTTATCAAACGACAGCCTATTAAATTTTTTAATGAAATGGATTTCTTACTTTATACATACATAAACAATAATGTATTCAAATACTAAAATGAAAATTAAGAATTGTAATTTTTGTGTTGCCATTTTTCAGTTAATATTTATTTTTATTATTTGTGGTAGATTTCGACATAGATAATTGTTTTTATTTGAAAAATATTGTAAGTCCGTTATCTATTCATCAGTATAACATTCTTTATGTACATTATATATTTTTTAATATATATATATATATATATATATATATATATATACATGCATACTCCATAATTGCAAAAAAAACTGAATATAGAAAATAAATTGTAAAATTAAGCGATGCAATCTAATAAGCATGTTTGTATGTTGTGAATAATAATTGTTGTGTTTTATATATATTTGTTCAATATACAAAAATATGTAAACTAGTTGTGTTAATATTAAGAAAAACAGCCAAAATTTGCGTAGTGTAGAAACAATTCAAATGTGTGTAAATCTGCTGTGTGTACATACATACTTATGTATGCATTTATATATATAATGTAGAAAGAAAGAGAATGAATAAGAGAATTTGAGTGTATCGCCTTATAATGCATATATGAGGGTCGTTTGATGAGTATGATAAATTTATTTATTGTTTAATTTAATTAAAATAAAATTTTCAATTTAGGTTTTCTTCCTTTTTTACCATACTTCTCAAACGACCCTCGTATATATTTTTGTAGTACTCGGAGATAAGAATGCTGCATTGTACTTAAATGTATAAATTAAATGTTTCAAAGATAATAATTAATACATGTATATTGAAATAGATACCATATATGTTTTATAATAATATTAATAAATTTTGTTTCTTGCAGGTTTCACAATTGAAGCATCCACCTGGAAATATTGCCAACTTTAAGAACGTAAAGGTCCTTGATGTATATACATTCATGTAATTAATATTTATCATTTTTTCATTTTTGCGCGTATCGTTTCGTTTCATAGTTTCAGTGTTAAAAAGTGTTGATAGTTTAAAATTTAACGTTTGTGTGGTGTAAATATATGTTTAAATTGGTTGTATAGCTTAGTGATTTTTTTTGACGCGAGCACCCACCATCTCTATTTTATAAAGTACTGATTTCTTTGATTTTCAAGATTAAAAATTAAATGCTTCATAAATATTTTAAATAATCTTCAGATACAATTATCTATGCAAGTGTTAATTTATTAGACAAATTTGCAGTAGGAATGGTAAGTTTAAACTATTGTTCTTTTTTAATTCATGTTTTGTGTGTTTAATAAAGTTGTATAAATAAGTAAATATCTTAGAGATTTTAAAGATGATGATTGTTGTGTATTTATTTTTATTTTAGCATTATTTAAAAGTAATATAGAATGATTTTTTAAGTAAATTATCTAAATCCTAACAAGTGTCAAATAAAATTTAATATTCATTTTATTATACAATGTTTATATATATATATATATATATATATATATTCATTGTGAAATACTGTTTGTAAAAATATATTTTTAAAAAAAATGTCAACATACTATTAAATCGAATTTGTTTTGCTATTTAACTCTATATACTTTTATATAGATGAATGTTAAATAGTCTAGTTTTAAAAGTGAAAGTTTTAAAATATATTTATGTTTTTAATGATTACAGTTATATTGTACAATAATTATGATAATATACACGTGCTAATTTACTCCATAATTTTTGAATTTTGTGTGTGTGTGTATACATATATGTGTATATATATATATGTGTGTATATATATATATATATATATATATATATATATATATATATTACTGAAATCTTCGTATAGTCGCACACTTATGAATAAACATTTTTTTATAACTTGCTTGAAAAGAATAGTTATGTTAATATTGCTAAATAAATTTCATCATAAACTTATGTTCCTCGCAAGAATATAGATAAACCCAATGTCAGTTTTATTTACATGTTTTAGTACACTTTTTGTTAAAATCTGATATTAATAGTGAAACGATTTTTATGTTTAAACATCTTGATACAATGTTACGTATACAAATGTTAAAATATGATTATTTTAGCTTTACATTTCAATTTTTGCATAAATTTTTAAGTCAATAATACCTATAATATAACTTTCATTTGCTTTATCATCCGATTATTATTTTATAATTAAGACGCTGTTTTAATCGAAGATTGTTTAGTTGAACATTGAGTTTATTACCCTCTACACGTGCGATTTTTATTAAGTAAATACTACTACT